>JAGPOW010001327.1:20237822-20264898 GCA_030014935.1 Caiman crocodilus
TGTAAACGGCCACTAGATCCCCCCTCAGCCTTCTCTTGTGGAGGCTGAACAGGTTCAGGTCCCTTAGCCTCTCCTTGTAGGGCCTGCCCTGCTGCCCCCATCATGTGGGTGGCCCTCCTCTGGACCCTCCATATTGTCCACATCCCTCCTGATGTGCGATGCCCAGAACTGGATGCAGTACTCCAACTGCGGCCTGACCAGTGTCACATAGAGGGGGAGGATCACCTCTTTGGACCTGCTTGAGATGCATGACAAGGTGTTGTTGGCCTTCCTGACCACGTCCCCACACTGCCAGCCCATGTACATTTTGGCATTAATAATGATTCCAAGATCCTTTTCTGCCTCTGTGCTGATGAGAAGGGAGTTCCCCAGCCTGTAGGTATGCTGTTGGTTCTTCCTCCCCAGGTGCAATACCTTGCATTCACATGCATTCAGCATCCTGTGCTTCATAATGATAGTGAGGGTGCTTTAACTAAACCTCATTCTATAGCTCTAGTTAAAGCACCCCTGCCACCACTTGAAATATGGGGGCACTGAATACACATGATGTGAAGGCCACCGTAGTGTGCTAATTAGGACGCTCCAGCAGACTCTCAGCAGACTTGATTGATTGAGTCTGCTCCAATGTGTGCTAATTTGCATGCATCAAAGCAGAAGTCTGTCAAGTGTATAGATGCCCAAAGCTCAGACCCTAATTGTGCTTTACTTGCCAGTGTACAGGGGACCTCAGGATCATGATCCCAGGCTCTACCTGCACCAGCATGTTGAAAGCCAGGTGCCAACAATCAGCTGATCATCTGATTGCCAGCCAAACAGGACTGCACTGGGGCTTGAACCCCAGCACAGTTCCTGCTAGCCATTGATCAGCTGATTATCAGCAGGATTGGGACCCCATCAGGAAGCCCTGGTACAATCCTTGCTGGCCAATAATCTGATTATCTGCAGCTGGCAGAGACCACACCGGGACTGGCTTAAGCTCTGGTGCTGTTCTGGAATCAGTCGATGATCCGCTGGTTGTTGGCTGGTGGGGAACATGCCATTTACAGTGAGAATGAGCGTTAGTTAAAGCACCCCCACTGCCATTTTGAAGCAGAGGATGCTGAATGCATGTGACACTGCAGGTGTTTTATTAAAGTGCCATTTACAGTGGCATCATTTTCTCTTTGCTGTAGCTTATAAAATTCTAAAAATAGTCCTATCAGCGTGACTGTATCTAATTTATTCAGTGGTATTAATTTGTAGTGGCCAGTTATTTTAGATTAGGTAGGATCCAATTGTTGCAGTCTTCTCATTTTTAATCAAGTTATGGTCATGTTTTCAGTTATGCTGGATAACTTGGTAATGTGTTCTGTTCAGTATGCTCTGAAGACTATTGGGTGTTTTCTCATTTAGCTCAGAAATGTTGGTGTTTCTTTAAAACCTTCATGTGTCATGTTACCTCCTCATCAGGAGATGCCTTCAGGGAGCCGTATTGGGTAATCTCACCCCAGGTCATTAGATGTATGTACCTTTGTTGTCTTGTCTCTTCTGCTGAATTCAGACAGTAGAAATAGTAAAAATGTTTTTAGAGAATTTGTACAACTGAAATAAGGTGTATTTTTCCTCTAAATACTCCATTGTCCTTCAGCTCAGTATTTGCAGAAAAGACAGAGGTGTACAATCCCTATGAGAGACTATGCCTTGTCCATGAAATATCTCCTGTAAATAATTCAGTTTGCTTGTCTATGCACTATCTTCCACGTGAATGTTTACAAGGTCATTGTTTTATGACTGTATACCCATCAAATAGTTGTAAACTAGGGCTTATTCTGTAAAAAGAGAAAACAACAAAACACACCAAAAAGCTAGTACAAGGCCTAGCTTCCAGCCCATTACCCTTTTATCTACAGCTGGCATCTGATACCACTTGACCGGGTGGTTTACTTTATTTATGATTTCTGAGACTAAAAATTAAAAACCAACTTGAATTAATTTACTCCGTTAAAATGTTACACAACATCCAGGGACATTAAAAGAGGAATTATAAAACAGTCTTATGTCTCACAACCCAGGCTTTCAGTGTTGTTTTCCATAAGGCCATTGAGAGGGCCCTTCCAGAAGAGAACCTCAAAGAGCGTGTAATGAACCTCATTGATAGCATCACCTTCTCCGTGTTCCAATATACTACGAGGGGACTTTTTGAATGTGACAAACTCACCTACACCGCCCAAGTTACCTTTCAGGTAAAAAACAAGATCAGCTTTTATACATTCAATCACTTATTTTAAAAATCTAGTTATTGACATTGTACATTATCTTCCAGGACAGAATGCAAAATTGCATAGCTTTCAGCTTCATAAAAGCTAATGAAGTTGGTTTGGAAATATGTTGTCTCTTTCTGCCCTTATCCCTGCTAGCAATCACAGGTGGTGTGTTTGATTTTTATTAAGTTGGCAACCAGTAATGATTGATTGAGGGACCTAAGAAAATGAGAAGGTTGGTCCTCATGGATAAGTTTCTGGCCAGAGAAAGGTGGTTAGCTGCCACTGTTTTGTCTTAGACTGAGTGCTTTTGAATCGTAGGTAGAAATCTTTTTTATATGCATATTATATATTTCAATTTCTATATTATATCTAGAGGTTGAATTGAAATAAATGCTTATACAGTGACTGTTATGTGGTAAAGTTACTATGAATTATGCATGATGAGTAGCAGTCTGAGAGTTAATGCATAAAATGCCATGGCTTTGGAGAGATCTAGCATGAGTTTCATTTATTCCTCTGCAAAATATGTACTAATGTATAATTAAATTTCCTCTCGTTCTTAATGTAGTCCTTATTAAAAACTATATAACAAATACATTACACTTCAAAATGTTTAATTCCTACAAAGTGTAGTGGTTACCAGGAAAGGGAATTTATAAAAAATATCCCTTTACATTACTGTTGGTACATTGAATTATTGACATGAAAAATAACTTTATATTTTTACAGACTTCCTTAGTTCTGCCCACAAAATATGTATGCACTTTCAACATGCCCATCATGAATGTGTACATGTCTTTTTCTAAGAAACGTATTTAGTAGCACATAAGTTGGTATTACATGCCAAACTTTTAATGAATTTATTCTGAGTTTTCAAGAACATTACATTTCTGCACTTAACAATAAGTGAAGTAAATTTGGTGTTGAGATTATTTTTATCTATATGAAAACATAATTACCATTTGAACTAAATAACAAAACAGAATTTATAAAAGTTCATATGTTAACCAGGATTTTTTTACAACAAAACAATGATTTTATGAGCTAATATTGAGATACAATTGCCAAATCTGAGATATAGAAAGGAGTAAAAGTCAGCAGTCATTCCCTGACAACCTTAAAAATAAATGATGGCTGAATATCCTAGAGAGAGGCAGTTATTCATGTTAGTCTGAAGTCAGTTAGAGGGCAGGTACATTTGGACATTATGGACTAACTAAATCGAAGATAGATAGCAAGAATTTTCATCAGATGAATGTCCCAGACCATCTTTAGCTCACAGCTGTTCAAATGCCAATTTCAGGAGAACATGTTATATGGAACATGCTCTTCTTCTTCCCATGTGTACCACTGGTTTTCAGTGTCTTCTGAATGTCATAACACAAACAGTGCCGAAGAATCTTAGACTAGATAAACCACCAGAGCCCATATGTAAGCCTGACGTAATACCTGGTATATTCTATTCAAAAGTGCATTCAGGATTTTGTATTGTTTCCTTTCCCATGATTGTGAAATAATTCCTCTCACCAGTTTTACATATTTTTGATATTTCAATGAACCGAAAACATATTTTCATTAATAATGTACTGTCCCCAAAAAGCCAGTAGTTAGTTGGTTATACAGCAGCCAGTCATTCTATAACTATAGATTTTTAAAGTCAGAAAGGACCCTTGTGACTATGTGCTCTGAGCTTACACAAGCAAGGACCAGATATCCTTGCCCACTGATTTCTAAATCAAGCCCATACCTTCTGTTTAAATTGACGCTGCTGTTTTATAAAGACATCCAGTCCTGACTTTGTACACTGCAAGAAATAGAGAATCCCTGAAATACCCATGCCTTCTCTGCCAGCAGGCATTCCCATTTGCTCTCAGTGGCACCTTCAGGTTTTGTCACTATCCAAGTCCTTTTTAATAACTTCAATACCATTGAAGTACTGGACTGGATGATCTGTTCCAGCTCCCATGCTTTCTTATAGTATCTAGCATGTATTTTACTAATCCCATTTGGCTGGTCAGGCTTCGTATGGTTTAGCCACAGATTCTGACATGTAATGTCTTAATCTAGTCTGCTGTATTCCAGTCTTTCTAAAGTACACTGTTTTTTGACATTGCAGATACTTCTGATGAATAAAGAAATTAACATTGTCGAACTGGATTTCCTGCTTCGCTATCCCTTACAGCTAGGAGTCACAAGTCCAGTAGAGTTCCTATCTAATCATTCATGGGGTGGCATCAAGGTAACTATTTAACTTTAAGTAAATGTACTTTATATCTCTTATTTTCACTACAGCTTTATCCAGAATTGATGAAGTAAATGGGTATCTTCTATTCAGTTTCAATAGGCCTTAAATCTGTCCGTATAGGATCTGATAAATTGGAGGCTACCCACAGTTCAGAGATGACACGTGTTCCATTCCTAAAGAATGGAATAAATTTAAATGTTAAGACTATGGGTTGGCAATCAAGATTTGTGTAATCTATTTTTGGCTGTATAATGGACTGCCTAGGTGAGTTGTGTCCCCACACCTTTATCAGGGTGTTGTGAGGAATAATTAAGTAATATTTGTAAAAGACTGCAGTAATAGACACAGAGAAACCAATACATGGGATCTAGTTTCTAGAAAGCTACTTTGCCTACAGGAAATTTGAACCTGTACCTTTCTGACTTCTTAAAACAGCAGGCTAAGTACTACATCAGAGGCACTTTCTAGTCTCCCTTTTCAGCCCTCCTTTTGAAGCTGATCTGTTTGGGAAGCCATGAGCAGGAGCTATGTGGGGCCAGGATTAAGGCTAAGAATAGACGTTAAATTTGGCCCTGGATAAATTGTGCCTCTGTTTATCCCAGCATACAAATATCATGGGTTTGGTGTGTATAGTCAGGGTTTAGTAAGCAGCTGAATGCAGTACCACTTTGCTGCCATTGATTTAATAGCAGAATCCTAGGATTACTGTAGAGACATACTTTACAATATCCTGGGATAAGCCATTACCACCACTTATCTAGGAAACTGCTTTAGGATTTATCCCAGGACAGTGGACATGGACATCTGTGTAATTATGCTTTGTTTTAGGATAAAATGGTTTATCCTAGCATAAATGAGAGAACCATTTGCAGTTTAAGAGAGTAAACCAAATAGTTTATATCTTATGAGATAACTGCAGCTATGGGAGGGAGCTAGCCCTGGGTCCTCAAAGAAATTTCTGCACTGCACTGCTCTCCATCTATTTTAAATTCAAAGAGCACTGGTTCAGCCTCAAAAGAAGCACTGGAGAAGAAGTTAGCTGCTGCCTAGTCAATGGTGTTACAGTTAGTGCATTATGCTAGGAATTTAGGAAGAATTGAGTGCAAACCCTTCTGAATGAAGGGGACATTGATATCGTGTCTCTGGCTTCTTACCTGAGAGCCCTAACCATTCAGCTTTTGGGGTTAAACCACCTTGCTCTTCCTGCTTTTTCTGGATTTATACTCAGATACACACATACAGCAAGCACATAGCATACTAATTATGCTTATCAATGCATGCATGCTTATTCATCCCCAGTGCAAAGGACTTTGCACAATTGAGGGCTTTAAATTTATTGCTGGTGATGGCTCTCCTCTAATCATTGCTATGGTTTAGGAATGTATTTATATCAGTGATTCTTAACCCGGGTGCTGTTAGGTGTGTAGATATGACTTACAAAATAAACCCAGAGATTTCAAATAACGATCCACAATGTCTACCACATTCTGACCTGTTGTGATCTTTCTGAGTTCTTTGCAACCAAGTAATTGCTCTGTTCTTTTTCTGCAGTCAAAAATGTATGAAAACTAAGAGCTGACATTTTCTAAGGGGTGCCTTGAGTCTAATAAGGTTGAAAGTCTCAGAAAGAATAGATTCAAATTAAGCTTTTTTTTCATTTTTTATGAAACCACAGAATTAAAGCTCTAAGATGCAACTTGCAACTCACAGGCTAGTGCAGATCTTTTACGATAAGCGAAGACATAAAGTCACCTGATCCTGGCTTGGAACAGCATTTTTTCCCAGCAGGAAGCTATAGGTTGTACCTCTATAGTATAAATGAAAATGGCAAAAATATGTTCCATTTAATACCTCATATACTCTTGGGCTTTGTATCAGGGCATTCTGTTCCTTTAAGAGGAAACAGTCCAGAAATATGTTATCAGAAAATGCTGAAAATGGGGTGTTTGCCTGCTGTACTTAGTGTTTGCTATCCAGGAGGTTCCTCAGTCCTTCATGGGGCTCTCTCCTTTTGAATTTTCATATAGAAGGCAGCCCCAACATATACTGAACCTCTTTCAGAGATCTGGTAGACACAAGACATGAAGTCTCAAAATGTCATCCAGTCAGTTCTCAGACTATGAGAATGGCTGGACCTAGTGGGGGCCTTCACCTGAGAGAACCTTAGGACTGAACAGCAGGCTCCAGAATAATACTATAATAAAAACTCATGACTCTGGGTCTGTCAGTCTGGGATTTGAATCCTGTTGTTGCTCCCTTCATCAGCGAGTAAATTGCTCTCTAAATGGCAGGGTCACAATAAGATCATAAGGCAAGTGGGGGATATGTATCTTGGGCAAGGGGGAGGGGGGGCATGGCTCCCAGAGAGATGGTATGGGTCCTAAATATATCATGAATCTTCTGGTACCCTAAGGAACACTGAACATTTCAACTATTTTTTCAGCAAATATCAGAAATATGGAAAAAAATAATTCAACTCCCAACCAGTGAGGGTGCTCTGGGGGAAAACTTGTCCACAGCTCAGTAGGAGGTAAAGGCCCTGTGGAAGGAATTTCCAGATGTGTTCACAATCTGACAATGAAGGACCACCCTGATTTAAACATAGGATCATCCAGAACCAGGATGTCTTATCCAAAAGGGATTCTTCCAAATACCTGAGAAACTATGGGAAACATTAAAGAAGGAAGTGCAGAATATGCTAGATATGGAACTGATTTAGCAGTCATTAAACGAATGGTGTAGTCCCATTGTGTTGGTTCCCAAACCAAAAACGATGATCAATTTTTGTATTGAATTCTTTCAGCTGAACGTAGTGTCAGTTTGCTGCCTACCTGCTGCCCCTGGTCGATGAGTTATTACAGAAGCTGAAGAAAGCCAAATATATATAATTGTGGGATTTGACTGGCAGATACTGGCAGATTCCCTGTGTTCTGAAGTCCTGAGAATTAAAAGCATGCACAGTGCTTCGAGTCTTCCCTTTTGACTTCCATGGCACCCTGCCACATTTTAGCAACTAATCCACAAAATACTGCAGCTGTACTGGAAGTATGCAGCACCCTATCTTGACTGTGTGACAGTATTCACTGGTGGAGGGAAGGAATAAGTATAGAAAGTACAGACTTTCTATAATTAGGTTAAGTAGTCATGGTTTCTATATGGTTTATAAACAGGCTAAACTTTTTTTCTTTCAACAGGATGATTCAATGCTGTAATAAATTATTTTTTCAACAAAGCTTGAGCAAAGTATATTTCAGATATATATTTCAGCTTCTAAATAGAATTTAATATTCTGTTTATTTTTCCTGGGGACAATGAAAATGTTGCTGTGCAAAGTACTGCACCTTCCAGACATTTCAAGGTAGCATAGTTGTGCCAAAGAAATTCATCATTAATATTTCAGGCCATAGTATTCTTCCCATTTGAGGCACATTAACTTCAAAGAAAACATCATTAAATGCCAGAGACTCTGGGCATACAAACAGCCCTAATAGAATCAACTTATTATTTATTTTTGTTACCCTATTAATAATTTATACATTCTGATAATGCCTTGTAGTTCCATAGCACTTTTCATCCAACAATCCTGAAGCATTTTACAAACATTCCAGACCTTCACGGTTTCTTATAAATTCATGCAAGGATTACGATCTACGAGCAGAACTGGGTCACCTGCTTCACTTGGAACACTCAGGTCTTGTCTACATAGGACACTGACTGCGCAGTTGTTATTGCACAGTAGCATCCCCAAACAGCTTTTTGGTGACAATAAATGTGTAGTAGCTCATTACTACTGTGCAGTAGCATCATATCATGCTTTGTGCTATGTGATGCTACTGTGCAGTTAAGTGTCTTATGTAGATGCAGCCTCAGTCACCTACTTCAGCCATGGAACAAACCAGTTAATTTGTCCACTTGTGTTGAAGAGCATGAAAAGGCATTTATGGAAGGAGGGGGCCATAGCCTTAAGTAATGGAATACTTAAATTTCTCATTGAAAAATTAAATTTAATATATTCATACCTACCTTGTTTGGGGGATTCTTTATAGTGGATCCTCACTGATGTTTTTTCAGCCCCTTCAGGAAGCCACTTCATCCCCATATTGCCTAGGCTATATTTCAATGGAGGAAGTTTCAGTGATATTTCCTTCCAAACCTATCATCCTATTTGTCGAAGGCCAAGAGCCAGAAATAGATTTCATAGGTTTCGTAGATATTAGGGTTGGAAGAGACCTCGGAAGATCATCAAGTCCAGCCTCCTACCCCAGGGGCAGGAAGTCAGCTGGGGTCATAGGATCCCAGCAAGAAAAACATCCAGGATTCTCTTAAAGGACTTCAAAGTCGGTGCTTGAACCACCTCCGGTGACAAGCCATTCCAGACCTTGGGGCCTTGGACAGTAAAGAGGTTCTTTCTTATGTCCAGCCTGCAGTGTTCTTGCAGGAGTTTATAATCATTCGACCTTGTCATCCCTTGGGGCACTCTGGTGAACAGATGTTCCCCCAGATCCTGATGAAAACCTCTGATAAACTTATAGGTGGCCATCAGATCGCACCTGAGTCTGCGCTTTTCCAGGCTGAAGAGTCCCATAGCTCTCAGCCTGTCATCATAAGGTCTGTTTTCCTGACCTCTGATCATGTGCGTGGCTCTTCTGTGGACTCTCTCAAGCTTCTCCACATCTTTTTTGAATTGTGGAGCCCAAAACTGGGTGCAGTACTCCAGCTGCGGCCTCACCAAGCTTGAGTACAATGGGAGAAAGACAGCCTGGGATTTGCTTGAGAAGCATCTATGGATGCAAGCCAGCGTTTTGCTCACTCTACTAGCTGTAGCATTGCATTGAAGGCTCATGTTCCTTTTGTGGTCACTCCTGACCCCCAAGTCCCTCTCGTCTGTACTGCTAGTCAGCGTAGCACTGGCGAGCCTATAGACATGTTGCAGATTTTTCCTCCTAAGGTGGAGAATCTTGCATTTTTCAGTGTTAAAGACCATCAGGTTCTCATCCACCCATTTCGTAAGTCTGTCAAGGTCAGGCTGGATTACCCCCCTGTCCTCAGGTGTGGGAACTTTACCTCAAAGTTTTGTATCATTGGCGAACTTGTCCAGTCTGCTTCTGACTCCAATGTCCACATCGTTAATGAAGACGTTGAACAAAATAGGTCCAAGGACAGAGCTTTGAGGGACCCCACTGGTCACAGGGCACCATGACAATTGACTTCCATCAACCGCCACCCTCTGGATCTGAGTACTTTTGGGTGTAAATTGTCAGGGTCGGATGACTTGAAAGTGTCCAGCCTCTCAAGGTGTTCCTTCACGAGGTCAGCATTGACGGAGGGCAAGGAATCACCCTCACTCAGGCGTCCCTGTCCCATAATAGGCAGGGACTTCCCATGGGACTTGTGAAAGACTGACGCAAAGTACTCATTTAGTAAGTTGGCTTTTTCCTGGGCGTCGGTCGTCAGTTCTCCTTTCTGGTTTAGCAGGGGTCTAATGTTGCACTTGCTTTTCCTCCAGCTCCCCACATATCTAAAAAAAGGACTTTTTATTGTCTTTGATACTTGTAGCCAGTTGGAGTTCCATCACAGCCTTGGCTTTCCTGGTTCACTCCCTGCAGCTCTGGACCAGTTCAGTATCTTAGTCCTTGGAGGTGGATCCCGTCCTCCATCCTTTGTAGGTCTGTCTTTTTAGATGCAGGAGGACGGCTAGTTCCTTGTTGAGCCAAGGGGGCTGCTGTGCCCTCTTGCTGCCTTTCCTCTAAGATGGAATAACCTTAGCTTGTACATCTAGGATCGCTCCCTTGAGGAGCAACCACTCTTCTTGTATTCTCGTTCCCTTGGGGTTGTGGTCCCTTAGGGCCTCACTGACAAGTCTCTTGAGCTTGTCAAAGTCAAAGTCAGCCCTCCTGAAGCTGAGGACCTCTGTACTGCTGACTGACTTGACAGCTTTTCGGGGGATGATGAAGGTGGTCAGCTTGTGGTCACTGTCACGCAGCTTCCCTTCGATAGTTAGGTTGCTGATTAGGTCATCCCCGGTTGCCAGTCGAGCTGCGATTTGACTCCTGTTGTTCCATAGACTTCTTAAGTCAGATAGAACTCATCCATGCATGTGAGGAAGCTTTGCAACTGTTCAGATTTGGCTGAGCACTCTTCCCATGAGATGTCCGGGTAGTTGAAGTCTTCCTTGACAACCATGGACCATAAGCATGCAGCCTCAGCCAATTCCATGGTGAACTCCTGGTCAATCTCTTGATTCTGGGAGGAAGGTCTGTAGTAGACTCCCACCATTATATCCCCTGTGCCATATTCTCCACAGATTTTAACCCAGAGGGTCTCTAGTCTGCCCTGGGTGCCAATGTCAGCTTGTAGGGATGCGTAGCTCTCCTTGACAAAGAGAGCTACACCCCAGCCCCTTTTATTCACTCAATCCCTCCTGTACAGGGTTTAGCCATCTATACCTGTGGTCCAGTCATGGGTGAAGTCCCACCAGGTCTCCGGTATCCTTATGACATCGTAATTGTTTGTGCTAAGCAGGAGTACAAGTTCCTACTGTTTATTCCCCAAGCTCCTGACATTGGTGTACAGACATGCAGGTGTCCCCTTGGTTGCCCTTGCTTTGCCCGCAGCTCACACTAGGGCTGGGGAACGGGTGGGCTTCCTTAAGTGGCTTAAGTGCCTTGGCGAGCTGGCTTTACAAGGATTGCTCAGCAGGCCAGTAGTGGTGGTAGTCCCCCGCTCCTCCCATCCCCTGATGGGCTTAGTTTAAAGCCCGGTGGAGGAAGTCAGCCAGTCTGGCTGAGAAGAACCTCCTCCCCAGTGGAGAGAGGTGGAGGTCATCCCTTCCCAGCAGGTCACCACCTCTCTCGCCAAAGAGCAAACTGTGGTCATGGAAGCCAAAGCCTTCCCGATGACACCAGTGCCACAGTCCTTGGTTCACTACCTGGATCCTCCTCTCCCTCCTCAGCCCGTAGCCCAAAACTGGAAGGATCAAGGAAAACACCACCTGCACACCCAACCCCTTAAGCCCTGCTCCCAAATCCCTGCAGCACTTCATGACCTAGCTGGGAGGGTTCTTAGCTATGTCATTGGTGCTCGCATGGATAAGGAGCATAGAGTAGTGATCAGTAGGCTGGAGGAGTTTAGGAATCTTCTCTGCAATGTCTCAGATACGGGCTCCCAGGAACCAGCAGACTTCTCAGGCTCAGGGGTCACGGTGGCAGATTACCCACTCAGTCCCCTTCAGGATGGAGTCTCCCACGACAAACACTTTGCGTTTTGTCTTAGGGAGAGCGGGGGCGGTAGCTACAGTTGAGCCTATGTTGCCTGTGGGAGCTGGCAACTCAGCTGGCTCTGCTGGAGCTGCAAGAGATTTGTAGCTGTTCCATAGCTCCAGTGGGGCAGGGGCCTTGGTGCGGTGGGCCTTGGGGCCCTTGACCACCTTGGTCCAACCCCTTGGCTGGACAGAATGGGAGGTCCCCAAGTCCTCCTTTGTCCTGGAGGGGGACTGTGGTCTGCTCTTCACCTCCTGGGGAAGAAGGGCCTGGCAGTAGGAGTCGATCTCCTGCTCACAGTCCCTGATAGCACGTAGTCTCTCGACTGTGGCCTGGAGCACCTCCAGCTGGTGCACCAGAGACCCCAGAAGGAAGCAGACCTCACAAAGGAAGGTGACTGTGCTCCCAGGCCCCAAAGCCTGAAAAAATGACAGGCAGCCCCCACAGCTGAGAGCCAGGGGCTCTGTCTGCAAGGAGTCGAAAACCATGGGCTCTGTCTGGGTGGAGGTCTCTGAGGTGCCAGAGGTAGGGGCTGCAGACCCCATGGGGACCCTCAGGGTGTGCCGCGTGCCCATCTGTGTCATGCCACTTGTGGGCTGGCAATGGCTGGGAATGCCTACACAAGGGAGTGCACAGGCAGGGCCTTGGGCCCTCTCGCTTGTCCTCCTGCACGAACCCCATGCTAACTCATACTCTGGGCAGACAGTCAGAATGCTGATTCAGTGTACTCCAACCCCTATCAGCAAGAGTCCAGATTCTGGTTTGTGTTCCAGTCTAATATGAGTTAGTTCATAAACTTAACCCATAATGCTTATGGAACAATTCTACTTTGATGAGGGATATAAACATTGGAACAAGAATTTCACTATTCCTTGGGTTTCACTGATTACAGAGCCAATTAGCTGTTGTCCCATGGAGACAAAAGTAGAGGCACCAGAACAGCCTCCCGTGGCAGGATCCAAGGCAGGGTTGATCCACCCAGAAAAGGGCATACTTACCACCTCCAGGAAAATCAGAACCACACTGGGAAGGGCTGCCAGCGCAGTTCATCAGGCACTTTTATTGCCAGCTGGGAGTGGCACCAGTGGATGATGTTGGAAAAAACGGCTGCCCAACAGATTTAAAAGCTGGTGGCGGGGAAATGACGGGAGCAGCAATGAAGCCAGAAGGTGAAGCTACTCCCTGGGCTGCAACTTATCAAGGCCAGCAGCTCTGGCAGGGGCCAAACGGAGATCTGCCAGAAGGGTCATGACCACATTAAGATGCTCCCACACCCATCTCGGCGGGGCAGCCAGGACAAGGAAGGACAGCATTAGGGAATCTCGAGGACCATAGATGTCAGACCCGTGAGTGGGGTGGGGCAAAGACCCATACCCCCATTATCCTTTTACTTCTTTTTTGTTTTACTTTATTTTTGGAGGGTGTACAGACTCCGACGCAGGGAAGGACCCTCCAAGGGACACTGGGTCAAGAAGGGAGACTGAGGTGGCATTGCAGGAGCCTCAGAGGGAGCACAAACACAGGGACAAGGATGATTCCATGCCTCATGGTCATCCAGGGTGGACAAATCATCCAGGGACAGGCAAGGCAAGAAGGGGATGAGCAAGGACACCAAAAAGGAACAGGCTGGCAACCCATCATCTGGAAGTCCTGAAGGCTGGCTCATGGTTGGGGTGTAGGGTAGGTGGAGCCCCAAGATCACCCACAGAGTCTGCAAGAAATCATGAGGAAGAATCACACTGCTGAAGAAAAGAAGACCAAGTCATGGCAGGTAAGTGTAAGGGTCTCTCTTGAGGTGGAACATGACCCAACACCCAGGTTCTGAGGATATACCCCTCGGCCAGAGCCGGGTGTGCACTCAAAGGCTGCTAGATAGCGCCTATATGAGACCAGGTGGATGCACTGTATATAAGAAAAGGATGTTTTTCCTTCCTTAACTAGGTAAAGCCCTTAAAGTTTACTATAAGTCCAACAGTCTTTCTTTTCCTCTTTGTAGGCATAGACACATATACTCTTTTCTGCTTGGGATTCTGGGTTATGTCTTTGAATTGGCTTTTCTGCATGTAATGAAGACTGCTGTGACACGACTTCCAAATAATGCAGTCTGTGCCTGTATTTCAACCCCCTGAGTTAGAAGTTTCAAGCAGATGGAATCAGTTGTTGCAGATGTACAACCAAGAGCTTACTTCATCCTGAACCACATACACCTTGAGCCACATGGTCTGGGTTGATTTACGTTGTTTTTTTTCTGTTCTCACAACACTTTCACTCATGGCTCCCAATGACCTAGTCTTCATAGAAAGATTCCTTCAGTTCTGTCGGATATGTTGCCTGGTGATTAGTCTCCTGCCCTTTGATTTAGTGTATCAGGATTTGGATCCTTGTAGGGAGAGGTGAGCCTAAGACTGTGGTCTCCTCTGTACTTGTGAGTGGTCTGATCACATGGCTGCTGGGCAAAAGATGGACTGGACATTAGGCCCGTGTGTAGTGACTTGTAGTCACTTCAGATTTGTATTCGGCCAATTCAGGGGACAGTTGTTTGATTGTGCAATTTGAATTACAGTCCCAAATTGATTTGGCCAAATCTGATTTGGAGATTCAGCTGTGCCAAATCAGCAAAATCTCTGAATCACACAGGCCCCATTGCCTAGTCCCAGATCCTGGCTCTGAAAAAAAAATGCTCACACTCGCTGCTGCCGGGTTCCAGGGGGGAAATCCCTGCTGCCTCATGCTTCATGGGGGGCTCTGCGATGAACCCCCCACCCCCGCCTTCTCTCTCAGTCCCACCCATGGCTGCCTTGCCTGGCCCCAGCTCCCGGCTCTTTGGGAAAAAAAGCCCTCGCCTACCAGCTGCTGCCAAGTGGCAGGGGGGATCCCCACTCCTGTACACTGTCCCATGGTGTATGGGGGGCTCTGTCACAAGCCCCCTGGCCCTCTCCCACTCTCCCAGCATTTAAAAAAAACAACCAAAAAATCCATCTGGGCTTACCAGCTCCTGCAGTGGGGGGTGGAGGGGTGATCTGCATTACCCCCCTCACTGCCCCACTCTGCATGGGGGGTTCTGTCCCCTCCTCCCTCCTTCAGCCTTTCCTCCCCTGCTCCCTACTTACCAGTATGGTGTCCATGTCAACTTGTTCCTGTTGTAGCAAGTGGGGACTGCCCAAATTGCCAAAGCTCTCCAAATCTTTTCCGAACCTTTTAATCAGTTTCCTGATTCAGTTCGGAGATTCAGCCACTGAATTGGGCCAAGTCTCCTCTGAATTGAATCAGTACTCAAAGCTTTGCACAGCCCTATTGGATATACCTACCAAAATCATATAGTCCCTAGGTCTGATTTTTGACAGATTACAATGTTGGGGGGGTTGCTATATTTCTGTTTGTCTCTGAAGGAGTTGAATGTCAATGTAGCATAAATGGTCCTTGGTACTTCTGGTTCAGGACCAAATTGTTTCCAAGGCTGCCAATGTGTGACTTTGAGCCTAAAACATGCATCAGTGCCCATCTTAGGAGGGAAACAGAATTCTGCTCAGTATGTCACGCACAAAACAAATACTAAACATTCATGAGACATTTTAGTGAATCAATTTGTTGTGAGGCACTAAAAGGGCATGAGGTAAAATCAGGCTTATGAGAAGGTTAACTTCAGACCGAATAATAGAAAAATTAGTTTATCTCCACAATAGTCAAAACATAGGAAATCCATGATTCACTGTTAATGTGGCCTATTACACTTCCAAGTGCCTATCTTGTGATTAGGACAAATTATTCAAATGTCCTTTGCTTTTATGTCTTACTGGATCCAAACCAGGTTGTTATAGATTTCTGGTCACAACCACTCCGGTACAGGGTTGTATAAATAGATCTTACTGTGGCCAAGGTAAAAAGATTCCTCTTGTCCTGTTTCCACTGCTGCTCACATTCACCTTGGCTGCATAAATCAAGAATACATTGGGCTAATTTGCATTACCCCTTTATCCCAATCACTTTCAGCATCCCTTTTGGAAGAGGAAGTATTTTTATTATGCAGCTATGAAAAAGCAACTGAAAGCACATTGGTTAATAAATGTACTGTCAAATAATGAGTTCTGAACAGATAAAATTCTATATGTGACTAATGAGATAAAATACTGAATCATATATTTTATATTTTTAAAAAAGTTATTTTCTTGACAAAAGAACAGAAAACAACCTCCTTATTTTTCATTATATGAACTTTTAAAATTTCTTAAATGTTCTATTCTCATCAAAGATTCATTGCAATACAATCTTCTGCCTATGTAAAATGCACATTGTGTTCTTTGTACATCAGGAAATTCTTTTGATTAGGCTGGCTAGATATGAAAAATTTCCAGTTCACAGGCTTCCTTGTATATTCAACATATTAATATGACAGACTATCACATTCTTAATTAAATCCCATTGATTCACCCACTTCTTCAGATGCAGAAGAATTTTTACAGCATCTTTGATAGAGTTGATTATGACTCACTCACATGCATTGATCTTTGTTCATCTGGAATTTAATGAAGAACTTTTAATTGTTCTCACTGGGATTATAGGCTCAGAGAAATGGTCTAGGATCTGTGATTCATGAAAACATTTAGATATTCATTTTACCTTCCTAACTGAAGGATTTGGGGAGGAGGGTATTTAATGGAACTGCCCTTATTGGCAGCCTGGGATGACAGTGGTCCAACTTTAAAATAAATTATTCTCATTGTTAACTGCTTGGTAGATCAGAAATCTACTTGGCCTGCTAGCACTGTGAGACTGCAGTTTTTTTCTGCATACTTCAATGCATCTGTTGTGGATTCTGAAACCTGTGCCCTTCTATAGATTTCCAGACAAGTAGGAAGACTTCTTACTGAGGGGAATTTCTAACCTAACACTGTACTGTACACTCCACTCTGTAGCAGGAGGACAGGTGACCTGAAGAGAAAAAAAGAAAGGTATGTAAGCCTAACCAAGGCTCAGAGGCTCAGACTGGCCCTGGCCCTGGCCCTGGAGTAGGAAGGAGCTGCTGAATACCTCTGAGAAAGAAGTGTTTAGGGGTTTGAGTTGTTCATATTCTGACTGGAGGTTTGAAGTGTTTGGGAAGCCACAGACAGGGTGCCTGGGAGGTCTTCCACCCTCATGGGCTAAAGCTAAATGGTTTAGAGGCTGAAACAAAAAGAGAAAGGTTTGGGGATCTGGTGGACTGTGTGGGCAGAAGCCAAGACAGGGTCAGGGGCCCAGTGAATGAACACAAGGGGTTGGAGCCCAGAAAGAGCCTTGCAGGGGTTGGGAATGCAGTGGGTAGATGCTGAGACAGGACCAGGAACCTAGTGAATAGGGAGAGACCTGCCAGGACCAGGGACCTGGTGCATGAAGTAGGCTAAAGCTGTGAGGGCAAATGGGTGCCCAGCAAACTGGCACTTAGATGAAGCTGGGAGACCTGGGGAAATTTGTTGAGGAAATTCTACAAGTTATGGGTGTGTCTTTGGTGGGAGGTGGGGGTGGAGGCCACAATTACCATTTCTAAGGCAACTAGAGCCTGTGAGGCAAAAATAACACCAATAGTGCCACATTTGGTGCTAGCAGAGCACAAGTGATGCCCACTAGGTATGAGGGATTAGCTAGAGGATCTGGGACCTGCAGCACTGAGACAGGACTGGCAGGTTCAGAATCAAGAAGGAAAGAAAGGTAAGACCAGGGGGGAGAAAGAAAGGATAAAAGCGTAACACCTTGTGCAGGCAGGGACTGGGGCCAGAATATGACCTCCCAAGGAAACGCAAGGCAGAATAAACACCCCAGAATTACTCTGGTCTCTGAGGGCAACCTCCCATATATTTTATTTAGATATCAAGGCATGGCAGGAAAGCATAGAACAGTGATCTGAGAGATCAGAGGGGCAGGACAGGGTTGCAGTTGCCAATAAGGATGTCATGACCATCCTCAAGAGGCAGATCCTGTCACATACTTTTGGTAATGCTTGAAAAGAGGGTCATTTCTTTGGAAAAGGTATGGTATGGTATGGTATGGTATGGTATGGTATGGTATGGTATGGTATGGAAATACTGGTTGGAGCTGCGTGATGTTAAAACTGAATAGAGTTTTGCACTTGAAACCAGAGTTCAGTTTTGTTGTGTATGAAGAAGACAGCACTTGGCCTACTTGCTCCCTCTCATAAAAGCAGGAGCACTAGATCCTCTTCTTCACTAGAGGAGAGGAAGGAACAGTGTTCCCTAGTACCATACTTACTTGACTATAAGATGACCCTGAATTTAAGACAGCCCCAAATAATTAGATTCTATACATGGGAAATTTTCTATGAAGGTGGTCAAGAATTGGAACTGACTATGTAGAAAAGTTGTGGAATCTCCATCCCTGGACATTTTCAAGAGCAGGCTAGGCATATATTTGACTGACATGGTTTGCTCAGGGATAATCCTACCTTGAGCAGGGGCTCAACCAGATGACCTTATGAGTTCCCATCCAGTTGTTTGATCCTATGATGCTTTTTATGTCTGCTCCCAGCAGAGCAGAAACTCCCCTTGCCCATCATCAGTTTCATCCAATTAATCTTAAATGTAAGGGTGCAATGACTCAGTTTCAGGACAACAATATAAGTAATGCCTAACCTGTGGTCAAATGATGAGAACACTGTGCTTGGATGTCAGAGAAGTTCAGGTTCTCGAGGGAAAAGTAGGGAGGAGAATCACATCCTCAGGAACTGTGTGAACACTTGCAAATGCCAAAATTTGCATTTATGTGCCTGAGTGTCATTTAGCTTTCTAAAATGAAATAGGATCATGTCCCTCCTGTGCAATAGTTATAAGGTCAACATTTACAGCAACCTATTAGGAGGACTGTGGGTAAGCTAAAAGAGGTGTTTGTCTAGTGTCATTCAAATTGCTGCTTCATATATTTTCAAGTCCAGTAAAATAGTTTATACTTAATCAAGGAGAGGAAGCAGCAAAGGTTTTTTAAAAAAAAGAACTGGGGGATAAGGTGCAGTGATCTTGTTTCTATATGTAATGAAGGGTGATTAAAAAATACTTGTCTTGAAAGCTGATGAAAGTTTAGCAAACACATCATGTTTTTATTTTTATCTTCATTATTTTTGTGCTTCTCAGATGAGTAATTCAAGTAGTTCAGCTAAACAAAAACAGAGCTGCCAATGAATGAATAATACAAATAAGTAGACAAAGTTCTTTGGGTAAATCTGATATCTTTTATTAGACCAACTCAAATAGTTGGAATAATTCTTCTTTGCAAGCTTTTGGGAACACTGTTTGTCAGGCTGAGGAAGCATCTGCAGTTGGTCTGTCTTCCTCAGCCTGACAAGGGGGATTTGTATCTGAAAGTTTGCAAAGAAGAATTTTTCCAAATATTTTAATTGGTTTAGTAAAAGATACCTGATTTACCCAAAGAACCTTGTCTTCCTATGTCCCTAGAGCAATGCGGCTACAGCCTATACCCCTAATACAAAATAAAACATTGTCTAGGAGAGAGAGCAAATAATTCATACTTTTCTACACTAATCCTTCTAGTTAACAAGGTTACTTACATTAAATAATTCATTTGAAAATACATCTGCTTCCAAAATAATCCAGGCTATCAGTCCTTCTTACATAGACATATGGCATTTGTCATCCTTCTCCTAGTTGTGTTCCTGCAGCTCCAGGGTTGCTGATTTCCAGGAGCAGCTCTTATCTATAGAACACAGCAGAAGAAAATGAAAAAATGCATAGAATTTTCTGATGCTTACTGAACAATTCAAGTTTTTATCAAATGCCTTTTAAGTACCCAAGCCAGCTAACAAGGCTACTACACATAATTACTTGAGAGTTCTGTTTTTCCCCACTTCATACGTTCAAAAAGAGATTTATAAATGGTTTGGGCACATCTATAAACTAGCATCCCACAGTGTTGAGGTTGTGTTAACTTTACCGTATTTCCTTCTTAGCAGTCTTTGTCCCTTTGGTGTGTTAATGGAACAGTGTTGACCTACCTGGAGAATCTGTCATGTACGAGTCAGATCTAAGTGTTAGAAAAGAATTCAGGCAGACTTTAGGTTCCTGTGTCACAGATCTGCTCCAGAATACCCCAAAACCACATTTTGTGTTACATTTTGGACTGCAAAGAACTTACGGCATGCAAACTTAAATCCCAGTCTGAGAAACAAGGCACAAAGCTCCTCCTTATCTCCACTGTAGGCCTGATATGAGGCATAACAATGCTTAAGCTCCTGTCTGTAGGGGCCTGTCACAGAACACTGAGATGCCCTGTGCCTGAACAGGGGAGAACTGCTAGGGAAGGAGCCTTAGCAGTGACTAAGGAGCACAGCTGTGGGTTGCCGGGGCAGCCAGGGAAGTTCAGCTGACCTGAGGGGACAGGGCCTGGCCCTTATAAAGCCCAGCAGCTGTGGCTAGAGGCAGTTCCCTGCCAGCAGTCAGAGAGGCAGGAACTCCTGGAGTAATGATATGAGAAGTAGCGAGAACTGCAGGTACTACTTGACTGGAGTTGAGCAGTGTTGTAGCCAGGCGGCTTATGTTTGAGTTACAGCCAGGAGGCTCAAGTTTGTGTTGCTGTTCGTGATTACTAGTGGTTTGGGTGAGGCTATAAGGGGATGGAGGAGGCCTCACAGGGGACTCACAGCAGAGTGTGAGGACCCCAGCGCTAGCGGGCGCAGCACATGGGGGTGCATAGACCCCAGCCCTGGAGAGGGGCATTTGAGAAGCCCAAGTTGGGCACGGCGAGCCCCAGAAGGGGGGGTCGCACGGCTGAGTAGCCCAAGTTGGGCACAGTGAGCCCCAGAAGGGGGGTCACACAGCTGAGTAGCCCAAGTTGGGCATGGCGAGCCCCAGAAGGGAGGTTGCACGGCTGAGTAGTGGGGGGAAGTGGAGCTGCAGATAGCGCCCCTTAGCCAAGGGGGCAATATAAGGGCAGCCTCCTGCTAATTAATACTAATTAATTAATTAAGATCAAGGTGTGGCAGGAAAGTAGGTGGGCAGTTGCCCCAGAGACAGGTGGGTGGGCACACTGAGGGCAGCCCAGAATGACAACCTGTCACAGGGCCCAATCTGATAGAAATGCTCAGAGCATACCAAACACATGTGAAAGGCACTGAGTTCAGTACAAAGTTTAGCACTCACAATCACTATCATTCTAAAACATGTGATGGGAAATACACTATCCACCTTTTACGTAATAACATTGTGAGAGAACACTCACGTGAAAATAAGAGATTTGTCTTCTAGCCCCTTTTAAGTCTGAGAGGATTCAAAACATCACCATTTCCTAAACTAATGATTTAGGGTCATTGTTCACATTACATTTAGTGGGTGCATCTGCACATTTATTTTAATGTGAAGCAAT
This sequence comes from Caiman crocodilus, assembly GCA_030014935.1. Classification (NCBI taxonomy): domain Eukaryota; kingdom Metazoa; phylum Chordata; order Crocodylia; family Alligatoridae; genus Caiman; species Caiman crocodilus. The sequence continues at coordinate 20,258,930 of JAGPOW010001327.1, forward strand.
AAAATCTAGCACACATTGTGCAAGAATTCATTGATCCTAGGTGCTGCACTTACACATGCACCTGGAATCACAGCATGCTGAACCAAGTTGGAGCAGCCCCTGCTGGCAGGAGGCCCTCGGGGTCAGCTTGCCAGCCTTGGGGCTGTTTCAACCCAGCTCAACGTCCTTCAAAGGGGTTGACTGGAGCAGAAGGATACTTCAGTGCAGGGCTATTTGGCAGGCAGCCCCCACACTGAAACACCCTTGTGCCCCAGCCAGCCAGGTCAGCATCTACATGTGAGTTACTACAGAGGAAAAAAACCCACAGCAGGATAATACTTGTATTTACAAATACTAATCTACTGTGGAATGTGTTAGTTTTCTACAGCCAAATAGGGCCTCTGCACATGTAGATGGTGAGATGTTTACTGAGATTTCACAATGGGGATATGTTAAAGTGTTTTAATTAAAATGTGAAGCAGACTTGATTAATGGAGTCTGCTCCAATGTGTTCCAATTAAAATGTGAACAAACATGCATATAGGCAGCCTTAAAGACTAGGCTGTAGAGTAGTCTGGGTACTTTCTATCCCTCCCGTTAAAACCGGGCCTATTGTGCAATAAAGAGTACAAGATGCAGGAAGCTAGATGGACATAAAACTAGAGAAAGCCCAACTATGTCACTTAGGGCACGTCCACACGTGCAGGAATACGCGCTTGCAGCAGCTCAAATAGAAACAACACAAATTTGTGCCAGAGATTTTTGCCTCAGCACACATGCCTGAATATATACTTTGGTGTGGGGCAAGTTGTGCCACTTGGGGCAAACTGACCCTGCCCAGCTCCTCCTGGATCTGGGTGGGCCCTATACTTGTCCAGAAAGGAGGCACTGGCCAGGAAGGTGCCTGGAGAGTGCAGAGCTATTTTCCTCTCACTTGTCTGAGCATGTTTCTGGGCAGAGCATCAGTGGGTGACATCCACTGGCTCCTTGTATGCCTCTGAGAACCGGTGGGTGCAGTCCAGGGGGCTCTGCTCAGTGTCCCCCTCTGGAGAACTTCTTTCCACATTTTAACACTTTGACCCCCCCCCCACATCACTCCTGTCTTGTTTTTGCTTTTGTTGTCCCAAGAAATTAGTTGTATCTTTCACCTTTTGGCCCCTCAAAGGGGCTATTAGCTTGGTGGGCTTTAAGGCCCATGTTAATATGAAGGATACAAATAGAAAGGAGCTTCTGAGGCCTGGCCAGTTGACTTATGGAGAAACTTGCCCTCCGTGCCAGCTGGACTGGTGCAGTAGCCCTGATCTCGAGTGGTCCTGGTACCCTCTACCCATTCCACCAATCTGGAAGTGGGGGCTGCTGCCTGACTGTGACTAATGTCATCTGTGACAGCATCTGCCTCCTTGGACCTGCAGCCCCATTACCTGCTGGATGTGGATGGGGACTTCATAGCCACCTGGGCTATGGCATAGGTACTGCAGCAGAGCCATCTGCACCTCTGGGCCAGCTGCCAGTGGGCCATGTCTTCACAAATGGCCAGGAGGCCAGCCACCTCATTTGCCCTCCATTTGGGTCCCAGTTGCCAGCCCTGAGCAGGCTCCTCTGCCTGGGTCCTGCCACTTGGCTCACCAACAGTAACCCTGGTGCTTCCTATTCAAAAACTATAAATTCTCTGATAAAAAATCCCAAATTCACACTTTAAATTACCCCCAAATCCATATTCTTTCATAATTAAAACAAAAGACCATGAGAGAGAGAGAGATCAAATGGTTAATGTTGGGTAATGTTTTATTGATATACTTACAACGTTAAAGCAGTTTGGAAGTCTACCAGTGACTCTATCATCATAATAAAACAAATTCTTAATATCTATATGCTTTGATATTTTCTTATCATAGAAAAATCAGAGTTTCCCCTGATCCCTTCACTAACCAGGGTGTGGAGGCAGCTGCCCCTGTAGCCACAGCTCCTGCCAGCAGGTCTCATCCTGTCTGGCAGCTGGGCATGCTGGGTGTGTGATGCGGGGATATGGGGTTTTCAGGAGTGGGTGGGCGTGGGGGGGATGTCATGTATATGAGTGGGTATGGGAGGGATGTGGGATTTGAAGACTTCTAACATTACGCCTGTCCCAAAGTGGCAAGTATTTGATTCAGATTCGGATTCACCTTATACAGAGGGTCAGGGATTTGATTTGGTGATTCGAGTCACTGTCCCAATTAGATTTGGATGAATCAGATTCAACGATTCAGCGCTGATTTGGAGAGTTGGCCCTAGACTATACAGGCAGCAGTCCTCACCTTCACTGGACACAGCTGCTTTCTGCTGTTAAGTCTGTTGTGGAAGGTGGAGGGGGGAGAGAAGGGCTGTGTGTGGCAGGGGGGCAGATCATTGCCCCCACAATGAGGGAGGGATTGGGACCAGGGGTGGGACAAGCTGCCCAGCTGGGGCAGGACTTGGGGAAGGTGGTCCCTCTTACTGCTGCATGCCACTGGTCAAGAAGCTGCTCTTCCAGTGGCTCTTCCAGCGGTCATTGCCACTGTTCTGGGAGGGTATGAGAGCAAGCGTGTGTCCTCAGATCTGTGCGTGGTTGGCTGTGATTTGGATGGGCAGCAGAGGGTGCTGGGAATGGGAGCTATGCCCTCCTACTGCTCACCCAGCTGGGACAGGGGGACATGGGACTGTGCCACTGCACTGCCTCAGACAAGTGTGCAGTGGCAAAAGCCACTCCATCCTCCCTCTGTCTTCTGCACAAGCTGTGGCTTCACCCTAGCTGGGCAAGCAGCAGCAGGGCATGAGGGTAGGTGTGTGCACCCGGATTAGAGCTGGATGAGCAAGAGAGACTATGGGGAATTTTAGGGTGGCTGCCGACCCCTCATAGTCCACACTCCACTGCACTCTGTGGGCTGGGTGGATCCAGGGCTGCGTTCTGGGCTGTGACTGGGGCTAGCCACCTGGAGCACATTCCTGGCTTACACCACCCTGCAGAGCGCAGCCTTGCAGCAGGCAGCTGGGACTAGCCTCCCAGAGTGCATCCCGGCCCAGCCCACCCCACACATGTCCTTTCCCATACCCAGACCAGCAGTGAGAGCCGCAGAAGCAGCCACCAGAAGAGCAGATCCTGAACCAGCAATGCGTGGAGGTGCGCATTGGCAGGAGGCCCCCTCCCTGAGTCCCTCACCCACTGCCCTGGCTGGGCAGCTTGTCCCACCTCCAGCCCCAATCCTTCCCTCACTGTGGTATTGTTGATCTGCTCCCCACCACGCCCTTGCCCTCCTCCCTCCATCTACCACAACAGACTTACCAGCCAGAGGCAGCTGTGTCCAGCATGGTCGAGGACTACTGCTTGTTAAGTCTATAGTCAAATCTCCAAATCTGTGCTGAATCTCTCCAAATTGATTCGGAAGCTTCTGATTCAGTTCAGACCTTTTAATGGGTCTCCTGATCTGATTTGGATTCAGAGATTCGGCCACCAAAAGAGGTTGAATCTCCTCTAAATTGATTGGCTACTGAAGATTTGCCCAGCTCTAGCTAACATGACCCCTCTTAATTGCCTTCTCCGCAAACTGAACTTGCCTATTTCATTCAACCTCTTCTGATACAGCTTGCTTTCCAAGCCTTTTATCACTTTTTTCACCCACTTCTGGACCCTCTCTAACTTCTTTATATTGAGCCCTTGATCCACTAGATCAGGAGTGGCCAACCTGAAGCACAAGTGCCACAAGTAACAACAAGCAGCCTCTGTGTGTGGCACATGGAAGCTTAGGGATGGGACAGGCACTACAGTGGCAGATAGGGAAGGGAGCAGAAAGCAGAGCAACAGGTCAGGAAGGGAAAGGGGATTGAAGTAGCACTTGGGAGGGCCCAGGGCTAAATTGTGGCACTCTTTCCAAGAAAGGTGGCCCAGAATATCCTAGATACTTCTCTGTAGCGCTGCCATCCAGCCAATTGTCATCCATATTGTATTTGTATTTTTTATTATTCTTCCTGAGATGCAGTATTTGCATTTGTCAGTATTGAAGCTCATCCTGTTAGCTCCAGCCCAGCTTTCCAATCTGTCAAGATCCTTCTAAATTGTGCTCCTATCCTCCGCCACCTTCACAGCCCTCCCGTTTCATGTGGTCTGCAAACGTGCTCAAGAAACTTTCTATGCCAGCATCCAAATCATTAACAAACATGTTGAACGGCACTGGGCCCATGACTGACCCTGGGGGATGCCATTCAAAAACTCCTGCCATTCTAAAATGGATTCATATTTATTCTTTGCTTGCATCTATGGAGTGAGTCGTCTATCCACCTTCTAGTTGTTTTGTCCACCAAGCATTTCTCCAGTTTGTTTATGAGAAGGTCATGCGAAGCTTTTTAAGAAGACCTGATGCAGAAAGGCTGACGGAAATGCCGAGGACATACATGTAGTTACTTGATCAAACTTATCCTTGATAACTTATTCTTAGTAAATTTATGCTTTCTGCTTGTGATTAGCCTTTATTCTTCCAGATGCTTGCAAATGGACTTCCTTAGGATATGCTACAGTAACTTCCTAGGTATTGAGGTGAGACTAACTGATATATAGCTTCCTGGGTGCTCCTTTTTGCCTCTTCTAAAGAGAGGTACTATGTTGTTCCTTTTTCATTCCTCTGATACCTTACCTGCCTCCCACAACTTCATAAATATTATTGCCAAGGGCTTAGAGATTTCCTCTGCCAGTTCCTTCAGTACCTCTGGGATGAAAGTCATCATGTCCTGTTGACTTGAATACATTCAGGCCAGTGAAAAGCTCTCTTGCTTTTTGTTATCTCTGCCCTCAGCCTGCCCCCTTCTTTCTCGAAATAATCCTTATTAGCTGTCTGTTTGCAGCTTATTTTTTTAACTTCAATATACTTTTCATTTCAGTTTCACCTTACAGCATCTAAGTGCTTCTTAATGCAGAATTTGGAAATTTTCCACCTTTGTGATTAAACTTAGCTTTTTGAGCAAGCTAGCCCTACAGGGCAGCCAAGAGAGAAGATGTATGGAGTCATAAAATAAGCAAGTAAGAGGGAGCTTTGATCTGTTCTAAGGGCACTATCGTGGAAGGAAAGATGTTCTTATTTTTGGTTTCTGTCCTAGACAGTTTTATTCCGTAACTATTTAATGCAGGGGTCAGCAAAGTATGACCCATGGGCTGGGGAACTTTTGAGGCATTTTGATGGTGGGGAATTTTGGTAGTCCTTCTACATCTGGGGGCTTCATTTCTGCACCATCTGAGCAACAGGGAGAATTAGTGACAGTAGCACTTCAGGAGGAAGCAGTGACTGTTGCTCCAGCTCTGGTGGTACAAGCCAAACTGGAAGTGACTACTTAGAGATAAGCTCTGGGGAGAAAAAAAATTATGGTGACAAAGTGAAAGGAAACAGATGGTCATACCTTCTGTTGTGCCACAAATGCTCGAATTCATGACTGTGACAAAAGGTAGTAATGAACTGGACTGTCTCAAGCCTTGGGAATACCTGCCTTGCTTTCCCTACTTACATGCAAATGTCCTTGGAGGGACACATCTGGATGAGCAGGGAAAGTCAGGGCTTCAGGGTGTGGCAAGTGGGGGAATCCCTGCTCCCAGACATGTACCCTATGTAGTGTGGGGGGAAATCCCTCTGCAGGGGATTTCCCCGTGTGTGCCTGCAAGTGAGAGGTAGGTAGGAAAGGGGAGCTCCCATAGGGTGGGGTCCTGCCTTCATGTTTTCAGCCAATGCTGTCAGCTGCCCCCAGGGCCCTACAGAGGAATTTATAGTACCATAGTACCTAGGGTCAGAAGGGGCCTAGAGCAGGCCATCTAGTCTGACCCCCCACCAATGGCAGGAACAGGTGCCAGGGTCATAGGACCCCAGCCAAGTACCTATCTAATCTAATCTTGAAGGTGCCCAAGGTAGGAGCAAGAACCACTTCCCTAGGAAGCTGGTTCCACATCCTAGCCACCCTAACTGTGAAGCAGTGTTTCCTAATGTCCAACCTAAACC
>JAGPOW010001327.1:20283667-20295636 GCA_030014935.1 Caiman crocodilus
TAACTGTAAAATATTGCCTTCTGATCTCTAACCTAAACCTATTCTCCATCAGCTTATTACCATTGTTCCTCGTCACCCCAGGTGGTGCTGGGGAGAAAAAGGCTCTATCTATTTGCTGTTGATCTCCCCTGATGAGCTTGTAGGCAGCCACCAGGTCCCCCCTCAGCCTCCTCTTGCTAAGGCTGAAGAGGTTCAGGTCCCTCAGTCTCTCCTCGAAGGGCCTGTCCTGCTACCCTCTCACCAAGCAAGTGGTCCTCCTCCAAACCCTCTCCAGACTGGCCACATCCCTTTTGAAGTGCGGTGCCCAGTACTGGACGCAGCACTCCAACTGCGGCCTGACCAAAGTTGCATAGAGGGGGAGTATCACCTCTCTGGACCGGCTTGAGATGCATCTTTGGAAGCATGACAGGGTATGGCTGGCCTTGCTGGCTGTGGTCTGGCATTGGTGGCTCATGTTCACCGTGGACTCAATAATGACTCCAAGATCCCTTTCTGCCTCTGTGCTTTCAAGAAGGGAACTCCCCAGCCTGTATGTATGCTGTGGATTCCTTCTCCCAAGGTGCAGCCCCCTGCATTTGTCTACGTTGAACCCCATCTTATTCTCTTCTGCCCACTTTTGTAGTCTATCTAAATCTTTTTGCAGCCTCTCTCTCCCTTCAAGTGTGTCCACCTCGCCCCACATCTTACTGCCATCAGCAGACTTGGACAGCATGCTTTCCACCCTCTTGTCCAAGTTGCTGATGAAGATGTTAAACAGTGTGGGCCTGAGGACTGAGCCCTGGGGGACCCCACTGCTCACATCTCACCAGGTTGAGTACAACCTGTCCACACCTACTCTCTGGGTGTGCCCCATCAAGCATTTTTTTACCCATCCAACTGTGTAGGCATCAATGCCACAGTTGCTTCATTTATTGATGAGGATGAGGTGAGAGAGGATGTCAATGGCCTTCTTAAAGTCTAGAAAGACTATGTCCACGGCAACACCATCATCCAAGGATTTAATTACTTGGTCATAAAAGGCAATCAGGTTGGTCAGGCAGGACCTGCCTTTGATGAACCCATGCTGGTTGCCCCTGAGCATGATATCCCCTGCATGCCCCCCACAGATGTGCTTCTTAATGATTCTCTCCAAGATCTTCTTGAGCACCGAGGTGCCTACAGGCGTGTAGTTACTTGGGCCCTCCTTCTTCCCTTTCTTGAAAACTGGGACCACATTGGCCAGTTTCCAATCCCCTGGCGCCTGGCCACGTGACCATGAATGCTCATACAGCCAGGCCAAGGGCTCCGTGATGACCCCTGCCAGCTCCCCCAACACCCTTTTTACAATTACAATTTAAATTGACAATTACAATTTACAATTACAATTACCTTGAAGTAGATACCTGTATTGTTGCTCTTTTGATTAAGACTCTGTGTCAGACACCCATTTGTCTTTCATTCTGTCTCTTAGAGGTTGAAAAATGTGCAGTTTTTAAAGGCATGCTGTAGGCTGTGTAAAGCTCTCACAAAAATGACCTCAAAATTTAAGAAACATTTTCAGAGTATCTCACAACTAAATATTTGTTACGGTTCAGAAAGGCAGGTTTCCCCAAGCTTACTTCCTAAGAAGAAAGATATTGTGGGCGTTTCTACACAAGATGCTTTACTGCACAGGAGACTAATCTACACATGCACACCATTTAGTGTGTAGTAAATCAGTCCACCGCACAGTTAGCTATTACCTGGAAATACAGGTAGCAAACTTGTATGTATAGATGCCAATCAAGAGCAAATATGTTACCAGTCAGAAGGGGGACAGCTCCCATCCTGCCCCCAGCTGTTTGGGGAAGCCCCACTGGGCAAGGGTCTTGTCTCCATGTGCCCAGGGCCAGGAGAGCTCTGCAATGGCAGCTGTCTCCCTGCCCCATACATATCAGGAACCTTCCTGATATGTATGGGGCAGGGAGACAGCTGCTGCTGCAGCTGGCAGAGCTCACCTGGCCCCATACATATAGGGACTGGCCCTGAGCTCCCTGCCAGTCCCTGGAGTAGCACTCTGAAGAGGCCTGGAGTTCCTCCTGGCAGCTGAAGGGGAACATAGCAAGGTAAGCGCAGCCCTGTACCCAGCTGCTCCTGTTGAGAGCAGATTTGTTCTCAACAGGGAGCACGTGTGTTCTGTCAGTTTCTTCCACTTGTCTCATCTGTCCTGTCTTCAGAGTTAGAACCACCTCTCATTTATATCTACAAGACATAGCAGAGTAAGGCTTCAGTCCCATTTGTTAGTAGCAGTAGTAGGAAGAAGAGGAGGAATAAGAAGAAGAATAGATGATATAACATTATATATATAAATTAAGTCTGAACATTTCTTGTATTGCAAGAATTGCTGGCTGAAATGCAGTGCCTTGTGCTATGTAGATTGGATATGGATTCTATGGAGCTCATCTGGCTTTAAAATGGATCCTTTATTATCTTCTCCAATTCTCTTCCCACAGAAATCCTCCTAGCATGTTTATATGAAACCAGGCTTTGCAAAGGTATTAGTAGGTAGAGAAGATTGTTAGATGCCCCAAGAACTACCATATCTTAAATCAGTTTTCTCAGTCCATTGACCATATCAGTCTACTAGTTGATATAATTGATAAAAGAGAAAATAGTTTTCATAATTCATTTAGACTTTAAATACACCTTTGAAGAATTCTACTTGGAGGGGCTAATAAGAAAAAACTTCAAAGTTCTTGAAATAAGACTTAAAGAGTTAAAGTACTGTTATGGGTCAGAAACTAGCTAAGAAAAGGATGGGTTGTCTATACTGCAGGTAAGATCACAGCATGTGTACACATGTTTGAGCTGGCTCTAATTTGGCTAGCTCTGGTACAAATCACAGTGAACCTGAAGAATCATGGGCTTCAGCTTGGGGTATAAAGGGCTACCCAGGACTTGCCCTTTAATTGGGTTCAGCAAACACAGACATACATGAATGAGAAGAACGAAACTACAAACTTTAATTGTAGAGCAGTAGGCTAACCTCTGCAAACCATTTGTCTTTAATTCCTTAACTGAGGAATCATGTCCCAATTCCCAACTCTTCTAAATTAGGATGCATCTCTAAATTATAACTTTGATCACTACACATCTTCCCACTTAACAATAGTACAAAAAAAATCAATTAGCACCCATCTGCAGAGGAGAGGTAACTAGCATGTCATTCTGAACTGGCTACATGGTAGGACCCAGAGAGTTCTCATGATTGGATCTGTGTTGTCCCAGTGCAAAGTGGCCAGTGGTGTCCCTCAGGGGTCTGTGCTTGGACCATTGCTTTTTAACATATTTATCAATGATTGGATATGTGATTGAAAAGCTCTCTGGGCAGGTTTGCGGATGCCACCAAGTTATGGGGCACTGTGGTCATGCCAGATGTTAGGTTGCAGATACAGACAGACCTGGACAGGCACGAGAGTTGTGCAGAACAGAACCAGATGAAGTTTAACACTTCCAAGTATAAGGTGCTCCATCTGGGGGCAGACAATCCTCAACATACATATAGGCTCAGTGGTGACAACTTGATTTGCACCGTGGCTGAAAGGGACATGGGGATAATGATCAACCATCATATGAATATGAGCCATAAGTGCAAGGCAGTGGTCAGCAGGACAAACAGCATGCTGCCATGCATCAACCAATGCACCTCATGTAAAATTAAGGAAGAGATACTCCTGCTGTACTCAGCAATGGTGAGACCACAGTTGGAGTACTGCATCCAATTCAGGGCAACGCACTTCAATAAGGACGTGGAAAAAACTTGAGAGGGTCCAGAAAAGACTAAATTAGGATGCATCTCTAAATTATAACTTTGATCACTACACATCTTCCCACTTAACAAAACTACAAAAAAAATCAATAAGCACCCATCTGCAGAGAAGAGGTTAGTTAGTAGCATTTCATTCTGAACTGGCTACATGGTAGGACCCAGATAGTAGTTTTCATGAACGGATCTGTGTCGTTCTGGAGCAAAATGGCCAGTGGTGTCCCTCAGGTCCTCCCTCCCGATGCGCTCCCCTGCGGAGAGACATTTCCAGGTCTGCTGCCAAGCATCCTGGGGAGCCCCCTGCACTTCTGTGGGACACTCCATCCACCCTAGCACTGCAGTATTCATGAGCTGCCTGCTACCTAGTGGTATATAGAAAAAACATTTAAAGCTGTCTCTATGTCTGAATCGCTGAATCTTTCTGAATCTCTCTGAATTGATTCGGAGGGTTCCAATTCAGTTCAGAGAGATTAAAGGGTTCTCTGATTTGATTCAGATTTAGAAATTTGGCCACCAAATTGGGCTCAATCTCTGCCAAATTGAATCAGGGACTGAAGCTTCACACAGGCCTACTGAGGAGCTTACTTACTGATGATCTGGTTCTTTTTTCAACTTAATGTAGGAACAGTTGGTTAAGAATAGCCCGTGTCTACCTTTTCTTTTAGGTCTTGAGAGCTCTCTGGGAGTGCTCATTGATCCCAACAATTACCCCTTAAAAATTATCCCTAGCCTTTAAAAATTATCCCTTCTATTACTGAAAATTCATGCCTATAGTAATAATCTGTTAAAAGCTCTACTGCAGTCACTTTTGTCTTCTGGCCCCTCTAACTATCATTTCTTTCAGGAGTTCCATTGAATTATCTTTCACTCTTTCTGGTTTTATTTGCTGCAGTTTTCTATCTGTGACTTGATAATTAAATCTACATAGACTTGCAGCGTCTTAAACATATTTTCTGGCTCCACAGATGCATATATAGATCTAAAGAATGCATTTACTCTAAAGCTAAACTTACCTAATTTACAGCTAAATCATACATTCACAGCTTGAGCATCATTCTTTGAATCCTCAAAGTACAATTATTTAATGGCTTGCTAAACAGTTTTCACATACGGAGTCTGATCATAGATGTATCGGTTAAATCTCCCACAGGCAAACAATATTCCTAGTAACTCCTTCTCAACCTGTACTTATCTGGTTTCTGACTCTGTCATCCATCTGGATGCATAGGTCACTGATTGCCAATAATCATGATCATACTTTGCAAAATCGCTATACCAACCCTCAACTATGAGACATCCACTAAATTTTTTAGTGGTTTTTCAGGAGTACAAAATTTGAGATGGGTTCTTGCATCAACTCTTGTTTCAAGGCAGCCCATCATTCTTCCTGTCCATCATTCCAGCAATATTTATTTTCATTCTCAGAGTATCCGCAATGACATTGTATTTGCTGACAAATTAGATATACATTTGCCTAGATCATCCTGTGCCTTCATGATTTCTGCTGTCTTGCAAATCTGGATAGTCTTTTCTAGGAACAAATCTCCTTCTTACAAGAGACTTTTTTGTAACACAGTGCTTGCAATACCACAAATAATCCCTTTTTTCCCCCCTTCCCCCACCCTTTTTTACCCTGAGGAAGCTTGAAACTACATTTCTCTTGACTTCCTAGCATAGTGCTCAAACTACTATATCACAGGTCAGGCACCTCTCTGGTACACTTTTTGCAACTGTTTCTTACATTAACTATTCATTGGATGAAATGGTTGGAAAACAATGCAGCACAGATATTTTTATCTCACTGGGAACAAAGATCCAGGCTATCACTCAGGATCTGCTCCAGGTCACCAGCCATCTCAGTGACACACAAACTCTCAGGCTTGTACTTATCCTCCTGGGTTTATATCTCTTCTTTTCTGGGTTACCTGGAGGTGGGGAGGTCAGCTTCAAAAGGGGAAACAAAAAAGGGGTGGATTAAAACCTAATCTTTGGGGTGGCAGTTGGAGAACTATGCTGGGAAGACAGATGCAAATGTAAACCCCCTCTGTAGATGGGGAACCTAGAACCTAGCTTTCAGCTTGTTAAGTGAGTTCCTTTATCACTCAACAACTGGGTTGAATCCAGAAGACCCTTTCCACTGCTGCCCTCTGTCATGCATTCCTTAGATCAGAGGTGGGCAATTATTTTGGCTGAAGGGCTACTTAATGAGTTTTGGTGAGCTATTGAGGGCTGCACAAATAAAATCTTTCAGAAAATATCATTTTAACAAGTTAAAGATAAAAAACAAATCATATATTAAAAATCAAACATTACTAATAACATATTTTAATTTTATCTCAAAAAATATTTTGTCCTAATTTATGTGGGGGTTTTTAGTAACGTACAAAGAGGTGATTGCATAATATCTCAAATATAATGTCTTACTCTTGTATATTGTGTGTTAGTGTAGGGAGAGCTGTACATGGGAGGCCGGGTGGGGAGGGGAGGTGTGTGTGCAGGGGATAGGTGTGGGGTGGGAGTATGGGGGATGTGGGGTGGTGTGCATGCATTAGGTCCTGGAAGCTGGCCAGGAATGGGGGAGAGGGAGTGGAAGAGCCAGGGGGTGTATGCAGTAGAGCTCTACCAGATGATGCAGTTACAGGTTGCTGGTGCAGTTCCCCCTACAATGGCTCATGGCTACCCCTGCGGCACGCTGCATGGAGCTAATGCCCACCAGCTTCCACCCAGGATAACCTGCATTATGCACTAACTACCTGAACTAGCCAGACCCAGCCCCGGCCCTGGCCCTGGCCCTAGCTCTACTTTCTGATGGGGTTGCCTTCCACCCACTTGGCTGGCAGCCCACAAGTTGCTGCTCATTGTGCCAGGTGGGAAGAGTGAGTGGAAAGCAGTTTGTAGCTAGAGCTGGAGCCCCATGCACTGGGGTAGGAGCCACCTGGCTGCAGTTTCTGACCCTCCTCCCCCCACTTCCCCACTATACCTGGAGTGTAGCGGGAGGAGGAGCAGCTAGAGGTATGAGGAGCCAAACAGTACCTGGGCAGCTGCAGCTGCACTGGAAGCAGTCTCACTGGAAAGCTGTGTGTGCTGGCCAAGGGTCAGGGCAGGAGGGGAAGACTGCATGGGCTGCCCCAGGCAGGAGCAGGTGGGGCTCAGGCCCATGCTGTGGGGCCATATTTTGCTCACCCCTGTTTTAGATGTTAATACGCATCCACAAAAGGTGCACATACATACCAGGATATATGCCTGAACAATGCGTATCCTAATGTGCTTGTTCTGTCAATATGCACATAGAGCAGGGATAACAGAGTTGCTATCTGTGTGTCAATGTGATTTTGGACTTACACGGCTAAAAACTGTCGCTTAGATGTGCATAGGGAAATAAACTTTCACCTTTGTCCTGACTTATTCAAAGAATCTTTCATGGGTTTTAAAATCTAGTGGAGAAAAATATATATTGTAAAGCTATGAAATACCTTTATACACCTCAGATGGTTCTATGACTTATAGAAGTGAAAAATATTGAAAACTGGTGCAACATACACTATGAAGAGTATAACTGAATATGTTTCCTCCTGGCTTCTGGGAAAGGCTCATGCTTTGGAACAGTTTCCAAATTTCCCTTGAGAGTTATAAATCACCTTTGCAAACCTCTTTTTCTATGAAAAGGTGCCATAGGTGCCATATTTTATGAAAAATACTTATTTACTTATTTCTTTTGTGGGAGTGTTCTTCTGACCAAGGCTATGAATTATTAATGGTAACATATGTTCTACTGCTTGCAATCTTTGTTCGCCTCTTTTAATGTAACTTATAATAATTATAACAAGAAAGAAAAATTAGCAATAGAATTTCTGGAGTCTTTTTCCCCTACAATAAAACTCAATTATGCATCAGATCAGAAATGTTCCATATATCAATACTGAAAAGGATAGAAAGTATTGATTTTAATTAGTGACATTAACACAAACTAAATAAAAAAATTGTTCAACTTTATTTTTTAATGATTTTAAACTTCATGATTTGTATATTAAAACCTTTACATTCGTAAGGGTTCAAACCATTTTATTTTGAAATTTAAGGCAAAATATATTGTTTTTCTTTTTCTAGTGCAACATTTCCATAAAATATTAACTCTTTATGAATATAAATTGGTTTCTTAATTCCTGTGTTATTACTGGACTAATATTATTAGAATCTGTTGATAGCCTGAATTCAGTGAGAATCTCTTGTTATTTTGGACCCTCAGTGAAAAACAGCTGCTGCATAAACTTTCAAGATGCATATAGTTGCATTGTTTACTGTATTAATCATTGTTCTAACTCATATGAAAAATACATTCCCCTTCTCTTCCCTCATAACACAGTTCCTTTGTTGTTTTGTTACCTCCAAAGACTTTTTATGGTTCTCTCATACAGCAAGCTTTGCATGCATTTTAGCCAGGAAAGTGCCACTACAAAGTCCCTTGTGTTGCAGACAAAGGCATTGAACTTTTAAAATCCAGGCTACTTGGGGTTTTGGGTTGAATGGCTTCAGAAACTGAGACTGAATTCTTACTCTGAAGGCAACAAGTCTTTTGTATTCCAGTTCTATTTGCAAAGTATACTGACTTTTAACATTCTATACCTTCTCAGTGCAGCTTTTGTTCCTATATACTGGTAATGTGGACTCAGTACAAAAAGATACACAAAAAGACTGTGTTAAAATGTTGCATTCCTGTGGTCACAGAGCCAGCATCCCTGTGGTCATGGAGCCAGTTCTCAGAACTCCTTGCTGGTGAGAGTTGGAAAGCTTGTTCCCCACCCAGCTCTGGGAGTGTGGAGCTGGGGGAGGGCGGGAACAAGCTCCCCAGCCTGTTTCCTCCCCCAGCTCTGCACTCATGCAGCTGAGCAGGGAACAAGCTCCCCAGCCCTGATCCTGCATGCCCAGGTGGGGACCCCCTGCCATTGCGATCATGGAGCAGGGGTTGGGAGCTCCTACATGGGAACAGTTCTCCATCAAACCTGCCCCTGACCGGGACAGTTTCCACCCATCCCCAGGCTATATGGGGAAGCATGTGAAGCCTGGAAGTGGTTGAGGACTGTCCTGTTTCAGGCAGCCCCCAGCCAGCTTTGGGCTGCACATGCAGACTTCCCTGTGCAGCCAGGGGCTGGCTGGGAACTGTTCCAGTCAGGGACAAGTACCAGTTTCTTGCCTCATTTGGGTGATCAAGGCACAGGGCTTGGAAACAGCCGCAGGGGTTGGGTAGGTCCCAGCCCCCTGCCCCGATCTGCTGGTGGGGCAGCTAGCAGCAAGCTAGCTTCTGGCTGCCCCACTGATGGATCAGGACAGGGGGCTGGGACCTGCCTCTTTCCTACAGCTCTTTCCAAGCCTGATGTCTGTGATTGGGGAGCCAGGGCTAGGAGCTCCTTACAGCCGAGGCAGGGGTACACTGTCCCTTCCCTAGCAGCAGGCAATCCTCTGGAGCCAGGACACAGCTATCTCCTGGCCCAGTGCTCCCTGTGAGCCCCCGGGTGCTGGCTGGGATCCTGGATTCCAACCCTCAGTGGCAGTAGGGTCCCATTTCAGGGCTGCAGGGACCTGGGAGCAAATCTTCCTAATGCCACATGTGTAGACACCTATCCAAAAATCCTTGCTGGGAGCATCTACACAAGACTCTATGTTGCTGTAGCAATGCACTACAGTGACGTAGCATCGGCAGGCACAAACCATGATGCTGCAGCTGTGTTGGTGTAACAATGTGTTCCTTTGCTATAGTGTATTGCTATGGCAATGTAGCACAGTGTAGATATAGGTTATTACTGTCCCATTAATTAGTACTTCCAAAAGGAATTACTAAATGATGGTGCAGTAACAATGGTGCTTTTTTGGACACATGTAGATGCACCCACTGTGCAGTAGCTTACTGTACAGTAAATCTAGGCTGGAGTAAATGCATGTGTAGGCGTGCCCTTTAAGGAGGAACCTATTCACTGTCACTGTTGTCCCTGGCCAAATGTGGAATCCAGCACAGATGCTTCCTCCCGCCTGTCAGGGTTCCCATCAGCATTATGCCTAGTGAGTAAATGCAGGAGTGAGGCCTGCCAGGGTTACAGGGATGAACTGCAGGTTGGGAGCAACTGAGGGCAGCCCAAGATCCAACCAAGAAGTGAGGACTGGAGCTCAGAGTCTGAAACCAAACCAGAGAACTAACTAAGGATCAGAGGTCAGGAAGCAAGCTGAGATCAACTGAAGTCCAAACACTGAATCAGAGAGTTAACCAGATATCAAGGAGCCAGAGAGCTAAAGGAGTTACCAAGACAACAGCTTTGCAAGGAATGAGATCAGGAAGTTGTGCAGCAAAGCTTAGATGCTGGAGGAATTCCTTAAAAGCAGCCCCAGAATCAATCAAAAGGAAAGGGCTGGGGATGAGCTGGCCCTGCTTACTGTGTTAAATGAAGATGATCTAGTAACACAGGCTGTAGTGCAGGAGCTTTACACAGCCCATGGTGGGACTGGAGTGTCTCTTGGACCTCTGAAAAGAAAGTAAGAATCCCCTCCCCATACTCAGGGATCAGAAGGACATCCACTCCCAATTCCCCCTTCCTCACCTGTTGTTGCTGCTGTCAACCCTGTCCCTAGGGGTAATGAGAGCTCCTGTGCCATTGCAGCTGGGCAGTGCAGGGCCTAGGCTCTTGCTGGGACTGTGGCAGTGGCAGTGGCAGCTGCTGGCTTGGACTGACCTCAGCCCCCCACACAGGCAGTAGGAGCAGAACAAGAGAGCTCCCATGCCCCTGGGATAGCAGCAGCAGCAGGCATGGGAGGGCAAAAGGGGAGGGGATGTGCTCTGAGCATGAGTGGAGAAGGAGAGGGGGATTCTTACTTTCTTTGAGACTTAAATCCTGGACTGCTTCTATGATATGGTCTGTCCACCTGGGTTGGGGGAAGAGTGGGAGGAGGCTGGGAGTGTAGGGGTGCCACTATCCCTGTGGTGCTCGTTGTAAAAGCCTGGATCTGCTCCTGGTAGAGGTACACCAGATTTATACCACTATAACCAAGAGCAGACCTGCTGGCCCACTGAGTAATCCTTGCAAAGCCAGCAGGTCAAGGCACTTAAAGGATCCCACCCCTGCCCCAGCCCTGGTAAAATCTGTGGGCAAGGAAGGAGCCCCGCAGGGGGCACTTGCCTGCCTGTACGCAAATGCCAGGAACTTGGGAAATAAGCAGGAGGAGCTCATCCTCCTGCTCAATGAAAATAATTATGATGTCATAGGGATAACAGAGACCTGGTGGGACCCCACCCATGACTGGACCACAAGTATATATGGCTATAACCTGTATAGGAGAGATCGTGTAGATAAAAGGGGCGGGGGTGTAGCTCTCTATGTTAAGGAAAACTACACGTCCCTGCAAGCCGATATTGGTGACCAGGGTGGATGACTGGAGACCCTCTGGGTTAAAATCCGCGGGGAACATGGCACAGGGGACACAATGGTGGGAGTCTACTACAGATCTCCCACCCAAAGTCCTGAGCTTGACCAGGAGTTTGCCTGGGAACTGGCTGAGGCCGCGTGCTCCAGGACCATGATTGTCATGGGTGACTTCAGTTACCCGGACATCTCGTGGGAGGATCACTCAGCAAAATCTGAGCACTTGCAAAGTTTCCTCTCGTGCGCGGATGACCTCTACCTGACTCAAGAAGTCTATGGGCCAGCGAGAGGTAACGTGCTGCTCGACTTGGTACTGGCTACTGGGGATGACCTAGTTGGTGACCTAGTGATCAATGGGAAGCTGGGTGACAGTGACCATGAGCTGATCACCTTCACCATCCACCGCAAAGCTGGCAAGTCAGTCAGCAACACGGAAGTTCTTGACTTCAGGAAAGCCGACTTTGAAAAGCTCAGGAGGCTTGTCAGTGAGGCCCTAAGGGACCATGACCACAGGGAGAGGGGAGTGTAAGAACAGTGATTGCTCCTCAAGGGAGTGAACCTCAATGCACAAACTAAGTCTATTCCATCTCAGAGGAAAGGCAGCAAGAGGGCACAGAAGCCCCCCTGGCTCTCCAGGGACCTAGCAGACCTCCTGAGGCTAAAAAGAAAGGCATACAAAAGATGGAAGATGGGAGTCACCTCCAAGGAGGATTATTCTGCACTGGTCCGGTCCTGTAGGGAGCATACCAGGAAAGCCAAGGCTGCAACTGAACTCCAAC
>JAGPOW010001327.1:20295736-20311223 GCA_030014935.1 Caiman crocodilus
TACGATGACAGGTTGAGAGCCCTGGGGCTCTTTAGCCTGGAAAAGCGCAGGCTCAGGGGTGATCTGATGGCCACCTATAAGTTTATCAGGGGTGACCACCAGTATCTGGGGAAATGTTTGTTCACCAGAGCACCCCAAGGGACGATGACTAGGTCGAATGGTCATAAACTACTATAAGACCGTTTCAGGCTGAACATAAGGAAGAATTTCTTTACTGTCCAAGCCCCCAAGGTCTGGAACAGCCTGCCACCAGAGGTGGTTCAAGCGCCTACATTGAACACCTTCAACAGCAAACTGAATGCTTATCTTCCTGGGATCCTATGACCCCAGCTGACTTCCTGCCCTTTGGGGAGGGGGCTGGACTTGATGATCTTCCAAGGTCCTTTCCAGCCCTAATGTCTATGAAATCTATGAAATCATATAAGTTTAGATACATGCAATGTGTAACATCAGCCTTAGCTGGAGAAAGTGAAAGGATCCTTGCTTTAAGTTTGAAAAGACAGACTTGTGACCTAACCTGTTGTGACTTACTTTTCTTCCTGCCTCACATGGTATATGAGGTTCCACAAGCCAATGGCTTCTATCTCTTTAAACAGTGGCACCAGCAAACAGCAGCTGGACTCTCCTCCTGGTCCTCTGTGTCCCTTGCCATCCCAGGCCTGCTCTTCACTGGCTCAAATTACTGCTGCCCCAGGTGCCCATGTAGATTCTGTATGCAGGAGTAGTTTACTCTGGCTCAGACTACTCCAGAGTTTATTATTTCACATTAATTGCACATGTAGACATGCCCACTGATATTAAGGGTGATCATTGTTATTATACTGAAAACAATTAAGCATGTTCATTTCAGATCACTTAGGAAATTTGCTACTCCAACAGCCATACAGTATTGTACAAAACATCAAGTTATTATCCCTAAGAAAACATAGCCTCAGAACTGTTTCCCTAATTGGTAGTTATTTGTCATGATTATTTTGAATTTCAAATCTTCATCCTTTATATGCAGTACATATTTGTGCATATGAATTACACTCTCGAGAACTATTAGAAAAGGTATAAACTGATACAGCCTGAAGCATGGGCTTTAACTCACCTGTACAATATAGTTGATGACTGTTCACTATGGATGTAAATGACAGCAGTTAAAGCATTGTCCATTTTTTCCTGCTAGAATATCCATCTGGTGGCCAAGTGGCTGAGTTCTCTCGAGAAAAAACTTGAACAGCATAGTGAAGGCAGCCACAAAGAATTTCGTGTTTTCATTAGTGCCGAGCCTGCACCTTCAACTGACAGCCATATTATTCCCCAAGGAATCCTGGAGAATTCCATCAAAATCACTAATGAACCCCCAACAGGGATGCATGCCAACCTTCACAAGGCCCTTGATAACTTCAACCAGGTATGTCAACATCTCGTATGAAGTTCTGGCTCCCCTCATGTGGCTGCTATAGTAACCAGACAGGCTACCAAATCAGTTAGGAACTACGGTATCCAGATAAGCAGTTCTCTGTGTGTATGGAGTAATTGCACATTCTATTATCAGGAGCCCACTGAAAATATCACTTGTGGAATGCAAGCCTCTCACAGTGCCAAAGCTTTATGGATCTTGTACAAGAATTGTATCCACTGGGACTGCACAAAACCCATTTCATAGCACCAGATATTCATGAATGAAGCTATCAAGGGTTAGGTGACCTAAAGCTGCTTTGGTTCTTCTATTTCTACAGCAGACTTCTGGATCCCATGACCATTATTCCCATGACCATACTTTTTGTAGGTTTTTTACATCAGATTTTTTGGTCTAAGTGACAATTTTTAGGAATCTTACTTTTGTTCAGATAGTATTGAACCATTTAAAAAATGTTTTGAATACATTTTTGTGTCATTGTGCAGTTGTATTCAGGCACCAACTGTGCCTTAAGATCAGGAGCATCTTGGCTTACCCAATCCCAGATGTGGAAAATAGGTATTATTTGCATCCTTATCCCCTACCATTACCTGGAGTAAGATGCTCAATCCCATTGTTCCCTGGCAAAGGCCATACTCCAGCTCAGGTATAAAAAACTTTTGGCTTGTAGGCTGGATTCAGCCCATGGAGCTATGTCACTTGGCCTATGGGTTTTTAGAGGAGTTGGGAATTCAGGGGAGGGGCAAGCGTAGGGTGGAGCCTACTATTGGGGGTGTCAGTGGCACATACTAACTACTTACGTGCATATTCACACATCTACAGTACAGTAGTGAGGGCACAGGAATGAGGCTAGAAAACTGTCATTTAGGTACACAAAGGGAGCTAGGGAAGATTGCCACTTTGTGAGCTACATTAGCTGGTTGCTAATGATTCTATAGAAAGTAATCTTTGCTTTGAACTGGTACTGTAATTATGGTATTTCAGAGTATTAGTGACAGCAGTGCAGTTGCCAGAGCTTCTGGATGAGAGGTTAAGTCAAGGTCTTGATGCTAATGTATATGAAAAATCCCCTGGCACCTGTTCTAAGGGACAAGGAGCTTTATCTTACCTTAGCAAGATTCTTGTTTGGCTAGCTACATTCCATTCCCCTAATATCCATATTATCTTTCTCAATTATAATTGGATAGTGTAGCTGGTACATAATGGCTGCCTTGGTTCCAACTCAGAAATTGTCAGGAAGTTATCTTTACAGATGCAGAGCTCTTGCAGCTAGAGTTCAGATGGTTGAAGTAGGTGTGACAAAAACTCCTGAAACCACATTGGTCCATTTGCCTGTTTCTGTGCATGCCAGAGTGCCAGTTGCAATGCCCTTGACATCAATGTTCTCCTTTTATCTATATGGTTCTGTTCACCAAGAATAAAGCATCTGCATAGCATGATGGGTTCTGTCTTCCAACATGTCTCTTTATACAGCCAGTGAGGGCCAGCTGGAGTATTGCCTGTGTACTATGGAAACCATTCTTTTTCAGGAGGGAAGAGGGAGATGTCCCTCCCTCCAGGTCAATTACATTTGCATCCTGATCAATGCTCTTCTTTTAAAGAAACTCCATTGTAAGTACCAAAATCTCTGAGCAGGCACAGTGGTGAGGCAACAGATAATGATTAATGCTAATAAACACAGAAGACCATTCCATTTTTATTTAGTGTTATTCATCAACTTGAATTTAACAAAAATTGCCATAAAGCCTTCACCTAAAGTAATGTATTCCATCCTGCTGCTGCTCATTTCAATCAGCTTGTAATTAATCTTTTATAAATTGCTAAAGTATTCTAAAATATCTCTTATTATAGAATCTTGCAGTTTTGGGGAGTAGCACCTTTACATTTCATTTTACTTCCTTTGTGCAATGGTCTCAAGTTACAGCAAGAAGAATGTTAAAAGAGAGAGTTAGATATTAAGAACAACTCTCATTAGGAGGATAGTAAATCACTGGAAAAGTTTAATCAGAGATGTTGTGGACTCTCTATCTATAGAGGATTTTAAGATCTGGCTAGACAAAGTACTGGCTGGGATGATCTAGTTGGAGCGGTCGTGCTTTGAGCAGGCAGTTGGGATAGATGAAATCTTGAGGTACCTTCCAACCCTGATTTTCTATGATGGCTGCCCTAGATAGGGCCCCTAACACCAGGACAGCTGGCTCTACTTTTAAGAGACCCTTTTAAAGGCAGTGGAGCAAGCTATCTCCTTGTGAAAGTAGAATGGAAAGTTCAACAGGAGATCAGCCAGGGTAGGCAGCAATCTGTTCAATGAGTTTGTGCCCACCTCCGTTCAATTAAGTGCTCCCATGTGGCCTTAACCCGGACTATGGATCGTGTCTGTCCTGGGCTCGCGGGTGGACCCCACAGGCTACCCCTGCTGATGTTGGGGGGGTCCCCTTAACTCGCCTGCCATGACTTGGGATGTTGCCTCAGTGGAGGGGTTTTGCCTTGGGGAAGCCTCCAGGGTCATCACGCCTCTCGGCGGGCACTCACAGGGCTCCAACCTCCCCTACACCCCAGCCACTCACCACCTTGAGCTGCCAGTCTTTGGGCCCCTTTGGTGTCCTCAGCTCTTCCCCCAACATCTGCCCACAGCTTGCCAGCTGGGTGCCTGAGTCTTAGGGCCAGGTCTATGGTTGACAAGGTCCTCCGACCTGGTCCCTCCAACAAGACTCCTTATCACCCTACACTAATCACCCTGTGACGTGACATGCCTATCCCACCACTGAGATAACTAAGGCCCCTAAACTACTGGGCCAGAAGGCCCAAAAGGGTGCCCCTGTTCTCTGAGCTGCATGGATTGCCCTGGGCTTGGCTTCCACAGCCCTGGTGGCTCACCCCACTGGGGTGCTGAGTCCCTGCCTCTTCCTAAGGCTGCTGTGGGCCACAAAGGTCCACTGTCCAACCCCACTTCGGTCTTTGGCCGCCCTCTGCTGTGGTCCAACGAGGCCCTGTTGGACATGCCCCTTTGTTACCTCTTCTCCGAAGCTCCCACGCAGGCTTGTTTCTAGGTCTCAGTGCCGGCTTGCCCTGACGCTGCTCTCTTGGCTCCTGCCTCCGGTTCCTCCGTGGGTGCTGCCACTGGCTCCTCTGCAGGTGCAGCTGCTGGATCCCCCATCGACGTTACTCCCACCTTTACTGCCGCTTCTGTGGCTGACGTCGCTGCCGGCTTTCCAGCTGGCTCCACTGCTGACGTTACAGCCAGCTTCCCTGCCGGCTCTGCTGTTGGCGCCGCTGCCAACTTCGTTGGAGCCTCTCCTGGCTCCGCCCCCAGCTTCCCATGCTGCCAGGCATGGTGACTGATCCCCTTCGTGTGAGGGCTCTCCCCTCAAGCTTCTACCCACCACATCGTCAGGGCCGCTTTTTATCCTTCCCGGGCAGCGTCTCCTGCACATGCTGCTCGACTGCAGCTGGATATATGTGCAGCTAATCACCCTCACCGGTGGTTTCGACACGAGCCTCTCCTCCGGTTCTCCAGGCTCTGCAAGAGGTAAGTGGGGCTCTCTTTTGGCCTGGGGTCTTTCTGCCACCCCAGCTCTCCTGGGGCAGAGTTTAAAAGGAATCATAAAAAAAGTGGAAGCTTGATTTTACTAGGGAAGAATATAAGACTGTTGCACAGGTGTGCACAGAAAACATTAAGGTCAAGGCACAATTTTAGATGCAACTGGCAAGAGATCTAAAAAGAGTAAAAAGGGATTCTAGAAGAATGTCAAAAGTAATAGGAAGACCAAAGAAACCATAGGTCCCTTACAGAATGTAGAAGGCAATGACACAGGGATGATGCAGGAAGAGTGAGATAATTAGTGCCCTTTTTACTTTGGTCTTCACAATTAAGAACAACTACTAAATGATGAGCATGGTTGGCACAGTTGGCAGCAAAGACAGGAAAGGAGTCTAACACCTCATACTGACAGAACAGGTTAGGAATTAATGAGAGAAGCAAGATGCTTTCAAGTCATCAGGGTCAGATGGGATTACTTCTTAGGGTAATGAAGGAATTTGCTGAAGTAATTTAAGAGGTATTTGCTGTCCTCTGCTGCCATTTTGAAGCATGGGAACACTGATACACAAAGCGCTGTGGGCATTTTAATTAAAGCGGCTCCATTTAATTAGAGCAGTGCTATTTTGAAGAATAGAGATGCTGATACACAAGATGCTGTGGGCGCTTTAATTAGAGCATCTCTCAGAGCTGCTTTATTTAAAAGCCTCCCCACCCACAACTCCCAGGACACATGTTAAAACACGTATAAGGCATTTATACACACATATTTTGGTGCCTGGAAGTGCCAGAGATCTGATGCGTCAGAGCAGACTTGATTAACTGAGTCTGCTCCACACATGAGCTGATGCTCATGCCACTGCATCGCTTGCAGTTGCACAAGCAGCACAATGTGCATCAATGCAGACAAATGGTTGTGGTGCACTTGCAGATGTCACCAAGTTGGATGGAGTTGCAGGTACTTTGGTGGTTAGGGCTAGGATCCAGATTGACTAGAATAGACTGTATAAATGGTCTGTAATCAAACAGATGAAATTCAGTAAGTACAAGTACAAAGTCCTGTACTTAAAACAGAATACCTGTATGCACAAATGACTGGCTTGTCTGTGGTACTGCAGAGAAAGACCTGGGGGTTACAGTGAGTAAGCTGAATATGAGCCAAAGTGCTCTTATTGCTAAGAAAACCAACAGCTTATTGAATTGTTTTAATGGGAGCATCACTTGCAAGGGAGTGATTCATCCACTCCATTCAGCAGTGGTGAGCCTGCCTCTGGAGTACTATGTCAAGTTTTGGGTCTCACACTTCAGGAAGGACATGGACAGATTGGCAGTCCTCTCCATGGACTGCCACCTTTACAGGGTGGAGAGGCTTGCATGTACCGATGACCCTAAGAGCAACACTGTTAGGAGTCTTGTACTCCTGGTATGGTCTTCCATGGTAGAAAGGTCAAAGGTGAGGTATCAGGTTATGTCCAACATAACATAAATACTTCAATGGTGGGGCAGGCGGGTGAAGTCACTTCAACCTTGGAATGGGACAGGAGGGTGATTTAGCAGCTGTGATTGCAACTGAGCAGCCCTTTTTAGGATCTCCTCTGCTCATCCTGAATGGGGAGGGGTTAGAAAAGGTACCACTAACATAGGCTGCCCCACCTTATCTTACCTGACTGGATAGCTGCTTCCAGGAGGATCACTCAAATTGTGGTTGAAACACAAAGGTTTTTTGCATCCTGGAATGTATGAACCCTAATAGACAACCTGAGCAGTGACTATTTGAATGTAGAATAGCTGTTGTTACCTGAGACTTCTCTCAATAAAACATTGATATCGCTGCTCTCTGCAAGACCAAATGTGCAAATGAAGTCCATCTGAGGGAGGAAGGGGGTGGCTATACATTCTTCTTGAAAGGGAAACCTGAAAACGGCAGGCAAATACACAACATTGGGTTTGCCATGAAAAAACAGATTGTCAGCCAAATGACCAAATTCCCTGTTGGCATTAATGAGTGCCTCATGACTCTCCACTCCAACTGACCAGCAATTCATTTGCTACTGTTTCAGCATATGATGCTGAGGAAGAACAAAAAGAAAAGTTTTATTCTGACCTTGGTGAAACCCTGACTATCATCCCAAAATAGGATAAGATCATCCTCTGGATATTTCAATGAGACAGTTGGTCAGGACTTTAACATCTGGAGGGAAACCACTGGGAAGGCCAATTCCAACCGCTTCCTATTATTCAGTAAATGTGCAGAGCTTGAACTTGCCGTTACTGACACTATCTTCAGAAAATGTAACATGTACAAAACAACAAGGTAAAACCCCCACTCAAAACAATGGCATCTCCTTGACCATATCATTGTAAGAGCACTTAATCTAAAAGATGTTCATATCACATGTATTGTGAGAAAAGCCAGTGACTGCTGGACAAATCACCACTTATTGAGATCCATCATGTCCATTAGGGTTGTACTGAAACATCAAAAGCAACTCAAATTGGCCTGAAGACAGTACAACATCAAATGCCTTCAGACCCCTAGACATTGTGAAGCCCTCTAAACATATCTTAGCAAGAAACTCACTAATTTTAGGAAAATACTAACACTTGTGTTGAGGAAGATTGGCAAGCTCTAAAGGAGACTATCCATGAGGTTTGCATAGAATCGAAGAATCATAGAACATTAGGGTTGAAAGGGACCTCAGGAGGTCATCTAGTCCAGCCCCCTGCTCAAAGTAGGACTATCCCTAGCTAGATCATTTTAGCCAGAGTTTGTGGAGCTGGGCCTTAAAAACCTGCAAGGATGGAGATTCTACAACCTCTCTAGGTACTCCACCATCCAGCAGTACTTCACCACCCTCCTAGTGACGAAGTTTTTCCCAATATCCAAACTAAACTTTCCTTGCTTCAATTTGACACCATTGTTCCTTGTTCTATCAAAGAGAGTGGCACTGATACCACAAATTGAGAAAAAGTAGCTGGGAACAGGACTACACAACCCTTTTTCATAGAAGGCACATCTTACTTTGAAGAAAATTGTTTCACTGTAGAGGCATAAAATAACAAAAATGGAAGGAAATGAAACAAGAGTGAGGAATCCATGGTCCAACCCTCCCTTTAACCACAATCTCTGGTGTTTGCCAGAGAGCCTGCAGCTCTAGGAATGGCCTTCTTAGCCATCAACAGACTCATTTACAACCCTTTACTTGACCTGTTGGAGTGATCATTCTTGACTGTGAGGGTTTGCCACCACCACTGGCCAGATTGGAAAGAATCCAGCACAGAGCGACAAAAATGATTAGAGACCTGGGGAGTATGACATGAGGAAAGATTTAAAGGGAAAAAAAAAACCAGTTGGGCTCCGGGAGAAGCGCAAGATGCACAGGTGAAAACCTGTTGCACTCCCGCACCCTGAGGTAAGCAGGGCCTGTGGTGGGAGGGGACTAGTCCTGCTCAGCTGTGGGGAGACAGCTGAGAGGACCTGAGGAGGGTCTCACCCCACCCCGGCTCATATTTGAGTCAACCAGGGAGAGAGTAGGAGAGAGGGAGATGTTATTCACCGGTCCCTCTCTAATGGGATAGGGTCCCCCAAATCCCAGGTAGGGCCCCCCCAGGTAGGGTCCCCTCCTTGCCCAGGAGTAGCATGGTGCTGGTAATAGGCCTACTGCACATGCATATAGTTTAAAAGGGCCTCCTAAAGGAAAAAAAAAAGGGAACTAACCCAGCTCAGCTGTGGGGAGGCAGCTGAGAGGAGCGGAGGAGGGTCTCGCCCTGCCCTGGCTCCTACTTTACCCAGCCCCCAAGGGAGTCACACAACCAGAGCCTTGTGAACAGGCTGTGCAAATAAATGCACTTGTTTGCCTGCTGCATGAGTTAGTGTGGGAGTTTGTGCAGGAGTGTAAGTGGGAGGGCCTGAGGCCCTGTCTGTGAACCCTAGGGAGGCTTGTCCCATCAATAGCTGGACTCCCAGTGGCTCAATGCAGGTGGACACACACTGCACCCTGAGGCTCCCCTTGGAGTCTACAGCCTCCCCCTCTGGTACCATACAGGCCTCCATCCAGACAGAACCCATGGTTCTGGACTCCATGCAGACAGAGCCCCTGGCTCTCAGCTGTGAGGGCTGTCTGGCACATTTCCAGGCTCATGGGACCAGGATCATGGCTACTTCCTCTTGTGGGGTTTGCTCCATTTTTGAGTCTTTGGGGAGTTAGCTTGAGAAGCTCCAGGCCGCAGTCCAGGGAGTGAGTGCCATTAGGGATGGCGAGCAGGAGATTGACTCCTACCCTTCACCCTCTGGAGGGTAGATCAAGGTCACCTTCCAGGTCAAGGGAGAACTCAGGGATCCCCCGTATTGTCCAGCCAGGGGGTTGGACCAAGGTGGTCAAGGGCCCAAAGGCCTGCCGCACCAAGGTCCCCTCCCCTCTGGGGCTTTGCAACAGGTATGAACCTCTTGTAACCCCAGTAAAGCCTGCAGAGATGCCATCTCCTACAGGCAAGGGAGGATCACCCACCCCTACTCTTCCTAAAATGAAACACACAGTGTGCCGCCCCAACCCCCTAGCCTAGGAGGTCTGCTACTTCCTGAGGGCCCACATCTGGGACATAGCTGAGATGATCCCAAAGATTCTACGGCCCTCTGACCACTACCCTATGCTCCTCATTCATGCAGGCAAAATGACACAGCTGGGAGCAATCCCAGCCAGGTCATGAGAGACTACAGGGCTATGGGAGCAGGGCTTAGGGGGCTGGGGGCACAGGTGGTCTTTTCCTCGCTCCTCTTGGTTGTGGGTGTAGCCGCCGGGCGTCGAACATCTTGCCTTGGGCCTCCTTGCCCCAAGGATTTGTAGATATCCAGCTGGCCATCGCAGAAATCCTTGGAGCAGGTCTCTTTCTGCACCGGGGTCTTCCCCTTTCTCGCTTGCCATGACTTTGATCTTCCAGTGGGTGGGGCTTCCATCCAAGTGGATGCCCTCTTCGGCTACCTGCAGTCGAGATCTTCTGCAAGGCTCCTCCACCCCTTTCACCTCACCCTTACCCTGCCCGGCAGTTCTAGGTGTTCTCATCGCTGCTCTCTATGGCCGCCACCGATGGGGAAGGCTTTCCTCCCTATCTACTCCCATGCCACAGCCCCTTCTTGCCCAGGGTAACACAAACAAAGGAAAACTCTAACAAACTTAAACACTGCTATTCACCTAACGGGGTCTTGGCCCCTACATCGAGCCGCTACCCGCAACTCTGCTTGCTAGCCCTCACTCTCTGGGCTGGCTACCCACCATTCTTTGTCTTACTCCCCTGGGAGTGACACCTTCTCAGGGTTCTCCTTGCTCAAGATCCCTCTCTCCAGCTCCCTCTGGTCTGGACGTTCCCTCTCCGGGTTGCCCCAGGGTTTCCCACTCCCACCTGGATCTGCCTCTGGCTGCAGTCCTCTCTCTGGGTCTTCTACGGGCCGCGAGTCCCTCCATGCGTCTGCGGCTTGCTCTCCGCTTTTCCCTGGCTCACCCATTCTGGTCATGCCACTCTCCAGCCCCCGTCCCTCTCGGGTATCTTTGTGGCCTCTGGGTGGCACGTCTGCCGCTGGTCCCAGTGCTCCGCGTCCTTCAGGCTCTCTTCCCTGGCCAGCGTACGTACCTGCAGCCAGCTCTGGTGTCCCATGCCTTCCGGGCTTGTTCTCTGGCCCAGGGCACGTGTCGGCAGCCAGCTCCAGCAAGCCGTGCCTCCCAGGCTCAATCTCCCACCGGGAGCACACATCGGCAACTGGCTCAGGCATGCTGTGCCTTCCGGGCTCGATCTCCAGCCTGGAGCATGCACCGGCAGCCAGTTCTGGTGCTCCGCGCCTCCAGCTGCCTCCACCGTGGCCCACTCCCGGCAGCCACGTGCCTCCCTCGTTCCCTGCCGTGGCCTCTTCTTTTATCCTTGCCAGCTGGTGTCCCGTGCTGACGTCACCCCCCGTTCGCAGGTGTTTAACACCGTTGTTCCGGCTGCATGTGGGTTTCTCTGGCGATCCTGCGGCTCCTGTGGTGAGTAACTGACATTTTTCTTTTCCTTTCTTTTGCCCTCTGTTGCTCGCTTCTGCCTCCATGGCTCCTTCGGGGAGCTTTGGAGTGCCCTCGAGACTTCTCCCCCTGTGACAGTGGGTCATGGACTGAGGAAGGAGAAATGGGTCAAGGTAGTCAACCAAAGACTGCAGTGGTGGTATAATCATGAAGGCTTTGGTTTCCACTCTTTGGTGACAGAGGCAGTGGTTTACTGGGGAGAGGTGACCTCCCCCTCACTCCACTGGGGAGAAGGCTCTTCTCGGCCAGACTGGCTGACCTGCTCGACTGGGCTTTAAACTAAGCCTGCCGGAGGTTGTGAGGATTATCGCCACTGCTAGCCCACTAGTCAGCCTTTGTAAATCCATCAGGTTAAGGCACTCAAGGGAACCCACCTCTACCCTTGCCCTAGAATGATCTGCGGGGAAGGTAAGAGCCCTCAATGGGACAATTGCCTACCTGTATACCAATACCAGGAGCTTGGGGAATAAACAGGAGGAACTGGTCCTCCTGCTAAACAAGAATGACTACAACATCATAGGGATAATGGAGACCTGATGGGACTCTACCTATGACTGAGCCACAGGTATAGATGACTATATCCTGTACAAGCAACAGCGTGCAGATAAAAGGGGTGAGGTTGTAGCTGTCTAAGTCAAGGACAGCTACATGTCCCTGCAAATTGACATTGGCACCCAGGAAACATGATTGGAGTCTCTCTGAGTTAAAATACATGGGGAACGTGGCACAGGGAACATCATGGTAGGAATCTACTACAGACCTCCTAACCAGAAACAACAACTGGACCAGGAATTCGTAAGAGAACTGACTGAGGCTGCATGCTGTTAGTGAATGTTTGTCACGGGGGACTTTAACTACCAAGACATTTCATGGGAAGAGCATTCGGCCAAATTCAATCAGTCACAAAGCTTACTCACATGCGTGGATGAGCTCTACCTGACCCAAGAAGTCTATGGTATGATGAGAGGTAAAATGTTGCTGGACGTGGTACTAGCCAAAGGAGATAACCTAGTCAGTGACCTAAGAATCAATGAGAAGCTGGGTGATGGTGACCATGAGCTAATCACCTTTACTATTCATCACAAAGCTGGCAAGTCAGCCAGAAATACAGAAGTCCTAAACTTCAGGGAAGCTGACTTTGACAAGCTCAGGAGGCTTGTGGTTGAGGCCCTAAGGGACTATGACTTGACAGGAAGAGCTGTCCAAGAGGAGTGGTTGCTCCTCAAGGTAGCAATCCTGACAGCACAAGGGATGTCCATCCCATCTCGGAGGAAGGGTAGCAAGACCCTTGGCTCATCAGGGAACTTGAGAACCTCCTACACCTCAAAAGAGAGACTTATAAAGGATGGAAGGCTGGAAGTACCACCAAGGAGGAGTACTTAGCACTAGTCCGTACCTTCAGGGAGCGGATCAGGAAAGCCAAGGCTGCAACCAAGCTCCATCTGGCTTCACATATCAAGGATAACAAAAAGTCCTTTTTCAGATATGTAGGGAGTCAGAGAAAAAGCAAGAGTAACATTGGACCCCTGCTGAATCAAATGGGACAGCTGATAACCAACTCTCAGGAAAAGGCCGATCTGCTTAATGGGTACTTCACTTCGGTCTTTCATCAGTCCAGTGGGACTGCCCTGCCTAGCAAGATGTGGGACAGCCAGGGTGAGGGTGTATTTATACCCAGCACTGATATTGATCTAGTAAAGGATCACCTTGAGAGGCTGAACACCTTCAAGTCACCTGGTCCTGACAGATTACATCCTAGAGTACTCAAGAAGCTGGCAGGTGTCATAGCATAACCATTGGCAAAAATATTTGAAAACTCATGGTGCTCAGGCGAAGTACCTGAAGACTGGAGGAAGTCCAATGTGGTATCCATCTTCAAGAAATGGCGGAAAGTAGATCCTGAGAATTACAGACCAATCGATTTGACCTCAATCCCTGGTAAGATTCTGAAGAAAATTATAAAGGAGTCCCTTCTGGATAAGCTGGCTGAGGGCAACATCCTGAGGGATAGCCAGCACAAGTTTGTTGCAGGTAGGTCTTGCCTGACCAATCTTATCTTCTGTGACCAGGTGACATATCACCTGGACAAGGGAGAAGAGATTGACGTCATATACCTGGACATTAAAAAAGCTTCTGATCTGGTGTTCCATGCCCTCCTCATGGAAAAATTGGCCAACTGTGGCCTTGGCTTCACCACAGTCTGATGGCTGGGTAATTGGCTCTGAGGTTGGACCCAGTGAGTAGCGGTCAATGGTAGTGAATCATCATGGTGCTCCATGGCCAGTGGTATCCCTCAAGGCTCTGTCCTTTTTTAATGCCTTTATCAACAATGTGGACATTTGTGTCAGAAGCACACTTACTAAGTTTGTCGATGACAGTAAATTTTGGGGCATAGCGTCCACATCTGAGGACAGGCCAGTGATCCAGGCCTACTTGGATAAACTTAGTAAGTAGGTGGATACAAACCCGATGATGTTCAATACTGATTTATTTAAGGTACTCCACCTCAGCTGTGAGCTAGGGGATTCTTCAGCCTGGAGAAGAGCAAACTCAGGGCGGACCTGGTGGCTGCTTATAAGTATATAAAGGGTGTACATCAGGATCTGGGAGAACGTCTGTTCACCAGAGTGCCCCAAGGAAAAACAAGGGCTAAAGGTCATAAACTCCTCCAAAACCATTTTAAACCGGACATAAGGAAAAATTTCTTAACTGTCTAAGCCCCCAAGACCTGGAATAGACTCCCTCCAAAAGTGGTGCAGGCACCTACTCTGGACTTATTCAAGAAATGTTTGGATGTTTATCTTGCTGGGATCATTTGACCCTAGCTGCCTTTCTGCCCCTGGGGCAGGGGGCTGGACTTGATGATCTTTGAGATTCCTTCCAGCCCTAATGTCTATGAAATATATGACGTTGAGGTTGTTTATTCAGGAGAAGAGAGGAATAAAATGGGATTTGATAATAGTCCTCAAATTCCTGAAGGATGGTTACAGAAATAATGGAGATGGATTTTTCTACTTTTCTCTGCTGCTGTAGGGGACAGGACTAGGAGCAATAGCTTCAAGCTTCAGCAAGGTAAATTTAAGATGGAGATTAGGAGGAACTTTCTGTCTTTGAAGGTAGTCAAGCATTGAACTGGTTGCCTGGAGAAATTGTGGAATTTCCATCTTTGGAAATTTTCAAGAGCAAATTAGATAGACATTTCAGTGGGATGGTTTAGTTGGGGATGATCCTGCCTTGAACAGGTGTCTGGACTAGATCTCGTTCAGATGGCATGAAATTGGGAAGTACCATGAACATAATGGAGGTCAGGAATGAAATTCTGAAGGAACTTGATAGGTTGGATAGCGGGGCTGAAGCCAACAGGATGAAGTCCAACAATGACAAATGCAAGGTACTACACCTTGGGAGCAATAATTGAAAACACAAAACAAAATGGATGGCAATTGACTGAATAGCAGCACTTTGGAAAAAGGTCTTGGGATCTTTGTGTTTCCCAGACTCAATAAGAGTGCATTGTGATTCAGCTGCAAAAAAAGGCTAACCAAGTTTTAGGTTACTTCAAAAGAAAGATTAAGTGCAAGACACAAGCAGTGATGATGTCTGTTTACTTGCTGCTTTTTAATCTTTACCTAGAATATTGGTTACAGTTTGGGATCCCACATTTTTAAAAAGATGTTGATAAGTTAGAGACGGTACAGGCAGGTGACACAAATGATAAAGAGCTTGGAAGGCAAGTCATTGAAATAGGCATGTTCAGCTTGCAAGAAAGGTGGTTAAGAGGGTACATGATAGCAGTCTTCTAAGATCCGAGGCTCTTCCATAAAAAAGAGGAAGCCCTCTTTTCCCTTTCATTGTTTTTTTTTTCCCCCACCTTCCTCAGAAGCATTGTTTTTTGGCTGCTGTCAAGGCTGGGACTTTTGATAGTGGTGTACTTATGCTCCTGCTGGGAATAAAAACTAGATGTTCCTGGTTGGAAGGTCTTGCTTCTCCACTCAGGGTCAGACTGATTGCAACATTTGGGATGAGGAAGAATTTTTCCCCATGGTCAGATTGGCATGAGTAGGGTTTTTTGTTTGTTTGTTTTTGGGGGGTTATTTCCTTTGTAAAGGGGGACATGTCCCTCTTAGATCTCTTCAGTGCATGTTAACACACTAGGAACTCTGGTTGTTGCACCAGATGACAAGGCTAATCTATTTAACGATTTCCTTGCCTCCATTTTCCTGAGCGGGGACCAGATCAGCCTGCCCGCCGGGACCCCCTCAGGCCCCAGGGGAGGTGCACCCAGGCTTAGGGCCAGTGAGGATCTAGTCAGGGAACTTCTGGAGGGACTTGAAATATTTAAATCAGCTGATCCTGATGACTTCCACCCCAGAGTACTGAGGGAATTAACAGAGGTCATTGCAGGACCCCTGGCATGGCTTTACAAGCACTTGTGGTGCTCTGGTGTGGTGCCAGAGGACTGGAAAAGGGCCAATGTGGTCCCCATTTTCA
>JAGPOW010001327.1:20318174-20330725 GCA_030014935.1 Caiman crocodilus
GACCCTGGCACTCGTTTCCTGCCAATTGGCGGGGGGTCAGACTAGATGGCCTGCTCTAGGCCCCTTCTGACCCTAGGTACTATGATACTATGATACTAGGTATTGACCCATCCACCACCACTCTCTGGGTACAATCCCTAAGCCAATTTGCCACCCACCTGACCATGTAATCATGTACGTGTAATCATCTATGTCACAGTCGCTTAGCTTATCTATGAGAATATAATGAGATACTGTATTGAAGACCTTCTTAAAATCCAATTAGATGACATCCACCTCGATTCCTGCCTCTAAGCATTTTGTGACCGGGTCATAAAATGAAACAAGGTTAGTCAGGCAGGATCTGCCTGCTATGAATCTGTGCTGATTGCCCTTTAGCATTGTTTTCCCTGCTGGACTTCCACAAATGTGATCCATAATAATTTTTTCCAAGGTTTTTTCCAAGGATAGAGGTGAGACTAACTGGTCTATAGTTATCTAGATCCTCCTTTCTCCCCTTCTTGAAAATAGGAACCACATTGGCCCTTTTCCAGTCCTCTGGGACCTGACCTGAGCACCAAGAGTGCTCAAACAGCCATGCCAGTGGATCTGCTATGACACCAGCCAGTTCCTTCAGTACCCTTGGATGAAGATCGTCTGAGCCTGCTGAGTTGAACACATCCAGCCCCTCCAACTGTCCCTTCACTAAATCTGTGCTAGCAGTTGGTGGGCTGGTTACCCCTTTATGCCTGTCTGATCCAATTGGGAAATTCCCCCTCCCCATCTGTCACTTATTGCCCTAGTTGGTCTTGTAGGGGACCTCTGTTACCCTGCACCAATCCTGTCTATATGTAATATATGTTGCACATCTTTTCAACATAAATAACTTTTTGTACCTAATTCTCCAACTATTTCTCTATCTCCCCCATCTCAAGCATATCTGTGTATATTTTAATACATATTGCCTTGTTTCTTGTCTTTTCTCTGGCAGTAAATCTTTTCCCCTTAAGTTCTTCTCTTTCACCTACTGCTGCATACATCCCCCAAGAATCCTGATAACCTTCTCAGCTCCAATACAAAATATCCCAAGACTTCTGGTTAGGAAAGGTGACAAAGCTATTCCAATATTCTACTTTAACATCTAAAACTTCAAACAATAATCTAATATAATAAAGGCCTTAGCCTGTCTGCCTGTCCATCCATCCGTAATGCTCTTGGAGCACTCTGATTGGTTACTGCAACAACCAATCACAGTGCTCCAAAAGCATTACAGACAGGAGGCAGCAACAGCATGGTGAGGATGGTGAAATGTAGGGGACAGAGTGGCCCTGCTCCTTGGAGGCGGTGGCAGTGCAGGTTGCTGACAGGGAAGGACAGAGGGGAGAGTGGGGCTACCTTCCCCTCCCCCAGGAGGTGATGGGGGGAGGGTTAGGGTTAGAAAGCTTCTCCCCATCCACCTCTTCCCCTCATCATTCTTGACAGGCAATTCACTAGTTTTATCTATAAATTCATATCTATTCATCTTCTGAGTTCTCCATTCTCCTCTCCCTGTTAATACTGCTCTTCTGCTCAGGCATAGATTACCTGCTACTCCATCTCTCACTTCCTCCCATCTCCTTTCTCTTTTCAGGACTAATTTATTCTTCCCATGAGTCTTCTTCCCTTCAATCACTATTTCCTTTCTAATTTCTCTCTTCTGTCCTTCTCATCCTCTCTTCCCCTGTTCTTACCACTGACTGGATTCTTTCCTCATTGCTTCCCTCATGAATCTTCCTCCAAAACCACACCTTTCTTTCCTTCCTTCTTTTCCCCCCTCTTCCTCACCTTCATCATCTGACTCTCAGTCTTCATGTACACTCTCCAATTTGCCTCTCATCTCTTGCTCCACTTCCCTTTCCTTAACTGCCACTCTGCTCTCCACAACTTCAACTGATGCTCTTCTGGTTTCTGACAACTCCACCTCCAACTCCTTCCTTCCACCTCCAACTCCTTCCTGACAATGCCCAGATGCCACTGGCATTGATCAAGGCAGGAAGCTGGGGAAGCTCCACTTGGCCACTACACTTGATCTTAGACAAGAAGCAGCTGAGTAGCTGTGCCACTCATGGGAATCTACCACAAAGATAGTTTAGTACAGCCCATTTAAGTAAAATATATGCTAGCCCCCATTGCATGCAGTCCCCCTTAGTGATGACCTTTTTTCATGTCATAGTGAGTCACTACATTGAATACACTTCAACAGCCTCTTCGCTCCCAGAGCTAAGTTGCACTTTTCTTTCCCATTTCCAATTATTTCTGTTTCTTCAGCATCCTTAAATAGCTGACAGACTTCACCAAATGAGACACCAAACCATTTGCCCCGAATAATTCTGCCTCTCTTCTCTCTTTCATGATTTACCATATAGTTCACTGAGCTGGGCCCCAGCAGAGTCAATAGTACTTCAAGCCATAGTGACCTATTATAAGCCAGCAGTATGCCCTTGTTGTCAAAGAGGCTAAGAACATATTAGGCTGCATTGATAGGAGTGTTGCTGGCAGGTCAGAGGAAGTGATTATTCCCCTCTATTCAGCACTGGTGGAATTTAATAATAGTCTTCAAATATCTGAAATATGGTTCAAAAGAGGATGGAGCTAGACTGTTCTCAGTGGTAGCAAATACCAGAACAAGTCTCAAGTTGTAGCAAGCAAAGTTAAGTTAGATATTAGGAAGAATTTTCTCACTAGGAGGGTAGTAAAATACTGATACACGTTGCCCAGAGAAGTTGTGGACTCTCCATCCTGGGAGGTTTTTAAGACCTGGCTAGACAAAGCCTTGACTGAGGTGATCTAGTTGGGGATGGTCATGCTTTGAGTCTTGGAATCCTCCAAAAACTTATATACACTTAAGGTGGAGAGCAACCTG
This sequence comes from Caiman crocodilus, assembly GCA_030014935.1. NCBI lineage: Eukaryota > Metazoa > Chordata > Crocodylia > Alligatoridae > Caiman > Caiman crocodilus. Next base: position 20,321,056 of record JAGPOW010001327.1, read on the forward strand.
GTCTGGCTCCATTTCATGGATGGCAGTGCCACTCTAATCATATGCAACAGGCTGAGGGTGCTGAACGTTCAGTGGCATCAGATCTGGGTGCAGCCATCAGGTTCTAAAGCCTAACACAGAACCTTCTGGCAGTGTCATAGCTGATGCCTGCTTGATATCGTAGATGCTTCTGTCTGGATCAGGAGCTGAGTGTCAGGATTCCTAGTGATCAAAAACGTTGGCCAGGTTCTGGAGGGAGGGAGGGTGGGAAGGGGAGGGAGAGAAAGAAGGGGAAAAGACAGAGAGAAGAGAAGATACATAGAGAGATGCTGCTGCCTGCCCCATGTGGCAGCAGCTGCTGCCTGAGTCCATGGCTGATGCCACTGGGAGGTTGTGAGTTAGGGCTCTGGGCAGAAACTTCCTCTGCACCAGAAGGATAGTGGGTAATCTGTATCTGGGACCCTAAACTTGCCTGCAACATCCACAGATGATGCTGATGCCCATCTGCTGTGGTGAAAGTCCCTAATGGGCCCAGAATTAGTTCCACCCACCTGCCTGCCCACCTTGCACCATGCAGTGGCCAGAGTCACCAGCCACCAATGGACCAGTAGCTGCTGTCTACCCACGAGCTAGATCAAATCTGTTGGTGAGCTGGATTTAGCCTGTGGACTGTATTTGCCCACCCCGGGTTACAGTGGCAGCCTCTGAATAACTTCATAGAATCATTGAAATTTAGGGTTGGAAGGGACCTCAGGAGGTCATCTAGTCCAACCCCCTGCTCAAAGCAGGACCATCCCCAACTAGATCATTCCAGCCAGCTTCACAGCTGTGAAGCATGTGTTTGCATAGGGACAATACTGTATAGTTTCATGGATGTTAGGGTCAGAAAGAACCTATTAGATCATCGAGTTCGACCCCCTGCTCTGGGCAGGAATGAGTGCTGGGGTCAGATGACCCCAGCCAGGTGTCTGTCCAATCTCCTTTTAAACACCTCCAAGGAAGGGGACAGCACCACCTCTCTTGGAAGCTTATTTCGTATTTTGGCAACCCTCACTGTAAAGAAGTTTTTTCCTGATGTCCAGTCTGAATTTGCTCTCTTCCAGTTTGTGGCCATTATTTCTAGTTACCCCACCAGGCACCCTGGTAAACTTTGTATCCCCTATGTCTTGCTGCCTCTCTACCCCCGATGGGTTTGTGGGTGGCCACAAGATCACGTCTCAGCCTCTTGAAGAGGTTTGGGTCTTCCAAATGATTCACATAGGGCTTTTTCTGTAGGCCTTTAACCAGATGAGTGGCCCTCCTCTGAACCCTCTTCAGGCCATCCATATCCCTCCCAAAGTGTGGCACCCAAAATTGGATGCAGTACTCCAGCTGCAGCCTGACCAATGCCACATAGAGGGGAAGTATCACCTCCCTAGACATGTTTGTGATGCACCTAGTTATGCAAGAAAGGGTGTGATTAGCTTTATTTATTACCTCAAACTGGTGACACGTTCATTTTGGAGTTGACTACAACTCTGAAATCCCTTTCTGAAGTTGTGCTACTTAGAGTGGTACCTCCAAGGCTGTAGGAGGGTTGATGATTCTTCCTCCCCTGGTGCAACACATGACACTTATCCTTGTTAAACTGCATCCTATTCTGTTTGGCCCATTTCCCCAGCTTGTCCAAACCAGCATGGATTTGTTCTCCGCTGTCTAGTGTATTTGCCATCTAGTTCCCTCCCCTACATCCTGGGAGGTATGGTCTTCCCTACAGCCAAGGGTATGGCTGAGTCATTCAAACTAAGTCCATGTCTACAGCATTTCACAGGTCTGCAGATTTCAGCACACATTTCTGAACTAGTTGTACAGTTGGAAGATGTAATGAAATGAGAAACATTTTCATTATTTTTATGAATATGATACAGACTTCTGTGGGGTTACTTAGATCAAACTGGATTATTAAAAGAACTAAGCAGGGGAAAAAAAAAAACTGATAAGAGTCCATGATTAAAAAATGGGGAAGTTATTTATAGGAGAATCAGTCTCTACTTGGCTCAAGCAAGACAGCCAAGATCAAAAGAAATTTACTAAATTTTAAAGGACTTTGGACTTAGAAAAGAAGGGTTGCAGTGGAGTGAGTAACCAGCGGCTGGCAGAACAATTTACAAAAACAGATTTAAGATTTAGGTAAAGAGAAATATTCATAAATACCTTTTATATTTGTCATTCTTTGTCCTGCATGCTTTGTACCTTTGGTAAATAAATAAACAATGCTTTGCTTTGTGTCACTTTAGCTGCCTTGCTAATCATAGGTCCATGAATGAAAAACCTTACAAGTGCCAAATTGACTTGGGTGTGTTGCATTAGCACTTTTGAAAAATGAGGGCTGACACTCAGAGACCCAGTCCCACATGGTTCTGTCCAGCATAAAGACCTGTCATCTACAGGATGAACTCAGGAGAGACTGAACAAGTCCAGCACACCGTTCACCATGACAGAAGATAATTCATCATTAGATGGGATAGAAACTTAAGCGAAATTAAAAGAATAATGCCTTGGGAACCTATGGGATGAAGAACACTGTAGAAATGCACAACACTGATGTTTTGGTTTCCTTTTAGGATACCCTGGAGATGTGTGCCCGAGAGAATGAATTCAAAAGCATCCTATTTGCCCTCTGTTATTTCCATGCTGTTGTGGCAGAAAGACGCAAGTTTGGACCCCAAGGCTGGAACCGCTCCTATCCCTTTAACACTGGAGACCTGATTATTTCAGTCAATGTCCTCTATAATTACCTGGAGGCCAATTCAAAGGTGTGTGAAATAAATGAAGCACCTGAATGTGGGGAGTTTAGCCCTTGTGCCCATGTACTGAAACTTCTGAAATCTCTATACTAAAATAATGATTCCTAGCCATTTTCAGATATTTTTACTTCGTAACTTTGTGTATCATTAGAATAATAAAAGAGACCTCCATTCCATTTGCACCTACTGCAGTTTACAGACTGCATTTATATAAAATATCATCTCTGATCTATGGGAGTGTCCTTGCTACCATTTTAATGAAAATACTTAGAGATGGTTGACTGCCTAGGCAGATATGTTTACTGTAGGGAACTTCAGTAAGATTTGCTTTGCAGTGTAAATCCCTACAAAGTCTACTCTGTAGTCTGGTTTTCTCTGGGTTGGCCACCTTCCTGCATGTAGTGATTAATCTGCTAGATAATGTTCAGTTAGTTAGAAAAATGAACAAGAGAAATGAAAACATTCATCCTGAAGACTGGTGCTTTTGGTTTATAGTATGCAGCACAATGATGTTGTCAATGGGTCAGCATCTTTTAAGATTCTTTCATGCCCTCTTGGTTCACTGTTTAGGTTCCCTATGATGATTTGCGCTATCTCTTTGGTGAGATTATGTATGGCGGGCACATTACGGATGATTGGGACAGGCGACTTTGCAAAACCTACTTGGAAGAATTTATTAAACCAGAGATGCTGGAGGGAGAACTGCTTCTAGCTCCAGGGTTTCCTCTCCCAGGGAACATGGATTATAATAGTTATCACCAGGTAAACTTTTGTTTTCTGTTATTACTTATAACACAAATCAATAACTTCCATAATAACCCCCTACTTTATTATATGAGACAGTGAATAGGGTTATTGCATTTTATGCAACAACCCTATTGCTAAGGTACCCACCCACCTGCTCCCTTCTCCCCACACCCCTTTCTTCTTCCCCCCTCTATTCCTGCCCACATTTCCCATGCTCCCCTTCCCCTGATTCCCTACCACCTGTTGTGTTGTGGATCAAGTTTATTGAGGCAAGAGCTACTTTTACAAAGAGGTTGCTTTATTCATGCTAACAGCACATGCAAACACAGCCATCAGATTCTCTCCAGCTCTATCTCTAACTCTACCTCTCTCAAAGTTTTATAATCATCTCCCCTTTCTAAACAGAAAGCACAGCTTTATTTCAACCAATATATATAAATGCACACAGTAATTTACATTTTAATAAACTAACATCTTTCTGTCTTTGCAGTGCTCTTCACAGTGTTGCAGATCTGTGAAGTATCACATTACAAATCTCTGTGCTGTCTCATTCATGTCTGTGCTCTAATCCATGTCTTTTTCTGGTTTGGACTCTATTCCTTCTCCTGTCCTTCTATGGTGTGCTGTGAGTGTTTCCTATCCATTTGTTTATATTTCCTTAACTTGTCTCCACTGCATAAGACCATGAGTGACAACTGTCTCCTGCATCCATGTTTTACCATCACATCTGTACGTCCTATTTTGGGGTAGCAAAGGTTCTAATTCCAGTGACCCCTTGTCTAAAACACCTTTTGTTTATATGTATTATGGATCTTGTAAGCATTTATATCAATTTTGTAGTTTATTATCAGTGATTAAAAATTAGGTAGTCTTGTTCTAATTTTCCCATTAAATAAAAGCTCAGCTGGTGAAAGCCATGTTTCAAAGAAGATGTTCTCTACTTTAGAAATGCTAGGTAAGGATCTATATGAAACTACTCTGCTTTTTTTTATCAGCCTTTTAGTTATTTCGAAACCATTTTCTACAAGTCCATTAGACTGTAGATACCGGGGGTAGAGATAATGTGTGTAAAACCATATTTCCTTACAAAGCGCTTGAACTCATACCCATCAAATTATAGTATATTGTAAAGCCTGACCAGAACTGGTATGCCATGTTTGGCAAAAATAGATTTTATGTGTGCTAGTACATGCTTTGCAATAGTGTTGTCCATCTTTTGCTGTTTTCATATGGTGAGAATAATGGTCTAAAATCAATATGTATTTTTTTTCCAGCATGAGTGAACAGATCTATAGCTAGTTGGGACTATGGGGCCAATTCTTTCTCATTCACTGTTGTCAGTTGTTTTACCAGACTGTATTTTTCACAGGTTGAATATGCTTTAATATACTTTTGTATGTCCATAATCATTTGTGGCCAGCACAGAGCTTTTTTAGCTCTTCTTTTGCATTTCTCTATACCCAAGTGTCCGTCATGTATCCTCTATGACATCCTGATGAAACGCTTTGTGAATAGCAAGTCTGTTGTTTCTAAACAAGAGCTCATCAATTACTGACAGCTCTGCTTCAAACTGGTGATATGGACTGAGTATGTATTCTGCAGGCCATCCTGCATTAATGGCTTGTATTACTATTTGTGGAGTCCCATCTTGTGCCATGGCATCTGAGTGCACTCTACATTTTATCAGAAACTGGGCACATTTTCTGTAACAAATTGGCATGCACTAACCCTTATTTGGTTCTGCTTGTCTTCTATCAAAAGCTCTAGACAGAGTATCCACTACCACTAACTCTTTCTCTTGTTTATCCCTTCTAATCTTAAATCCTATAACTGCAACTGAAGGAATAATCTCTGAAATCTCTGAGTTGCATCAAAGTGTCCCCTCTTTACTATTGTCACCATTGTCTTCTGACCCATTTCAGCTAATACAAGAAGATATAGAACTTTTTACATCCATACACCAGTGCTAAAGCTTCCTTTTCAATTTGTGCATACTATAATTCAGTTTTAGTTAAAGCCCTAGAAACATAAGCTATGGGTCTCCAGTTTTCCCCAAACTTCTGCATGGGTGCTTCCTCAAGACCCTCTTTAGGGTGCATCCACATATGCAAGCATGTGTGCTTGCAGCAGCTCAAATAGAAATGGTGCAAAGTTGAGCCAGGGTATTTTGCCTGGTGCACGTGCTCAGACATGCACCTTGTTGTGGAGCAAATTGTGCCACTTGGGGCAAAATAACCCTGCCTGGCTCCCCCCATATCTGCAGCGAGGGAGAGCTAGAGCCCAGGGTGAGCACCTGTGCTGTTCCCAGCAATATAAAAAGCTGCCCTATCCTGGCCCAACAATACAAACAGCTGCCCTGCCAAGTAACTCAAGGCTTTCACTCTCAGGAGCTTCTGGGGACACTACTCCTTGTGCCAGCCGGATTGCTGAAGCAGCTCTGAGAGTTCCCTGCACCCTTTACCCACTGCAGCAGTCTGGCACTCGGGGCTGCTGCCTGGCTGTGACCTGCTGTGCACCTGCCAGACGAGGATGAGGCATCTGCCCCTCTGGGCCAGCTGCCAGTAGACTGTGACTACAGGGTTGGCCTCTATGCAGCACTACTGCCATGTGTGCCCCCTGCCTGGCCACCTGGGCATCTGTCACCTGGAAGATGTTCTGGGTGTTGTGGCCTGCTTTGAACTGTCAAAGCATGTCCTCCTGGCCCCATTTGGCCAGGAAGTCAGCCACAGGCAGCTGGGTCCAACTACCAGTACGTGGTGGGGGCGGGGGGTTCTTTGTTTTTTAATTTGAGCATGCTGGAGGAGCAGGGAGTGGGGACCTTTGGGGGATGGGGAGGATGGAGCTGGGCAGGTCAAGGGGACTTGGGGGGCAGGCGGGGGGTGGAGCCAGGCACCAGAGGGACTGGGGGCCCGGGTGGGTTGGCGGGGGGAGATGCTAGGCAGAGCAGGGCTGGGGTGGGGGCTGGTGGAGCGGGGTGGGGTCGGTGGAGGTCCTCCCCATAGTCTCTTCCCCCCTCCTGCAGCCCCCTCAACTCCTTACTTGCGGCACTGGAGCCCTGGTGCTGAAGCAGCTGCTTCAGCTCCAGAGTGAGCAGCCAACCATAGACACACTCTGGCAGCCAGAGCATCTCTGTGGAGGACCCAGCCTTCAGTTGCCTCAGGGCACAGTCCAGGACCGTGGCCTGCCCTGCCCTTTTCAACTTAGTTTCTTTTAGACCACTGGATATGGTCTAATTTTCTCCCTGTGCTGCAAGTTTGCAGTGCAGGGAACAGTTTTTCATTTCTACATGTGCCTCTTGCCCTGTCTCAAAGGGGTTTGAGATGGGGCAAGAGGCACATGTGCACTTGTCTGGACGTGCCCCTAGAGGCATGTCTGGTGTTTGCTGTTGTAGAATCTGAGCACTGTAATAACTGGTTTAGATTCCTCATCATGATGTGCTTCCCATGTATATTGTTTATTATTGTGTAGTGAAGTTCAGATTGCTACATTTTCCCCACTTCACCACAAAACTTACCATGCCTATAACTTTTGTGCTCCTTTATCTATATTAGTAATTGATTGCATAGCTTGCTGAGATCTGCCTGTATGCCTTGATTCATTCATTTTTTCCCAAATGTGTTATTTCTCTGACTCCCAATTTGCATTTTTGCCTACTGAGTTTTAACTCTGCCAACCAAGCCTTTTCCAGAGCTCTCTCAGGCCTCTGACCATGTTCCTCTAGTGTAAGTCCCCATATTAAAATATCATCTATGTACACTTTGGCACCTTCTATGCTATCAAAGACTTTTGAAAATGATCTGATTCTGAACATAATCCAAAAGACAATCTGTGAAAGCAGAATCTTCCATATGGAGTGTTGAACGTGCACAAGTGTCTGCAATTTTTTTCTTATGAAACCTGCCAATACCCAACTGAGGCATCTATATGCAGTTTCTGCTCTCTTTTCCAAGTTTTCTTCCCCAGAGGGAATGAGAAAATGTTTCTGTTTTACACCTTTATGTAGTTCTTTTGGGTCTAGACAAAGACAAAGTGTTCCATCTTTTTATTACACTATTACTAAAGAATGAAACCATTCTTGTAGGTTCCTTTATTTTCTTAATAACATTCTGAGCAACTGTTTTCTATAGTTTTGCTTTCTGGCTTTGTCTTAGAGCTGAAGGGCATTTACACACATACTTTATTTCCTGCGGCGAGCTGTAGATCTGCTGCTAATTGAGTCTGTTCTGCATGCAAGCTGAGGCAAACTGTACTGTGCTACGTGCATTTGGATAAGCCGCAAAATGCAGGTCAGAGCACAGAAAATGGTGGTGGTGCGTTTTTGAACTAAAACACCTCCCAGGTGCTTTAGTTCAAAAACACTCTGCCACCATTTTCTCAGTGCTGACATGCATTTCACTGTTTATACAACTTCACGTATTGCACTGCTGGGTGCTTTTCAAAGTACCTGTTGCTACAGTACTTTACATGTGTAAAAATGCCCAAAGGCATTTTTCTGTGAACATGTATTAACCAAGTTCAGACAGCTCAATCTTATATCATTTTGCGTAGCTTCCCAGACCCCTTAAATACATTCTGAAATGTATCTTCAATTTTACTGTGCAATATATAGTCTCTGAATAAGACCTAGTCACTGGCAGGTCTTTAGCCCTAATGTAGCCACAACTACAAACTGATTTTTTCCATTATCATTTTTTAGCTTCATCTCCAGCTAATATATGCCAGCAGTAGGAATCAATTCCCCACTGTAAGAAGGGAGCCTTATCTGCTAGATGGGAATACTTGTTTTTTTCTCAAGCTCTTTACAATAAAGTCTGGTATAAAACATTGGCTTGTGCAGCAGTGTCAAGTTTCAAATTCACAGGAGTTCCATTTGTTTCCAGCATGATATTCCAGTCTCCTTATGATGTCCTACTTTGTATTATTTCTACATACAGCTCCTCTTCATTGTTGATTGCAATATTGCAGTTTATGTTGCTGTACAGTCATTGCTGTCCCTAGTGGGGGGCAAATCAGGGCAACCGCCATGGGTCCCACACTTTGGGGGCATCCCGCAGAGCCGGGTAGAGAGGCTGGGGCTGCAGTTTAGCCCACCCACCCATTTGATAGGTTGGACAGCTTGTTGCGGCCAGAAGTTCCAGACACCACCTGTCCTGCCATGTCCGATGTGTCAGGGCTTTCACTCCCCAGCTTAAGTGTGCTGTGGGATGGAGAGGGGAGCCCCATGCAGGCTGCTCTGCCTTGGGCCCTGTACCCTGGTGGGATCAGCTCTGTGTACAGTGCTTACTTGCTTTCCTTTCTGTGTCTGTAGTCCTCTCTTTTGCACACTGTAGCAAAATGGTTCAGTCTTATGCATTTGTTGCAGGGTTGTCTAAAAGCAAAACATTGCTGTGGTCTTTGTTTTTTACCACAGCTTATATAGCCCTTTATACTGCTTTTCTTCAGTTTTACCTGATAGCATTTTTCAGGCCTTGCCTTGCAATTTCTGTTTTGTCTCTGTTCTTTTCTGGGAGAGTTCATTATTCCATCAACAATTTCAGCATCTGGCCTTCCTTTCAAAGATTTCCTTTTAGCCCAGGTGATATCTGCTATTATGTGCATGCTGATTGCTTCATCTAGCTGGAGATCAGGATCCTTCAGCAGTCTTTTCCTGAGCTGCATGTTTATGATCCCTATTTTTATCTTATTTTTAATCATTAAGTCTGTAACTTTTCCAAAATTGCAAGACTTACTCAGCATTCTGAGATCCTTTTCAAATTCCTCAAAGGTTTCTCCCTCTTTGTAACTTCATGTGGAATTGATATCTTTCTAAAGTCTTATTCTTCTATGGCATGCAGTACTCCTTAAGCTTTTTGAGCACTGTCTCACAATCAGTATGCTTTGCTTCGTTGTTAAAATCATCCAGCAGCTCAGCAGCTGTTATAGTCAGTAAAATAGCTAACTTTTGGTAACTTCTCAGTGGCTCCACTTGCCCTCATATATAGATTGAATTGTTACGCATGTGGCAGAAAGGCCACCATGGGTGTCCCTCTCCAGAAACCTCTCCCTGTGCCAGTCTGAGGGGCTGCTGGTGAATCCCTCAGGGCAGGGATCTCATCCCTGTCCGCATGACAAAGGCCTGGGAGGAGATGCTGTAGTCACCTGGGGAGGGAACGACCCAG
>JAGPOW010001327.1:20333466-20378871 GCA_030014935.1 Caiman crocodilus
TGACTACCGCCTCCTTAGTTTTTATGGTCTCTGAGAGCTGCCTCAGGAGCCCTGAATCTAGTTCTTCCCCTTGGTGTGGGGGTCTGTAGCAGACCCCTATCACCAAATCCCTTTCTCCTTGCTCCCCATGTAACTTAACCCACAATCCTTCTACTTTCTCCTCCTTCGATTCTGTCTTGCTGAGGGTCAAAGTATATTGCTCATTTACATAGAGCGCAACCCCTCCCTCTTTCTTCCCCACCCTGTCCTTTCTTTACAGCCTATAATCCTCAATATGTACTGCCCAGTTGTGGGAAGAATTCCACCAGGTTTCAGATAGCCCTACTAAGTCGTAGGTGTTTTCTTCAAGCAGGAGTGCTAGTTCATCCTGCTTGGTCCCCAAGCTCCTAGCATTAGTATATAGGCACTTGAGCCTTGTGACTGGTGCCTTTTTTGCCTCCCAGCTCCAATTCCCAAAGGACCCCTTATTACTTACCTGCTTACTGCTTACCTGTGCTGTATTGCTGGCCGCCCTATGGATTGCAGGTTCCCAATGTTCTTCTTCTTCAGGCTGGGTTGTCTTTGTGGGTGCCACATGGTTTGGTGGTCCACAGCTTCCCCTACCCTCATCTTCCTCTCCCCCCGACGATCCCAGTTTAAAGCCTACCAGAGGAGATCCACCAACCTAGAAGAGAACACACGCTTACGTTTGGGGGACAGGTGAAGCCCATCCCAACTGAGTATGTCCCTTGTTGTGATGTGCGGGTCATTGTCCAGGAAGCCGAAGCCTGCCTCGAGACACCATTGCCAAAGCTGCCAATTGGTCTCTCTAATGCAGTTCTTGTGCCGTATTCCACGTCTGCTCACTGGTAGGACAGAAGAGAATGCAACCTATGCACCGAACTCCCTCAGCACGCCACCCAGGGAGTTCGGTGCACAGGTGGTATTCTCTTCTATCCTACCAGTTAGCAGACATGGAAGACAGCACAAGAACTGCATTAGAGAGACCAACTGGAGGTTTTGGCAATGGTGTCTTGAGGCAGGCTTCGTCTTCCTGGACAGTGACCCACACATCACGACGAGGGACATGCTCAGTTGAAATGGGCTTTACCTGTCCCCCAAAGGTAAGCATGTGTTGTCTTCTAGGTCGGTGGATCTCCTCCAACCTAGTCTTGGTCTATCATAACTTTGAGCTGCCTAACAAGTACTTAAAACTAATTTCAGGTGTTAATGCATGGACAATCCAGGTGTTAAGAGCTTGAGGAGCTGCCAAAAGCTACTGTGTAATAAGCCCAACTTAACTCAGAATGCGTAACACAGCTCAAAGATAGTCCTTGCCCAAAGTGGCATTACTTTAAGATACCTAGAGAGCACTTAACACTTGTTAACAAGCCTCAATGTGAGATCATTCAAGTTTTAAGTGCTCTTAACTCAGTCTAATTGTAATGTGTAATATCACCCCAAGATGATTTTTTTTTCCCATAATCACCATGAGAGAGAAAAAAAGTCTCATTTTAGATTCAAGTACCAGCCTGGGGGAGGCACAGCTCAGCTCTGGCTTTAGCTTTCAGATTGGGGCTGAAGCCAGAGCTGGTCTGCTGCCCGATCTGCGATGCAGTGGTTTGTGGAGAAAGGAAGGGGGTATTTGGTGAGAAAAGTGTGGGAGAGACTGCACAGTGCAGAGGGAAAGGGCACAGAGGAGAGACCTGCAGTGTACAATCTGGGGGGAAGTGTGAGGAGACCGTGAAGGCTGCCACAACCTGGCCCCTACCTGGCCACTTTCCCCTCCCAGTGCTGGAAATGGAAATTTATAATTCTGCATGTATAGAATCTAAGTTTAATGGTAATTTGATACTTCATCATGAGCTCATTCTATTCATGCATTCTGTTAATACAGTCAGTTTCCTTACTGGCCACATGCTGCATCATGCCACATGGGTCCTACACTACACTGTGCCAATGCCCCATGCCCCACACACAGCACTGTGAGCCTCCCAAGCCGTATCATGCTGGTGATCCTGCGCTTCATGGGATCCCCAGGTTCCCTCACTCAGCCACGGGCTTCCTCAGCCCCACCCTGTGACCAGGAGTAGGGGTAGAAGCACAAGCTGGAGGAGAGAGGGGAAAGCCAGAGCCTCCAACTATGGCAACAACAGCTAGAGCGGTGTGGGGAATAGTGCACAGACCAGGATCATGAAGACTTGGAGGCCTGCATGCAGCCAACAGACCACCAGCTGGACAGTCCTGCAGTAATAAAACAATATTATTGGCTCCTGGGACTTGAGACGGTCTCATGAAAAATTATATCCATGTGCTGTTTGCTAAAATGGAACTTTCAACCTTTTTTTTTTCCCCTGGTCTGCTGTGGTGAGAAAGTAGGATTCTTGAAGATACAGTTACTGATTTCATCTGTTCTTTATGTGTAAAGGTAGTATCAGGGACAAGTGTATTAGGTTGTTTCATTAATAAAACTGGTAAGACTCATAGAGGGAAATAGAATCCTGCCCCTAGGGCAAAACCCATATATTCTTTATCACTCATGTGAGGTCTGTTCTTCCTGTGTAGTATATAGATGATGTCCTACCTGCTGAGTCTCCATATCTTTATGGTCTCCATCCAAATGCTGAAATTGGGTTCTTAACTCAAACCTCGGAGAAACTCTTCCGCACTGTGTTAGAGATGCAACCTCATGACACAAATGCTGGTGAAGGAGGAGGAGCTACCAAGGAAGAGAAGGTAAGATAATGCAAAGAAATATTGTCTCTTTGGTAACTTTTCTTCATTTGCCTGCATACTGGTTTAACTCTGTTTTCTTTTATGACCACTCTGATGACATAACCTTTTTCTAGCTTATACACAGAACTGAAATGTCTGGATTTGCATTGTTCAGCAAATCAACACGATGCATTATAATTGGATTATTGTGAATTTTAGGACACTGATTTTAACGTGCCTCTGCAGTCCAATATCTTAATTATCATCTTATGAGGTTAACACAAATACACCTGACTGAGGCCACTGCTGACTCTCAGCCATCAATCCCTGTGTACTTACAGGATCACAGAATGTACCATACATCAAAAGCCAAACAAAATCTTTGGTAACCAGGATTCACCCACACCAGACTACAGCTTCCTACCACTGCCTGGTCCCGCCCATCTCAATAACTTCCCTAAACGTGTAGCACTTTCTTACTTCTAGTTATGTTCAGTCAATATGCCTAAATGTTAAGATAACACTAGACCTCCCAAAACTACAATTTACACTTAAATTTCTTCTGATCTGTGGGGAAACATTCGCGAGATTTACAACTAGGTAATTTTCATTGAACTTCTTCTGATTTTGCAAAATCAAGTTCCAGATTTTGCACAGCGCCTTGTTGATGAAAAAAACAGAGGACATAAAGGCACCTGGTTTCATATCAATAGAGGATGGAGGACAACCAGACTGTCCTTTACAATGGCCACCCTACTGGTGACTGATAACTTCACATCCTTAATAAGAACAATGCACTTTATTACCCCAGCAGCCATCCTTCCCCTCCTGGAGAATGCCTTTTTTTGTTTAACAGTGCTATTACTTGGTTTGGCTTTATTTCCTTCCCTGAAGTGCCTGCAATGAGCTTCTGTCCTTTGCAGGAGTAGCACATCAAAGACTTCAAAAGAAACTGGAAATAAAAGGAGACATCCACTGGGTTTTATTGTCATGTTGGTAGTTGTTGTGGACAGACAGAAATTGTTGGCAAGAAATCTGTAGGCTGATACATGGATAGATTTGCTATTCTGCAAGGAATACCCTGGGATGAATTTCATCAGGCCATGCTGACTTGAATTAATTCAAAAGCTCTCTGATGTTTTCTTTTATTATCAAGATCCTCAGCCTCTTTCTTTCCTTGTCTATATAGTTTTTATTAGCTGCCTGGTTGCAGCTTTTTTGTGAAGACTAAGCAACTCCTCCTCTACATGTCTTGTTAATAACTCACCCTGACTATTTAAAGTTGACTCAGAAGTTCCTTAGTTCTTCTTTTCCAACCAGTGTATGTATAGACTCCATTTCTTGCTGCCCTTTACTTCCATTGCCAGATGTAACTCATGTTTATCTTTGCGTTCATGACAGTTTTTGCTCTTTGCTGATATGCTTCCTTAGTGACCTACTGACCTTCCATTGTTTGTATATTTCCATTTTGATTTTGAAGCATCCAAGAAGCTTCTTTTGAAGCCATAATGGTCTCCTGCTGTTCTTGTGCTTCCATCGTGTTAGAGTAGCTTCTTTTTGAGCTTCCAGTTGTGAGGGCCGAATATAGTTGGCAGGGCTGTGGCCACGAGCCCAGATGGCAGGTGGGTACTTCGACCGATGGAGCAGAATTAGGCACAGACACGTATTGGTTGAATTGAAATAATTTTACTTACACTGTTGAAGTACACAGACTTGCACTGTCGATGTACGCAGTGTAGGCACCTCCGTAAAAGTTGCATTGGGTAGAGCTCTGAACAACACACCGATATTTTCGAGCATGCAGGGCACAGGGTACATGGGGCTGGTCAGCGACGGGGAGGCGTTGGTGGGTGATCAGTCCGCCAAGTTTACTCCGAGATGCATGTGGAGTTCTCCAACTTGGGTGGAAATTGCTCTAGCTTTTACACGGCTAGCGAGCCAATTGCTAGTTGCCAGGTAGGAATAATTTACAAGCCAATGGGTGGCGCTCATTCAAACAATGCAATTGCTAAGCTTGGCAGGAACTGTTCACTGCACCAGGGTTTTCTCACCATACCAAGGAATTCCGTCGCACCGAGGAATCTTGTGCCGAGAAATTCCACTGTGCCGAGGCATTTTGTTTGCATAATTTTTTTAGCTCCTTGAAGAGTGCCCAGCCATCTCTTCTTCCTGGTGGTGTAACAGTCTCATTTAGAAGGAACAGTCAGTCTTGTTGAGAAAGCCGAATTGTGAGACATTTGAAGAAACGGGAACTGTCCCACTGGAATCTCTGATAGTTTCCAAAAAGTAAGCAAGGAAGAGGAGGAAGCAAGCTGTGAGTAGAACAGGGTGCTGCAAGGACAGGATAAGCTCTGGGGCTAGGACCAGAGCAAAACAGGCTTCCCTCCTTGTGTCTGGGACAGGGCAGAATGATTTGGCTTTGCTTGTTTGTTGGTGTATTTAAAAGATTGTTCTTTGCTTGGGCACACTGGCTGAGGAGCTCCTTAGTGACTGAATCCACTTACAGAATTTAGCAAGGTAAGCAACCTGCTGTAAGGACCAGGCTGTAGGTGGCCTTTTTGATTGATTTAAAATCCTTTGAAATAAAAATAAAATCAGTGAGAGTGCACCCGTGCTCTGGGGTCCACTTGTCACCAATTTTTCTTCCCTTGCACCCAAGCATCTTTTAAAACTGCCTGTTTTAAAATGTTACACCCTTCCCAAGCTATCCAACCTCCTAGCTTCTCCTTCTTTTTTGTCTATTGCTCAACTGGTTATACAGTTAAAATCGCTAGCCACCACCCAGGCCCTTCCACTCACCACACAAATTGCCATTTTCCTAAAGAGTTGGCACCTGGGGTCTCTCCAGAGGTGTGTAGACATTAAAACAAATTCTATTTCTGTTCCCCCATCCTCCTCCATCATGTGCAACAGTCTGCCACCAATCACTCCCCTCCACTCTCACAATTTTCTTCTGCCACCCTATCCCCATGCGTACCTGACCACCATGGGTGCCCTCCACCTTCACTTCAAAAGTGCCGTCATCCAGGTTACTTGGATGCCCACACTCTTGCCAACACAAAATATCTGCATTCACATAGTCCAGCAAGGCCTCTACCCAATCCCACAACTTCCAAGTAAAAACATTTCTCACATTAAACAGTGGCACTGCTAAAAATGCATTAAAATATCCCTACTTATACACCTGAACTGCTACTGATGTTTGGGCCATCCTTTTTCTCCATTAATCAGATTCCTATTGCCTCCACAAAATGTTTGATTCCTTGTTTACCTAAAAACTTCTCCACTGCTTTACTGATCTCTTTCTTCAATATCTTTGCCACCCATCTGATAGTGGGGGGAATCTGGATCCTCCTTCTGTTCCCCTATCTCAACTTGTCTTTTTATTCTTTTTTTACTCTTTTTATTAATCTTTCCTGCCAGTTTCTCTTTCTTCTTCCTTCTCCCCTGACACTCTCACTTCCTTTCCTTCCCCCTCCTGATCTTATTCACCTTCCTTCCTGGTTTCACTTCTGTTTTTCCACTCCCCCTATATCTTGTGTCCATCTCCTTCCCCAGTTTTTCTGCACCTTGATCCACCTCTTCTACGTTAATCTCAAGGCCATCTCCCTCTTCCTCCCTCTCGGGTGTCCATGCCACCTCTCCTGGCTCTTCTTTATTTCTTTCCTTAATTCCTCTTCTTGGGAGTCTTTTTTTTTTTAACTTAAAAAGGACTTGGGGCACGTACAAAATACATGCCTCTCCTTCCCAGACAAATTAAAGTTTCTTTTACCCTGGCACTTCCCTGTCATGTGCCCCTTCTCCTCATAGTTAAAACAGGTGGTTTGAAGGCAGTGGAGTGCCAGGTGGCTTGTCTCCTCACACTTGTTGAACACTATATGTTGCACAAAGTAAATCACATATCCAGGATGCATGCCTAACGTGATCACTGAGAGAAATTCTGGAATTCTCTGGTGTTCATGGGATCTACTTTCAGTAATACATTCACCTTCCATGCTCCTTTTCATATGCAAAAAACATCCTATAGTTTGTCCACAAAATCCACCATCTCACAAGATGTGCTTAACCAGGTTTCCACATCTTCCAGGTGAACTAGATCATAGAGCATTCTGATTGTAACCACCCATTCTCTCACCATCTCTGAACCCACAAACTGTATCAGCTTTAATTCCAGTCCATTTTGTTCCTCTCAGTATCTTTCTCAAAATTGTTCATATGCCCTGGTATTGCTAAAGTTCAACTCCCATAACTTGTTATTTTGATGTGTTATCAAACTATTTGGAGCACTGAGCTGTACTTTCAGCACCCCAAGTACAATGTCATAGCAAAACTCATACAGGGTCATCTGTACTCTCTCAGTTCCTTCTCCTGTACCCAAGATTGCTTGTACCAGAACCTGTTGTCCCTTACTCCCCACTGCTTTGGTCTGTCCTCTGCAAGCTGAAAAATCACTGTATTCCAGTAATTTTCCATCCTCTGTTTGCTATCTGTCGCTCACCACATGCAGTGGTCCATCCTCTGATTGCCATTGTCTGTTGGTCCATCACTGTTCCTTGTCCTCTATCTACCTAGCCTTCTTCCAGTGTTGATTCATGATTTGCCATTCATCATTATGGCCAGGGTCATTTGCTCCCATATCTTGTCCTCCAGTTGCCCAGTTCATACCCATTACCATGTACAAAACCACTGGATCTGCTCCCAGCACATAGGTTTATGCAGATCTAGATGATCAGGATGTTGCTGCTGTTTCCTCCTCTGTCACCCCATGCTGCAGACACTTGGAATCCCACCCTAGCCTCTGTAAATTCAGGTGTGCACCCAATCTCAGATGACAAAAGGCAAGAAGTAATCCAGGGAGTATTCCCACAGCAGACTTTCTATAGAACTGTTGGTTGGCCTGCAATCTGCTGCCAAAAGGGTAAAAGGGGAGGCTGCTCTCTCCATCAGTCCCTCTGGAGGCCCTAAAAGTGGCCATCTAGCTCATTAGATGGGTAATCAGAGCCCTAGGCAGGTTTGGCCAACTAACCAATTAGCCCTTTTGGGCTGCCTGTCAGTGCTCCTCACACCCACTTCCAGGCATACCATAACACGTTTCAAATAACATCAAAACTGTTCTTTTCCACCTTTCTTTTCACCCAAATACATACCAATCGGCTGTTCTTCCTCCTCTGCCAGAGAACAAGTGTATATATTTTTGACATATAATGTAATACCACCTCCTTTGTTCCCAAACCTATCTGCCCAAAATGGAGTCTCTCTCTCAATGTTAATGTTTCAGTTATGAGTTGTCTCAACAAGTCTCTGTAATACTGATTAAATCATAGGCTATCTTTGCCAGCTAATCCTACTAGTTCCTCATTTATACCTTGCATTTATATGTATGCCTCTAAAATATTTCTCATTTTGGCCTGCTCATGTCTTTCTTTAATCCCTTTTTGCTATCATATAGCTTTTTAACCTTTCTGAGAATAGCCAAGTCTGGAATTCATTCTGCCTTTCAAAAACAAGGTGTGTATTTTATTTCAGGGCATGTAGTATATATGAGAAAATATGGTAATGGAGGACTTTTATCATTTCTGTGCACAAAGGGAGACAGTTGCATTTTTCCAGTCATCATGCATATCAAGTTAACAGAAGAATAAGTCTCTAAGCTCCTTTGAGTGTCTTTTCATTTGTAAGTTGCCATTTAACATCTCTAGAATTGAAATCTATACATTACTATTACAAAAGAATACAGTTCCTATGTAATCCTCTACATAAGCTGCTCCATTTGATTTTTCTGAAATGTCCAAAGCATAGGTGACACATAGCGGGGGCATCGGTGAGCACATGCCCTCCTTCCCCCCCGAGACTGGTCCTCACTGGCCAAGGAGTGAGGGATGACAGCTGGTGCTCCCCCCGCCCAAGAATGTGGGAGAAGCAAGACAAGTGCTGCTGGCACTTCTGCTGCTGCTGGCAATCAGCTGCTGGAGGAGCCCCCCTCTTCCCTGGTCAGTGATTGGCTGCTGGTGCCCGCCCCAGAATCAGGAGGCACCAGTTGCCCATGGTTGACAGAGTGAGAAAGGTGCAGTTCATGAGAGACAAGCGTTTTAGTTGAAACTTCTGCTTTTTTTACACATGTAGACAACAGGATAGAGCAACTTGGCTAGAAGGGTACAAGGGGAGTACGTAGTATTTACATGAGATACTCAGTGGGTGCTTCTACATGAGCTGCTTACTGCAGAGTAGCCTAATACCACTGCACAGTTGCACAGTAGCATGCTGTTAAAAACCATGCTAATACACTACTGTACAGTGTTATTAGGCCACTTCGCATTAAGTGTCAAAAAAACCCAAAAAACATGCTGAGGCACTACTGCACAGTAGCACGAATTACTGCATATTGAAATAGTACTTGGTTAATTAAGCACTAAACCTAATGCACAGTAACTAGGGTGCAATAATGAACATGTAGACACACCTAGTGGCTGTTTCCATTTACATTAGGGGCAGTATGCAGTATCCATACATTCATCCTCTGATAGCTAATCAGAACTCAGTTGAGAGGGACTATAAATATGGAAGCTGTGAACAGTTTTGTGTACTTAAAGGCAGAAGATTCCTTGTCTTGCTGGAAGCCACAGAAAAAGTTAATTAGCTTGGGGAGTATTTATTTTTGAGGAAACTTGAACTGGGCTTTTTTGAGTTTAGTATGTTGACTAACAAATTGACAGGCTTTTTTGGTCTTGGCTACATTGGTCTAAGGAAATAGGCAGGCAGGGGTCTTTGAGTAGATGTGACATCTTTCATTAGACCAACTGAGTAGTTGGAACAAAGTTCTTTGCAAGCTTTTAGTCACAAAAATCTTTCTCCCTATCCTTCTTCAGACATAGAGAGGTGCTGCTGTTGTTCTGAGATCCCCAAGGAATGGAGAGGAAATTGAGAGGCTGCCACTTTCCTGAGGCTCTGGAGAGCCTACATAGCACCTAGAGAAATGTCAGTGCCATGCTATAGTAACTGAGAACTCAATGGCTATGAGAAGATCAGAATAGTGTGTGTCTATATAATGGTGCACCGCATTTTAGAAATGTCTGGGCATGTTGACAGATGCGCATTTACTGCACAATAACCAAAATTACTGCACAGGATGGGTGTGTGGCTACACATGCATACCCATACTGCACAGTGAATATCGTGACCTAAGCCAATCTGAGAGTAAACTTGATACCTGTACCGTGCAGATATCAAATTTATGTCCAAATAGTTACTGTGCAATAATGCACATGCAGATGCCTTACTGCGCAGTAGCACAGCATTAATGCGCTTTAACATCTGCACATGTAGACACCAGCCTATTCCTGCTTACTACACAGTAAATTTAAGCCGGTGTAAGTGCACATGTAGATATGCCCTCTGTGTCTCATTCAGAATTATAACTGCAATTCAGATGGACTTATGTAAGTTAGATTTATATTGGCTAGCTAAGATACTTCTAGCGGTGTAGCCAAGTCAGCAAACAGCTCAATACAAACAGCAAAATCTTCCTGAGAAACTAAGTAAATAATTGGGAAATTAGCCTGTGCTAAGCTCTGTGATACATTTGTTACTCTCTTATCTGTACATGAGCTAGTTAATTTAAATGCAAGCCAAAGCTACCCTTGAAACTTCTGTGTAGCCATCCCCTGAGAGTATGAATTGATTCTCAGGCAGGGTGCTGGGACAGATAAATTAAGCGGATAAGCACAGGCTCAGGCTTGCCTCTGCCTGAATGATTCCCCACCCCCACTTCCCAGCCTTTCTGCAAGAAGGTAAGCATAACACTATATAAACTAGTTTTTGAAATTTGCTGCCACTCAGTTCACCAAAGCTATGAAAGACTGCCTCAAGTCCAATGAGAGGTGCATCAAGTTGAGAAAGCCTGAGAACTAATAGTCTATGCGCTGTAGTATATGTAATAATAACAAAATGGGAAAATCTGAATAAGGAATTCCAGTAGATTTACCGATAATAATTTTGCTTAAAAAAGTTATTTAGGAATATTCCAAATACCATTTGCAAATGTTTTTTAGCTGAGCTTTTTTATGGTACTGTCTCTTTGGAATTGACCAGCAGTTGTCATTAATGCTTGAATTCCATATTTATCATGTCATAGCTTTGAAGTTCTATTTGGAGTAATGCTTTCCTATTAAAATCCTCAAAAAATAGAATTTTGGTTTGTGTTTCAACACACAGGCAAGTTGAGCAGGGGAGGATGTGGTGAAATAGATCTGTGCATAAAATGTCCTCCGTGCCCCCTTTCCCCATGACACAAAGGCTGCTTGTACATGCCACAGGGGTTTAATTTGGTTTAGTTCTCCCTAAATTTAAATGGTAGGCTTTTAAAAACACCACTTCAATTTAGGGAGAATTAAATCAGACTAATAAGGGGCCTGATTCTTATTTGCCTCTTTGGCAGCGGTGTGGGAAATGGGGCGGGGGGGAGGGGGGGGCAAGCTGCTGACTGGCTGAATGGTCCCTGAACTGTACAGGGAGCCCTCAGGCAGCACCTACCCACTGGCACCCAGCCCAGGCAGTCCTGGGGGGGGAGGGGGGGCACCACAGCCATGGAGGGAAGCACCAGCCCCCCTGCAACTGCAGAGGGAAACACCGAGGCCCTGCACAGTTGAGGCAGGCAGGCAGGCTCTGGGAAGAAAAAAAAATCAGGCTTGGTGCTTTTTTTTTCTTCAGTGCAGCAGACCTGCATGAGCTCTCACTGGGTCCCAGAACCCCTGAGCTGCGCAGAGCCCACCAAGCCGTGAGCATGTTGGCTTCCAGCACCCCGTGCACTGTTGCACTTTGGTAGGTAGCAAACTAAAATACTTTGGAAGTGTTTTATCTTGCTACATACCAGTCATTAAAAGCAGAATATGCTGCCAAGCATGCAAACAGCAATGCCATAAAACTGGTGCAAAAGGGCATTTAATCCACTTTAAAGGCCAACATTGTGGCATGTACAAAGGACCAAAAAGCTCAGTTAATACATTTTAGATCCTCGATCTCATTCTGACCCAGTAAAGTTCTTGATTTTTAGAACTCAGAAATCTCTTATTGCTTTGAAGTTGTACTGGTACACTTTATGCTTAATTGTGATAGATTTAGTGTCCTGTTCCTGAATCAAACTGTGTGGAAGAATTAAGGGAAGTATCTCAATTCATTATGTTCCCCTCACCCCCACTTCTCTTCTTGTATAAAATACAAAATTCAGCTTGAAATTCCATTTGAAAAAATCATCTATTTTAATCACAAAAACATGAAAGAATTACTTGCAGACTCAGAAGTCTTGGGTCACAGGTATTTGATTTTACCTTTATAGCACTTTTTATCATCTTACATTGATCTTCTCACACTGTTCTGATCTTAGAAGAACCATCAATGCCAACTTGGATGGAAGGAGTGTATGATATGGTGTGCTACATGGATATTTCTAAATCATCTTTTTTAAAAGTTCTTGTTTATGATTAAAGTTTATAAACATTTGAATTTTAGTTGGATGGATTAAGCTACTGTGGGAAGTTTCATACATGAGCTAGTAAGGCACTGATTTCTTTCAAATGCAGTAAGTATCCAGAGTTCTCTTCCAACAATTAGGTAACTACTGGTAGAGGAAACAGTGGAAGTCACTCACTGACTTCTCTCTTTTCTCTTTGACAAAAAGGTAAAAGCTGTTCTGGATGAGATTCTAGAGAAACTGACTGATGAATTTAACATCCCAGAACTGATGGCAAAGGTGGAGGAGAGGACACCATATATTGTGGTTGTCTTCCAGGAATGTGAACTCATGAACAGCCTCACAAACGAGATAAAGCGATCACTTAAAGAACTAGATCTGGGATTGAAGGTAGGAGCTTTTTCTGGTAAAGACTACAGCATTGTGAATCCCTCATGTGCACTAATGATTAAAAAGAAGATGTGATGAGAGAATTAAAAATTGCCCTATTGTGTCTTAAACGGTTAGATTTTGAAACATCATTCAACAAATAGCATCCCCTACTGCAAAAGTATCATAATTCCATGGAAAAAATGTTCACTAATGTTTTTCAAGTTCCATCTGGCTTCCTACCCTCTGCTATCAGATCGTTGTGGAGCTAAAGATACACATAATTATGTCAGGCGTAGGGAAGAAACATCAAACAGTTGTGGTGAAAACCCTTTAATAATACAGCAGTGATACATGTCAGAAAACTGAAAGATAGCATATTTGAAAGCAATGAAAGAAAATACTTTTTCACCAAATGGGGAAAATATTAATAATTTATAAAAAAAAATCCACAAAAAATATCCACAGCTATAATAACAAAGATTTAAAAAACAAAGGTTAAGGAAAGGTTATAAGCCCCTCCTTCTTGAAGGTAAAAGTTAATCTTTAGGAGGTAGGGATTAGGCGTGTACTTGTCCTATGATGATCTTGTTATCTTATATTCTTACACCTTCTTGTGAGGCACTGCTCTGATCCATCAAAGCCTTTTTTCCTATGAGCTGTTGCTATGGCAGGTATTCATGCAAAACCTTGAGGTAGCTGCACAGATGACAGAACAAAAACAGCTAGAATGCAAGTTGTTCTTTGAATAACATTTATGAGAGTAATGTGTTTTGGGACTGCATGTACCAGCAAGTACTGCACTCTGTGTGTGGTCCATAGCATGTAAATTCTGTTTTAAGCAGACAAAAGGTTGGAAGGACTCCGTAGGTTATGGAAACAGCCATGGCCTAAAGTCTTGTATAGGTAATCAAGTCATACAAAAAGCTATTGAGTTAATTCTCCCGTTTTATATCTGTTTCCGTCTCCCAACAGACATTCGGAGCAGTTAGGATTGTAGTGCCATGGGCTGGGAAACAAGCAAGTGAAAGAACTGATGGATCCTACCCCATCCATAAAAGCCCTGGTCAGTTCCCACTCCTGTTCAGATACAGACTTTTCCAAGAAAGTACAAGGTCAAAAACAGAACTCTACTTCAGATGAGTACAGGGGCCCAAGTTTCACAGGAAAGCAGGTCTGCTCTTCGACCGAACAGAAGGTTATCAAGACACCTAACTGCAACATCGAGGAGTCTGTGCCCTGGAAAGGGACTACTAGATCCTCCTTATTTAGGGTGCCTACAGATGTTTAGGGGCCCTACTCTAACTCATGGTGCTTTACACAAAATGCCATGGGTTAGAGCCCTGCCACCTCCGACCCAGCTGCTGCTTACTGCTCCCTCTCCCTCCCACTCTTTCTCCCCACTGACAGCCCTGCAAGCACCACTGCAATCCTGCAAAGAGGAAAAGTTAACGCTAGAGGGAACAGAAGTTCCTTAAGGTGCTCTGCTTTAAAGTGCCGTCATTAACATCTCATTGACCAAGGTTAATTTTTCACATGGTCAGCCATTTTAAAAGCACTCTGAAGCCATGCACATGTGTTATGTCACAGTTGTAAAGTGCTTTCAGGGGTCTGATTACACAAAAAAATGTAAACACCCTTAGTCTGATTGCTTCTGGATCTGGCTTGTGGAGTCGCAGTGTTTTGCCAGTTCCTATGCCAGCACCTGCACTGTAGCTAAGAAGCAAGCAACTGTGCTGGTGATGAGCAGAATTAAGCTGTGCCTGTGCTGCCACTGCCACTGCCACTGCCTCTCCCCACCCCACTACAAAACTCAGAAAGAATCATAGGCTGTCCTCACTGGCCCTGTCACTCAACAGTGCTAATTAACTAATCGGAAACAACCTACCAACATGATTACACTACTTCCAATTTAGGAGGCAGCCCACAGGAAGCAGCATAGGTTGTATGATGGTACTACTACCAGGAATGGTAAATCTACTACAAAGGGCAAGGTATTTTATTGAATCTAGCCTCAGAAACTGGAACAGGCAACAGGATTGAATTGCTGGTAGACACTCATCAATATGTCCAAACTAACGCATTTGATGATAGGCACACACAAATGTATTTAAACACCTGCAAATGTGATTTGATGTGCAGAAAAGAGGATGCGGAGTTTCAATTCTTCATTAAGTTAGTTAAGTGATTAAAAGGATTCTGTTTTCTAATTGTCTGTTAATTTAAAACACTCACTTGTATCTCTGATCATAACTCAGAGCCAGGCTTATATGACTCAGCTTTCCAACAGAGATGCTATCAAGACTGTTAGGCTAAACTGCACTCAGCGGTCTAGGCAGTACATACAGTCATGCAAGGATATTTGCCAGGGGCTTTCCTAAGACATCTGTTTCCATGTCTTACCCAATGGATTGATTATTTCCTTCTTGTAGATTGTATCAAGATTTTTTTTCTTTCTTTTTATTGGAAGATATAGATATCTATATAGATATATAGATATCTATATCTATCTATTGATCTGTCTATCTATATAACTATATATCTATATTTATTTATGTAGATAGATATCTATATATCTCTATACATATGTATAGATATGTATAGAGAGATATAGAGATATATAGATATGTACATATATATAGAGAGAGAGATAGACAGATATAGATATCTAGATATCTATATTTAGGTATCTATATCCATCTGCCTAGCGCTATATCTATAGATATCTATATATCTATCGATATGTCTATATCTTCCAATAAATATATATATAAATCTTCCAATATATCTATATCTATATCTAGATAGCTAGATAGATACACATTTTATTATGGCCTAATTTCCACTCAAAGCCTACGTAGTTTAGTTCAGGACCATACTTCTCACAAATTTCTGTATACTAGTAAGCAGTCATATATATTTTTTTGATTTTAAATTTAATTGCTGAACATTGACCCAGCTACAATAATATCATGCTTGCTTGTTTCTCAGAGATTGATACATTAAATCACTTCTGTTTACCTATCTCAGGAAACATAATTTCCTATTCAACAACCAGATGTTGGTAAATAAAGCAGATCCATTTAAAATAATTGGCAAGATCAATTATCAGCCCATTTTTAAATGGATTATGTATTCCGTGCAACTACTAATTGTATGTAATTTTTTTTTAGTCAAGAGAACAAATATCAGATTTTTATCTGATGTCACCTAGGTTATTGGACTTCTTCCTTTTCTGCTTCTGTGAGCAGCAACCAAGCTACTAGGTCTAGGCCTTTCAGAGCACTGTATCTCACCTGGAGATTCAGGTATCGAAAAGTATCCCAAGGGAAAAAATCGAGGCAACTGGATCAACCGAAGCTCAGGTCCTCCACAGAAATGCCGTGAGCATTTCTATGGCTGGCTCTTGCCCCAGTGCTGAAGCACACTGCCTGCCTGTGTAGGGCAAGCAGTGGTTCAGGCTACAGAGACCTGGATCCAGGCACCATGCCAGGAAAGTAGGGGGTAGGGGGGCTGGAAGAGTGGGGAGGAGACCATGAGGGCCCCATCTGGCCCTAGCCCCTCCGCCTTGTTCTCCCAGCTCCCCCTTCACTCCCCAGTCACTTTCCCAGCTCCCTGCTCATCCCCTCAGCCCCCTGTCCTTCTCCCAGCTTCCACTTCTAATGCCCCCCAATCACTCCAACTCCCCCACTCACTCCCCTGCCCCTCCCCACCACAGCCTGCACTCACTGGCTGTAGCAGTGGCCATCGGGGCTGCTTGGGGCCACATGGCACAGCCCCCCTATGCAACAGGGGGTAGCAGGGCTTGGCCCTGGCCACCTGGTACCCCTGCTGCCACTGCCACATCGTGTGGGTGCAGCCCAGCTTGGCAGGGTCCTTGCCTTTGTTGATGCGCCCTCCATGTCCTCCAGCCCATCAGAGTTGTGGGGTTGGCACCTTGTCCGGCCTTGTGGAACTCCCTGGTCCACCACCTGAGCTAGCTAAAGGACACCAAAACAATCTGCTTCACCATCCATTGCTGCCACCTCTACATGCTCATGCACTGCACGATCCACCATCACATCCTTTTGTCCCATCCAGAAACCAAGTGGTGGGATCTGTTCAATGAAAGCATAATTGGGGGGGTGCCCCAGTGGCTGAGCCTGTAGTCCACCCTCATCCCATAAGTCACTGAGGACCAATGTTCCCTCTAAGGTGTAGTAGTCCATGAGTGTGCCACTTTGGTCCGTGAGCATCTTAGAGGGAACACTGATAGCTCCTGATGCCCCTTTTCTCCAAGAATGTATTCAATTCCTTCATAAATCTAGCTGATTGGAGTCATGGGAACCAGAACTGGGCATGGTACTTAAGGTGTGGACAGACCATGGATTAACAAAGGGACATGAAGATACTTTCATAATACTCCCAGCAATCTCGCCCTCATTTTAGGCCCAGATGGTCCACAGATAATTCTGTCTCTAATAAGGGAATCTTTATTTTTCCAAACTTGCATGTGATTGCCAATGCTTTCAGCTGTCACATAATTAGTTAATCCTCCTTTTGGATCCTGATTCTAGATTGAAAAAATAAAGTAGTATCTTTTCCAATTGCAATACCTCTGCAACTGGTGTTCCAACCTGCAAAGTTGTTACACAAAGGAGCTACTGGGGGGGGCAGCCAGCATCAGGCTGCCTGTGCAGAAGGCCCTGATAAGTAACACCAGGTTGACTGCATCTTGATCCAGCCCGCCTGCCCTTGCCCCGTGCAAAGATTGGGGACAGGCTGGGCCACATGCCCTCACTTGTCTGCCTGCGCCATGCATCTGGAGGGCCCGCTGGGCTGTGGGCCAGATCGTGGGGCAATCAGAGCCCAGTGGCTCATCCAGGGTCATGGTGCAGGGAGAGCTGGGGAGGGGAATGTGCTCCCCCTCCTCCACGGTGCACCCAGTGGCGGGAGGCGCAGCTGCCCACCCACACCCCTGGATGAACTGCCAGGCTGCAATTGCACCAGACTGGCTGGGGCCTCATTCATAGTGAATGGGCCCTCAGCTGGGCCAAGTTGTGGGACAATCCCCACAGTGCAGGAGAGAACAGGGCAGTGCCCTGCCCCTACCACACTCCCTCTGTGGGAGGTCTCAATTTGCACACCCCCCCCCCAGCCCAGTGAAACTTACCTGCCTGCGGCTAGGATCCTAGCTGGGAGTGTGTGGGCATCTCAGTGTGCCTGCCTCTCCCCTCTCCTGCAGCAGCCTTTGGCCGGATTGGGGTGGGTATGTGGCATTAAAAAGTTACTGCGTGACAAAAAATTTCTTGTTCACGGCTGCTCATGTGCACAGCTTAGAGCGAACCTTGCTGGGGACCTCAGCTGGTGACTCCTCCATGCAGCCATTGCCATGGGCATGTATATGGCAAGTCTCCCCAGTCTCCTGCCTTTTTTTTGGGCAGAGGAAGATTCGGGCACACATGACACTTGAGTGCACCACGCTGCAGCCTCCACCTCCACTTCCAGAACCTCCTTTTGAGGTTTTGGATGGATCTTTATCCCCACCTTTTTATTTCTGGACACTCCATCCATGGTCCTACCAAGTCCTGGGACCTCTTGATCAACCTCCTCCTGGCCCTGGCCAAGTGGGCCCTGTATATGACCAGGAAGGAGGCTTTCTCCAAAACAGATTTGGCTGAAATGAAACAGGACAGTGATCCAAAACACCGAAATGAATCACTGTCCTCTGAAATGGCTGAATCCAAAACCAAATTGAAACACTGCTGTTTCACACAGTCCTTATAGCACAGTAAGTTTACTACCTGGAATAACAATTACTAAATGCACTGTAATAGGTGCTATTGTGCATTAGCCCAGATGGACACTTTTTTGTGATCTTAATGTGCAAGAGCTCATAGTACTGAGGAGACAGATCTTAGACATGGAATGAAGAAACTCTGGACAGAAAAAACAACTTCTTTCAATTCACTGGAGGCTTTTCAAAGCCTTTAAAATATAATCTCACCACAGAGTGTCAGGAAATATTGTGTTTATGTTCTTGGTAGAGTTTTGGCTTTTTATCTGTCATACTGGAGACTGGTGGAGCCTGAGAACATGATCAATACAATTGCTTATAGGAGCTCCAAGGGGAATGGAGTATGCTTAGTACAGATAGAATCTTCAGAAATTCATTGATTCATAGAAGTTGGGTCAGGAGGGATCTTGTAGATCTTCTAATCCGACCCTCTACCCTGGGCAGGAGAGAAAGCTGGGCTCAAATGACCCCAGCCAGATAAATGTCAAGCCTCCTCTTAAAGACCCTCAGGGTAGGAGCCATCACCACTTCCCTTGGAAGTTGGTTCCAGATCCTAACTACTCTGACTGTGAAGTAGTGCCTTTTAATGTCTAGTCTAAACCTACTCTCTAACAACTTATGGCCATTATTCCTTGTTATTCTGGGAAGCGCTTGGGGGAACAAGGTCTCTCCCAAACCCCACTGGTCCCTCCTAGTAAGGTTATAGATGGCCACCAGATTCCCCCCTCAGCCTTCTCTTGTGAAGGCTGAACAGGTTCAGGTCCTGTAGCCTCTCCTCATAGGGTCTGCGCTGCTGTCCCTGGATCATGTGAGTGGCCCTCCTCTGGACCCTCTCAATGCTGTCCACATCCCTCCTGAAGTGTGGCGCCCAGAACTGGACACAGTACTCCAGCTGTGGCCTGACCAGTGTTTCATAGAGGGGGAGGATCACCTTCTTGGCCCTGCTAGAGATGCATCTGTCGATGCACGACAAGGTACAGTTAGCCCTACTGACTGTGTTCTTGTGTTCTTGCATGGTTGGCCCATGTTCATCTTGGAGTCAAAACTGACTCCAAGATCTCTTTCTGCTACTATGCTTTCAAGAAGGGAGTTCCCCAACCTATAGATATACTGCTGGTTCTTACCCCCCAAGTGTAGCACCTTGCACTTGTCAGTATTGAATCCCATCCTATTTTCATTTGTCCACCCCTGTAACCTGTCCAGGTCCTGCTGTAATCTGTCCTTCCCTTCTAGCATGCCCACCTCTTCCCAAATCTTGGTGTCATCTGTGAATTTAAACAGGCTGCTTTTCACCTTGTTGTCCAAGTCGCTAATAAAGAAATTGAACAGAAATTGAGATTTTAGATGTCAAAATTCTAACCAGCTCTACTAAGTGTATAAGTTGGTTAGATTTTGGATGGAGTTACATAGAACCTTTTTGACTTCAAAGGTGTTCCTGAAGGCACTGAAGCCCTTTGAAGATACACATTTTTTTAACATTAATAGAATGACCCATTTTTCCCAAAACTCATTCTCATCAACTGGTCAGCTGTTCCCAATTAAACTCTCCAAAAACATTTAGCCTGAGGCAAAAGAAAATGTGAGTTAAAGTTTGACAAAGTGATAAACAATTAAAAATAACTCCTTATATGGAAAATACTAATCAACTAGAGCCAATGCTGGCACCCTTACCTTAATTTTGTAAAACACCTCTAATTATTCAGAAAAGTGTGTTACAGGAATAGAGTGACCAAAAATGAACAATTGGAAGCTTGGGACCAAATCCTGTTTCACTTACATAACCCAGATAGCTTTTCTGCACTTTGCATTTAATATTCATTGGATAAAATTGACAATAGTGGGATAACTTTGACCCCCCACAAACATCTAGAAACCAGGGCCAGAACCTAAGGAAACTACTTTTCCAGGGTAGTGTCCATCTCAATGAGCCATGTTTCTCCCTTCCTCTTGGCCCTACATATTTTCCCCTCTAGATGTCTGGGGGCAGGTTCAAAAGCAGGGAAGGTGAGCAGTTTGGACATTCTTCAGCCGTTTCTGATTTAACTTGTCGTGCAAAGTAGCCACTGACCAGTATTAAGCAGCTACCATATTCCATCACAAAAGTGAGAACATTTAATTGTTCTGCCTTTGTTTATTATTACCATCTTCTTTCTGGTACTTCTTCAGGGGGAGCTGACCATGACTGGTGATATGGAGAATTTGCAGAATGCTATCTTCCTGGACACGGTGCCTGAGTCTTGGACTAAGAGGGCTTATCCTTCTACAGCTGGCTTGGCTAGCTGGTTTGCTGACCTTCTCAACCGCATCAAGGAACTTGAGACATGGACAGGCGACTTCTCCTTGCCCTCCGCAGTGTGGTTAGCAGGATTCTTCAACCCCCAGTCTTTCTTGACAGCCATCATGCAGTCCATGGCCCGAAAGAATGAGTGGCCTTTGGATAAAATGGCCCTGCAATGTGACATGACAAAGAAGAATAAGGAGGATTTCAGCAACCCTCCTCGTGAAGGGGCCTATATACATGGCTTATTCATGGAGGGTGCACGCTGGGATGTGCAGGTAAACCTACTAGTATCTTATCTAAAAAACAAACAAATAAGGTGTTGAGGTTTACTGTCTGCTTGCTTGGGAGAAGATGGACACAAGGATGATCAATATTCTTTATCAGGTAGCAGGTATGTGTGGTCAGTATTTCCCCTAGCCCTTGTGATATCAGTGAATGTATAGGTACCATAAAGTTTCCTTGAAATCATGATATCCCTGCATGTATTGATATTACAGAGCCTGCAGGAACATACTGTCACTGTAAGCTTGAGACCAGATTTTATTCCATCCATTAGATGCATAAGTGCCTAAGAGTGATTCTTTTTAGCCTTGTTCAATCAAATCCATGAAAAAATATTGAATTCAAAAGGTAGGTAAGTTCTAGTCCTCTTGGCAATTTTTTTACTCAGTGGGCGCATCTACATGAGATGCTTTACTGGAAGCTACAGCTAATTACTGTGTGGGCCGAGACACGCTGGCGGAATGGGGCCACTGATGGAGTGTGGCACTAGAGAGCCAAACACACGGGTTGTTGGAAGCAGAAAAACTTTACTTACAGTCCGTAGGCTGTAGGCACATTCCTTGAAGTTACAGAACTCAAAACAGGAACTCAGGCACACAGAAGCTCACACTCACACAGAGTAAGGGGCGTCGGATGAATCCGGCGGGGAGTCGTTGTCGGCTGATCAGACCCTGCGTGTGGCTTGGAAACGCCTGCGGATGTCTCCTCATGCGCATCCCAGTTCTCCTCCTTTGGTTTGGGCGGGCATCACCAAAGCCTCTTATTCGGTCAGCTAGCCAATCACCAACCGACACGTATGCATAATTTAACGTAAGCCAATTGCAAGCATGCACTCACTGGTGCAGTTGCAAGGTTTTGGCGGGCTCTGATCTTGCACCAAAACTTTTCCCATGCTACAGGGGAAACTCCCTCCTCCCATGCTCATAATGTGCTCAACACAAGCTGTACTGAGGCATCTCTTAACCATGATGCATAGACAATGACTACACAGTAAGTGTCACCATTTACACATGCAAATGTTTTATACGCAGTAATTGGCTCTAAGTGGGAGTAAATTTGCTACCTGCAAATGCAAGTAGCAAACTAACTCTCAATTATTTACTGCACAGAAGTGAGCATGTGGACACCTGACCAGGAGCACATTTGCTTTTGTTAAGCTGGACACAAGGGGGCGGGACATTGCTCTCTGACCCTGGGAGCTGCCTGTTGCTGGGGTGGGCTCTGCCACTGGAGCGATCGCAAGGCTGGAGCTGGGAGGTCCTTATCTCCCAACCCAGGCCTGTGACTGCAAAGCTGGGGCTGAGAGATAAGGATCTGCTTCCACATCCCTGCACATGTAGACACATGCCTGGGAGAGTTTACTCTTGAGTACTTAACTGTAGAGTAAACTGCTCTCAGGTTAATTGCACATGTAGATGCACCTAGCCTTGAGGATAAGATAACAATATGTTATAAAAACAGATGCATTAATGGATTTTCAGAGGCTTAAACATGGTGAAACAAAGTCACAGTTAAGTGTCTAAGTCCACTTAAGCCTCTGACACGGGTGGACAATAATATTGGCTGAAGGGCTACTTAAGGAGTTTTGGTGAGCTCTTGGTGAGGGATGGGCTCTGTGGGCTAGGCTCAGGGGTTTGGAGGCACAGGTAGTTTTCTCCTAGTTCCTCTTGGTTATGGGACATGGTACAGAAGGGGCAGATGCATAGAAGAAGTGAACAGAAGACTTTGGTGCTGGTGTTACTGCAAAGGCTTCAGCTTCTTTGACCACAGTACATACTTCAGAAACTGCGGCCTGCTGGAAAGGAACGGTATCCACCTCACACTGAAGGGGAAGGAGCTTTTCTAAGCTAGAATGGTGGATCTCCTGGATAGTGTCCACGACGGCTTTAATTCTGCCAGGTGGTTGCATTTGGGCTGTTAGTTAACCACCTGGGCGTTCGCCTTGGTAGGTGGGTGTTTATAGATGGAGTGGAATTAACTAGGCATTGAAACTTAATGGTTGCAGGAAGGTTTTACTTACGCCGCTCAGAAGCACGACACAGGCAGGAGACTTGCTTTAGTTACAGTTAAGCATGTGTGTTCAATTACAGTTGACCGTGTGTGATGAACGAGGCGCCGACGGAAATGAGCTAGCAGGTTCATGGATACGCCAGGGCAGTCGTTGGTGGGTGATCAGTCCGCCAAGTTACTCTGTCCTATTGTTCAGAGTTCTCCAACTTGGGCGGAAGCTGCATAACTATTTATAGACAAGGTCGGCCAATGACAAGGCACCAAGTGGAATGCTGATTATCAGTAAGGAAGCAGCCTTTCTACTTCCAAACTTAGAAGCAGTGTTAAATTTTGCTTCCTGCCTGTGATGTAGGAGAGGTTTAGGCTTTGTTTCTTGCTAGTGACATGGGCACTGTTTTACTGGGTTGTGACAGGTAGGACTTTAAACTGAAATTGCCTGAGGATGGGCAGACAACTACTAGTACAATCCCAAGAAATGACAACCATGGAACCAGCAAATCAGAGAACAACAGGAAGCATATTCTGACACCAGTCAAAGGGCAGGATTTT
The DNA here is from genome assembly GCA_030014935.1 of Caiman crocodilus. Classification (NCBI taxonomy): domain Eukaryota; kingdom Metazoa; phylum Chordata; order Crocodylia; family Alligatoridae; genus Caiman; species Caiman crocodilus. The sequence goes on from JAGPOW010001327.1 coordinate 20,356,894, forward strand.
CTGCAGCACACCAGGAAGTGTAGGACCTCTAATAGCAGGCTTAATTGCCTGTATACAAATGCCAGGAGCGTGGGGAATAAGCAGGAGGAACTGGCCCTCCTGCTAACCAACAAGCAATACAATCTCATAGGAATTATAGAGACCTGGTAGGACTCCACCTATGATTGGACCACGGGTATAGAGGGCTACAGTTTGCATAGGAGAGATCATATTGGGAAGAAGGGTGGGCGAGTTGCTCCCTACATGAAGGAAGAGTACACCTCCCTAGAAGTGGAGATTGGCAATAAAGCGCAACTTGAGACCCTCTGGGTCAAGATATGAGAAGAGCATGGAGAAGGGGATTTGACTGTAGGAGTTTACTACAGGCTTCCAAACCAAGAGGAAGAACTCAACCAGGAATTCTCTAGAGAACTGTCAGAGGCTGCATGCTCTTGGATCATGGTCACCATGGATGACTTCAACTACCCATGAGTGAGATGAGCACTCAGCAAGAGCTTCCACACTTGCACTGAAGAGCTCTGTCTGACTCAAGAAGTCTAAGGGCTGACAAGGGGTAAGGCAATCCTTGACTTGGTTCTGGCTAATGGGGATGATCTAGTGAGCAACCTGAGGATTGAAGGGAAACTAGGCGACAGTGACCATGAGATGATCACTTTTTCTATCCATCATAAGACAGGGAAACTAGTCAGTAGGGTAGAAACCCTAGATATTAGGAAAAAATCTTTCTTGTGACTTTCACAAGCTTAGGAGATTGGTTGGTGAGGCCCTGCAGGACCGTGGTCCATTTGGGAAGGGAGCATAAGAAAGGTGGTCATTCCTCAAGGAAGCAATCCTAGGAGCACAAAGGAAGTCCATTCCTTTTAATAAGAAAGGCATCAAAAGGGTTGGGAGACCTCCTTGGCTCAATAGGGAAGTCATAGACCTCCTGATATTGAAAAGAGAAGCTTGTAAGGGATGAAAATCAGAAATTACCACTGAAGAGGAATACAGAGCAATAGCCCACACCTGTAGGGAGTGGATTACAAAAGCAAAAGCAGAAACCAAATTCAAATTGACAACTAGAATCAAGGACAACAAAAAGTCCTTTCTTAGATATGTAGGAAATCAGAAAAAAATAAGGGAAGCATAGAGCCCCTGATGAACAAAATGAGACAGCTGATAACCAACACTCAGGAGAAAAACGAACTCCTAAACAAATACTTTGCATTGGTATTCCACCAGTCCACAGGTATTAGCCTGCTCAACAGGATGATCAAGATGATCAAGATGGGGGTGATCACCCTCCCATAGTTGGTCAAGATCTTGTGGGGGAACACCTAGAGAGGCTGAATATCTACAAGTCAGCAGGACCAAATGAACTACGCCCAAGAGTGCTAAAAGAACCATCCAACATCATCGCGCAACCCATAACAAAGCTATTTGAGGACTCGTGGCACTTGGGAGAGGACCCAGAAGACTGGAAGAAGGGCAGTGTGGTGCCTATTTTCAAGAAAGGGAGAAAGGAGGACCCAGGGAATTATAAACTAATCAGTATGACCTCAATCCTTGGTAAAATAATGGGGAAAATATTAAAGAATTCATTATTGATAGGCTAACAGAATGAAATACTCTAAAGGACAGCCAACATGGCTTCGCTGCAGGTAGGTCATGCCTGACCAACTTCATTTCCTTCTAAGATCAGATAATTCACCACCTGGATAAGGGAAATGAGGTTCATGTCATATACTTGGACTTCAAAAAGGCCTTTGATTTAGTTTCCCACAATGTCCTCATAGTAAAATTGGGAAAATGCAGCCTTGACTACTTTATGATCTGGTGCCTAGGTAACTGGCTCTGAGGTAGGACCCAGAAAGTATTAACAGACATAACTGAGTCAACATTGCAGGAGATGAACACTAGTGTCCCTCAGGGTTCAGTACTCAGACCAGTGCCTTTCAACATGTTCATCAATGATTTGGATTCAGGTATTAAAAGCAAAGTTTGTGAATGATACCAAATTATGTGGAAGTATGGTCACGCTCAGTGAGAGGCTAGTGATACAGGCTGACCTGAACAGGCTTGCAAGGTGGGTGGATCATAACCTGTTGATGTTGAACACGCAGAAATGTAAAGTGCTCCATCTGGGGAGAAATAATCCGCAACACACTTAAAGGGTTGGCAGCGCTATGCTTGCCAACACTACAACTGAAAGAGACCTGGGGCTCGCGATAGAACACAGAATGTACATGAGCCACCAATACAATGCCGTAGCTGGCAGAGCGAATCAAACGCTGGCATGTATTTATGGATGCATGTCAAGCAAGACTAAGGATGTCATCCTCCAGCTCTACTTGGCTTTGGTGAGACCACAGCTGGTGTATTGCAACCAGTTCTGGGCGTTGCAGTGCAGGAAGGATGTGGAGAAGGTTGAGAGTCCAGAGGAAGACCATGCACATGATTAGAGGTCTAGAGAGCAGGTCATATGAGGAGAGGCTGAAAAACATGGGACTGTTCAGCCTAGAATGAAAACAAGATTTAGAGGGGACTTGGCAGCAGCCTATAAGTATATAAGGGGCACACATCAGGGCCTGAGGGAGCCTCTGTTTACCAAGGCACCCCGGGGGAAGACAAGAAACAATGGGCACAGACTGATTGAAGATTGCTTCAAATTAGACATAAGGAAAAACTTCTTTACAATTTGGGTGCCAAGGGTCTGGAACAGACTCCCCCAGAGGTGGTACAGTCACCTACCCTGGCGATCTTCAAAAAGCATCTTCGTGCCCACTTTGCTGGGGTCATCTGACCCCAGCAGCCTTTCCTGCCCAAATTCGGGGGGGCTGGACCCAATGATCTTGTAAGGTCCCTTTCAGCTCCTAGCATCTATGAATCTATGATGCTAACCCAGCTTCTGCCCCTCTCACAGCTGTTTACACTGCCCAGGGCAATGGCAGTAGCAGCAGCAGTGAGAGCAGGTAACCTGGAGAGATTCCAATTTATCTTTTCCAGGCCCATCTGCCCTGTGTCCACCACCAGGGGTGCTGAATGGGGCAGGAGGGCAGGTTCTTCATGGAGATTGGTTTGGGACCCTAGGGGCATGATGCACTCAGCCAGGCAGATGGGATGGGGCCAAGGTTGAATAGGGAGCAGCATTCAGAAATGAATGGATGGGTGGGGTGTTGACCAAGATCACAGGGTGGTGACAGCATGGGGCCAGGGCCCAGGGCAGAGTTGTAATCCACTCCCTGCACAAATGAGCACCAGTTCCACAGGGAACCACAGGTCAGAGAACTGGCTCCTGTCATAGTGATGAGTGGGGAATGGATTGAGGCTCTGTCCTGGGCCCCAGTCCCCACACTGTCACTGCCCTGCAATCCCAACCCCAGCCCTGGGCCCTGCCCCATGCCCACCTATCCCACTCCCAGACACCGCTCCCCACCTGCCCAGGTCCATATCCCATCCACCAATTAAAGCATGCCCTTCTTCAGGGGCCCAGCTGCTCTCCATAGAGACACTGCCCTCATGTTCCATCTAGTGCCTCCCATAGTGGGTGTGAGGTGGATAGGCCAAGGATGCCTGTGCAGCAGGACTGGGATCTGGTGGTAGTGCTGGGGCACACATCTGCTTCTGGGTGGTAGGGAATGCCAGGAAGCTGAATCCAGCTGCAATGCCACCTCTGGCCCCACCCTGCTACCCCGATGCCCAGCTTTGAGGACTGTAGCTCCCAGCATGCTTAAGAGCCACATGGAGGGATAGGGTGGGCTGCTCCAGACAGCCCAGGGGCAGCAGGCCTGGCTGCATGTGCCATGACCTGGGCTACCCCCTGCACCTGGACTAGGTGGGGCTGAAGCACCTGTCATGGGCTGGAGGCATTTTGAAATTTGACAGGCTAGATGTACTTTGCCCATCCCTGTTCTAATGGGTGAAATTGAATCTGACCCCAATCTATACTTGTTATGTGGCAAACTGTTGGAAAATCATTGTCAGTCTTAGGCTATGCCATAATCCAGGCTTCCTTCCCTTATTCTATGCCAGGATCCCATGAGAAATGACCAGGATAGGAGGCCTGACTCTCTTAAAGGAACTGCTTGAGCCATACTACAGAGTAGGTTTTATTCCTCCTATTCCTCTACACCATGGGAAATGTTGGACAGTACATGCTGAAGAGGCAGAACTACTCTAGTGTTAAATTCTGTGAAACTGCACCAGGATCTCTGCATTACAACAGCAGCCTCAAGTTTGGGATCTTGGTCTTCCCAGGGCAGCTGCTTACATAGGCCTGCCACTGCTACTGTATAGACAAGAACCACGTAAGCCCTCAGTTAGCTTGTGAGGCTGCATTCTGTCCCTGAACCTTAAAACCTCTGAACCTAGAAATGAGTTACCATCTGCTTAAGTAACCTTTCTTCTTAATCTCCAGCCTAAATTTCCTCTACTGCAGAGGCACATTATGTGCTGCTGCAACTTGTCTCCAGGGAGCACCTGTGCACATGAGCTCTGGTGCATGGTATATTGCCCTGGGTGGGATAAGGGTGACTGAAGCCAGCACTTGGATTGGCTTCAGCAGACTTACTTGGGATCCTTGAGGCCTCTGAGGACTGCAGCCACAGTGATCTGGTAGCAGGGACCCTGGCTGGTAGCTAGAGGTGGCTCTGCCCAGCCAGGCTCTGGTTTTGGGTAGCACACATTGCTGTCATATGCACCACTCTGCTTTTTTTACATTTGTTTTTTTTTAACATCAGGATCTCCTGGTGCCAACCCCCAACCCCATGCTGAAAATTAGCAGCACAGGGAATGCCTGCATGTGTGGCCCATGTGGTGTACTGTGCCACAGATGGGTCTGCAGCACCACATACTACACACTCCTGCTCATTGGGATGTGCCCACTGAATTCATGCTGACTGTTCCTGATCACCTAGTTCTACAAAACAGATTACCTATTCCATGATCTTTCCCTGCATTTGGGATGGAATAAGTGTATGCACAGATACAGAATAATTAGCTAGGCTGTAGTACTGCAGGAAAGGCTCTAGGGGGTTACCATAGGCCGTCAGCTGAATGAGAGTTAACAGTGTGCTCTTGATGCAAAAACAAAAAAAAGCCAACAGCATACTAGGTTATATTAATAGGTGTGTCACTTGCAAATCAAAGGAAGTGACTCTTCTGCTCTGTTTAGTGCTGCTAAGGTCTCATCTGTGTCCAGTTTTGGGTTCCATACTTCAAGGGAGATGTGGACAGGTTAGATAGAGACCAGCATAATGCAGCAAAAACTATTAGAGACCTGGGAAACAAGATTTATGACAAAAGGCTGAAAGAGCTGGGATTATTTAGTCTGTAGAAGAGGACTGAGGAAGGGATTTGATAAGTACTCAAGTATCTGAATGGTGGTTATAAAGAGGATGAAGATTGACTATTCTTTTTGACTGTTGAGTCTCAAACTGCAGTACAGGAAATTTAGGTAGGAGATTAAGAAGATAGGTTACTTAAGCAGATGGTAACTCATTTCTAGGTTCAGAGGTTTTAAGGTTCAGGGACAGAATGCAGCCTCACAAGCTAACTGAGGGCACATATTGTGCCGTTGCTGTTTGCCTATGGGGAAATGCATGTTCCTGCTCATGAGGATGCACCCACTAAGAGCATGTCATGCTTGACCAACTTGATTTTCTTCTCTTATAAGGTGATAGGCTCTGTGGATGGGGGAAAGCAATGGATGCACTATATCTTGATTTTAGCCAAACTTTGAACCCTGTCTCCCAAAACATTCTCATAAATAGGCTAAGGTTGTACAGACTAGACCAAAGTAGTGTAAGGTAGATACAAATATAAGGTGCACACTGGGCTGCATTAATAGGAGCTTTGCCAGCAGATCAAGGGAAATAATTCTTCCCTTCTATTCTGCATTGGTGAGCCCAGATCTGGAGTAGTGTGTCCAGTTTTTGGCCACCCACTATGAAAAGGATGTGGACAAGTTAGGGAGAGTCCAGCGGAGGGCAGTGAAAATCGTGAGGGGGCTGGGGCACATGACTTCTGAGGAGAGGTGAGAGAACTGAGATTTTTTAGTCTGCAGAAGAGAAGACTGAGGAGAGATTTCATAGCAGCTTTTAACTACCTAAAGGGTGGTTCCAAAGAGAATGGAGCTAGACTGTTCTCTATGGTGACAGATGTCAGAACAAGGAGCAACGGTCTCAGATTGCAACAAGAGAGGCTTAAATTGGATATAAGGAAAAACTTTCTCACTAAGGGTGGTGAAGCACTGAAATCTAGAGAGGTGGGGAAATCTCCATTCTTGGAGGTTTTTAAGACCCAGATTTACAAAGCCCTAGCTGGAATCATCTAGTTGGGCGTTGGTCCTGCTTTAGCAGGGAATTGGACAAGATGGCCTCCTGAGGTCCCTTCCAACCCTAAGTTTCTGATTCTAGGTTTATTTCCAGGTATTGAGATCAGACTTACTCGTCTTTAATTCCATGCATCCTCCTTATTTTCTTTCCTAAACGTGGGCATCATACTTCCCTTTTTCTGTCATCTAAGACCTCACCCAATCTCCATGAGTTCTCAGAGAGGATAACCAATTGTTCTTCAATTACCTCAGCCAATTCCTTCAATTCTTTTGTGTGCATCCCATCTAGCCCTGCTGACTTGAAAGCATCTAGCTTCTCTAAATAATTCGTAGACTGTTCTTCCACAACTGTAGGCTGTTTGTCTCTTCCATTATCTGAGCTGCCAATTACACCCATCATCTGGTAGCTGACTTTATTTGTGAAGCCCAGAGTAAAACAGGCATTTATATACTGCAACCCTGTCTGCATCAGCTGTGACTAAATTACCTTCTACATTCTGTAAGGGACTTTTGGTTTCTTTGATCCTCTTTTTACTCTTGACAGACTTGTAGAATCCCTTTTTATTGCTTTTTCTTGTCACTTGCCAGTTGCAACTCAAATCATGCCTTGGCTTCCCTGATTTTCTCCCTCCATGCCTGTGTAATACTCTTCTACTCTTCCCTTGGAATATGACCAAGGTTCCATTTCATTAATGGAGGACAGGATAACAGTTGTCAAATATTTTAAAAGTTAATTATAAAGAAGAGAGAAAACAACTGTTTTCTCTTGCCAGACCACGCAGGACATAAAGCAATGGGTTTAAACTGCTGCAAAGCAAAATTAAATTCTATCTCTGGAAAATCTTCCTAACTGCAAGGACAGAAGGAACAAGCCACCTAGGGAAGTTTTGGAATCTCCTTCATTAGAGATTTTCATTTGTTTGTAATGGTTTAGGGATAGCACATTCTGCATCTGTACAGGAGGTGGATTGGATGGCCTTTCCAATCATTTGCTCTGATAAAGCAGATAAGGTCAGAGCAACAGTGAGACAGGCACATGCAGAAGCAGGTGTATATGAGGCTACTGTCTCTCATTATGCAAAGGAATCCTGCTTTAAACCTGAGATGGGCCACGATGTTCACTTGTACTTGCAAGTGAGGGTGAAGAGTCCAAAAAACAGGGGTGTTAGCAAAAGAAAGATCAGGAGATGTGCGTAGTTGAGTCTCTGCTTTTCCATTGTGTCATTTAGAAACTAAAATCTACATAAAATTCTGTGAGGCCAGGGAGAGAGAAGGAAACAGGAAGGAATTGGTTCTGCAGCTATCCAACCTGTGCTGGTCTCCAGTGGGCATCAGAGACTACAGTCTTGCACTGTGGGTGAGTCTACATGTGCAATTAATGCACACAAATAAACTCTAGAAGTTATTGGTGTGGAGTTTTTTGCTCCTGGTGCTTTAGGTGCTTGCAGAGGGTTTGGGATTGAGAGTAGTTGGGGGTAAAAAGGTAAGAATGGCTTATTGATTTAACAAAAATACAACTGTGCATAGTGACAAGACAACAATGACAGATGATAACAATTTGCATTGGCAACTTATTGGCAGTCCCCTCTGATGCCTGAAGTATGACAAGTTCCTCTTCTATAAAGCACAGCAAAGTCAGGCATCCCTGATCAGCGCTGTCTGAGGGGTACCGGGAAGGACACTGGTATTCAGTCTGTGGGCTCCTTGAGATCTACTGGCCCACCAAATCTAGGTCAGCAGCTAATTTTAAATCAGTAGCTTCTCTCACAGTGCTGCATCTCCCTTCTAATGATTTCCAGATGTGCTAGCCAATTTATAACTTCTGAGCTATGATGATAACTTACAGCCATTTAGATTTTTCTACTACAAACTTTCCTTAGGACTGACCAATAGCAATACAAGCCTTTGCATTCTTTTGATAAGGTTAATTTTGACTATGCCACAAGGCCTACTACTACTTCTACAAGGCCTTGCTAAATTTACTAGGCCTCACTAATTTTACAAGGCCTCACTGATCTTTTACTTTAATTAAATTCTTAGCAGCAACGTGCAGCTCTACTACATAAATGAACAACAAAAACATTTGGTCTAATCCTCACAAAACGTTCAGCAAGCACCTTTATCACACAGACAATTCTTAGCTGTTATACCTGGGTGCAGTGTTTGAATGTGTATGTGGGAGCAAAAAACTCTGGAGTATATTTCTCCAGAGTTTATTCACTCGCAGCACATTGAACCTGGTCGAAGCAGCCTTGGCTAGTAGCAGCCCAGGGCTGTTCTGACTGAGCTCAGTGTGCTGCAGATGGGATGGCTAGGGCACAAGGGTGCTTCAGTGCAGGGGTAGATGACAGGGAGCCCCTGCACTGAAGCACATTTGTGCCCCAGCCAACCAGGCAGCATCTATATATGTGATGCTGTGCAAAAAGAACCTCCAGAGAAGGTCAGTACTTGTATTTATTTACAAGTACTAGCTTTCTCCTGAGTTTATTACTTTTGTGTGCCCTAGTAGGGGTGCACATGTAGATGATGAGATATTTACTGCTGAGATGAATAGGCAGCTCCACAGTAGACATCTTCTGTAGATGCACTGTCTCTGGAGTACATACGATCACACCTGTGTTGTCACAGGTACTGTTCCCATTTGATGGTTTGAGTGAGTATGTGCAAGAAGTGGATTTAGCTGGGTTTATAGACAAAGGTGGTCATCTGAGTCATAAGTAGAAGGGCTAACTGGGAGTATGGTGGGGATACATCAACTCACATGCTGGTAACTAGTGGGTTGAGATTATCAAAGCAGGGGGTTCCCTGGGATTTTGGAGTTGAAGGGGTTAGTTAGGCTTTTGGGGAGGAGCCTAGCTGAATTTATGAAGGGAAAGGTTAACTGGAACTTTGCAGTTCAGAGTTAGCTGGGGTCAGGAAGGCAGAGTCCAGTGTGAGTGATCTAGAGTTGTGGAGGAAGTAGTTAGCTGTTATTATGTAGGCAAAGTGTTACCTGGGGTATTATAGCAGTGGGTGAGCTGAACTAAAGAGAAGTGAGGTTAACTAGGTGATGGGGGCAATGATTAGCTGGGATTATGGAGGCAGGGGGTTTATGGTGTTATGGAGCTTGTTTGTTTGTTAAGATTCTACCAAAAAAGGGTTAGTAGGAATTGTGGAAGCAGTTTGCGTAATACAGCTAGTGAGTTACTGGCGTTCTGGAAGCAATAGGGTATTGGTGTTATTTTTAGAGTGGGTTAGCTAGATGTATGAATGTTACACTCTTCTGTAGTAACATGACCAAGTTTCCACTTTTTGTAGAATTCCTTCCTGAGTTTCAGATTATTCAAGAGACTGCTGTATAGCCAGCCTGGTCTCCTGCTGCACTTCCGATTCTTTCTTTGCACTGGGTTAGCTTACTTCTGTGCCTTTAGCAAGGCCTCCTTAAAGTACAGTCAGAATTGTTGGACTCCTTTTCCTCTCAGACTTTCCTCCCAGGGAATCCTGCCCACCTGTTCCCTGACTTCGTTGTAATCTGCCCTTTTGAAGTACATTGTCTTTATTTTTCTGCTGTCTTTCCTTTCATCCCTTAGGATCTTGAAATCAGTTATTTCATGGTCACTGGGTGTGCCTACATAAAACATTTACTGTGCTGTTGCCTAACTAACTGTGCAGTAAATGTTACAGTTGGTACATCTACACGTGCCCCTGACTGTACATTTGGTACTGTGCAGTCATTTAGTACTTGCTTTAGCAAATACTAAATGATTGCGCAGTCCTGGCGACACACGGTTATTTTTAGATACATCACCATAGCAACAAGCTATGACATAGCTTTGTCATTGTTACCGTGCAGTAGTGTTGGCATCATGCTTTGGGCCCACTGATGCTATGTTGCCATAGCTGGTCACTATGGTGATGCACCCAGTGTCTACACATGTGTGGGCACACAAAACTAATAATCTCTGCAGCAGGATAGCACTTGTAAATATAAGTATTACCCTACTCCAGAGATTTTTCATGCACACCAGCACATATCTAGATACTAACCCAGCTGGCTGGGGCTCGAGGTGCCTACCAGCTAGCCCCACACTGAAGCATTCTTGTGCCCCAGCCAACCTGTCCACAGCACACTGAGCCTGATCAGAGCATCCCTGGGGTGGTGGAATGAACTCCCACCCCAGACTCCCTTCTACCTGGGGCTGCTGGGACCCAGCTCAATGTGGTGAGGTCAGGGCACATGTGCAGATGCATGTTAATAGGCATGTGTAGTTGTGCCCACTGTCACCCAAGTTACCCTCTGCCTACACATTCATAAATCATTCCCCACCCCTGTTTGTGAGTAACAAGTGTAGAAGAGCTTTCTCTACCCATGGTAGGCCTTTCCACCACCTGTACCAAAAAGGTATTTGTAACCCAGTCTAAGAGCTTGCTGGGTTGCCTGTGCACTGCTGTGTTTTCTTCCCAGCAGATGACACAGTAATTAAATGCCCCCATGAGAAACAGTGCCTGCAATTTGGAAACACCAGTTTGTTTTTTAAAGAAAGCTTTGTATACCCTTTCCTCCTGGCTTGGTGGCCAACTATGGCATACCCCCTGCTGTTCTCCCCTCCAGCAGATTTGGCTTCTACTTCATACTACACCTCAGACCATATGTACACATTCCTTATATATAGGACAACAGCTCCTCCTTTTTTACCCTGCCTCTCCTTCCTGAACACATTATACCCTTCTGCGACAGTACTCCTGTCATAGGAACTATCCCACCACATCTCCATTATCTCATTTACATGATAATTCCATGATCACACTAAGATTTACAATTCATCCTTCTTGTTCCTCATTTTTCTTAAATTAATATTTAAACATTTCAGGTAACTAAATGACTCTTTAATTTCTCTCTGAAAGCACTGTTAAGGGTTTAGCTATTGCTTCCTCACACTAGGTTTTTCTTCAGGTCCCCCTGGCTCTTTACTTACTTCTTGGCTCTTATCTTAATCTCCTGGGGAACCTTACTTAAAGCCTTCCTCACTAGGTTAAAAGAAGATATTCTTCACTCTTTTCATCAGGTGGATCATTTATCTTCCCACTATTCCTTCATCTTGGAACCCTGCCCCATCTTCAATGAAGTCAAAGCCCTGCTGGTAACACCATCTATGTAGCCATGTGTTGAACTCTAGGATGTACCTGCTCATTCCCGTTCCTTTACCCTTGATTGAAAGGGTAGAAGAAAACACTATTTGGGCCCCTGTCCCATTCACTCCTGCTTTCAGAGCCATGGGGCGCATCCTCAAGAGCTCACATGTGCAGAAGTCTGCATTTAGCAGGAGCATATATTTGTACCAGGTGTTTTGGGGTGCCACAAACCTCACGTGCACGCTCATATAGTCACTTGATTTCCTCAGGTTCTCCCCTGGTGATGTATTCCAGTTATCTCATTGATTCTCCGGCTTCCTCCTTCTCGTTTTTCTTTTCCTGCTTCGTAGAGCAAGGCTGTCCAACTAGAAGCCCACAGACTTCATGTGACCTACAGTGGGTTAGTTTGCAGCCCCAGGGCTCCCACTCAGTCCCCACACCCCACCACACATCACTTTGACTGCAGCAGAAGCAGCCAGAGGCTTCAGGCTCCCTCTCCCTCTGGCTTCTGCTCTCCACTCTGCCCCAGGGGATGGGATGGAGCAGCATGGCACATCCACAATGTCAGAGAAGCCCATACTGTTGGGCACTGGTGCCATGCTGTGCCGTGCAGTGCAGTGCAGTGCAGGGGAGGAACCCAGGAATAGGGAGCTGAAGGTGGAGCAGAGGCATCTGCACAGTGCAGCGGGGACTAGGGAGCGCATCCATAGCCAATGCAGTGTAGGGGAAACACCCACTTGCCACATGCCTAGTGCTGCAGGGGAGGGGAGTCTCCATGTGCTCACTGTAACTGGACAGCACCCAGGGAGCCCATGGCTTATGTTAGTGTGGCCTCCATGTCATGTGGCCCTTGCTGGTATGGCCCATGGCATGTGTAGCCCCTGGCAACTAAGAAGTTGGGCAGCCCTTCCTTCTTTGCCTTCTTCTATTCTTATTGGTTTTAAGATAATAAACCTTTTCTCTTTAAAAAAAAAATCACAGAACGGGTAATTAGGGAATGTTCAAAATGAGATCATCATCCTTGGACTTCGTGCTTTTCCTAAATTATGATCTTATGTTCTGCTGCGGAGATGCACTGTGAGTTTATTAATGGTCACTAAGAACACTGACAATGTCAATACTAAGGAAGCTGTAAGCAGGTGTTACTCATGTCCTGCTCTGGATAAATACTTCATATGCTGAATATCCTTAGTGGGTGCAGCAGGATTATTTCCCTTTATATGACAGGTCAACAAAGAAGCCATGCAAGGCAAGAGATCTGCCAGCCCACAGAACTCAGCCTGGCGGCGGGAGAGCCAGTGGTGGAGCCACTTCCAGCGCAGCCCTGGCTCTGACCGCAGCCCTGGTGAGTACAGCCTGGTGGCAGGAGGTTCCACAGCATCACAGAGCTGAGCCTGGCAGCAGCGGGCAGCAGAGAGCCAGCAGCAGAGTTGCTCCAAGCACAGCCCTGGCTCCCAGTGCAACCCTGGCCGGTGGTTGTCTGCTGCCTCCCACCACCGAGCTCAGCTCTGTGGCACTGTGGAGCCTCTCACCTCCAGGCTGTACTTGCCAGGGCTGTGGTCTGAGCAGCTCCACCACTGACTCTTCTGCCATCTCCCATCACCAGGCTGAACTCCATGGAGCTGGTGGAGCTGCTCGGAGCGCATATGGAGCCCATACCAGCAAGGGCCACATGACATGGATGCCACACTAACATGAGCCATGGGCTCCCTGGGTGCTGTCCAGTTACACTGAGCACATGGAGACTCTCCTCCTCTGCAGCACTAGGCATATGGCAATTGGGTGGTTCCCCTACACTGCATTGGTTATGGATGCACTCCCTAGTCCCCACTGCACTGTGCAAATGCCTCTGCTCCACCTTCAGCTCCCTATTCCTGGGTTCCTTCCTTGCACTGCGCTGCACTATGCTGGCAAGCACAGCCTGGTAGCTGGAAGATCTGCAGTCCCACAGAGCTGAGCCTGGTGGTGGGAGGCAGTGGAGAGCCAGTGGCAGAGCCACTTGGAGCACCACACTGGTCAGTGGCTCTCCTCTGCTTCCTGCCACCAGGCTCAGTTCTGTGGGGCTGGTGGAGCCGGTCAGAGTGCAACCCAGTGGCAGGAGGCAGGAGAGAGCCAGGGCTGTTCTCTGAGCGGCTCCACCAGACCCATGGAACTGATCCTGGCAGCAGGAGGTGGCAGAAGAGCCAGTGGCAGAGCAGCTCCGAGCACAGCCCAGCAGTGGGAGATTCCACAGTCCCATGGAGCTGAGCCTGGTGGTGGAAGGTAGCAGAAAGCCAGTATTGGAGCCACTCCAAGCACAGCCCTGGCTCCGAGCACAGCTCTGGCCAATGGCTTTCTGTCGCCTCCTGCCACCACTCTGTGAGGCTGCGCAGCCTCTCACCACCAGGCTGTGCTTTCCAGGCCTGCTCTCTTAGTGGCTCTGCCACTGGCCCTCCTGCCACTGGGCTGAGCTCCACAGGGCTGGTGGAACTGCTTGGAGCACAGCTCTGGCTCTGAGCATCCAAATGGTTCTTGAAAGTTTCCAGAGTAGGTGCTTGCACCACCTCTGGGGTGAGTATGTTCCAGGCCTTGGGGGCTCAGACAACAAAGAAGTTTTTCCTTATGTCCAGCCTGAAGTGGTTTTGCAGGAGTTTGTGACCATTGGACCTTGTCATCCCCTGGGGTGTTCTAGTGAAGAGGTGTTCCCCCAGATCCTGATACACACCCCTTATGTACTTATAGACTGCCTCCAAGTTAACCCTGAGCCTGACCTTCTCCAGGCTGAAGCGTTCCCCTAGCTCGCAGCCTCGCTTCATAAAGCCTGATCTCTTGCCCTCTGATCATGTGTGTAGCTCTCCTCTGATCTCTTTCAAGCTTCTACCCATCATTCCTGAATTGTGGAGCCCAGAATTGAATGCAGTACTCCAGCTGCAGCCTCAACAAGGCCACGAACAGCAGGAAAATGACATCCTGGGTCTTGCCCGTGATGCATCAGTAGATGCAAACCAGAGTTTTGTTCAATTTGCCAGCTGCAGTATTGCACTGGTGGCTAATATTCATCTTGTGGTCAATCATGACCACCAAGTCTCCCTTAGCCAAGGTGCTAGCAAGTGTAGCACTGCAAAACCTATAAGTGTGATGTGGGTTTTTGTTCCCAAGATGGAGCACATTTCATTTTTCTGTGTTGAATGCCATAGGGTTTTTATCTGTCCACCTTACAAGCATATTGAGGATGGCCTGGATCACCAGCCTGTTCTCAAGTGTGGACACTCTTCCCCAAAGTTTGGTGTCTGGTGGAGGAAGAGGAAGAGCCACTGGAGTCAGAGGGAACCGAGCAGTACTCAGGCAGGTGCAGCCACACCAGAATCAGTCCCACTGGAAAGCTATGAATGCTGGCCAGGGCTGAGGCAGGCAGGCACATAGTGTGGGCTGCCCTGAGTGCAAGGGGGTAGCACTTGGCCCCCTGCAGAGCACTGTGGGTCAGATACCGTCAATAGGCGGGTGGCCACCCTCCGGCCAGATCCAATTAGTTGGTGAGCTGGAATTGGCCCGTGAGACATATTTTGCCCACCCCAATCAGTCTGAGATCAGCTGCTGATTGAGATGCCTAGTTGATCACATTGCAATGGCATGCTGCCACATGTTTGGCATATAAATGCTGTATGTGAGTTCACTTATTGATTGAACTAGCAGCAGAAATTGTTGATACAAGGGAAAAGGAAAGGCTTTGGCATCCCCCAGGATCTCTGCTTCATTACTCCTAAGTTCCTCATCCTACTAGGCATGGAGAGCAGATTGATGTAAACCTTCAAATGTGATACAGTGGTTATCCAAGATGTAGTTGAAGTGTTGACATGGTTAATTTTTAGTGCATTTCAACACAAATAATAAAATCACGTGGTTACAACCTACATCCTAGTCTTGAACCTTACTCAGTTCTTTCTCAGTCAAACATCAATTAGGGGGTGTTCTTTTTGTATAAAGATTGTATAAAAACTGAGTGGGTATTTCAGGATTAGCCATTAATCCTCAAGTATTTTCCTGTGAAGTCTTGGGCAAGAATAGGTTTGAAGACTGCCGCATAAATCAAAGACAATGTTAGTATATAACTGTACTCTTTCTCCATCAATAATTTACATAACAGCAAAGCTTCTGATATATTTGACACTGACTACTCATCTCAAAATACTCACCTCTACCACATGCATTTTAACACCTGAAGGAAGATAATTGCACCTATTCAAAATCATATGTACTTTTTCCCCTCTGAAATGTACATGCCCAGCACCAGTAGGACTGTCCCTTCACATTATTACCAGAAGATTTTCTAGTCGAAGTACATCAGGAGTTTGATATACTCAGTATACAGCAAGAACAATGGGATAATTTCCTCTTTTCTCCGGGGGAGTGGGGGGCAATGGATGGTGTCTTCACTGCAGTATGTTACATGGATCCAGACTGAGAACCAAACAGGAGTCCAAAAGAAAGAAACAGGACATTTATTTATTGGTTCCTAGACAAATCGGGGGGGGGGGGGGGGTTTGTTTTTTTTTTTTGTTAATAAACCTAACAAAGCCAATTTTTATACATTTTATTCTGGGAAAAGTAACTTGTGTAAGAATGGGGGAAGGGGAGATTACAGGTATCCACAGGAAGAAAAAAATTATATTTTCCTTTTATATAACACGATTTTATTCAGCCAGGGGCACAAGCAGCGGCAGTTGTTAAAGGACAGAGACAAAGAAGAAACACATGGCGGGAAACAGGTTGTGGAAGTTGCTGGGGGCTATTGATGATAATGCATATTAGGGTCACAGTTGACAGCTGGTGTTGAAGAGCTTGGTTGGTAGCAACTAAAAAAATGTTCTTTCCTCTACAGACTGGGATAATCACAGATGCCAGGCTGAAAGAACTCACCCCAGCTGTGCCTGTTATTTTCATCAGAGCCATACCTGCTGATAAACAGGACACTCGCAGTGTGTATCCATGTCCTGTGTACAAAACCCGTCAAAGGGGGCCAACTTACGTGTGGACTTTTAACCTTAAAACTAAAGAAAACCCTTCCAAGTGGGTCCTTGCTGGCGTAGCATTGCTACTGCAAGTTTAGTTGCTTCAAGGCAGGATGCATTCATGGGAAACTGTTAACCATTTCTTATTTGAATTTTTAAAGGAATATATGAAAGATTAAATAATTACGTTTAGACTAATAAGTACTGTAATTTCTCAAACTCATTCTTAAAAAGATGTCACATATAGCAAGAAACACTAAAGAAATAGTGTAGGATGGATTCTCTGCTACTGTAAATTAGACAATTGCTTTTTACTGTATTTACTTGAATAGAAGATGACTCTGATTATAAAATGACCCCACCCCATAATTAGTTTCTATATATGGGAAATGTATAATTTTGTTATTATTTTCTAGATATATAATCTTATTATTGGAGGTTTGCCTTGAATTTGTCCTCTTTCAACTATTACAGCAGGAAAAAATAAATCTGGGGGATCAGACAGCTCCTTTGCTCTTTGCTTCTCCCCAGCTTTTCCCCCTGATAGCCCCTCCTGTTTCTTGTTACTGTCAGACTTTACTCTCCCTGAACATATAAACGCACAAAGCAAATTGGAAAACAATAACCTTGAAAACAAACATGGCTATAGTAACTTGCATATTATGCCTATATATTTAATTAATCCAGAATCGATTCATATTATTTTTTTTTAAACTGCTGTACATTTTAACACGAGCATGCCATAAACACATTTTGGAACAGCATTTTAGCACTTACTAGTAAGAAGTGCAAACTATGCATGATATCTGCCCAGAGCCAAAGAGTCATAACTTATCATGTATTTCATTGGGCTGGGCTCCTCCAGATTTAATAGCATTACAAGCTACTGAGACCCCACAGCACAGCAGTGTTCAGCATGTTTGTGTACTACAGGATACCCCCCAACAAAGAATCCATGTGTTAATTAGCCCCCACTCATGAACAGAACTGGATATCCTTGTCACAAGTTTTGGAATCCTCCAAAAATGTATATGCAAATAAGGCAAAGGGCAGCCTGGTCTGTCTCCACCTCATGGAGAGTGGGGCACACTAATGATACGTTCCAGGTTGAGAGAGGGGCGACAGAGGGATTCTGGCTGAACTGTTTGGGGCCTGTTTCATCATGTTTGCCAGAAGATTATATGCAATGGGTATAAGTCTTGTTCAGGTCGGCTGCCCTAAACTATCCTTGTGGTAGGTTTAGCTTAGCCTTTTGGCACCAAGGGAAGGGTATCAGGGTTGGTTCAGACCCTTCCAATGTTATTTTGATGTTGCAGGGATTCCAGGGGTTGTACTAGTTCCCTGTGGAGAAAGCACCCATAATTTTTTTTTTAGGAGGTCTCAGATGCACGCACATGGGGCCTGCCCAGAGGAGCATGGTTGTGCGGTATGTGGTGTCACAAACATGTTTGCAATGCCACATAGTGCACAGTCCAGCAATCTCCACACTGCAAGGGCACACTACCCGAGTGGGTACTACTCTGTTGTTTTGCTTTCTGTGGTTTTCTTAACCCCTGGATTTAGGTATCAAAAAATGTGGGGGATGGGAGGGAGGGGAATGGAGCAGCACATGAGCACATTCTCGGGTAGCGTGCACTGCTGAAAAGTAGAGCCAGGCCACCTGGAGCCATGCTGTGGCTACTGGCCAAGCTCTGCCTGGCAGGATTGCTGCACCTGCAGCTCCATGAGTTCCTCAGGACCCTAGATAAGGCTGCTGGGGCCCCCTCGCCCCTGCCAGGGTAACTTGCCATGTACCAAAGCACACGTGGCATGGGCTTTCCTTAGGGACAAGTAGCAGCGGTGCAAGGTGTACCACCACTACTTGTTCCCAGGGAACCAAATGTCTACACATGTCTGGACATGCCCATGGTTGCCATAAGCTTGCTTATCCACTATAGCTTATGTATTTCATAGTCACGCTTAGTGTTGGTTGCATTTAGTCAATATCATAGTTGTTTTCCATTGCTGAGCACATACTGCTTTTGGCAGTGGTTTAACAATCCCCAATGTATTTAGTGTGTTTTTCTTGTATATGATTGTAATACAACAGGCTTTATTCTTGTGCCATTATGGGGAAAAAAACCCTCATCTTGTATTCAAGTAAATATGGTATTTCAATAGCCCTAAACTGATTTACTTTTCTTGAAGTTTTAGGTAGGTTTAAATTTGATGAAACCTACATTTTTCTGTGTTTATGTCCTTCTCCTAAGTCAACTGAAGTCAGTGGGTCCCTCTCTGTTGGCCTTAACAAGCCTTGAATTAATCCTGTAGCTTGGAATAATCTGTGTGATTCTTTCCACATTGTTGTTTTCTTCAAATAAATGTTTCAGTGGCATATGAAGGAAAGTGCTAACGCTGAGGAACCTGACACTTATTGTGAAAATCAGTTGTTTTAATATACTGTAAAAGTCCTCACTGATACCCCATTAATCTTTAGAAATATTAAAAGAAGTGGTTATTCCCAAGGTTTTTAATATAATTGAAATGAAATATGTGGTACAGAAATTATTTCAGTAAAGGAAAGCATTTCATACTTGTGTAAATTTCCTAATAAAAATCGTAATTCTTGCACTTGCATCCAGAAGCAGCCTGTGTGGTTTTGTCTAAAACAGAGGTGCTCAACCTCCAGCCTGGGGCTAAGGAGTCACATGATCTGGCTCACAGTACTCCCCAAGGGCCTGTACATTGGGAGATCAGTGGCAAATAATGGTTTCACCATGCAGGATCTGGCCAATGTGTTCAGGATCAATCCTAGGGCCTAGAGCATGGAAAACATATGGTGGGGGATTGGGGCTGGGGTTGGGGTGTCGCAGAGCACTTAGGTGTCCTGCTCCTAAGAAGGGAAAACTGCTAGGGAAGGGACCCTAGCAGTAAGTGAATAAGGAGCCCAGCTGTTGGTTGGCTGGGCAGCCAAACTAACAAGAAATCACACCTGCCAGCAGTCAGCTGACTGTAAGGGGCAAGGCCTGGCCCTTATAAACCCTAGGGGCTGAGGCCAGAGAGAGTTCCCTGCCAGCAGTCAAGGAGGAAGGAGCTCTCTGCCATGTAAGAGAAGAGAAGCCTGAATGCAGGAGCAGCATCTGCCACTGCGGCGGATGAAGAATCCCTGGTAGGCTTGAGAGTGATTATAGCCGGGTGGCTTCTGTGTATGTTATAGCCAAGAGGCTTGTGTTTGTTGTTTATTACTGGTGGTTTGGGTGAGGCTATCAGCTGATGGAGGAAGCCTCATAGGGGACCCACAGTAGAGTGGGGACCCCAGTGCCAGTGAGGGCACAGCATTGTGTGAAGAAACCCCAGAGAAGGGGGCAGCATTGTGGAGAAGCCCCAGAGAGGGATCACTGCTGGCTGAGAAGCCCCAGTGCAGGCGCAGTGAGCCCCGGAGAGGGGTGGCATTACTGAGGAACCCTGGAGAGGGGGCACTGCTGAGATCCCCAGTGCTGGCATGGTAAGCCCAGAGAAGGGCAGTTAAGGAGCCCCCAGAGAGGGGAAGAATTACTGAGGAACCCCGGAGAGGAGGCACTGCTGAGAAGCCCCAGTGCGGGCGCAGTGAACCCCGGAGAGGGGTGGCATTACTGAGGAATCCTGGAGAGGGGGCACTGCTGAGAAGCCCCAGTGTGGGTACAATAAACCCCTGAGAGAGGGTGGCATTATGGAGCAGGCCCTGAGAGAGGGCATGGAGAGAGACAGGGCTGTTGAGAGCCCAAGTGCCAGAGAGGGCATGGAGACAGAGAGAGAGACAGAACAACATCTGTTACACCTGCGAGGCTTGGGGTGTGGTACAGGAGTGGTAGGAGCCACGCATGGCCCATAAGGCTTGGGTGTACAGAACACCCGAGATAGGAGAACCGTGGCCAAGAAGACAGAAGGCAGCCTCCCTATAACAATATATAAAATCAAAGTCATGGCAGATGAGAACTGGAGGGTGTGAGTGGGCAGCTTGGGATGGTAAAGGAGGCGGCAGGGGAGAGCACGGCGACCCAGGCCGCCCTCCTGTTACAGGGTGCCATATTGAATCTGTGGCCTTTGCTCTGAAAACTGCCCTACAATACTCATCCATCCCATGGGCCCAAAAGTTTGGGTACCCCGATCTAAAATATCCACTGTATTCCATTGCACAGTGGGTGCTCTACATGCATTACTGGTGCATTACTATGTGTTTGCCTAATTTACTGCACAGTATGGTAAGCATTTACATGTACACACCCTTACTGAACAGTAAAAATGGCTAATCATAATTAAATGTGATACCTGCAAATGCAGGTAGCAAATTTAAGTGCAGTTAGTTACTGTGCAGTAACACACATTTAAACATGACCCAGCAGCAAATTTGCTGCCAGATTGTGTCTACAGATAAGTTACTGCACAGCAACTAATTGCACTTAAATTTGCTACCTGAATTTGCTTTGACGTGTTTTAATTAAAAAGCATGCTGCCACCATTTTCTTAGTGCTGTCTTGCATTTTGCCGTGTATACAAATGCATGAGCCGCAGCACCAGGTGCCTTTAAAAGCACCTAGCGCTGCAGTGTATGCATGTGTACAAATGCCCACAGTGTCTTAAAAAGGGAAAAGATAATAATGTGTGTAAACACAAGATGGAAATAGGAACCTTCTGGCAAACTGAAAATCTGCCAAAAAATAATTCAGATCTTCTTGAATGGATCCAGAGGCAAGCAAAATTAATTAACACAATTGATCTTAACAGGGTTGGTTTGTTTTGACTTTGGAGGGTTGACTGGCTCAAACATCAATGACCCTAGAGTGAAGAAAAGCTACAAAAGGTACAGGGTACAGATGCCTAGTTTTTCTCCTGAAAAACCTTTTCACCTTAATTGAACTCTGGGGCCCAAAACTGGACTCTAGGTGTGGACTCACCAGTAGTGAATAGAGCTCTGATTTGCAAGTGACACTTCTGTTACTGCAATCTAGTACTCAGGGAAGGAGCGAGTGGGGCAGTGCATTTTAAACAAGTCAGCTACAAGACTCCCATTCTGTCATCCACAGATACTTCTGTGGCATCATTTTCCACAAACGTGCTTACGATTTTGGGTAGCTGTCCCAAAACTAGATTCTTTTGATTGCTAACCTGATTACAAACACGAAAAACTTTCATGCCCACTCAGTCTATGGGGTATTTAGCAGCAGTTATAAACAAAGACTCTGTATAACCCAGGCAAATACCAGCACCAGGGACTACCTACACTTCCCAAAAAACAGGTCAGATATATCATACTTACTCAAATCCAAGATAATGTTTTTACTCTATTCAACATAGAGAAAAAAACCCTTCATCTTAGATTTGAGTACAAGTAGTATGTGTGTTTGGGGGGAGTGCGGCGGGACAGAGCAGCAGCTGCAGCCCAAGCGCAGGATTGGGCAGAGCTGCAGCTGCTACCCCCCCCCCCCCCCCGGGGTTCATGCCTCTACAGCCTCTGTTTCCTCCTTCTGCCTCACTTGTCCTCCCCCCCCCCCCGGCGGGTTGGGGGGGGGGGGGGGGGGGGGGGGGGGGGGGCGCCCGGCCGGGGGG
>JAGPOW010001327.1:20378971-20420917 GCA_030014935.1 Caiman crocodilus
CCCCCCCCCCCCCTTCTCATTCTCCTGTTGCTGTCTGTGCCTTTCCAGCTGCAGCCAGCACTTTCCTTCCTGTTACAATTCTGGCTATAGTTGGAGCCTACTCCAGCGCAGAGCAGAGAGCACACGTTGCTCCTGGTGCCCACTCGGCCACAAAGTGGCAGGGAGAGCAGCAGCAGGTGTGGCTCAACTTTCTGCCACTATAACAACTGCTGCATGGCTGGGCCAGGACAGAAGGCAGCATGTTCTCCATATTTCAGGCCAAAGCAAGAGCTGACAGGAAGGAAGATGGTGGTGGTGGTTGGAGGAGGCACAGAAACAGTGGTAATCAGAGGTAGTGGGGAGAGGGCACGGGGCTGAGGCAGAGCAGGGAAGCAGAATCGAGGGCCAGGCAGGAGGCAGAAGTCAGGGCAGGAACTGTTGGACCCCAACCAAAACCAGAGCTGAGATGGGAAGAATACCAGTGGTGGGGATGTCAGATAGTGGCTTGTGGGGCAGGAGGCGGGGGACCCGAGTGCAGGGGCAGGTGCAAGGGGAAGGCGCCAGGAGGGGTTGGCAGGCAGGGAGGGAAGCAGTTGGCAGGACAGGTGTCAGAAGGAGCAAGCACCAGGGCAAGTGAAAGGAGGAGAAAGGGAGACAAGTACCAGGGGATGCAGGTGGGATGAAGAGCTGGTGGGATGGGGCAACTGGTATATGAGGGCAGTTGGAATAGGGGCCAGGTGGGAGGGGGCAAGGTGCAGGGCCACACAGGCACCATCAGGGGGCAGATAGGGGGCAAGTGGCAGGGAGAGCTAAGCTGGAGAGGAGCAGGCAGAAACAGGAGCAAGTGGGAGGGGCAGGAAATAGGAAGGTTAATGGCAAGAGGAGGAAAGCCTCAGTGGGTTCAGGCACTGCAGGTATAGATGCAGGGTATACAAGCAAGGGATTGTTCATGGGTTAGAATTTAAATTGTGCATGGTTAGAATTTAATTATTGAGGAGTCATTTTAAATTCAAAATCATCTTGGATTCAGTAAATACAGTAATTTTTAGTTAATGTTCGCCAGGTACAGGGGTGCTCATTAAATAGAAGATTTCTTTATTACATGTCAGTTTAATTTTCTCGTCCAAAGCATTCAACAAAAGTTTTTTCTGGGAAAAAAAGTTATCTGTAGAAATGGCCCTGCTCTGGGCTGTCAGGTTTGCCCTCCTCCAAAACCCTTCTAAACTCATGGGCTCCTGGCAGGTGTAGAGAAAAAAAACTAAATGAGCTTTAGGGGAAGTGTCAGCATGTTAGTTTGACCTGGCTCTGCAGCCTCTGTACTGATTGGGTGCTTCAGCAGGGCTTTTATCTAAAGCTGATTCAATCATCTGTTGGATTGTTTGGCAACCATTGAGCCTTCTGGATCATGGTGCATGCATGAAAGGGCACCCAGACTTTCAACGCATATGCCTAGGCAGGAGTTTTGGAGAAGTGGAGGCTGCCCACACCTTCCATCCCCTCCCCCCTTTAGGGCACTGAGACAGAATCCAAAAGCCAGACTAAATCCATTTGGTGCCTCCGTGGCTGTATTTGCCATTCAATGTCTGCAAATTGAACCCAGGTTTCCTATGTGGCAGACAAGGATTGTACAACTGAATGACAGTAGACAAAAGCTAGTAGATAAAAGCTCCAGAAAAGCCCTGCTAAAGCATCCAGTCTCCAGATGTTAGGAGAGCCATATCTGACTAATACAATAGCTCTTTGCAATTCGCTGCACTCAGCCTGGGGGCACACTAAGTTTAAAGTGCTGTTATTTTTTTAGGTCTGTAAGCAGCCATGATTGCTACCATCCAACAGGATTTTTTTCATGTTCCCCAGGGGTGTCTTTGTAATACAGGCCAGTGGAAAACTGAGTGGCAAGGGTGTCATCACTGTAGTTGAGCACCGATTTTGATGAAGACCCAGTAAGGGCAAGAGTCACCTGACCTATGTTATGAATGGCATTCAGCTGGATAAAACTAGAAACCAGTAAATAATTCACCAGGCCCACAGATACCCCTGTAGCAAGGCTGTTTCCACCTCATTTTATAATCCTGAAAACAAACAAACAAAAAAACCCCAAACCCCAATGTTTTGTTTAAATCTGATAATCTCTGCCATTTCCAGTAATCAAGTCAAGGTTTAGGGGTGGCCTCTTTAATAGCCAAGAACCAGGGCCCTCGTACAGATTTTCTCAATGCTGGGAGTTATGTAAAACAGATCTAGTTTAGATTAGGTGCATTCTTCAGACCTTCAGTGAACTAAAAATATCTGTCTATTTTTTTTTTCTCCAAAAGAGTGTTTCAACTTTCTTCCAGATTTCTTCTTGCTCTTCCATGCATGGCTGATTTAGTGTCTTGCCACCTTTCTTTAAAGTGTTTGCATGGACCTGTACACCATGAGTAGGACATATAGAGTTCCTAGATTTCATAGACATCAGGGGCTAGAAGGGACCTCATAAGATTATTGTGTCTGCCCCAACACCTGACAGGAAATCCCCTGGGATCACAGGATCCCAGCAAGAAAAATATCCAGATGTTTTTTAAAAGAATCCAGAGTAGGTGCTTGCACCACCTTTTGGGGAAGTCTGTTCTAGACGCTGGACACGTGCACCATAAAGAACTTCTTTCTTATATCTAGTCTAAATCGGCCTTCCTGGAGTTTATGGCCGTTAGACTTTGTTATCATTTGGGGAGCTCTGGTAAGCAGCTGTTCTCCCAGTGTACCTCTCTTTTATGTAATTGTAGGCTGCTACCAACTCTCCCCCGAGCCTTCTCTTTTCCAGACTGAAGAGTCCCAGATCCCTCAGCCTTTATTTACATGGCCTGCCCTCCAGGCCTTAAATCATATGATTGGCTCTCCTCTGGACTCTCTCAAGCTTTTCTACATCCCTCTTGAAGTGGGATCCTTAAAACTCGATGCAGTACTCCAAGGCCGAGTAAAGCAGGATGATGACATCCCTGGTTTTGCTTGAGATGCATCAGTAGATGCATGCCAGAAATTGGTTTCTTTTGCCAGCTACAGCATCTCACTGGTGACTTGTATTCATCTTGTGGTCAATCAGGACCCTCAAGTCTCTTTCGGTCATGGTGCTAGCAAGCATAGCACTTCTGAGCTTGTAAGTATGTTGAGGGTTTTTCCTATCAAGGTGCAGCACCTTACACTTCTCTACATGGAAGGCCATCTGGTATTGGCTCCACAGGAGAACCCAGAGGATGGTGGTTGATGGAAGTCAATTGTTGTGGTGCACTGTGACCAGTGGAGTCCCTCAAGTCTCTCTCCTAGGGCCTATAGTATTTAACATCTTCATTAATGTTGTAGACATTGATCATAAGATGAACATGAGCCTTCGTTGTGATGCTGTGGATAGTAAAGCAAGCAAAACCCTTGCTTGCTTCCACAGATGCTTCTCCAGCAAATCCCAGAATGTCATTCTCCCATTGTACTAGACCTTGGTGAGGCCACACATGAAGTACTGCATCCAGTTTTGGGCTCCACAATTCAAAAAGGATGTGGAGAAGCTTGAGAGAGTGCAGAAGAGAGCCATGCACATGATCACAGGTCAGGAAAACAGATCTTATGACAAAAGGCTGAGAGCTATGGGACTCTTCAGTCCCATAGCTCTCAGCACAGGCTTAGGGGTGATCTGGTGGCCACCTATAAGATTATCGAGTGCTCACCAGAATCTGGGGGAATGTTTGTTCACCAGAGTGCCCCAAGAGATGATAAGAGCGAATAGTTACAAACTCCTCCATAACCGTTTCAGGCTGGACATAAGGAAAAAATTCTTCACTGTCCAAGCCCCCAGGGTTTGGAATAGACTGCCATCAGAGGTGGTTCAAGCACCTACTTTGAATGTCTTCAAGAGACAATTGGATATTTATCTTCCTGAGATCCTATGATCCCTGCTGACATCCTGCCCCTGGGGCAGGGGGCTGGACTCAATCTTTTGGGATCCCTTCCAGCCCTAGTGTCTGTCATGCATCAGCAGTGTGCAGCCTCAATCAGTTCCCTATGAAATTCCCAATCAAGTTCTTCCTATTTTGCCATATCATTTGTGCCCAAATGGATGAGTAGCATGGAACAGCTGTCTGAGGGCTGGATAAGTTTGGGGATCCTCTCCATCATATCCCGGACATGAGCTCCAGTCAGGCAGATCTCATGGGCAGACCTCAAGGGGTCAGGGCAGCAGATCACTCCCTCTGTCCCCCTAAGAAGGGAGTCACCCACCACAATAACTGTGTACCTTCTTCTAGGCTCAGGTGCTGGTGGCCTTCAGTCCTCACATGCTGGATTTGGGGGTATGGCTGTCTCAGTTGATGTGAGAGGTGCAAAATGGTTGTGCAGCTCCAGGGGAGTGATAACCCTGGTGCTGTGCCTCTTTGGGCCAGAGACAACCCTTGTCCAGGCAACTCCATGCTGGACTTCATGGCAGTTCCTTGGTTCCACCACGCTGTTATCAGCCATCAGGTTGAGAGCCTGGAGGTAAGAGTCCAGCTCCTGCTTCACATCTCTAATGGAGCACAGCCACTGAACCATTGCCTGGAGTTCCCTGATCTGGCACTCCAGGGCCTCCACCATTGGGCACACCGCACAAGGGAAGGTATCAATGCCCCCAAACCCTGCTGCCTGCAATCTTGCTAGGCAGCCTCCACATGGAGCCAGGGGTTCCATCTGAGTGGAGGCCAGGGCCAAGTGTCCTGCCTGGGTGGAGGCGGGGACTGAAGCTCCATTTGGATATAGGCCAGAACCATGGGCTCCGTTTGAGTGGAGACCCCAGTGGTGTTAGAGCAGGGGAGCCTCAGGGTGCGACGTGTCCCACCCACCATGGTCCTTGTAGTAGCCTGGCTACTACTGTGCAGACCCTTGGCTATGGCTTGGTGCCTGGAGCCTTGTGCCCTCCTGATTACCCTCCTGTGCAAATTCCCATGCTAACTTGCGTTCCAGGCCCAGAAGCATTCCTGTTTGTGTGTTCTGTTCTCATGGCTCTCTCATGGATGCATGGCTCCCTGGGGTGTTGAGTGAAGTAGGAGTCAGGGTAGGGGAGCCTGTCCTTGGCTCCTATCAGCTGCCTCCCAACAGCTGGCTAGTCTCCTCCAGCCACGTCCTGCTCACCTTTGGCTCTGCTGAGGATCAGATGGGGCCTACTGTGGCTGCTGGGGGTTGTTGGGGGTCTTTGGGGTGTGGGGGTGTGACAGGTTTACACCCGTGTGTCTCCTGCTGCTCCCAGAACCAAACTGTGTTGTTTTTTTTTCCATTGGCAGGCCCTTTTAAACTGTGCTCATGTGCATTAGGCCTGCTTCCAGGCTGGGGGCACCTTACTCAGGACTAGGCGGACCCTGCCCCACCGGAGAGGGACTAGTAAATACCATCTCCCTCTCCGTGCTCTCCCTGGGGAACTGGGCCAAGTAGGAGCTGGGATGGGGCAAGCCCCTCCTTGGCTTCTCTCAGCTGCCTGCCTGCAGCTGGCTAGTTGCCCACCACGGGCCCCACTCACCTTCAGCTCTGCTGGAGGTCAGTCAGGGTCCACCACAGCTGCAGGAGTCACTGGGGGTCTTCAGGGTGTGGGGGCGCAGCAGGCTTACACCCGTGTGTCTCTTGCTCCCAGACTCGAACTGTGGAGTTTTTCTTTTTGTCTCTCTCTTTTAAGGCTCCTTCTTTAAATAGAAAGCAAGTTGGATCCTTTCTGTACAGTTCAGTTACCCACCTTATCCAGAACAGCTGGAGAGACTTGGCTTTGTTTTGTCTATGAACAGGAATATTTACATGGGATTTATAATCTCCAGACCTCTTTTCAGAAGTGGTGCAGCTTTTCTAAACAGGCCATGGAGTATTTCTCCTATGCCAGCCCCATACCTTATGGGCATTCAAGGAAATCATCCTGCCTGGACTTTATAATGATTCCCATCTAAGGTAGGGTTCCTATATTTTGTTATGGTTACCATTGTGCTTTTGCTTATTTTTAAAACCCTAATGCTTTCCAGTGATATAGATGAGGTATAATCTGGCCAAAACAAAATGAGAATTATCTATTTTGGTCTGCCTTCATTTAGTGGTGTTTGGTTCAATGTGATGCTGACTCGTGAGGACATTCATGATGAATAAAACACTCATTGTTTCCGCCACAGATGGGAACTAAGTACAATAAAGGTACAGAAAATTCCCCCACAATCTGATGTTCTATACTGACAGTGTATAGATGCAGTGAATTGTATCCCCTACCCCCCCCCCCCCGTAATATCTGCTGCAAAGGGGATTTTTTTTTTACATTGGCATCAGGAGCACCCCCAAAATATTTAATATTTCCCCACCAGTAATAAGAGCATAAGAGTTATTGGTGGCTTTAGGTCTGGATTTTTTAGTCACATGATCAAAGTTCATATCTCATTCTGGCAGTGCAGGGAAATAATATTCATATGCTCCAGCAATTTATATACAGATGTATATGCCCATCACATGAAGTAACTCAATTTCTTAGCTACAAAAGTGATTTCAGAAAGGAGGTCCTCCTCACTGGTGCTGTTCAAAGTGTGGGTTATGTTATTTCTGGTAAGCCTATCTCCCAAGTCTCCAAGATTTTGAGCTGGGTTCTGCAGGAAAATCATGGTACAGAGGAAAATGATATAAAAACCATCATCATTCATTGTTTTTTCTAGCAGAGGTAATGATTTTCTTTTACATTTAAGCATTATAGATTTGAGAGGCTTCCACCTTGCTGTTGAATTTAGCCAGCCGTCCCAACACATTCACCAGTAACTGTTCTTCCTCCTCTTTCCCTTTGTAGCTGCAATCTTTCCAGTTCTGTAAACTCCAGCTTGTCTGGGGTTAACTTGTTTTAATTTTTCAGGGTAAAAAGAGTCAGTGCTACTTTCATCTTTGTAATCTTTAAATCTAGGCTATACTCTGTTAACAACTTCATCCACTGTGAAAATGTCATTGGTAAACATTTGTATCTAGATACCCCAACATGGTTTCCTTTTCCAAAAAAGGGTGCTATATCTTTTATTTTTAAATGGTTTACATAAATTGTTTTCCATACATATGAAGAGTTTGAGTTCACATCAACAAGCCTGGCATGTTATAGTTCTGTGAAAGCTATGATTATAGCTCTTTAGAAACTCTGGTAACACATCAGTGAAAAGTGTGGGTTGTAAAATGTCTCTGTTATTTTAAAGTTCTGTTAAATTGCTCTGCAACAGCAATTTCAACTTCATTATTAGTAACCAAATGGTGAATATAGAGTCATAAATCCATAGAGAAGAAGGGCTGGAAGGGACTTTCAGAGGTCATCTAGTCCAAACCCCTGCCAGAGGCAGGATCACCCTTCTCCAAACCACCCATATAACTATAATCTAAACTCTATACAAGACTACCCTCAACCCTGACACCATGCAGGCCCAACACACTTAACCTGCCACAGTTAAAGTAAGGGAACCACTGCAGAAAATACCGCTTCCCAGCCCCACACACAGTCTGAGTGGAGAGGAGAGGCAAGACCCTCTGGCCAGAAACCTTCCATTTTGATCCTAGCAGGAGAACCAGCACATCCCATTGGAAGTCCCCAGCCTTGGCTGTAGCCACACCCAATGCCTCTGGGAAGGCTAAAAAACACACTGACACATATAGCTGCAAAAAGTGTGTGTGTGCATGGGGGGAGGTAAGAGCAACCAGCAAAGTCCAGATGCATGGGAAATACCCATGATAGAAGATAGACATAGCTATGCCTAGATCATCTCAGACCAGTAGCTATTATTTTAAAAGTTTTCTA
This sequence comes from Caiman crocodilus, assembly GCA_030014935.1. Classification (NCBI taxonomy): domain Eukaryota; kingdom Metazoa; phylum Chordata; order Crocodylia; family Alligatoridae; genus Caiman; species Caiman crocodilus. The sequence continues at coordinate 20,386,737 of JAGPOW010001327.1, forward strand.
AAAAGCTTGTTCAAAAATCCATTGTCCTAATTAGTCTGTCATTTTGGGTCAGATGCCCAGCTGTGAAAATGGCTATAATGGCTTGGGATATTTTATCTCCCAACTTGTATTTTATGCTTGCAGCCCAGGCACACTTTGCTATGCTTTGATATATCACTGTTAAAATATACTTAAAACCACTGTTGTATTTTGAGAACTGTTTGATCCATCAACTCTGCTTACCACTGTGCATCTACATCTAAAACAACACTCTTGTTTGTTTTTTTTAATGTATTCATGCTGGTTTGTGTAAGGTGTAGACATCCTGATCTGAAAGCCAATCAGCTAGCTGACTTATATTCAGAGCTCAGAGTACAGCACCTGCAGTTACAACAGAACTCTCCCTCCCTTAAAGTTCAGGTTATTTACATCACCACTGTCCCCCTTGTGTAGAATTGTCTGATATGTCCATGATCTCTCACAGTGAATGAAAGTGGCTAGTGGGTTCCACAACAGTTGCAGGGTCAGTTCTTGGAGTCTGAGCATCACTTATTTACATGGGACACTTGTACACGTGATAAAATTGGCCTTTACAGATGCTTAAGTGCCCTTTTGCACCACTTCAATGGTGTCACCATTTACAGCTACAGTGCTGCATTTTGTTTTAATTTCATCATACTGTACATGTGCAGTGATGTATTTTGCTTTAAATTACTTTATTACATAGTAAAGGAAAACACATCCAATTAATTTTATTTTGCTGTGCAACAAATTGCAGAGATACATCCAGAGAAGGTGGTGGGGACAGTGAACGGGGCACTGGAAGCCCACATGTTCTTGGGGAAGCTCGGACTTGATGGGCTTCCAATGCCCCGTGCACCATCTCCGCCACCTTCAGTCACCAGCACACCCAGCTGCCCTCCTGCTGCCTTCCTGCACTGCCTCAGAGGCAAGCCAGCCCATTCCTGTGCATGGTAGGAAGGTGGCAAGGACAATGCACATGGTGCTGGAAGTTCACCAAGCCCAAGTTTCCCCAAGCACACCTGGGCTTTCAGTGCCCCATGCACCATTGGATTGGGCTGGGTACTGTCTGTGACCTGGGGCAGCACCTACCCGCTAGCACCCTGCCTGGGAAGCCCTCGGGAGCATCAGCACCATGGAAGGAAGCAGCAGGCTCCCTGGCAGCTCAGGGACTGCATAGCCCCATAGCAGCTCCTGCAGGCGGTCTCCACTGAGGGGAAAAATAAACAAAACAGTGAGGGACCTCTCCCCCACCCCCCATGGAGCCTGCCCACCTCTCCCATGGCCAGAGGGTGAGCTGCTGGTGGGCTGAGCAGCCCCTGAGCTGTGGGGCCCCAGCCCTTCTTTCTACCATGGTGATGCCCCCTGGCACCCTCTAGCATCCCTCTCTGGCAAGCCCAGGGGGCACTGCTACCACGTAGGGAAGAACCAAGCCCTGTGCAACTCGGGCTGTGCGACCTGACAGCAACTCACACAGGCAGACTCTGCTGAGGAAAATAAAGAGAAAAGTGCCAAAGGACCTGATCTTTCTTGTGTCTCCAGAAGGCCCTGAGTTGAGGGAGATTCTGGTCCTTTCCTCTGTGGTGGCAGTGCTCCCTGAGAAGTACTCACTTATTAGCAGGCTGCCTGCACGGTCCTGGGGGGCGTGCATCACCACTGTGGAGGGAAGGACCAGGGCCCCCTACAGCTCAGGTGTTTCTCTGCCTGCTTATAGCTTACCCCTGACCATAAGGGATATGAGCAGGCTCTGAGAGAAAAAAATTAAAGAACCAGGTCCCTTGACATACTTTTTGTCTCAGAGGATCCTACCGCAGGAGCCTGCCCCCCTGAGCTGCAGGGGGTGGGCAGTCCCTCCACGTGGTGGTGGTGGCTCCCAGGATAACCTGGGAGGGGTGCTAGTGGGCAGGTGTCTCCCAGGGGCCTCCATCACTGTGGAGGGAAGGACCAGTGGGCACTAAGCTGTGGGGGCCCTCGGAAGCTAGCCCCCAGCCATTGGAGAGGCAGGCAGGCTCTAGGGGGAAAAAAGGATCAGGCCCCTCACCACTTTTTTTTTCCCTGGAGGTGCTTGCCCATGGTGGCATGGGCATGGGGGATGAGCTGATGGGGGGCTGTCACTGTTCCATCACAGTGATGGATGTCCCTACATTGAAACAGTGGGTTTTCAATCGACACAGTTAAAAACTCACCATTTCAATTTAGGGGGAACTAAAACCCCATCACATGTACAAGCAGCCATGGGTTTCATCTATTGTGCTATCAGCACCTCCCCCATGGTGCCTGGGGTTTCTTCCTACACTTGACCTCTATACTGATTCTGCTTGGTTCAACACCACTCTTGGAGAAGCCCAGCTCCCTCAAAACTTATGCTCATTTGTGGAAAGTGGCTAGGCTATTTGTCACAGGAGTCAAGTATGTCTGGCATCTTTAAGTTAAAAGGGGGTGTTTCCCGGTGGGCCACATGATACCCCTGCCTTCTTCTGAAGTCAGAAGCAACACTTTGTCTTTCAAAGGGTCTTCCAGGGATGTGGGGGCAGGACTTCTGGGTCCCTGCAGTGGGTGAGCATTGTGGCCATGAGAGCAAGATTTCAGGGGCCATGAGGGTGAAACTTCCAGAGGAAGTGAGAGGCTAGGCCTTGTGGCTGAGTGTGTAGGATTTCCAGGGCATTTGTGGCTGGATTCTGTGTTCCTTGAGGGTGGTTTCAGGGTGATGAGGGCAAAACTTCTATACCATGAGAATGGAACTTCTGGGGTTGTTAGGTCTTCTGTGGAACTTGGGGGTAGGCTTGTCTAAGAGGGCAAGACTTTCAGCACATGAGTGTAGAACTTCCACAGGCCTTGGAGTGGGACTTCTGGGCACATTGGAGGTGGGACTTGCAGACAAGAGGGCAGGGCTTCTGGAACGTGGGGGGTGTAGATTGGAGGGGGGGTCTTTTGTTGTGGGAGGCCTTGAAGGTAGGGCTCCCGGAACCCCAAATGGAAGAGGTTCCAGATCAAAGGGAGGGGATACCAGTGTCAAGGATTGAGGGGGAGGAACTTCCAGTTCCAAGATGGCTGTGAAATGCAAAACAAGTAGCAAATTTACTCACAAGTACTTACTGCAGCAATGCACATATAGACACCAACCAGTATCTGATTTGCTTCCAGTCAGCCCTGCCACTAGGGGACCAGCCTGAGCTCAGCCAGGGCTCCCTGTCCCCAGCTTCCACCATCATCTCAGTGCCTGCCTTGACAGCTCTACAGCCTCAGTCCCAGCCACGAGGTGCAGCCAGCCATGTCACCACCAGCTACCAGCAGTGCTATCTCCTCTCAAGGGAGAGTGGGAGTGGGCTCTGGCCAGGCACCTGAATACTATGCTCCACAGCCCAAGAAGTTCACCAGGAGCTGCACACCATCACTGCCAACCAGTATTGACTGGAGCCACTGGACATCCCAGCCACTCCCCACATGGTAAGACCTGCATCGAAGGGAGGGCATTGAGGGGAGTGAGCAGGGACAGGAGGATTGACCAGCATCTATCTGGGCCCTGGTCTGCCCAGCTGACTTACCATGGTCTGTGGGTACCTGTGCATGCCCAACCCCTGAGCTGAGGCTGGGCAGTGCATGGCCTCTGGTACAGAGGATCTGATGTCTGAAATGTTGCAAACTCCCACAAACAGCTTCTTTCCTATGACTCTGCAGGTTCTGCAGCTGCACATGGGGGACAAGCCACACCTGGCAGCTGGGATGTGGCCTCAGGATCACTACCACCTACAGCTGGGACCCTGTGGATGCAACATCTCTGCAGGAGGACCCAGGATCAGACTATCCTCCTGGAAAGAAATGGGTCTGGTGGGGGTCCAGCTGGCCAGTCTAGAGCCACATGAACCAGGCCAGGAGTGGCTGGCGGGGTCTCTGATAAGCAGGGTTAAAACCAGCTGGAGGTCTGGCACCTGTGGTGCGACACACTCACTCTCCACCAGGGATGGCAAGGAAGAGTTCTGGAAAATGCAGGCATTGTGGGCACTGTCCACCCAGCTGGCACTCATGTTGGTGAAAACACTGTGGTGGTCAATGATGACCTGGAGTACAATGAAGTGAAAGCACCACTGGCTGTAATAGGGGTGATCCCTTTGGAGTGGGCGTGTAATGGGGATGTGGGTCCTGTCCAGGGATCTGATGCACTGGGAAAATCCCAGGTCATGGAACCCCACCACCACTGTCAGGAGGTCATGCACACAGAGCATGGTGTGTCCCAGCACATCTGAAAGGTTGCACACACTTCTAGGATGGCCGCTTTGATGGTGGCCTTGCCCATGCCAAAGAGGTGGCCCACATAGTGAAGGCTGACAGATGTGACCAGCTTCAGCAGGGAGATGGCCAGCCAGGTGTCTGTGGAGAGGGGCTGCCAGATGTTGGTTTCCTTCAACTCCAGGTGCAGATGGAGCTGTTCCAGGAGGCCCAGGAAAGTGCCCTGGGTCATGAAGAACACCTCCAGCTACTTCTAATTGTCCCAGCAGCCCAGCATGGTAGCCAGTAGGAGCCCTGAGCACTGGGGCATATGCATAGGAGCATATTGACACTGTCAGTGCTGTGATGAGCTACTGCACAGTATTATTTGGTTACTGTGTAGTCAGCATTTCATGTAGATACACCCACTAAAAGCCATGGACTTAGCATAAACAATAGTTTTATGACGCATTACAATTTATTTGCTCCTTCTGTTAATTGTTGTTGTGCTCCATAAGTAAGAATGAACCTCTCAATTTTTGAATGGGTTTAATCTTTTACATAATTAGGTTTTCCTATTTCAACTTTCTCTTGACTGGGGCTCTAACTACTTCTGATAATTCCTTTTTGCTCTATAGGTTTACTGTCTACTTCTCTTTTGGAAAGACCACTTTCATTTATAGAATGGGATTAAAAAAAAGTAGTTCTGCCTGTTATTTAGGGTAGGCTATACCTGCTTATATCCCAAAACTAGGAAGGGGCATCTTGTGCCCAAAAGCTGTTCTAGCTTTTCTAAGATATCCAACAGCAGTATAATTGATCCGGTAAAATCTTGCTACAAACAAGATAAATAGATAACAATTAACTGTCAAATGTAAGGTTCCCACAGCTTTGGCAGTTTGACCATACTAAATATTCTGTATATTTCACAATGTAGTACACTTGCTAATGTATTAAATTATAATATAACAAAGGAATTAAGAATAATAATAAAATACTTCCATAAATTCATCATGCCCAAATTAATGTTGGTGCTATAACCTTAACTTTCTAATTTCCTGACATTTCTTTTTAAATGTTCATGGCTTTGTTATATATCACAAAGGCTGCCTTTATTATAAATGCTGTATATTTAAAAATCTTTCTTCTTTTTTCAACAGAGTAGATTTTTTTTTTTCTGCTCAGTGCTGTCCTCTGAAATACCTACTTAACTTCAGGAAAGGAAAAATACAGTAATACCCCAAGCATCGCTTGCTCTTTCCATAGTAACAACTTGGTCTGCTCTCCTGCCATTTGGAGAAAAATGGGATGCCGACACCAAAATGGCTCCAAGTGTTTTATTATGGATAAAGCCCTTCCTGCATAATTCACCAATTGGGCTAGCAGGGTGTTTGGAGTTATTTATAGATGCTATAAATGTCACCAGTTTTCTCATTCTTCATCCTTTTGAAAATCATCATAGCTACGCTTTGGATGGAAAATGTTACAAGAAAATCAAGATTGAATAATTTGTTTCTTCGGAAGAAAAAAGTCTGACGAGTATAAGATTTCCAAACTGTATCTATTTCAAGCAGAAAATTAAATAAAACTGACCAAATTATTCATAAGAAACAAATCATTAATCAAAGATTAGACTTCTCTGATCTTGTGCTCTTTAGGGCATCAGCCTGTGTAGAGATACATTGCACACCTTTTCTCCCAATGTTTGAGTTCTTATGCAGGTGAAAATAACCAAGTGGTGGAAGGTTATATTCCCTTATTCACTGGATAAAGACCATTGTCTTAATCAAAATTCAAAGAGCAAAATTTTGAACTTTGAATCTCTTTCAGCTGGCTCTGCAACAGTGCAAATTAAAGACCCTAGAAGGAAGCCTTGCAGAACTGAGGACAAAGCATCGTCCCTCAGGAGATCATGAAAGGTCAGAGCATACTCTGTCTGCATGAGATGATTGTCTACATGTGATGCTTGCACAGTAGCATTGTTTACTGCAAAGTAAACATGTGCATCTACATGTGCACATGCTTACTAGGCAGTAAACCTTGCTAATCGTGAATAACCTTGCTATCTGCAAATGCAATTAGCAAATTTACTTTCACTTATTAATGGCACTGTAGTACTTGTTTAGACACCTGATTGGGAGCAAATCTGTTCCCAGTCAGCTGTCTACCAGGGGACAAGAGATTGCTCCCTGCCCCTGGGAGCTGCCTGCTGCTGGGGAGGGCTCTGGCATGGGAGCCTGGGCAGGGACCATGTCCCCTTGCTGTGGCAGCAGGGAGCTTCAAGTTCTTCACTACCAGATTACTATCTGGGAGCCAAGACAGGGATCCTTATCTATCTCCCAGCCCCCACTCCACCATGGTAATTGGAGAGGAGGAGTGGGGGCTGGGAGATCCTTATCTCTCAGCACTAGCTCTGTGCCTGCAGGACTGGTGCTGGGAAACAGTTATTTCCTACCACCAACTCTGTGACTGCATAGCCGGTGCTGGGAGATAAGGATCTCCCAGTGCCAGCCCCATGACCATGGAACTGGTGCTGGGAGATAAAGATTATTTTACAGAAAGAAAATGCAGTTTGTACTCCAAAGATTCTGTACTGTTTAAGGCACAAAATAAAAAATGAAGGAAAGAGTTAGTAAAATAATTTCCCTTACTCAGAGATGAGCTCAGCAGGGTGCAGAGCCCAGAGCAAATCAGCCTGTATGGGGCCCTGCCCCTGGATGTGAAGAAGCCAGTGGCAGATTTGGTGGCGGGGGGGAAGGGGGTGCTGAATTGCTAGAGGTGAAGCTGGAAGCAGCAGAGTTGCCATGGCCTCTCCACCCAGCTCTGCAGGGCCTCCCAAAGTGTGGGGTCTGGGGTAGTCATCCAAGTTAAACCTCCACCCTTCCCACCCACAATGGCCCTGCCCTTACTACTTTTTCTCTAACAGCTTTTTGTAAGGAGATCAGAGGGTGGGGGTTAGGGTGGAGGGGGGAGGATGTTTTACAAAGGGCACGTAATACACATGGGGATATTGAAGCGTGGCTATTGGGTGACTCACCCAAGGTCACTCAGGACCCCAGTAGCTGAGGAAGGAGGACTCTGGGATGCTCCCATGTAAGTAGACTCTTACACAGGGCACATACACAGATGGGGAAACTGAGGCATGGTTATGATTACAAGGACATCGAGATGAATGCAGGTGTTAAATTTATCATCATTGTATTGATTGATTGTACTTATTGCCACTAGTTTTAAGATTAAGAAAGGATGCAACTACTTTATTAGATATTTTGGAGGAAAAAAAATGTGGTTTTGTTGATGGATTTTTTTTTTTTTTTAATAATACAAAAATCTTTAACTCACTTGGCCTCACCAGGTGCATCTACATGAGTTAACTGATCATATGATTGTATTTACAAGTCCTACCCTGCTGCAGAGTTTCTTCATGCACAGCAGCACATGTGTAGGTGCTGACAGGGCTGGCTAAGGCATAAGGATGCTTCAGTATGTGGACTGGCTGCATGCTAGCCTTGCACTAAATCACCCTCATGCTCCCATCATCCCCTCTGCAGCACATTGGAGCCCAATAGGAGCAGCCCCAAGCTGACCCTCACAGCCCCCCACCAGCCAGGACAGCTCTGACAGGGCTCCATGTGCTGAGCATAATAAATATGTTCTGGAAATGATTGCTCTGGAGTTAATTGCTCCCAGATGCACGTTCAAACGGCATACCTGGGAACAAAAAAACACAGACCAAAAAGCTTCAGAGTCTATGTGCATTAATTGCACATGTAGACACACCAACTGAGGACAAATGCTTCAATATTTGCAAAAGTAATGGAGGATTATTTTAACCTGGGGGTTACAATGTGGAATCTCCATTTCCCAGCTAGACAGCCTGGCCCTCAATCAATGCACATAGATTTAACAGATTTCATAGACATTAGAGTTGGAAGGGACCCCAAAAGATCATCAAGTCCAGCCCTCTGCCCCAGGGGCAGGAAGTCAGCTGGGGTCACAGGATCCCAGCAAGATTAACATCCAGTTTTCTCTTGAAGGTGTTCAGAGTAAATGCTTGAACCATCTCTGATGGCAGACTATTCCAGACCTTGGGGGCTCAGACAGTAAAAATATTCTTCCTTATGTCTAGCCTGAAACGGTCTTGCAGGAGTTTATAATTGTTCGACCTTGTCATCCCTTGGGGAGCTCTGGTGAACAATCATTCCCTCAGATCCTGGTGAACACCCCTGATAAAATTATAGGTGGCCCTCAGATTGCCCCTGAGCCTGTGCTTTTCCAGGCTGAAGAGTCCTATAGCTCTCAGCCTGTCATAGTAAGGTCTGTTTTCCTGACCTCTGATCATGCATGTAGCTCTTCTCTGGAGTCTCTAAAGCTTTTTTGAATTGTGGAGCCCAAAACTGGACACAGTACTCCTTTTGTGGCCTCACCAAGGGTGAATACAATGGGAGAATGATGTCCTGGGATTTGCTTGAGAAGCATCTGTGGATGCAAGCCAGCATTTTCCTCACTTTACTAGCAGCAGGATCACATTGAAGGCTCATGTTCATCTTTTGGTCAATCCTGACCCCCAAGTCCCTTTCATCTGTAGTGCTAACCAGCATAGCACTGCTGAGCTTATAAGGATGCTACAGGTTTTTCCTCCCAAGGTTTTCCTCCCAAACCTTGCATTTTTCAGTGTTAAACACCATCAGGTTCTCATCTGCCCATTTCTTGAGCCTGTCAAGGTCAGCCTGGATCGCCCTCCTGTCCTCAGGTATAAATTATGGTATCATTGGCGAACTTGGCCCCTCCACTTCTGACCCCAGCATCCACATTATTAAGATGTTGAACAATATAGGCCTAAGGACAGAGCCTTGAGGGACTCCACTCATCACAGAGCACCATAACAATTGACTTCCATCAACCACCACCCTCTAAGTCTGACCATAAAGCCAATTCCCCAACCAGTGGATCGTGGTGGACCTGAGGCCACAGTTAGCCAGTTTTGCTAAGAGGTGACCATATGATACCAGATCTAAGGCTTTTTTGAAGTCAAGATATACAACAACGATTCCTCTGCCTTGTCCAGGTAATAGGTCACCTGGTGGTAAAAGCAAGACCTATCCGCAACAAACCCGTGCTGGCTGTCCCTCAGGATGTTGCCATCAGCCAATCTATTGAGAATGGCCACTTTGATTTTTTCTAAGACCTTCCCCAGGATAGAGGTCAGGCTGATGGGCCTGTAGTTTTCTGAATCCACTTTCCTCCCTTTCTTGAAGATAGGCACCACATTGGCCTTCTTCCAATCTTCGGGCACTACACCAGAGCACCAAGAGTTCTCAAAGATCCATGCCTGGGGCTGAGCTATGATGCTAGCCAGCTCTGTGAGTGCCCTGGGGTGTAAACCATCAGGGCGGGCTGACTTGAAGATGTCCAGCCTCTCAAGGTGTTCCTACACAACATCAGCATTGATGGAAGACAAGGAGTCTCCCTCACCCAGGCCTCCTTGTCCCATAATGGATTGGGGCATCCTGTGGGATAGATGAAAGACCAACATAAAATACCCATTTAGTAGGTTGGCTTCTTCCTGGGCTTCAGTTGTCAGTTGTCCCTTCTGGTTTGGCAGGGATACAATGTTGCTCTTGCTTTTCCCCCAGCTCCTCATAGATCTAAAAAAGGACTTTTTATTATCCTTGATATTTGTAGCTAGTTGGAGTCCAATCACAGCCCTGGCTTTCCTTGTTTGCTCCCTGCAGGTCCAGACCATTGTGGAATATTCCTCCTTGGATCCCATCCTCCATCCTCTGTAGGTCTTTCTTTTTAGCTGCAGGAAGTCTGCTAGTTCCCTAGAGAGCTAAGGGAGCTGCTGTGCCTTTTTGTTGTCTTTCTTCTGAGATGGAACAGAATTAGCTTGTGCATTGAGGATCGCTCCCTTGAGGAGCAACCACTTTTCCTGAACTCCCCTCCCCTTGGGTCATGGTCCCTTAGGGCCTCACTGACAAGTCTCCTGAGCTTGTCAAAGTCAGTTTTCCTGAAGTCGAGTACTTCTGTATTGCTGATAATCTTGCCAGCTTTACAGTACATGGTGAAGGTGATCAGTTCATGGTCACTGTCACCCAGCTTCTCATCAATTGTTAGGTCACCAATTAGGTCATCCCTGGTTGCCAGTACCAGGTCGAGCAGTGCTTTACCTCTTTTTGGTGCATAGACTTCTTGTGTCAGAAAGAGGTCATCCACATATGAGAGGAAGCTTTGCGATGGCTCAGATTTAGCTGAGCGCTGTTCCCATGAGATGTCTGGGTACTTGAATTCTCCTATGACAGCCATGGACCGGGAGCATGCAGCCTCATCCAATTCTCTGGTGAACTCCTGGTCAAGCTCCTGACTTTGGGTGGGAGGTCTGTAATAGACTTCCACCGTTGTGTACCCTGCTCCGTGTTCCCCATGGATTTTAACCCAGAAGCCTTCAGTCATCCCCCTTGTCACCCATATTGTCTTTCAGGGATGTGTAGCTCTCCTTGACATAAAGAGCTATGCCCCCACCCCTTTTCTTCACTCAGTCTCTATCTAGCCATCTATACCTGTGGTCCAGTCATGGGTGGAGTCCCACCAGGTCTCTGTTATCCCTATGACATCTTAATTATTTGTGTTAAGCAGGAGAACAAGTTCCTCCTCTTTATTCCCTAAGCTCCTGGCATTTGTGTACAGGCAAGCAAGTGTCCCCTTAGGGCTCTTGCCTTGACCACAGATTGTACCAGGGCTGGGGAAGGGGTGGGTTCCCTTATGTGCCTTGGCCTGCTGGCTTTGCAAGGGTTGCTCAGTGGGCCAGCAGTGGCAGTAGTCCCCACGTCCCCTGGTGGGCTTAGTTCAAAGCCCGGTGAAGCAGGTCAGCCCTTTTGGCTGAGAAGAGCCTCCTCCCCAGCAGAGAGAGGTGGAGGCCATCCCTTCCCAGCAACTTGCTGCCTCTGTCACCAGAGAGTGGACTGTGGTCATGGAAGCCAAAGCCTTCTTGATGACAGCAGCACCTCAGTCTTTGGTTTACTACCTGGATCCTCCTCTCCCTCCTCAGCTCATAGTCCGAGACTGGGAGGATTGAAGAAAACACCACTTGTGCCCTGAGACCCTTTAGCCCCACTCCCAAATCCCTGTAGTGTTTCATGACCCAGCTGGGAAAGGTCCAAGCCGTGTCATTGGTGCCCACATGAATAAGGAGGATAAGGTAGTGGTCAGTGGGCTGGAGGAGTTTAGGGATCTTCTCCACAATGTCTCAGATTCAGGCTCATGGGAAGCAACAAACTTCCTGGGCTAAGGGGTCAGGGCAGCAGATTGTCCTCTCAGTCCCCCTCAGGATGGAGTCTCCCATGACAAACACTTTGCGTTTTGTCTTAAGGGAGAGTGAGGGTGTTAGCTGTAGTTGAGCCTGTGTTGCCTATAGGAGCTGGCAGCTTAGCAGGCTCTGCTGGGGCTGCAAGAGGTTTGTACCTGTTGCAGAGCTCCAACGGGGTAGGGAGCTTGGTGCTGTGGGATTTGGGGCCCTTGACCACCTTGGTCCAACCCCTGGTCTGGACAGAAGGAGAGATCCCTGAGTCCTCCCTTGTCCTGGAGGAAGACCGTGGTCTGACCTCCACCTCCCAGGGAAGAAGGGCCTGGTAGTAGGAGTCAGTCTCCTGCTCACAGTTCCTGATGGCTCACAGTCCCTGGATTGTAACCTGGAGCTCCACCAGAGACCCCAAAAGGGAGCAGACCTCACAAGAGGAGGTGGCCATGCTCCCAAGTCCCAGATCCTGAAAAAATGAAAGGTAGCCCCCTCAGCCGAGAGTCAGGGGCTCATCTGTGTGGAGCCCAGACCCATAGGCTCCATCTGGGTAGAGGCCTCTGAAAAGCCAGAGTGGGAGGCGGTGGTGCAGACCCTGAGGGGACCCTCAGGTTGTGGCGTATGCCCATGCGCAGCATGTTGCTGGTAGGCCAACTACGGTTGGGAATGCCTACCCAAGGGGGCTTACAGGCAGGGCTTCGGGCCCTCCCACCATCTTCCTTTATAAACTTCATGCTAACTCACGTGCTGGGCAGAGAAGTGTGCCTGTTTGTGCAGCCTGTTCATGCAGCTCTGGTTGCTTTGCAGGGCAAGACCCTCCCCATGGCTAGGCTGGGGCTAGTCCCTCCCACCAGGGGCCCTGCTTACCTACGGCTGCTGCTGGGAGTCAGCAGGGGTGCTCTGCAGCAGTTGGGGGTCACTGGGGAGGCTTCAAGGTGCGAGGGTGCAGCAGGCTTTCACCTGCACATCTCATGCCACTCCCAGAACCTAATGGTTTTTTTTGTGTTGGTGGGCCCTTTTAAACTATGCGCATGTCCAGTGGGTCTGCCACTGACACCAAATTACTCGCAGGCAAGGGGGAGCCCTGCCTGGGATCTGGGGGGACTCTGCCTCACTGGAGAAGAGCCGGTGAGTACCCCCTCACTACAATTTCCAGGTATTTGTGTGTAAGGAATGTTTTAGGCTATCAGGAGAAAGCCTGGGTGAACATCACTGACTAGCCCACATGCTAGTCAGCAAGTAAGCACACCTGCTTTATAAATAGTGAGTTCTGTCAGCATTCATTCCTTCACCATCTATTTCCGAACTGCTCAGCAATTCAGAACATGTCCCACTGGGAGCCATTTTACATAACCCTGACAAGTGGCATTCTGTGAGCCCAGTTATGAGCTTTAAGCATGCCCACTTTATGAATAGGGGGTGAGCTGTGTCAGCATTCATTCCCTCACCAGCTATGTCTAAGCTGCTCAGCAGTTCAGACCATGTCCCACTGGGAGCAGTGTCTTGACACACATGTCACTCAATAGCTTGCTACTGTGCCATGGCATATACAGGGCTAAAGGACCTACCAGGGCTAAAACATATCCAGAACAAGCATGCCTATTGCAAGAAGTTGTCAATGGTGCAGACAGTGCCACCCCTTTCTCCCCCTGCCTTGACCCTGCTTGGTGCCATCATGTGCCAGGTAAACACCACTGACTGGTGCCAAAACTTGCAACAGTAGCAGAGCCTGTATGCTGTCCAAACTTTGCCCAGACACAACAGGGTGGAGGAGGGGAGTGACCATCCCTTGGTCCTGTCATCTCAAGACTTATAAATTGAGCTCATACCTCCCCAGGTTACCCTTACTGATTTGAGATGACATTCAGACTGGGATGCAGAGTGTTAGGTTCAATCAGTCCTTCACCAAAACAAATATTCTGGTTTGGGTGCTGGGTGACCCTTAGGTCATGAACCAGTTGGTCTGCAGCCCATGGGCCAACTGGCACATCTACCTTGATGTTGCCAGGAGAATGGGTGAGCAGGGACACAACAAGTCCAATGCTGTGTCAAGGCAAAGATGCTGTGGGCTGTTTTTAACAGGGTTGTAACCAAAGTACCATGGCAAGGCACCCCACTGCAGGATATGGCCCATTACAGATACCTGCAGCCACTAGTGGAGGTACTGGATTTCTGTGAAGGTGCAGGGACAGAGGCCTCCAGAGCTTCCTTGCCTGTTGGGACATCACCAACCATGGCTATGACTTTCCTTTGTTTGATTCTTTACTTCATGTTCCCTGTGTGAAAGAAGGGAATTGTAGAAGGGTGGGGGGAGGGTGGTTGCTGGCCTGTAGTGGCAATTAGCAGTTAGTTAAACCTGCCTGGTTTTGAATTTTCTTTGTTCTACATCACTGCCAATTATTCAGCTGAACCCCTGACCCCTGAGAAGCTGAATGCACTCAGAGGAAATATGTGCATTGTGCAGCACACACCCAATTACTGCTCCCTGCCTTAACAAATTCTGGGCCAGACCACCACTACCCAGCCTTGTTTTGGCCATTGTGTCTTTCTCTGGTCACAGTAATAAAAGCCCAGGCGTCCTTGAAAGCCCCTGCCTCCTCAAGCTCCCCTCTTTGATGAGGTGGCTGGGGAGCCCTGAGGATCCGTATGTGCTCAGAGGAAATATGGGCACTGCACAGGACACCCAGTTACTGCTCACTGCTGTACCCTGTGGCACACACATTCTGGGCAAACACTCCAAACTACTCCCAGCCAGTTGAGGGGTGGGCATGTCCTCTTTCAATAGTGCAATGTGTCTGAAACAAGCCTGGTTTTATTGCTTAGGCTTACCTCTTCCTACAATCCATGCCTCTAAAACCCTTCCCATGACAGCAGACAGACAAAAAAAAAATTAATTTCACCAAAGCATTTATTTTATTGTCAGTAATCATAGTAGAACCAAAACCAAAAATCTTCCTCCTTCTTCTTCCTTCCCTTATAGTCCAGTCTTTATGGTAACTCTTCTCAGACCTGCTATTAGCCTCTTTACATTACTTCCTTCCCTGCTCGTCTCCTCAGACAGCCCTGCAGCAGTTTCAGTTTCCCTGGGAGCTGCTCCTTTAGGGTTTCTTCTCTGGCAGCTCCCTCAACAGATCTGCCTCTCTGAAAATCCTTTATAACTGCTTCCTCTGTACCTTCAGTTGTCCCTGCTGCCTCTCTGGCTGAGTCAGCAACTTCTGGTTCTGGGCAGCCCTTATTTGCCTGTTCTGGGTCTCTTTTTATCTTGGAGCTAATGCTTCCCCCCTGTCTCCTCTGGAAACACTGGGAGAAGAAGGCTCCCTGCATGGTTCTTTGCAGCCTCAGGGCTGGGGCAGGTGCTTGCAACTCTGGTGAGTTAAGCTTTGCCCCTGGTGGCTCTTCTCTTTCCTTATAGGGGGGCTGATCATGGATAGGGACACACACACGGATAGGGTCACACGGGTGGGACCTGGGGATCTGGGGTGGAGGGGAGGGCAGCTCCTCTCTAAACGTGCCCTCCATTCACTGGGTCTCCACAATATCCTAATGACACTATCTGGCCAAATAAGGGATTTCCCTCATGCTGGCCAAGATGTTCTGGTGAGCTGCTGCCTCTCACTCTTCAACCTTTCTATACAACTCCCAGAGTTCATCTCACCATTCATCTATGGACCATACGCATGATTATGAGGCCACAACCAAATTCTCCATCATACTTTCTCTGTGGTGGTGTTCACACAATTCCTCAGCTCTAGTCTGTCCTGGTGTTCATGGGACAGGGTGCATATCCCTGCTTCCCAGTGGATGCGGTAGGTGGTAACAGGAATGGGGGAGCGGAGGGAGGAGATGTTCATGGTCAAAGATCTCATCCACATTCCCTGTAGTGGATGGACTATTGGCAATTGCCAAACAGCATCCCTGCCACTTGGCAAATTAATACAGCCACCCACAAAGGATGATTATGCAGGAACCCATCTGTATCCCCAGTCCGCTGAGGAGTTCATAGTATATCTCTCAGCAGCACAAATTCCTGCTACTAAACGTATTAATATTCCTCCACAAGCAACTTTAAGAGAGGACACAGCATGCCCACCCCATTTAAGCAAAACATTGTGTGACTGCAAGCTTACAAAATGCCCTCCTTCCCACCTTGTTGCGCTTGGCCTTGGTGCAAAATCGAGGCTAGATCTATGTAAGGTCTAGTCACCCAAGCTAATTCAATGCTCCTTTACCATGAGTTACAAGTCCCCAGGTATGAACCCTCAGGCATCTCCAGCACCAACACCAATCTTTAGGTCTCTGGAATTTCTGGCATGTCACACAATTCTGGAGACAGCACTATTGTGTAAGTTGATACATCCTCCGCCTCTGGGTTATGTGGGCAAGGAATCGGGGAGCGTGGGGTCACAGTCAAGACAACTTCATCTTGGCTGTCCCCATCCTCCAGCTGCTGTTAGCACTCATCCCCCACCTCCAACTGGTTGCCTGAAGGTTGCAGTGGCAGGACAGTCTGTGGACTCTTGCAGGTTAGATGATGCTATGGGCTCCTGCACCCCTGTCATCCTGAAGGATCAGAGGCAAGCATTGCTTGCATCCTTCATGAGAGTGCATGGCAGCTTTTCATAGAATGGGACTACTGTGCATCCTGCCTCCAAATGAGAATTCTGGTCCTTGGCCTAAAGAAAGCATATTGCAGGGCTTTCATCTTGCTGCAGCACTGTGCCCAGTTCCAGTTATGGCTGCACACCTTCATTTCCTGGGCAATGGCCACAGAGACTGGCTTATTTCATTGATTTTTCCAGCTGCTTCAGAACTGTTTGCTCTCCTGCAAATATTAGTATAATCTTCCAGTTTTCCTGGGCTTAGTTTCATAGTTGTTAGAGCTGAAAGGGACCTCAATAGATCGAGTCCAACCTCCTGCCTTGGTCAGGAAAGGGTGCTGGAGTCATATGACTCCAGCCAGGTGCTTGTCTAGTCTCCTCTTAAAGACCCCCAAGGTAGGGGAGAGCACCACCTCCCTTGGAAGCCCAGTCCAAATTCTGGCATCCCTTACCATTAAGAAGTTATTCCTGGTGTCCAACCTAAATCTGCTTTCTGTCAGTTTGTGGCCATTGTTCCTGGTTATTCCAAGGACTCCTGGTAAACAGAGCATCTCCTATTTCTTGCTGTCTTCCCCCCCTCCCCACTCCCCACTGAATTTGTAAATGGCCACAAGATCACCTGTCAGCCTTCTCTTGTGGAGGCTGAAGAGATCCAGGTCCCTCAGTCTCTCCTCATAAGGTCTTACCTTCAGGCCCCTAACCATATGAGTGGCCCCCTCTGGACCCTCTCAAGGTTATCCACAACCCTCTTGAAGTGTGGCATCCAGAACTGGATGCAGTACTTCAACTGCAGCCTGACCAATGCCACATAGAGGGGAAGTATCACCTCCCTGGACCTGTTTGTAATTCACCTGCTAATGCATGATAGAGTGTGGTTAGCTTTATTAATTATTTCATCACATTGATGGGTCATATTCATCTTGGAGTCAACTATGACTCCAAAATCCCTTTCTACCACTGTGCTGCTGAGAAATTCATCCTCTAGCATATAGGTGTGTTGGGGATTCCTTCTCCCTAGATGCAGCACTTTGCACTTGTGTTTATTGAACTGCAGCCTATTCTTTTCTGCCCGCATTTCCAACATATCCAGGTCTGCCTAGATTCAATTCCTTCCCACTAGTGTGTTTACTTTACCCCATAATTTCATGTCATCCATGAACTTGGACAGAGGCTGCTCCATGCCCTCATCCAAGTTGCTGATGAAGACGTTGAATAGCACATGTCCAGGGGCCAAGCCTTGGGGGACCCCATTGCCCACATCTTTGCAGTTTGATACTGGCCCATCCACCACCACTTTCTGGGTGTGACCCTTATGCCAGTTTACTATCCACCTGACCATGTAATCATCTATGTCACAGCCACTCAGTTTGATTATGAGCATAGAATAAGATATCATATTGAAGGCCTTCTTAAAATCTAAGTAGATGACATCTTCCTTGACTCCTGCACCTAAGTGTTTTGTGACCTGGTCATGAAAGAAACAAAGTTAGTCAGGCAGGATCTACCTGCTCTGAACCTGTGGTAGTTGCTCTTCAGCATTATTTTTTATGCTGAGCTCCCACAAATGTGATCCTTCATAATTTTTTCAAAGGTGTTGGGGATTACGCTCACCTTAGTTGGGCCCACACCTTAGGGATGCATCTGGCTGCTGCTCCAAGCCTGGCAGACATGACTTGTTCTTCATGCCTTCATGGAGTATATTTTCATGGCCAAAATGAGTCAGAGAGAAAGGTCCCTATGCTCTGACCAGAGCTAAGAGCAGTTATATAGATGTGTGTGTAACATTTTCATGCAAGTCTCAGTTTCCACATATGCATAACTGTGCAGGTATGAACTGTGTCTCGGTACCAGCACTCACGGAAATCTGCTTACGTGACCTTTCCCAATAGAACACCTTTAACATCTGTCACTTGCCCAAATTGTTCCCCAGATCTCCCATTCTCCAGAAGCATAATTGTTAATTGCTTGCTGCTGCACACACCCAAAATTTTTTGCCTGGCAGCTTTGTGATGCAGCTTGAAAGGAATTGCAGCTGTGCCTTCAGGCACCATCCCGGCCTGCCCCAGAAAAGTTATCCAATGTATTGTGACAGGGGCCACCCCAGGGCTAAGTACATCACTGGGACACCCCATGTCTAAGGCAGTCTGCCCCGACTTTCCTGCCATGTTTTTGATGTTACGACAAATTTGATGTTTAAATGTGGGAGGCTGCCCATGTTTTGCTCTGATGCCTAGGGTCAAAATACAGGGCTCTGAACATCTCATATTACCATATCACATGTCTCACAGATGGCAACTAAACTGCTGGAAACTCTGACCCCTTACTGGTCTGAACTCTGCCCGTCTCTGGATCTCATCCATTCTGCCCTACTCCACGCAGCCCTTTGGGCTATTTTTCTCACACGCTCCAGAAAGCCTACACGCAGTCATTTAGGCCACCCTCAGGCCCTAATCTATGTGGCCTATAGTTTTCTGCTCCACACCAGGCTGGATTTGGCTTCTGGCCCCTCTCTGGGCCATACTCTACTGTGACAGGACGCCTCAGGGCTGCCCTCAATTTGGCCCCCGCACCTGTCTCTGGGCAACCACACGCCTACTCGCCTGCCACATCTTTGATGCCGATTGGTTCATTAGCGGGAGGCTGCCCTTCTTCTTGTACCGCCCCCTCCCCTAGGGGGCGCTGTCTGTGGCTCCTTCCTCCCCAGTACCGCAGCCCAAGCCTCACGGATATCGCGGCCCCTTTCTCGTTCTCTCTGGGCCGTCCCCAGTCTTGTCCCTCTCCTGGACTCTATGCGCCCCCCACACTGGGCTCCTCAATACAGCGCTCCCCCACTCTGGGCTCGCCACACCCACACAGGGCTTCCTAGATATGGCACTCCCATCTCTGGGCTCGCCTCACCCCCACAGGGCTTCTCAGTGCACTCTGCCCCCTGCCTAGGGCCTCAATACCGCCCCCCTCCTTGGGGCTGACTCTGCCCAACCTGGGTTCCTAAATGCTTCCCCCTTCCTGGGGCTGGCTGTGCCCACTTGGGCTCCCAAATGCTGCGGCCCCCTGTCAGGGACTCCCACTGCCCGAACTTGGACTACACAATATTGCCCCCTCACTGGGGCTGGTTATGCCCCACTTGGGCTCCTCACTCTTTGCCCCCTCCTGGGACTGCCTATGCCTAACTTGGGCTCCTCAACATATGCAGTCCCCTTTCAGGGACTCCCAATGCCCAGACTGGGGCTACACAATATTGTCCCCTCCCTGGGGCTGGCAATGCCCCTCTCAGGCTTCTCAAATAGTGCCCCCTCCTGGGACTGGCTGTGCCCAACTTGGGTCTCCTCAGCAAATGTGGCCCCCTTCCAGGGACTCCCTGTGCCTGAACTTGGGCTTCTCATTAAAATAGCCCTCTTTCTAAGGCTCTTCAATGCTGCCCCCTCCCTGGGGCTCACCAAGTCCAACTTGGACCCCCTTCTCAGTGCTGCCCTCTCTCTGGGCTAGCTCTGCTTTGCCCAACTTGGGCTTCTTATCCAATGCCCCCTCTCTGGGGCTGGGGTCTCTGCACCCCATGCTGCTGCTGCACCCTCAATGGTACCTATGAACACTGTGCCCTCACCAGTGCCGGGATCCCCACAGCACTGGGGTCCCATATGAGGCCTCCTCCTTCCCCTACAGCCTTGCCCAAACCACCGGTCATACAACAGCAACACAAAAGCAAGCCTCTGGCTATAACACAAACATAAGGCACCTGGCCATAACAGCATAAGCCTCCTGGCTCCAACTTAACACCATTGCTCCAGTCTCTGGAGCGCACGAGCCCCCCCCCATTCTGTCTCTCAGAGCTCCTGCCCCTTTGGCTGCTGGCAAAGAACTGCCAGCCTGCCTCTGGCTCTGAGCTTTATAGGAGCCAAGCCCTGCCTCCTTTTGTCAGCTGACCCTCTTTGGTTGCCCCAGCAACCTGCAGCTGTGCTGCCTAATCACTGCAAGGGCTCCCCCTCTGGCAGTTTTTCTTCCATGCAGGCACAGGGCAACCCGAGTGCCCTGTGACATCTACCTAGGCATCTTAAGTTCTCTCAGGCCTATCCCAGCTCCACAAACCTGAATGGTGCTGCCCTTGTCCCTTCTATGGGGCAACCCACTAAGTCATGGGGGCTGGGGCTTACAGGCACCCTATCTCCACCTTTCACTGGGAAGACAGAGGTGGGGACCACCCCACCACAGACAGCCCCACCACACCATCCTACCCCAGCAGGTGCAGTTTCAAGTCTTACACAACACCACAGGCTCCTAACACCCTTTCCTGGAGACCTAGTCAGTTCCTAACTTTAATGACACTTATTCCCCTCTGGCTCACACTTACTTCAGCCCCAATTTCTGCAAAGGCCCACACCTCTCATCTGTGGTTCCTGCCACCAGGTAACCTTGTGACACCAGTGGTCTTGGGTTGGGCCAGCTGGGGCACTGGGCTCTGGAGCTAGGGCAGAGATGTAATCCCTGCCTGTGCGCCCCTGCCTGGAGCATGCAGGCTGAAGTTTGAAACTCTGCCAGAGCAAGATGCCCCCAATCCAAGATTCGAGTAGCTCCAGAGCAGCCCTCTGCTCTGCTTTGATCTTCTTTACTGCTGTGCACCTTGTCAGTGTAGTAGAGGCTGATCTATGGCACCCTAGCCTTGAGCTTTCACAGTGCAGGTGCAGCTGAGGTCTCCATAGAGACTGGTCACAGCCATGTGGGCAGGGGCTGCTGGGAAATAGAGTCTGGCTGTTGGCCAGATCAGCCATTTTGCCCCCTGCTGCCCTAGTGCAAGCAGGAGGTACTCTGAGCAAAATGGTAGTACCTGTTATGTTCTGCATAACAACATGGCTTCAATGAATCCTGATGGAGTCTCCAAGGAGAACCAGATGCTGTTGGACACCCTGGAAGTTTCCAACTGGAGAATGGAGGCACTCAATAATGAAGAAATACAGAATGCAATGCAGGCTATGATGAACCTACTACAAAGGTGCCAACACAGTGTAGCAGCTTCTTAGGTCCTGCTATACCAGTTAATGGTCCATGAGCTAGAGTTAGAGAACTGAGAGGAAGTCATGGATCTTGACACTGATTTGGGTCTATAGTTCAATCCACGGAGCTACGATCATGAGATCTAGGCTCATGTGAGCAGCTCTGACTGGTGGGGGTGCATAGTACTCTTGACTTGGGATAACTAACAGTGACTTGAGAGCTTCCACAGGAGCAGGGACACATTTGTGCACATAGTCTTGCTGCTGTTGCCACACATTGAGCACCAGGACTCTGTTATGCATCACCCCATCACACCAGAAAAGAGGGTGGCCATAGCCATCATGAAACTGGCCACTCCCACTGCCCTCCACTTAATCAGGAACCAGTTTGGTGTGGCTCCCTGCATGGCTGGGATGGCGATATATGAGGTATGCCAGCTGCTGCAGGATGTCACTGCAAATAGCTTCCTCGGTCTCTATAACCCCCGGGAAGTTGTTGAAGGTTTCACGGCCATGGTGTTCCCTAACTGTGTGGGTATGTTGGACAGCACACACATCCTAGTCCTACTCCAACTCCAGGGGAGCTGGTCATTTACCAACATGAAGGGATTTGCCTTGGTGATCCTCCAGGCTGTAACTGATCACTGAAGAGATGTCACTAACTTTATACAGGCTGCATAGGCACAGCTCATAATGCACGTGTCTTTTGAAACTTGCCACTGTGTGGCATGATGGGAAAAGGACAGTATTCACCTGGGGTCCCCGATGCAGTGATCCAGGGTATTGCCATGCCCCTGCTTATCATAGAAGATGTGAATTACTCACTCTTGTCCTGGATCATGAAGCCATACGGAGGACAAGTTACTGACCAGCAAAAGACTGTATTCAAGTACTACCTTAGCAAATGCTTGATGATTGTTGAATGCACCTTTGGCCATCTGAAAGCACAGTGGAAGCCTGTGACCAAGAAGCCAGCAAACAGGGACTGCAAACAGGGAAGGCAGTTTGCAGGCAGTTGCTGGAGGCCAGAGAAGAGAAGGAGGAGAGAAGCTAGGCACAAGATCCTGTCCAGAAAATGTAAGTGATCCAGCTGCCCATACCTTTGGTTTTGCTGAGTGTTTGTTTGGTGGCCTATGTGTGTTTGGGGCATGTTCTCTGAGAAGCTGGGAGTGATTATTGACTGCTGAGTGATTGCTGAGTTTTGTAGAAGTGCTGCCTGGGCCTGACAGGAGTCCTAGCAAAGAGGTGAGTCAGCCCAGGCCCAGAAGGGTATAAATAGAGACTCCCCAGATGGCTGCCAATGTACAGGGACTGCAAATAGGGGAAACAGTTTACAGGAAGGTCTCAGGCCAATTTCTAGGCCAGTTCATGGGTAGTAGCATAGCTTATTACCATACAATGGTGGGGACATGTACCCATGGCTTCCCACCTTGGCCACAGCTGGTGCTTCCTTCCCTTGCATCACTGAAGCCTCTACCCAGATGAAGCCCCTGACACTGGGCTGACACTGGGTGTGGGCTGCTTGGCACGGCTGCCAGCAACTTGGAATGGGAGCTAGGTTGCCCTCACCTGTTGTGTATGATCCTTAGTGGGGTCCCTGGAGTCCAAAGGACTGAGCTCCAGGCCCAGGTAGGCAGACTTCGTGCCAGCAGGACCCGTGAGCAGGAGATTGATGACTACTACAATCAGACTTTTCTTCTGAAGAATGAAGAAGAGAAAAAGATAGAGGAGAAAGTGGCCAACAAGAAGGCTGGCCAAAAAGACCCACCCAGAGCTACCTGGAAGACAGACATTTCAGGCTCCATGACATGCAGGGCTAGGGCTGCTCCTCCCCTGGCAGTGCACAACAGATATGCTCCCCTCATCCTGCACAAAGAGGCTCTGATGGAGACTCCATCAGACTCCTCTGATGGAGACCAGAGAAGGAGGTGGGTAGTCAGTGAACTGGCACCCCCCAAGAGGACAAGCAGGGTGGGAGGGGGACTCCCTCCTATGGACCACAAGGGACCCATCTGCCATCCAGACCCCCTAGCTCATGAGGTCTACTGCCTCCCTGGGGCCCACATCTGGGATGTTGTGGAGAGGATCCCTAGTCTTGTCCAGCCCTCTGACCACTACCCCATGCTCCTCATCCACATGGGAACGAATGACACAGCCAGGAGTAATCTGGACTGGATCATGAGTGACTACAGGGCTCTGGGGACTGGGCTCAGTGGGTTGGGAATGCAAGTAGTATTTTCCTCTGTGGTCCCGGTTGTGGGACATGGACCTAGCAGGGAAGGATGCATTGAAGAAGTGAATGATGACTCTGGCAGTGGTGCTACCGAAAGGTCTTTTGTTTCTTCAGCCACACTACACACTTCAGGGAGAGAGAAATCCTGGGAAGACATTCACCTTATGTGAAGAGGTAAGTCCCTGTTCTCAGCCACAATGGCCAGTCTTCTTGATAGGGCTTTAAAATAAGATCGCCAGGGGTTGGGGAAACACTGACTGGAACATGCCCAGGGACTGGCACACAAGAAAGCTCCAAAGTTGGGGACAATAGGAGAGCCTCTTTTGTAAAAACTGAGGGAATGGTTCTTCCTCAATGTGACAGGAAATTGAGGATCTCAATTAGAGGACTCAGGTGCCTGTACACTAATGCCAGGACCATGGGGAACAAGCAGGAGGAGCTAACCCTCCTACTCTCCAGTGGGCATTGTGATCTAGTAGGGATTATGGAGACCTGGTGGGACTCCTCACATGATGGGAACATAGCTATAGAAGGCTACACTATGCACGCAAGGGACCGACTAGGGAGGAAAGGTAGATATGTAACTCTCTATGTGAGGGAGCAGTAGACCTTCTTGGAGACCGATATCAGCTCCAAAGAAGAGCAGCTCAAAACCCTCTGGGTCAAACTATGGGGGTGGGGGGAGGGAGGGAGAGAGGGAGGGTGCTGTGAGACATAACTGTAGGTGTATACTACAGACCACCAAACCAGGGGGAGGAGCTTGATCTGCAGTTTTCTTGAGAACTGGCAGAGGCCACACATGCACAAGACATGGTTGTCACAGGTGACTTCAATTACCCAGACATCTCTTGGGAGGAACACTGGGCTAAGTCAGATCAGTCCTGTTGCTTCCTGACCTGTATCAAAGATCTCTACCTGACTCAGGAAGTGCACGGGCCAACCAAAGGTAACACTCTTCTAGACTTGGTCTTGGTCAAAGGAGACAATTTGGTGAATGACTTGAATATAGAGGGTAGCTTTGGCAACAGCGATCATGATACTATGTTCACTGTCTGTCGCAAGGCAGGAAAATTAGCTAACAGTGTTGAAGTTCTGGACTTTGAAAAAGTGAATTTCAACAGGCTCATGGCAATAGTAGAGGAAGCATTGTGGGATCAGGGACTTAAGGTGAAAGGAGTGCATACAGAAGGGTTGTTCCTCTAGAACATGATCCTCAAAACACAAAAGAAGTCCATTCCCATGTGGAGGAAATGTAGCAGAAGGGCTGGGAAGCCCTCTTGGCTTAATAGGGATATTATGGTTCTCTTGAAAAAGAAGAACAAAGCGTACAAACAATGAAAGCTTAGGACAGTCCCCAAGGAGGAGTATACAAAAATGGCCCACACTTGTAGGGAGCAGATTAGAAAGGCTAAGGTAGCAACTGAATTTAAATTAGCAACAGAAATCAAGGACAATAAGAAGTCCTTTAGGTATACAGGGAACAGGAGGAAAACAAATGGAACTGTGGGGTCATTGCTGAACAACTCAGGAGACCTGATTACCAACACTCAGCAGAAAATTTAACTCCTGAATGACTGTTTTGCTTTAATATTTCACTGAACTAAGGGAAAAATCATACTAGATTAGGTTCAGAATGGGCATGGTGGGAATGGCCACTTCCTACTATTGACATTGAGCTGGTGCAAGATCACTTAAAATACTTAGACATTTTTAAGTCAGCAGGGCTGGATGAATTTCATCCAACAGCGCTGAAGGAGCTGGCCAAAGTCATTGCAGGACCTCTGGTGAACCTCTTCCAAAGCTCATGGTGCTTGGGGGAGGTCTCTGAAAACTGGAAGAGTGCCAATGTTCTGCCCATCTTCAAGAAGGGGAGGAGAGAGGACCCAGGCAACTATAGGCCAATTAGCCTAACTTCCATCCCAGGGAAAATCCTGGAAAAATTCATCAAGGAGTCTACGTGTGATGTGCTTGCAGAAGGTAGGATTTTGAATGACAGCTAACATGGCTTCATCGCAGGCAGGTCATGTCTTACCGATCTCATCTCCTTCTATGAATAATATACATAACTATAAATAAAATAAAAGCTTTTGTTGCAACATTTCTGTCTGTCTAGTAAGTACCTATTCTCTAGTGGAGAGAGCAGGGGGAGGAGCTGGAGTGGGCTGAAATCTACAGGTTTTCCTTTGCTTTGCATGGGGAGAAATGCAACAAGGACATTAAAATGCATTACCTACTTCTGGTCATTTTAACTCAATGCCCAATATGCACATGAAAAAATAAGAACTTCACGGAGTGCTGATTTGTGCGTATACCTTAAGTGCTCAGAGAATTTCCGTGCCCTGTTTAGAGATGGGGGAGGTGATAATGAAGTGACTCTCTGCTTCTGGGGGTGGGGTATGTCCAGTCAGAAGGCCACGGTCTTTTGTTAGCTGAGGATGGGGGGATGTGGATGGGAACAGAGACCTGGACAGAGGCATGGCAAGCAGTGTCTGGGTATAGAAGGAAAACATTGAATGAAACAAAGACCCCCAACAGTACAGGGATGTGAACACAGGAATATGAGTGCAGAGGAGGGGGTTCCAGGATCTGGGTTGGGGCCCCTGTGAGATAATGCAGGGAGCACATTATCAGAGTTCCAATTAGTATACCACAACCCTTCAATAGACATGGGATGTGGTTTGAGAAGTTCAGTGTCCTGTTAGTAGGGGTGGTTCTTTGAGTGAAATAAAAAAAACCCAAACAAGCACATGTATACACAAAATAAAGTTTACTTGATGACACAGAAATAGTAAAACAAAAAATAAGATCAGAATAAAGATAGGAATGAAAAAAAAAAAGTTAACAAAATTAATTAAATAAATTAATAATACTTAATTAAATTATTTAAACTAATGAAATCACACCACTCCCAGTCATCTGCATATATCACCAACCTGTGATCTGTATACATCATTAGTCTGTAGCAGGGATTAGCAGTGTGCTGCTCCCCCTGCTGTAATTTAGTATGAAGAGATCAGCAGGGTGGATCTTGTGCGGTGTCCCCTGCAGTAATGTGCTGTGAAAAGTGCAGTGAGCATTTCATGAGATTTAAAACGTATGCATGATGCAAAAGTTAAACCCACCATTTGAATTTAGGGGGCATGGAATGTACCCCTGAAAGGCTAAGCCTCTGTCATGTGTACAAGTGCCCCTGAAGGGTCATTAATTAATTATCTGGTGCCAAGAAATTGTTGGGGTGGGTAGAGCCCAGCTGATGAGGCTCTGCAGCTGTATGGGAAATGCAAGGGCGGGAGGGGCGGGGGGCAAGCCTGATCCTGCCTCCTGCAGTATTCCCCCAGATGCCCCCCACCCACTTAGCCAGTGCCCCCTGACTGGTTGGTGCCCTGAGACCTGACCAGCAGCTGCCTCAGCAGCTGTGGGGAAGTTTAAATTAGCAGCTTGTAAACATGGTTCTTTTGTCACTCACAAACTTGACTTCCTGGGATGGACCAGGGGGTGGAAATGTAAATGTACTATAAGGAAATTACCATAGTTAGAAAATGATGCTATGGGTTTTAATGGAGTTTAATATACAGGACTGTTATGGGGTCTTTTGGGTTAAAGATTAAGAGATGCCTTCAAAGCCTTGCTTTTCTGGGTTGTGCATTCCCTCTCAAGCCTCGTTTGAAGCCAGGTTTGAACCCTTCCTTAAGGAATTAAACAGACACCAGGCTCTTCACGTGGGTTACTTTTTGGCTGGGCTGGCTAGTGGGCAGGAACTTGGAGGGAGAGTCAAAATGCACTGATTGATCAACTACCAATGGCTGGAAATTCAAACCTCCTGGCAAGGCACAGGTCTGGTCTGATCATAATCTCCCTGACCAAGCTGACTGCTCCAGCTATCTTTGGCTCTTTGAGATGGTGGTTGGCAGCGTCACAGCAATAATTGCACTGTTTAAAGTGTTCCAACAGAAGAAACACAGGCATTGTCTGCTGCTGGCCCTACTGGCCAACTACATTGAGGACAGTGACACTGCTGTGGGTGTCCTGATAGTCATCCCATGCCTCATGCAGCATGGCCATCTTGAAGCTGCAGTTCTGCATGTCCATTTTTGGGTCTCACGGAGGCTTTGGCTTCTACCTGTAGCTTGAACTGGGGGAAGCAGTTTGCATTCAGGACCTGGAATGATGACCAATACAGACAGAATTTCAGAATGGCCCATGGCGTGTTCAAGGACCTGTGCTCCAAGCTTGACCTCTCCCCACCCCCCAACTCCAGTGCAGGACATGAGGCTTCAACATATTGTGTTCATGGAAATATGGGTTGAAATGGAAGCTGGCAAATCCATGGAAAATAGCCCTAGCCATGTGGATAGTGGTTGCTGGAAAATGGAGTCTGGCTGCAAGCCAGATCCACTGTTTTTCCCATCCCTGCTGTACCTGGATCTGCTCTGTCACCCTCCCATGCACCCACACAATGGAGCAGTGCCATGCCCAGAGGAAATTCTCCTGATGGCCTCAGCCCTGCATTTAGCTCTGCAGGGACCAGGTGGCACAGAGGGGTCTTCCAAAACTGGCTGCAGGGGTGTGTCATGAAAAACAGTGAGCTACTCCAGATTGAGGGGGCCTTGGTTTATTAGCTAACTCATACTCTTACTGGGCTTGGCTACCCCCTCAGAGACACAGGGGCCCAAACTTTAAGGCCAGGGGATAGTGGAAACAAAAGATCAAGAGGGTCTGTGGGTATTTTGTAACCTGCCCTGGGTCCTTGCAACTTTCTGAGAAGACCCTGGATTTTTCTTAGGAGGTTGCACAGAGCTGAGCACCATCTGGCCAAGCTTTTCAGGAGCAGAAACCTCCAGCTTGATCCCTGAGCCCTTAGGTCAGCACTCACATAATGCTGAATGTTACACGGCCCTGTAGACACCATGCAGCGTCGTCTCCCAACTGAAATCACGGTCTCCCCATCATGTCACAAAGCTCCAACTACAATCATCTCTCCTTCCCACTCTTTCTGCCAGATGCTACCCAGGCCCTCAAAGGAGACAAGGGTCTCAATCTTCAGAAGCATCACACACCTGCGTTCCTACAGGTAGTGGCTTACTGCCACAAACATCAATGCAATGTCACACAGAGCTGCATCACCATACATGGAAATAGCCCTGTGGGAGGTGGATGAACGCCACACATCCCCACTCCCCCATGAGGCTCAGAACTGATGCTGTGGCCCTTTGCAGGTCTACACTATAGTTTAGGTTAGATATTACAAAAGTGTTTCTCACTAGGAGGGTGAGAAACAGGTTACCTAGAGAGGTGGTAGAATATCCATGTTTGGAGGCGTTTAAGGCTTAGCTTGTCAAATCTCTGGCTGGAATGATCTTGTTGAGGATGGCCCTGCTTTGAGCAGGGCGTTGGAGTAGATGACCTCTTGAGGTCCCTTCCAACTCTAATTTTCTATGATTCTATACATTCTTTCAGGTGAATTATGAAACAGGAGGTAGGCCAATTAAAAGACTGTGTTAAGTTCAAGGAGAAGAGCAGCAGAGAGGATGTCATGGTGGCGTCTACTATAAGCCACCAAACCAAAAGGAAGAAGTGGGCAACGCCTCCGTTACACAACTTAGTGAAACTTCCAAATGACAGGACCTGGTTCTCATGGGAGACTTTAATTATTAAAAAACCTGATGGGAGGGAAACACAGCAGTGCAAAAGCTTCTCTTCCCAGTGTTTTCCCTGTCTTGCAAGCTTTTAAAGAGTCCTTCACCTCTCTCATACTTAACTTCTGCAATTTTTTTTTTCTTTCATCCTTGGTTCCTTTCTTTATCCACCCAAGTAACACTCTTATTTTTCTTCCATCCACTCCTCTTATTTTGTACAGCTCACCATAAATTCCACTGCTGAATCCAACACCTTCTCCCTCTCTTCTACTTGGATATCTTCCCATTTCTTACTGCTTTCAGTCCCTTCCTTCTTTTCCTCAATTTCACTCTAAAATACTTATACCATCCTTCTCCATCCAAGTGCTCTATTCAGAAAGATTTTTTCGTCCGTTTTCCTTTAGAACCATTCTTCAGTTCATCACTTTACAGCTTCTTTTTTTTATCTTGTACTCCTCTTAATTCCTCCTTTAATTACTATTTCCTTGCCTGCAGTTCTTCTCCATCCTCCTGTAGTTGAGTTGCTCCTCCATCCTGCAGTTCTCTTCCATCCTCTTCAACCAATATTTTTTTTAATTCTCTTGTTCATTTTTTGATCATTGTACATCACCCTCAGACCCTTCAGCATCCTCCGTCCTTTAACCAGTTTCACATATTCTTGACCTAATAACTGAACATTTAACTTCCACATCCATTTCCCCCTCCTTTTGCTTTTGTCTAAACTCACTTCCATTCTCAACATGCAGTGATCACTGAGGGCCAAATCTACACTCTCCTTACCAATTCCTATCCCATTTGATGTTAATACAAAATCAACACTTGACCCTTGTCTCCCACTTGGTTCCATCCTCGTAATCACTTTCTCACCAACCTATACATCTTTTGAGTCTCCTTCTCTTATTATATTAATCAATACTTTTGATTAGTTGTCTAGATCTCTCTCCCCTTCACCCCTGCTGCTATCCCCCTCCTCAAAAATGCAATTCAAATGTCCCATCTGATCTTGTTGCCTACCTCCACCTACAGACACCTCTAATTTCTTAAACAGAGAAATCGTTCCTTCTTTTTCAGCTGATGCATAAATAAAAAATCTCTACCACTATTTTTTCAAACTCCACCACCATTCATCACACTCTCCCTTCCACAATCACTTGCACTTGCCACACTCACACTTCCTCTCTTTTGAACAAAATCATGACTCCATCCACTTTGTTTAATCCGATCTCACCCACAACGATGTACCCTCTCCTCATTGTTTTACAAATTCCTTGTAATCCTCTCATGGGACTCCGAATGCCTATAAACATATTATATCCATCTTGACCCCACAAAATATTGTCATAATTTTACCCCACCTGATATTTTCAGCAGCTCTAAAGGTGATCCCACTAGACACAGTTCAAGGTTCCCTTTCTAGCCCACTCCACATGTGGGGTGACCAGAACGGATCCTGAAGAGGGCTACTCAGTCACAGTTAAAGCTGCCAAATCATGTTCCTGTCTTGTCCAAGTGCTAGATGACCTTCTTGTAACTGCTGCCTTAATGCCCATGCTTGACTATGGGCTTCCAGACCTTACAATCCTACTCCCATCACCATTAGGTGGTCACAAAAGGACTTGAGGAATGTGCTGAAAAAGTTGTTTTCATGGAAGACAGCTGTGTGTGACTTCTTTTTTCATGGAGAAGCTGCTGCTATGTGTCCACAGGTGGCAGATTGTGAAATGATCTTCAGGGAAAGTTATCTGTGATATAAGAAGGAATAACTGATTCATAAGCAGTTGCAGACCAAGCAGTGGAAGCAGCACCAGGATGTGGTGAGGATAGCAGCTGGTAATACTTTCCATCCTGAAAAGCCACATATATCCTTTCACAGTGCCATGACATAGTGAGTATGGGTTACTATTACAATAAACCTGCCCATCCCACAGCCATGGGTCTACAAGCCCTCAGTGGTGCAGCATCTGGAAGATGTTAGAATCTCAATGGCTGCAAAGGCAGATTAAGGCTTCAGAGGAATGAGATTCCTAATTGTTTTGGTTTCCTTGCCATTGGATCATGGCTGTGTTCTGTCAAATGTTTTTAGTGCTCTATGGGAGAAGGAAAAAGAGCAGGAACCTACTAATTCTCTTCTCCTACATACCCTACTCCATTATCACGGCCATCTTCTCAGCATCTTCCTCAAGCCTTTCTTCCATCACATGTTATGCTCCTTCTTCTGAACTTCCAGAATCCAAGACTGTTCTCTACTCCTCTGTCTCATCTTCCCACTAGAAAACAGGATGCCACAGAAAAGAGCTATGCCTTATTCTTTCTATTTGTGCCTGCTTAATTTCATCCACCAAACCCTGCTCCTATTTATTTTGACCATCACTTTCTGTATACTCTTTCTCTAGTCACTCACGTGGAGCCTGGTGCAATGATACTCCTTTACAAAGCTTGCACATTATTTTGAAATATTTGAGACAAAGTGTCTGGCACCTCCATGTTGCATCTTCCATTTCTTCTTTTACTACAGCCTTCCTCTGCTGGGATTTTGGGGATAGATTCAATAAAGGATTTACATAATACAACATTTCACTTTTAGGCACCTGGCCTCTACAGTGGAGGTCAGAACCCTGTTTACTGCCCAGGCTCCATATACCTGACATGAGGAGAATTAGGGAGCTCAAAATGGTATATACAAAAGTCAACACAGTGAGGACAGAACCACCTTGAACTCACCAAACAGTGTCCAAAATCCAACCCACAACTCTTGCTTCCCAGGAAAGCACCCTGATCACCAGGTTATTGGTTGTTCTGGGGAGGTTGGAAGGGCCCTCTCCCCCTTTCCTGCTAAAGCTATGCTCCTGGGCAGAAGAGAAATGTTGATATATGGAACCAGAATGAGAGAGAGTATATGTAAGCAGGCACATGATATTGCATCCTAGTAGTGCCTTTTTCCAGGTTATTTTTGTATTTTACATTAAATAGTCATTGGATATAATAAAGAATGAGATCTGGAAGCAAGGACCAGAACCTAGGACTTTTTTGTCCTAGATATGTGCTGGAGCCCCAAGGCTGTACTTATGCTCTGCTTTGTTTGACCTCTTTTACTTAATAAATCTTGATTTTTTTTTTTCTACACAGTGTCACAGCTTTGATAAGAAGGATGCAGGGTGCCTGCTTTTTACCCAGAATAACTTCTAGTGATTGGGATGCCTTTTGAAGGAAATGGGAGATGTGGGTTTAAATCTGTTCAAGATGAGAAGGAAATTTAAACCAAGCTTCCCAGTTCCTGGACAAGGGCCATAACTAATAGGCAGAGTGACTCTAATAATGTGAGAGAAATATGGGGCAGTGGGGTATCAGGGCCCACCAGCACATGCACATATACATACCTCCCCCCTCAACATAACCCCATGACTCCCAGGAGCCATGCATGAATACACACACACACACAACACCGTGGCTTCTTCTTCCTCTGCCTCCTCCACAACTCTATTAAGGAAGTGACTTTAGTCACAGCCCAGTGCAATCCAAACCAGGAAGAAGCCCATTGACTGAGTTACCTGGATAAAATTGAAGCAAAATCCCTGGACTGGTATTGTGGCAGACTTATCGATACAGCCCAGCATGCCCGGACTTTGAGGAGCTTCATTGGAATTGGTGGAGCACATTTGCCAATCAGGTAATTGCTGGGAGGGCTGGCCCAACCCTGCCCATGTAGGGGGGTGAAGAGCCCCAGACCTGATTGAAGCCTGCACCTTGCAGGTCTGACAGTATTCCAAGGGTGAAGCTTCCAGAGACAACAAAAGGAGCAGCATGCCCAGCACTCAGCAGCCGCATGAAGGGACAAAGAAGAAGATGGACAAAGAAGAAGCTTTGCCGGGGCACAGACATGCCGAGATGAACATGAGCCACCAATGTCAGACGGTGGTTGGAAAGGCCAACTGAACCCTAGCGTGCATCCAACGATGCATTTCGAGCCAGTCCAAGGCGGTGATCCTCCCCCTTTATGCGGCGTTGGTCAGGCCACAAATGGAGTACTATGTCAAGTTCTGGGCACCGCACTTCAAGAGGGATGTGGACGGCCTTGAGAGGGTCCAGAGGAGAGCCACTAGATTGATATGTGGGCAGCAGGACAGGCCTTATGAGAAGCATCTGAGGGACCTGAACCTGTTCAGCCTTGTGATGGCAGCGTGCTGCCGTTAGGGGCCCAGGGCAAACTAGAAGAGGGTCCCAGGGGACCGACAGACCCAAGGGAGGAGGAAAGAAAAACACACTTACCAGCAGGAGAGGCGACGAGACAGGAAACAGGAACGTGGCAGCGGCAGTGGTGGCAGCCGCCTCCATTGCAGCTGCGCGAGCCACTCCTGCACTGCGCCTTTAAATGGCTGTTCCCGGCAAGGGGAACAGCAGAGCCAATCACGGCAGCCGCGTTGGCTGCCGTGGGAGAGTTTAAAAACTCTGGCAAGCCTTGCGGCCGGGGGGAGAGGGAGATAGGAGGAGCAGGCAGGCAGCAAGAGGGGGTTGCTGCAGCTCCTTGGGAGACTGTCTCTCAGATAAACAGTACTCCCTCAGTGCAGAGGCTGAGAGAGGCAATTGAAGCACAGGGTGCTCTTGAGGGACTTGCTTTCAGGCATCGCCCAGAGCAAGGCTCAGCCCCAGGAAGTCCCTTGGAGCAGAATAATATTTCTTTTAAGGGATAAGAAGGGAAAAAGTCCCATGATAGTAAAAATTATGGCTGGGTCTGAGGAGGCACCAGCACCAACCCGAAATCAAGAATCAACAAGCACCTATTGACCAACGGACCAGGATCCTTCATCAGTGAACCAGCAAGTGACCGGTTGGCGAGTGGACGGGGTGTAGGGGTGGCGGAGCCCCGTGGAACAGCGGACTTCGCGATCGTGAGTACCCCTCGCCGGGAGACCCCTCTAGTGATTAAGATCTCCACTGAACCCCTCCTTTAAATAACAAGTTCCATCAAAGTTGTGACAGGCGAGACGAGGGAGAGGGGTGACCCATGAGGGGGTATCATTGAGCGCGACCCACCAACGTCACAAGCCTCAGTAAATGGAGGCTGAGGGGGGACCTGGTGGCTGCCTATAAACTGCTGAGGGGCGATCAGCAGGAAATAGGGCAGGCTTTTTCTTCCTGGGCACCACCAGGGGTAACTAGGACCAATGGTCACAAGTTACTGGAGAGCAGGTTTAGGTTGGACATTAGGAAACACTACTTCACAGTTAGGGT
>JAGPOW010001327.1:20421017-20450334 GCA_030014935.1 Caiman crocodilus
TAGGAAACACTACTTCACAGTTAGGGTGGCTAGGATGTAGAACCAGCTTCCTAGGGAAGTTGTTCTTGCTCCTACCTTGGGCATCTTTAAGAGTAGATTTGATGGGTACTGGGCTGGGGTCCTGTGACCCTGGCACTCGTTCCTGCTATTGGCCGGGGGTCAGACTAGATGGCCTGCTCTAGGCCCCTTCTGACCCTAGAGTACTATGATACTATGATACTATGAAGCTGGTGTGAGCTGACCAGCAGGGTGGATCCATTGCCCTGAAGAGCCCAGAATCCCCCCTTGCTGAATGGAAGCAGTGAGTGGCCACAGAAGAGTGTGGTGAACAGTGCACAGATCAGTGCATGGAGCCAGATGCTGGGAGCTGCTCAAAGTGGCTTGGGTTTTCACACCCTGGTGTGTGGCCCAGAATGCAGTGCACAGGCCGGTGCATGGGGCAGGACTCTGAGAGCCGCTGGAGGCAGTACAGGTCTGCAACCCCTGGCTCAGGGCCAGGTAGTCAGTGCCAACAGTGTGGCACAGAGCAGTTTGGGAGCAGACCAAGCCCCAGTGTTGCACGAGGTAACCTGGGCCTCCAACCCTTAGCAGAAGGCAAAACCCCTAGGAGCACGCAACAGTGCTTGGGGCTCCAAGCGCCTGAGCAGCCCAGAAGGAGTCATAGACCCAGGAGGCTTCTGGAAGCGAGGAGCAACATGCCTGAAGGGCCAAGGACCACTTACTCTGGACCCGAGTCATGAGTTGTTGGGGAAAAGGATTCCGCCAGGGGAGAGGAAATTCCTCCTGGCTAGTAAGGGGCTCCTGGGAGGAAGGTCCCTCAGGGCCCCTCCGAGTTCATAGGCTTCATTGAGGTTTGTGGAAGTTCCAGGGAATTAGGGTTTTCTCCTCCTACTAGTCACTAGAGTACAGCTAAGGCCATAGGAAGTATGGGCACTGGGGACTTTTGAAGATTCAAGTTTATTTTTTATGTTTATGCACCTTATATTTTGTGATGAGTGCCTCATATTCTGTAACACTGCATCTTATATTTTGTGTATCTTTATAACTGTATATTGGTAGCTTAATAGAGTGTAGAATATACGACTCTTAGTCAGGGCTCTGTTGGGACCCCTTCCTAGATGCTTACCTATACTTACCTGTTGCTTACCTGCTTCAAATCAACTTTTTAGCCATGCATTGCTTGATGATTCTTGAGGGGGTGTAATCTTTTAGCCTTCATTTGCGGGATATAACACTATATGACAATTGTATATTTGTGTATATGTGTTCCTCAATATCAATTTCTTTAAATTTTGTATATATTAATAAATCTGTACATAGTCAAACATTCCTTGCCTTGGCCTGACTATAGGGAATAGAGGGAACTGGTTTGCATTTGTAGATCCCTTTCACATCACTCCTGTCTAGCCACCTGTACAAAATCATAAAAAAGTAGAAATATCTTGGTAAAGTAAAGCTATCTTAGAAAGTAAAACTACCTTAGTAAAACTATCATCAACCCTGACACACCACAATACATAAAGCGCTAACAGGTAAAGCATGGGGACTGTGGCAGCAAAAGTCCTACTTCTGTAAAAAGTTGTTAATATAGGCTTAAGACATCACAGGTAGAGGGACACACCCCCTGCGACAGAGGAAGGCAACCTCTCCCCCTCCCTCCAACACACACACACACAAATACACACACACACACACTCTCTCTCTCTCTCTCTCTCTCTCTCTCTCTCTCTCTCTCTTTCCCCATAATAATCTGACCTTGGGAAAAATTCCTTTCTGACCCCAAATATGTCAATCAGCCTGACTCTGAGTAGAGGTGCAAGACCCTATAGCTAGGAATCACCAGCTTTAAGTTCTGGCAGAAGCACTGGCTCACCCTAGTCAAAATCCCCAGCCTTGGCTGGAGTCAACACCCAATAACTGAGACACAGGGGTGTTTTTTTTTTGGTGGGGGGTGTTGTTTTTCTAACCAGGCAAATTCTGATACATGTAGCAGAAAGTGATGCGGTGGAGATGCAAGGAAGAATTCCCTCCCACCCTCAAATCAGGCCTAAACCCCAAATCATGGGAAATACCCATGGTAGAACATAGGCAAAGCGATGTCTAAATCATCCCCAACCAGCGGCTGTCCAATCTCTTCTTGATCATCTTTAGTGAGGGAGAGTCCACAGCTTCCTAGGCAGTCTACTCCACTGTCTCACTATTCTAACTGTGAAGAAGTTTTTTTCCAGATATCCAATCTAAACATACTTTGCTGCAATTTGCAGACATTGGTCTGTGTCCTCCTCTTTGCAGCAAGAGACAAAAAGTATTTCCTCTCTGCTTTGTGGAAGCCCTTCACGTATTTGAAGACTTGCTACTATGTCCCCTGTTAAGCACCTTTTCCATAAAGAGACCATATCTAGCTTTCAGCCTCTCATTGTACGACTTGTTTTATGAGCCCTTTATCATTTTTATTACTTGCCTCTAGAACTTCTTCATGTCCTTTTTAAAATGTAGAGCCCAAAACTGCTCTAGATGAGGCCTGACCAGTGCCAAGTCAAGAGACATTATCACTTCCCATGTCTTCCATTGAATGCTTCTATTGATGCATCCCAACACTACATTTGCCTTTTGTACAGCTGCATTACAGTGCAGACTCATACTGAGTCTGTGATCTACCAACACTCCTGGATCTTTCGCCATCATGACATCCTGCTAGATGTCACCTATTTTGTATTGGTCTGCTTGATTATTCTTCCCAAGGTGTAGCACCTTGCATTTGTCAGCACCGAACGTCATCCTCTTAGTGTCAGCCCAGCTTTGCAATCTGTCCAGAGCCTTCTGAATTGCATTCACATCCTCCAATGTGTTCACAATCCTTCCCAGTTTTGTATTGTCTGCAAAGTTGTTCAAGAAGCTCTCAATTCCAACACCCAAATCATTAATAAACAAGTTGAGCAGCACTGGGCCCAGAAATGTCCTGTGGGGCTCCACTCAAAACTTCCTCTTATTCTGACATGGATGCATTAATAATTACCCTTTGCTTGTGGCTATTGAGCCAGATGTCTATCCACCTTAAAGCAGTTTTGTTCAGCCTACATTTCTCCAATTTCCTTATGTGAAGGTCACATGGAACTATTTGCTGTCCTCATGCTGCGGACTGCCACATCTGATCTTGGGGCCACCAATGCGTGGGTGGCTGGCAGTCTTCTGAGGCATCTGGTCTTGCTGCGCGAGTCCAGACTGGTGTTTCAGCTTTTCTGCAGGTTGATCTTCAGGGGCCGCCACATATGTTTGGGCGGCTGGGCGCCATAAAAACAACAACTGATTACTTGGGACAACTAAAGAGAAAGGTCGTATGGGACTTTGTCAAAAGCTTTACGTAAGTCCAGATATTAAACTGATAAGAACAGATACTACACTTGATTACTACATCCACAGTGTTTCCTTCATCCATCTAAGTAGTTATTTTGTCAAAAGAGGTGGTCAAGATTGTTTGACATGATTTGTTCTTAGTAAATCCATGCAGGGCAGGCTGTTTGTGATCAGACTTTCTTCCTCCAGATGGTTGAAAATGGCCTTCCTTAGGATATGTTCCAGTAAGATCCTGTGTATTGAGGTAAAGTTAATTGGTCTCTAGTTTTCTGGGTCCTTCTTGTTGTCTTTTTAAAAAGAGACTCACTATATCCACCTTTTTCCAGTCCTTTTGGTACCCAGGACCATCTCCCACAGCTCCATGAAGAATTTGCCAAGGGCTTCATGATCTCATCTACTAGTTCCTTTAAGACCTTGGAATGAAGTTCCTCATGCCCTGCTGACCCAAATTCATTAAGATGCAACAAAAGCTATCAGACTATTGCTTCTTGTGGGGGCCGAGAAACGCTGGTGGAATGGGGACGCTGATAATGTGGAATTAGTTGTATGAGAGGCAGCAGCGATTGTAACAAAAAAACTTTACTTACAAGCTGTATACACGAGGTATGCAGTGTAGGCACAATCCGTAGACAGACACAACAGCAAAACCATAGACAGGCACACCAATGTTCACGTGCAGGGTATGGGGTACGTCGTGGTAACCACGATGGGGAGTCGTTGGTGGTTGATCAGGCCCCTCTGTGGCTCCAAAGTACACATGGGGATCTCTCTCTACGCGCATCTGAGCTCTCTTCCGATTTGGGCGGAAACCACCCAAGCCTTTTGTACGGCCAGTGAGCCAATTGCTGACTGCCACGTGTGCATAATTTACACTGAGCCAATTGTAAGCATGCACTCAATGGTGCAGCTGCAAGCTTTTGGTGGGCTCTGATTTTGCACCAAGGACTTTTTCCTGCCTTACAAGGGAAATCCCTGCACTGGGGACTCGCAATGTGCTTAAACGCAGCTGTGCCGAGGCATCTCTTAACCGTTCAGCTCTGACACTTCTGTTACCTCCTCCCTCAGTTTGTTTCCTCCCTTATCCAGATATCCTTATTAGGTTTTTGACTGCAGTCTATTTTTTTTTTTTATGAACACTGAGGCAAAATAGCTATTAAGTAAGTAGTTTTGCCTTCTTTGTGTCTACTTTTAAGCGTTCTCCCTGGCTATTTAACAATGAACCCACAACTTCCTTAGTCTTTCTTCTCTGGTCAGCGTACTGATAGAACCTCTTTCTGTTGTCTTTAACCTCCATTGCCATTCTTTGCCTTCCTGATTTTGTTCCTGCAGGTTCTTGCTATTTCCTGGTACACTTCTTTAGTGACATGTCCATTTATCTATTGCCTACATGCTTCCTTTTGCATTTGAGACATCCTAGAAACTCTTTGTGCAGCCACATTGGTCTCTTGTCATTCTTCTTCTGCTTTCATCACGTTAGAAGAGTTTGTTGGGCTTCCAGTACTGTGCCCTTTAGAAGTTCCCAGCCTTTCTGGGTACCTTCCTCCTTCCGTTTCTCGCCCCAAGGCACCTGGCCTTTTATCTCCTTTAGTCAGATGAAATAGAGAGAGGGAGACAGAGACTGAGATACTCCTTCCTGGCTTCCTCCTTAGGCAAACTCCCTATGCTGACTTCTCTCTTCACAAAGAGCCATATTTTATAAGGATTCATGGCTTGGGTTGGGTATGCCCAGCCCTGCTCGCTCCTCAATTAACTAAACCAGCCACACCTGCAGGAAAACATGCCACAAAGGGTTGCAAGCACAAACCCTTTCAAGCTGTTACTCTAAAATAAACACTAGTAAAACATACAGACACCACAAATCATATACCTAGATTTTCTAGTCTTCAAATCACAACTGCCCAGCAATGATTCCTCTAGGTTTGGTAATCCCACTAGAGAGCTTATTATCTTCTTCCCTCTCAGCAGATCCCAGGAAAACTCCCAGGAAGCAGGATCAGGATTTTGTATTGTGCATGACACTTCTGCTTTAGCTCACAGAAGTCCTATACATTCTTATATACTCCATTTAGCAAAGGCTTCTGCACACAATGATTTCTGCATATCGCATTAAACCATTATTAGATATTAGGAGAAGAGGACAGAATTTAGAGGTGTGCGCTAATCACTAAGCAAGGTTCTCTGAAGCTTGTTTTCTTTCTAGTATTAACTATTTTACCTTTTTCACTACCCAATGAGCCAGGCTTGAACAACAGAGCATTCTTACCCTAGGACGGTTATGGTACTTTGATTGGAAGTAGGAAATGTGGGATCAACTCTCTGTTCCCCAGAAGGGCTTCTATAACTAAAGTCTCTGACTTCCTGGTCAAGTGCTTTAGCTACTAGGATACAGAGATGAAAACATTTAAGTAATTTTTATTTATTTGTCAATTTTTTTACTACTTTGTAAAGTATTTAATGCCCTTCTATAGGATGAAATCTTAATTTTCATGATTTTTTGTAGACAAATTCTGAGCAGCTCTTAACTGGATCTAATATCACTCCCCATGTACTACAAGCATTGAACAAGACAGAGTTTTCCGAAAGGGCTAAGAAATATAAAGTTTTGGGGTCATATTTTATTCCTGTCTGGTCATTCAAGTGGACAGTTTTAATCATCTACAGGTATTTGTGTGTCCAGAGAATTTGATTCCTGGGTGCATATGAATGATTATCTAGTTGCAGAACTGACAACAAAGAGTTTGTGTATGAGAGAGCACACCCTCCTATTTTTTTTCTGCAAATAACTGAGTGTCTAAGCTAGAGTTCTAGGCATTTACCCTCATACAGGTTTGAAACTGGCTTGCTCTGCCTTCCCATAAGGGTCTGCTAACCATAACACCTGTGGTCAACCACTTCCTAGTATTTTCTACAGTATTCTTTTTGAAACTGCCCCCCAGGAAGCTACAAGAAAGAAATCTGTGGGAGATATGTGGAGCGAGGAGAAAGAACGTAAGCCAGAGTGTGCATGGTTCCATGAAGTGCCTGCTGGCCTGAAAGCAAAAAAGTTAAGTAATTTATAGTCATTATATTTTTCTAAATTCAATCTGGACTACAGCCATCACTATATACACATGGACATCTCTAGTCTGAGTTAAAAATGGTTCCATTCCAAATGAACTAATCCTCATTGAATGAGGATTAAAGTTAATGCAGACTAGGGCAATTTGAACAGTTTGAATTAACACAGATGTAATAGTTTTCATAGACATTAGGGATGGAAGGGACCTTGTGAGATCATTGGGTTCAGCCCCCTGCCCCAAGGGGCAGGAAGTCAACTGGGGTCAGATGACCCCAGCAAGACAAGCATCTAGGTATTTCTTAAAAGTATCCAGAGTAGGTGCTTGCATCACTTCTGGAGGAAGTCTATTGCAGACCTTAGAGACATGGACGGTAAAGAAGTTTTTCCTTATGTCCAGTCTAAAATGCTCTTCCAGTAACTTGTGACCATTAGACCTGGTCATTCTTTGGGGTGCCCTGGTGAACAGATGTTCTCACAGTTCCTGATGAACACCCCTTATACACTTATAGGCTGCCAATAAGTCACCCCTGAGCCTTCTCCAGGCTGAAGAGTCCCATGCCTCTCAGCCTTTCCTCATAAGGCCTGCTCTCTTGACCTCTGATCATGTATGTGGCTCTCTTCTGGACTCTCTCAAGCTTCTCCACATCCTTTCTAAAGTGTGGAGCCCATAACTGGATGCGATACTCCAGCTGCAGCCCCACTAAGGCCAAGTAAAGTGGGAGGATGACTTCTTGGGTCTTGCTTGAGATACATCAGTAGATGCAAGCCAGAATTTGATTTGCTTTGCCAGCTGCAGCATTGCACTGGTGGCTCATATTCATTTTGTGATCAGTCATGACCCTCCAAGTCTCTTTTGGTCTTGGTGCTAATGAGTGTAGCACTGCCGAGCCTATAAGTATGATGTGGGTTCCTTCTCTCCAGGTGGACTACCTTGCATTTAACTGTGTTGAATGTCATCAGGGTTTGATCTGCCCATGTTGCGAGCCTGTCCAGGTGAGCCTGAATCATCAGCCTATCCTCTAGTGTGACCACACTTCCCCATAATTTGGTGTCATCTGTGACCTTAGGCAGGCTGCTTTTGACACCCGAATCCAGATAATTTATGAATATATTAAAGAATACTGGTCCGAGTACTGAACCCTGAGGAATGCTCCTGGTCACCATGCACCATATTGACTCAATTCTATCATCTATCACTTTCTGGGTCTGATCATGGAGCCAGTTCCCCAGCCATCATACCGTAAGGTTGTCAAGGCCACAGTTGTCCAATTTTACCACAAGGACATCATGGGAGACCAAGTCAAAGGCTTTTTTGAAATCCAAATAT
This sequence comes from Caiman crocodilus, assembly GCA_030014935.1. Taxonomy (NCBI): domain Eukaryota; kingdom Metazoa; phylum Chordata; order Crocodylia; family Alligatoridae; genus Caiman; species Caiman crocodilus. Next base: position 20,428,757 of record JAGPOW010001327.1, read on the forward strand.
ATGACATCAACCTCTTCTACTGTGTCCAGGTGGTGTGTCACCTGGTCATAGAAGGAAATGAGGTTGATCAGGCAAGACCTGTCTGCAAAAAAGCCATGTTGGCTCTCTCTCAGAAGGTTGCCTTCCATTAGCCTGTTGTTGATGGTTTCATTGATGATTTTTTCCAAGATCTTTCCAAGGATTAAGGTCAAACTGATTGTCCTGTAGTTCCCTGGATCTTCTTTCCTTCAAGATAGGTACCAATTGGCCCTCTTCCAATTTTCTGGAACCTCTCCTGAGCACCGCGAGTTCTTATTTTTCCTTGCCATTGGTTGTACTATGACGTCAGCCAACTCTTTTAGCATTCTTGGGTGCATTCCATCTGGGACAGCTGCCTTATGGATGTCCAGCCTCTCAAGCTGTTCTCTCACAAGATCTTTGCCAATTATCAACATGTATATATGATATTGATTTCAGGAAAAACAGTGCTTAGGAACTCAGATAAGCATTCTCTATGAGTGCAGATAAGCATTGCAAATATCATCCCCCTCAAAGGAAACTTAGTTGTTTTTTTACACCAGGGAAGCTATCAGGCACAAAGTAACATTTTACAAAGTCAGATGTCTCAGCAACACCTCACCCTGACTAGGTATCAGTATCCTGACTGAGCCCTCAGCCCTGCCCAAGCACAAGGGGTACTGGTCTGTGAAAAAAGGGGACAACCTCCCTTGATTATCTATTAACACTTAATTAAAATTGAAATTTGATTCAAACTGTACTTAACATGGTTTTAAAAATGTGAGCATGCTACAAAATAGCCTTAGGTTCCAGTCTTGGTGCTTGCCTCAGTGGGCCAAAGATTACTCCTGTCATCCATCCATTTTCATCAATGAGTATGTTTCTGACTCAACTTTAAAAGGAGCACTGGAGAAGACTGATTTGCTGTGTGGTGAGTAGGTGGCTGGGAAATAAAAGGCACCCTGGTTCAAACTCTCTTTGGGTGAGGGGAGCCTATGACCCAGGGTCTCCAGCTTCCAGAGTGGCCTAGGCACTGACCTTTGGGAGCAAAACAGGAACTTATGTACATGGTCTGATAGTCATGGGCTTTGACTGACCCTATTTTCAGGAGTCTAATGTTTCTATGCATTCAAAAGAGGTGGGTCTGTGGGCCCCAGATAATACTGCATATGCTCACTCTGCACAACTATGTAGTTGCAAAAAGACATTTGCTTGTGCAGGGCTACACATCAAGGAATAAAATTCCCCTTGGTATGCACAAGTCAAATATGCCGTGCGGATGACTGTAATGGTGTACGTCTATCACATTATCGTGTGGAAGGTTTGTGAGGGGGGAAAAAACGGCAATGCACCTTTAAGACTATGACTTTTGGTTTGGCAAGGGTGGAGCGACTACATAAGCTGTAGTAGGAGAGGAAATGATATGTTTGGCCCAGGCAGCACAGGAGAAAGTAGCTCCCAGATAAGGATTGCCAACACATAATAATTGTGAGTAGGCCCAAAAAGGCTGGAGCTGGGTCTAGGCATCAAGGTAGAAACAAAAGCCTGGCAAAAACACACCCCAGTATGAGTCATGTATCATATTGTCATAGGTATAAAGATGCCCCCAAATCTAATACACATCTTTTTCTGGGAAGGTGGAATGAAGAAAAAAAATTCCTTCAAAAATCCCAGTAAGTAATTTAATATAATAAATTATAAAATACAAAAAACCTTACAAAGATGAACTTATAAAATGCAACACCCCTCCTTCCCATCCGCTCCCCCCCAAAAAAACAACCCCCAGAAATATGGGCTTCACCTGTACCTCATATCCTTAATTACAATGCTGGGGTGAGGTTTTTTTTTCCTGCTTATGCTTGCAGTTTTAATAGCAAACCTACCTTCTCATGTGCCCCTACTGTAGCCAAGCTTTAAACACTAGCAGCTGCAAGGGGGTTGGGGGAAGCCTATCACTGTTCCATTAAATTTCTAGCTGATGCTCCTGACTCAGCAGCAGGCTTTACCTGACAACACAAGAAGCAGTTGTTTAAGTGAAAGAGTGTAGGGTTGTGGAAGAATCAGAGGTGAAGCAACCTCCTCTAGTGCTCTGGACAAAGCAGGAGAGAAGAGGAGGAATGACAGAATATTTTCTGACAAAAGGAGGGGATGGTGGGTAAAATCTTACCCGCTTCAGCTAAGGCTCTCTGCTTTCTGATCTGCGCTGCTATCATCCAACAGCAGCCCTGCCAGTACAGGTCTATTTGTCATCCTTCAGGGGCTATGCAGGACAGGTTGCCTGCTCTCTGACCCAGACTTCTGTGAACCATCTGCAGCTCCAGTATGGGATAGATTTCAGCAGCCCTGCACTGTACACTCCCCAGAGGACACCCGGGGCTAATGCCCTGATCACTACTCCTTTCCTTGACTGGCAGCTAAATAGCATTGCCATATTTTCTTGCATTTAACGTGCACATTAAGTTCTAGCAGTTTGTTTTTTGGAAAAAAAGATAGGGGTTACATGTAAGAAAGTATGGTAGCTCATTTGGAGCTGCTTATGAGGGCTTTTTTTTTCATTAATTTGGGTAAGATACATTCTTAGTCTCAGGAACGTTGCCCCCAAAACATAGGACAACTGAACAGACAAGACCAAAGAGGCAACCAGGATACCAAAGTGAAAAGCAGTGTCAAATTGAATGCCAGGGGATGTCAGAATGCACATTAGAACATGGAACCTGCTACAATGACCAGGACAAAGTAAATATTTAAATCCTCCAAAATGCCTTCTAGATGACCAAATCTGAACACCTAGTCATCCAAGAAAGAACAGAATGCTATCCTTCATAATTTATTAAAGGTTACAAAGGAATAGTATGGCAGAGGAAAGAACAGAAACTTGATCTCTGAGGGCATGTTCCCAGGAGCAGGAACATATGTTTTCCTAGGGAAAAAAACTGCTACTTGTCCCTGGGGAACACATGCTCTGGTAGTGGCATGTTGTCCTAGGTGGGGTACAGAAGGCTGGGGCCAGCATCTGGACTAGCCACAGCAGACTTACCTGACATTCTGGGGGCCTCTGGGAGCTGCAGCCATGGCTATCTGGCAGTGGGGAGCCTGGCCAGCACCTGGAGTGTGGCTCTGGCTGGCCAGGATCCAGTTTCAGGCAGTGTATGCTGCCACTATGTATGCTGCCCCACTTTTGTTTTGTTTTTTTAGGAGTGGGGGTTTTTACACCAGGATCTCCCAGGGTCAACCCTTCACTGCTAATTTGCAGCACAGGGAGTGCCTGCATGTGTGGTATGCAGTGCCACAGATGGATCTGCAGCACTGCATACCACATGTGAGCACTCATCTGGACACACCCTAAAGTTTCAAACCCAGCTATCAGGTCATATTTATTTCTGTTCTGCACAGTTCCTGTGCTGCCTCAATAATACCATAACATTGTTTATTGAGGATATTGTGATATCAGGAGTAAAGGAATGACTGAATGCAAGACAAAGCACACTGTAACAGGGGGCCTTCTCTGGGCCAATCTCACTGTGGCTCACCCACCTGTTTCTGGGCTAACGGGCTGCCTTCTTTCCTGCCATGCCTTGTTGGTATTGATTAATAGATGTTGATAAAGTGGGAAGCTGTCTATTTCTTGCCTTGATGCCAGGGGGTGCTATCTGTGGCTCTATTCCTCCCCTACATTGCAGTCCAAGCCTCACAGATGGCATCCAGATGTTCTCAAAATCACCAGCCCCATGTTCCTAGTACTGAACCCCTCTATGATCCCTCCATTCCAGTGGCCTAGTCCACCTTCATCCTGGGCAGCATAGCTCCCTGAACTGCTTCCCTTATGAGTGTGGTCCCCCTAGGACCTTTGGCTCACTAGCCCTGGCCCACCTCCAGGCCAGTCAGAGCCCAAGGCACGCAGCTGTTGGGCATCCCTCGTGGTGAACCCCTGGCCCTTTGACTCTTCAGATCCTGGCCCCAGCATGGACCAGTCAGGGGAAGTCCAGACAGGCCTGAGTCTATGGCCTTTTCTCTCTCTCCAGAGATCCACCCTCCAAGCCCTCCAAACAACAGGTAAGGCACCCGACTGTGGGGAAAAGGGGTTAAGGTGCCCCAACCCACCTTTCACCAGGGTGGTAACTGGCCTGGCATTTCCTGGGGGCTCCCACACCACTGGGAGCCCCACCAGGCCACCCACTCCCAGCAGGGCGCAGTTTTAGGTCATGCCCAGGACCAGGACCCTCCTGACCATCCCGTATAGATCCTCCCTTACCTCCAGATGATACCAGCAGCCCTCCAGCCAGACAATATTATTGCCTGGCCAACAGGAGCAGAACTGCCCGGTTTATATAGGCAGTCCCAGGTGCAAAATGGCTGCCCTAACCAGACACCTGGCAGCTGCCAGCTCCAGGCCTTTAAAGTGGCAAGCACCTGCAATGCCCTGCCACGTACACAAACAACGTATGCTGCATAAAGGCAATATTATCATAAGGGAGGTTGAAAACTTTGAGAACACTTGACAACCCTAGATTTTGTCTTGAACAGAGATGGATTAGCAGTCATTTTTAATATTGGGACAATGTCGTTCCAGAGATATCGAAAAACATTTTGTTATGTGCAGGATTGGGCAACTGGTAAAATGGTGGGAGGAGATATATATTTTCAGTTAAAAGAAGCTTCAATATTAAAAAGTGAACTTAAATTAGTTATCGAATTGAATTAGAAGTCTGGGTGATTTGTTCCTTTTTTTTTCTTTATAGCATATATATCTATTTGAGATCAGAATAGAATTTACCAGAACAATCTCATTTTCTGAAATATGGATCCAGTTTTCTCCATCTGCATTATTTATGAAGTTGTCTTAATTATTTATGTAGTTTTGATGGAATTTGGATGTTACTAGATTGTGTGCTATTTTACTATACTCTGTGGACCTAATGAGCTCTGCCATAAATTACAGTAAAAAAAAATATTGGGAAAAAGGAGCAGATTTAGAGAAAGATGATTAGGTAATGAGATAAAATGCTATTTGTGGTTTCTTACTGAATATATACCGTGAACTGTCTAACTTAAAAGAAAACAATTGTGCCACTTTTTAATGAGGTTGTTTTACCATGAATGACAGGGCCCTGACCACACTTCCTTTGTCTGGATGGAGAGATGGCAGGCAATGTAACAGGGAGCCCCTTTTGTACACTCCCCTTCTGGCATTAATATAACAGCAGCTCCTTCTTGCCTGCACTCCCTCCTTTTTGTGCATTTCTTTTTCCTTCCAAGTATTGGCAGAGACTTAGCACACTCATTGCACGGATGTGGCAAGGCTCGGAGCAAGCCATAAAGTTGAAGTTGCTTTCTGTAGGAGAAACCTACAAACTACATCTACATATCAATTGAGCTAAGTGCCACTAAAGAAAACAAAAGAACTAAACTATCTACTTCAAAGCAGAGCCTGTAAGAGACAAGAAAAGCCAAGGTGCATTGAAAACATAACTGTAAATATATTCTGGTTAACACATTCCCCCTTTAATTAAGACCTATTTCCCAAAGTAAACTTCCAGTATCTAAGGTTTTATGCTAAATCAGTCTACACGACTGCATTTAACCTAACTCACTTATTGTTCCCAATGGCCTTTGATCATCACTACCTCACATTGCATTTTTATGTGTTTCTCACAATGCACTTTTATATTTCATCTATCTCGTCTTTGCCCAGGCATTCTGTATTTTATGTTTTTACTTTACCTTTACCTTTTAACTTTCAATGAATGTATTCTTTAGAGTAAGTCATACCTCATATTACTAAAATAATTATTAAAAGAATGCATTGGAATTCTACTGCTGTATTGGGCTGGTCCCCTGAGTGCATGCGAGTATGTATGAGCCAGTAGGTAATTGAATAACAAAGCAAGAGCCTCTGGCAGTTAATTGACAATATCCTAGCCAGAGGAACTTAGTATTACAAAACTCTACTCTACAATCCATTTTAAGCTAATCAAGTTACGTTGAGCCTACAACGACACAACCATTGAGCCAATCAAGTCAACGGTGGACTCCCAAAACTTCACCATTGGGCAGAACCCCCAGTGACTGTGACTGACAGCTGTCATGCACTACATGAGATCCATGTGGGACAGCGACCTCCGGATTGGGCAGCCAAGATGATGCTGGGGGATCACAGAAGTCTGCGAGAAAGGGATAAAAGGCAATTATGTGTGACCTTCAGAGGTGCCCACGCATCCAGCACCTGACCTACAAAGACAGAAGAACAAGCTTGCAACCCCCTTCTGGAGAAGACATCACCTCGGAGGAAGATGACCGTTGACAGCAGACTCCAGTGCCCTGGATAGGTATAAACCAACATCAGTGCTACACTACCATTGCAGCAATTGCATGTGTGAGTGTGTGCATGTTTGTGTCAGTGCGTTAAGGTGGCCAGTCCCCTCACAACTCAATGTTTGCATTTATGATTTTATTGGTAACTTCACATCACGTACAATGAATTATAATTTGTTATGATTCTGTGAGTTGGTTCTTTATAGCCAACAGCATTAATACTAGTGCTTAGCATGTGGTAAAGCCTATGCTGCAAGGAGGTAGGTACTGATCAAGAAGGCCTGGCGTCATTTTATTTCTCAGTTAAAACTGGGATAAAGTTGCCCAGTTTAAATGCAAGACTGGCTTCAATGCCTGGTTTAAATGAAAGGTGTTTGTTTTAAATGAAAGATGACTGCCATTTGCAGCAGGTATGGCTGGAGTCTCCAGTTCCTCCAGCTGCTGCAGGGAATAGCAACCTTTTACAAACAACCAGCCGAATTAATGCAGCTAAGCTGGTGGGCTGCTAAGCAGGTGGGCTGCTGCTTGTGACACAGCTGCTGCAGTTGCTGTTTGTCTTGCCAGAAATTCCCCTGGCCACCACGTAAAACAGACTCTCCTTGTTACCAAATGCTGCCACAGGCTGGATGGAATGTTGGTGGGCTGAATCAAATCTCCTCTCAGCCCAGATCCAGCCCACAGGCCACAGATGCCAACCCCTGTGCAAAATGGTTCTGAAATGCTCTGACTCCTCCCCATACTACTTCCTGGGACATCTACATGAAACATGTTACTGCATAGATGCTTACTGCACAGATGCTTACCACACATGCAGATGCTTACTGTGTGGTAATTTGCTCTGCTTGTGAGTTAATTTTTTACCTGTAAATGCAAGTAGCAAATTAATTTGCGAGTAGTTACTGGTCAGTAACACAAATTTACTACTGGTCAGCCGCACCACCAGGGAACAACCCTCAGCCTAACCCCAGGGCCATGAGACTGGGAGCTTCTCCAGCCCAAGGGCTGGGGTGGCTCTTTGCCTGTTCCAGCTCCTTGCCCTTAAAAGCCCTTGGGGACTTCGGGGTACTGGGCCACCTGCAACCAGTCTCTTGCCACTGCATCTCCCAGCAGAGGCCCTAAGCCAGCTGCAGCAGCCTGCCTGGACCCCACTGCTGGTGGCTGGCTCCAAATCACAGCAGGCTTGCCTGTACTATGCCATGCCCCTGTGCTGGGTGTTGCATGGACCACCAGCACCAGGACTTCCATACAGAAGCTCAGTAAGCCATTCAGGGAGCCACACTGGTATCTTCCCTGATGGCACACAACACCTCCCAGGGCTGCCACTGGTTCCGGGAGGAGACTGGGTACCTTATCATGCTGTGGAGTGAGGCTGAGGTCCTCAGCCAGTTGGTGTGCAGCACGTGCTCCAATATGCACGTCTACAAGGGTCTGTCAGGCCATATGTGGGAGCACAGGAATGGCTGACAAGTATGCCAGTGCTGCATAAAGGTCAAGGCCTTGTGGGTTACCATCACCGACCAGGACTGCTGGCTGCAAGTCCATGCCCTTTACGTGGCAGCTTGATGATATTCTCATGCCCTGAGACCCTGGCTGGAACTGTTCTGTCTGGTAGGTCTGTGCAAAGTAGCTAGTATTTGCTTCAGATTTGGATTTGGCCTATTTAGGGGACAGTGATTTGATTTGGTGATTTGAATCACTGTCCTGAATTGATTTGGCTGAATCTGATTCAGACACTTCACTGCTGCTGAATCAGCTGAATCTCTGAATCAAACAGACTCTACCTCCCACCCTCTCCCTGCCCAGCCCCAGCTTCCTGCTCTTTGAAAAAAAAAACGCCCACTCACAGGCTCCTACCTGGTGTGGAGTGATCCCTGCTGCCCCCCACTGCTCCACAGCACCTGGGGGTGAGGTGTTCTGCCATGAGCTCCCTGACCCTGCCCACTATCATAACTCCCCCATGGCTGCCCTGCCCACCCCTGTTCCTGACCCTGTAAAAAAAACAACCCAACCCCCCAAAGTCACTGGCTGCTGGAGTGGCATCAGGCATTCTGCAGGTTCGTGCAGAGCCCCCCATGCAGTGCTCGGCAGTGGAGGGCAGTGGGAATTGCCCCCCACACTGAGAAGCAGCCAGTGAGTCAGGGCACTCAGAGGGGCTGGGGTAGCAGGCAGGGGATGGGGCCTGGTGGGGGTCCCCCCTAGGAACCCCCCCTGCTCCTCCAGCCTCCCCTCCCCCACCCCCTACTTACTGCTTGGAGTCTGGGTCCAGCTCCGTGCTGCAGCAGGCAGGGGCTACCCGAATCACCCAAACTCCCCAAATCTTTTCCAAATCAATTTGGAGAGCTTTGAATTGATTTGGACCTTTTAATTGGTCCCCTGATTTGATTCAGATTCAGAGTTTTGGCCACTGAATCAGTCTGAATCTCCTCCAAATATAATGAGCACCCAAAGCTTTGCACAGCCCTACTATCTACTCCAGCATGGGTAGCTTGCCCAAGCTTCCACTTCACCCTGGCATCCACAGTGATGCATCACCAAGGGAAGGTCCCTTGGGCTGACAGAAGCCCATCTCACTGTGATCCCTGCCCCTTGTTCAGCAGCTCTGGGAGCCCAGGCCAGTACCTGCCTTGGCAACTATGGGTGTACAGTCCCATTCAAGAGGCCAGACTGGCTATGGCACAACCAGCCCTTGGCAGCTTCAGCTCCTCCCTGGAGGGGACCTCTGCCCAGGCAGCTGGATGCCATATACCTCTGCACCCCAGGACACCACCAGGAACTGCACATCCTCACCACGAGCAGGGACCAATTTGGGCTGCTGGACATTCCTGCCATGCCCACATGGTAAGGCCTTCATTGGCAGGGAGAAACCTCTCCATGACTGCCCCTGCCCCTGCCTGGCCCAGCAACACTTTCCTTTCCCCGGGTCCCCCCATCCCTATATCATACAGGGAGGAGGGATGGAGTGCAAAATTATATTGAACAGTTGTGCCCCTATAGCTAGGCAGATATGGGCCTCTCATACATGGAGGAATGTGTCTATGCCTGAAGTGATGTCTTCCAATGCTGTGGGGAGCAGGGACATATAACAGAGCAGAGGTAGACCTCTAGGTGGTGGTGGAGGTTGTGGGGCAGTGCAGGCTTGCCTTCCACACTGTTGAAACTCAGGGTCCTGTGCCTCATTCTCAGGTACACCCTGATCAGCAGCTTCAGGGCATAGTGAGACAGGCACCCCTTGGTCCATGCAAATAGCTCCTTGCAGTGCACCTGGGACATTCTAAGCAGGGACATGCTTATGATGCAGAGCTGGCACAAGGGGAGCCCGGCCCAGGGCACCTCTCTGGAGAGGCCCCCTTGGGGAAGGAGAGGGTGCTACCAGCCCTGCATCACAGTAAACTGGGAGCCCCTTGACCCCCATCCCTGGGTGTAATTGGCTTGTAGGCAGCACAGGAGACAGGTTGGCCTGCAGGAGGAGAAGAAAGGGGAAGTGCTTTCAGGAGTCAGGCCTCATCCAGCCTGGGAAGGGGGTGGGGTAGGCAGACTGCTTGCAGCCAGCACCCAGAGGCCCACTGGAGCAAATAGGGACAGGAAATTCATCTGGCAGCTGCCTGTGACACAGTTTGCTGACAACTTACCATTATCTCTGGGCACCCATCAAAGACAGTGGAAGGGGTGGCAAATGGGGCTCATCCCCTGCCCCGCAACACAGGCAGCAGGTAGGGACCAAGGGCATCCCGGCTTCAGGCTGCTGCAGCAGGGGGAGAGGGACGTGCACACTCAGATACCCTTCACATCCAGGATCACAAGCAACTCAGTAGGCAAGTAAGTTTTTTTCTGTTTTATTTATCTGGACTTTGGAGAGAAGGGGGAGCAGATTGAGCTCCTCACAGTGCAGGAGGCATTCTGGTAGGACCAGGTGCGAAGCATTCACCGGTGCCCCACTCCCTGCTGCACTGTGGGGATTGCCCCATGACCCAGCCCAGCTGGGGTCCCATTCGCAGGGCCTGGCCAGGGGTCATGGGGCAGAACCCAGCAGCTCAGTCATGGGCATGGGCAGGTGGCTCCCACCCCTGCACACAATGTGAGGAAGTTGGGAGATGGGGGCACATTCCCCCTCCCCCTTCACTCCCCTGTGACATGCTCCTGGATGAGCCACCAGGCTCTGATTGCCCCATGACCTGGCTTGGCCCAGCTGGGGCCCCATTTACAATGAACGGGGGCCCAGTTGGGCTGGGTTGTGGCACAATCGGAGCCTGGCAGCTCCTCCAGAGGTGCAGTGCCGGGCAGCCAAGGGTGCAGCATGTGGCCTCCTGGTCTGTGCGTGGAGCAAAAGTTGGCTGCAGATATGGGCTGGGTTCTGCCTGCTCCTTGCTTCACTGCTGTCTTTGAAAGTGGCACAGTGCAGTGCCATGTGAGTCCCACCTCTGGGTGCAGCAAGGCATATGGCACTGCGTCACTTTCAAAGGTGGCAGTAAAGCAGGGAGCAGGCAGATCCCAGCCCAAAACTGCAGCCCGCCCTTGCCTTGCGCAAAGTTTGGGAGGCTACATACCCTCCCCCCCCGCCCTTTGGCTGCCCATTGCTGTGTCTCAGGAGGAGCTGCCACGCTGTGCCAGGCTCTTCCCCAGGGATGATGTGGGGTGGGCATGGGAGTTCTGCGGGGACCATCCTCTCTGGCCCAGCAGTGCAGCCAAGAATGGCCCTGTTCTGGCACCTGGCTCTGGGTCCCCCAGGCAGTGCACGGAGGAAGGTGCTGATGGTGTGAGACAGGGGGTAGCTAATTCTTGGGGGCTGCTGCCGCTGAGCAGTGACTCCCATCACAGTGGAAGGGGTACAGGGGAAGGGATGGCCACATGGGTGCAATGGGACCCAGGCCTGATCCCAGACCTGGCTCTGCTCCAATCCCTGCCCAGTCCCAGTCCCACCCCTCCCCTCCCATGTCCCTCCCTCCCCCACACCTTCCACTGCAGACTTTGTCATCGGTGGGGGGTGAGATGTGTGTTTACATGCATGCTCAGCCCCCGCCTTCCAAAAATTTTTTCTCCTTCCACCTATGGCACCCATGAATGCATGACCCCCAAACTGAGGGCAGGCAGTGCACAGCCCACCAGTATTGAACATGCTATCTCAAAAATGTTGCAAACGCTCACAGACAACATAGGAGGCATGCCAGGAATGACAGTCTCCCCACTGCGGATGCTGAGAGGATGCAATATGAACTAGAAAAGCTATACATTTATAAGTCAACAGGATGGACTTCATCTGACAGTGCTGAAGGAGTTGGCTGAGGTCATCATGGAACCCCTGGCAAAGCTTCTTCAGAATTTGTGGCAAACAGGGGAAATCCCTGAGGACTGGAGGAGAGCCAACATTGTGCCCATCTTCAAGAACGGGAAGAGGGAGGACTCAGGCAATTATAGACCAATAAGCCTAATCTCTATCCTAGGGAAAATCCTGGAAAAGCTTATTAAAGAATCTATGTGCAATACACTCGCAGAAGATAAGAAGGTAAGATTCTGAATGACAGCCAACATGGCTTTGTTGTGGGTAGGTTTTGTCTTATCAATCTCATCTTCTATGAACAGGTCTCTCATCACCTAGACATGGGAGATGAGGTAGACATTATATACGTAGACCTCCAAAAGGATTTTATCTAGGGTCCCATGATATCCTTGTGGGAAAACTGGAAGATTGTGGGCTTAGCTGCTCGACAGTTCAGCGGATGGGAAACTGGCTACAGGGTTCTTATGAACAGATCTATGTCATCCTGGTGCAAAGTGGTCAGTGGTGTCCCTCAGGGGTCCATGCTTGGACCAGTGCTTTTCAACATCTTTATCAATGATCTGGAAGGGGCAGCAAAAAGCTCACTGGCCAAGTTCATGCATGACACCAAGTTATGGGGCAGTGTGGTCAAGTCAGAAGATAGGTTGCAGCTACAGGCAGACCTGGATAGGCTCAAGAGTTGGGCAGACTGAAATGATGAAGTTTAACACTTCCAAGTATAAGATGTTTCATTTGGGGGCAAACAACCCTCAACATAAATACAGGCTCAGTGGTGATAGTTTGATTTGCACCATGGCCAAAAGGGACCTAGAGGTAATGATTGGCCATTGCATGAATATAAGCTGTCAGTGCAAGGTGGTGGCAAGCAGGGCAAATAACACACTGACATCCAGCATTTCATGTAAAACTAAGGAAGTGATACTCCTGCTGTACTTTTAGCACTAGTGAGACCACAGTTGGAGTACTGTGTCCAGTTCTGGGAGCTGCACTTCAATAAGGACATGGAAAAACTTGAGGGGGTCCAGAAAAGAGCCATCCATATCATCAGGGACTTGCAAGGCAAGCCATATGAAAAAGACCAAGGGACCCGGGCCTCTTTATCCTAAAGAAGAGAAGATTGAGAGGGGACTTGGTAGCAGCTTACCACTATATCAGAGGAGTGCATCAGGAGCTCAGTGAACAACTGTTCACTAGGACACCCCTAGGACACCAGGACCAATGGATACAAACTCCTGGAAGGTTGCTTCAGGCTAAATACTTGAAAAAACTACTTTACAGAGTATCCAGACTGTGGAACAAAATCCCTCTAGAGGTGTTGCAATCACCTACCCTGAAGGTTTTCAAGAAGAGACTGGACAGTCACCTTGCTGGGGTCACTTACCCCCAGTTGTCTTCCTGCCTACAGTGGGGGTGCTGGACATGATGATCTGCGAGGTCCCTTCCAGCCCCTAACAATCTATGAATCTGTGAACAACCTCTTTCTCTTGGCTTTGTAGGACCTGAACTGCACATGGGGGAGAGGCAGCAGTTGGCAACAGGGATGCACCTTCAGGATCACCACCAGTCTTGGCTGGGACCCTGTGTATGTGTTGGCTCTGGCAGGACCCACAGCCAGACCCTGTTGCTTGACTAGCTGCTCATGGAGAAGGTAGTGGACTCATGGGCCTGGTGCATGGGGGACTTTGCCCATGAGTGGGAGGGGGATGATTGCAATGTTGAGAGGGATTCATGCAAGGCTGCAAGGGACTAGGAGTTCAGGGACAGGCTCCTGGCCCTGGAGGAGAGGCATCTGGATGCCCAGGAGATGCAGGCTGCCCTGGTGGCCTGGGCAGTGGAAGCCAAGGAGAAGGACTGCCAAGTGCTTGACACCATCCTGGCTCTGGTGCTTACCTTCATGCCACTTGCTACTCTGCTCCCAGCCATAGCCCTACCTGCTCCCTTGTAGCCACCCACTGCCCAAGAGTAGGCCCCCCCATGGGTCCTGGCTGATGTGCAGGGGTGCCTCCATCAGCCAGATGCCCCTGCCCCAGTGACCCAGCTCCCTCACCTGGGCCCAGCCCCATTGCTCACCCTGGCTCCATGCAGCCTTGGAGCAGGACCTGCCTGCAGCAGGACCAGGACCATGAGTGGGCTCTCCTGGTCTGGCCTGATGACTGCATGATGGGGAGCTGGCTGCACTGGCAGAGCTCACTTTCCACCACCCCCAAGTGAGGCCCACACCTGTCAGCCTCGCTGCCAGATGCACACATATGAGGGTGCAGCCAGAGGCCAGGCTGCTGGACACCTGTCCCTGGGCACCACTCCCTAGGTGCCCCACCCCACTTCTGTCCATCCTGAGAAGGCACAAAAACCACTAGACATATTTTGCACAGGTAAAAGGGTGCTTTATCAGTGCTGGGTAGTGGAGGGGCTCTGTGGTTCAGGAAGGAGGGGGGACAGGTTTTGATGTGGGTGAGTGGGGTTCTGTTGTTGGGGAGAAAGGCGAGAGGAGGGTCTGTGTTTCAGGAGGGAAATAAAGTGTTTTTCTGAGAACTGCCCACAGTGAGAATGGTGCTGGAGATGCATGGTGGGTCTGGGGTCTGTGGGCAGTTGTCCAGGTGGCCTGTAGTGGGGAGTGCAGGAAGAGGTGGTCTGCCAGCACCTTTTGCATGTGGTGTTCTTGCCTCTGCTTGTAAGTGAATAGCTTGCCTGGAGCGTTGGCAGGTGGGGCCTTCTGCTGTGGCTGTCACTGCATCTGGTGCTCCTAGTGCCAGATGTCCTCTGCCTACTGCACCTCCTTCACCCTCTTTGCAGGCCTCATGGAAGAGCCCCCCGCAAGCCTTACAGATGTTATGCAACACACAGGCTGTGATGAAGACCTAGGGGATGTTGGCCTCCGTGACCTCAAAGCAGGTGAAATTATGCCAGCTTCCCTTCAGGCACCTGAAGAACCACACCACTAGCATGCAGATCTGGCTGAGGCACTGTTTGAAGTGTTCTTGGTGGGGGTCCAACTGGCCAGTGTAGGACTGCATGAGCCAGGGAGAAGGGTATAGGTGGGGCTTCCTGAGGAAGAGAAGTGGGACTGCCCCTGTAACCAGCTGGAGATCCAGTACCCTTGGCACAAAAAAATGGATGGGTGGAGTTGTGTAATATGTGAGCATTGTGGGTGCTTCCTGACCAGCCAGTGCTCGCACTGGTGAAGGCTCCACAGTAGTTGATGATGATGGCTTGGAGCATGATGGCATGGAAGCCCCACTGCCTGTAGTAGGGGTGGTCACTGAGGGGCAGGCAGGTGATAGGGATATGGGTCCTGTCCAGGGCCCTGATGCACTGGGGGAAGCCCAAGGCATGGGACCCCTCTACCTGTCCAGGAGGTGGTGTACCTGGAGCATAGTATACTCAAACACATCCTGAAGGGTGCACTGGCAGTTGCCTTGCCTATGCAGAAGAGGTGGCCAATGTAGTGGAGGCTAGTGGATGTGGCCAGTTTGAGCACATCTATGGCCAGCCAGGTGTCTGCAGGGAGGGACTGTCACATGGCAGTGGTTAGACACTTCAGGTGTGGGTGGAGCTGGTCAAGGAGCTCCTGGAATGTGACCTAGGTCATCCGGAATGGCTCCAGCCACTGCTCATTGTTCAAGGTGGTGTGGCATGGATGGCACCAGTAGTGTGTTCTGGCACCATGTTCTGCTCTGGCACTGTGTTCTGTGGACCAGGAAGACATGTGGTCATGGAGTAGGCAGTGAGACTGGCTCTTAAACATGGCTGCCAGCTGGAGGCAGGTATGGCCAGAGTTTGCAGCTCCTCTAGCTACTGAGGGGGCTGATGAGAGTAGGTGCTGACTAATGCCATGAATAGCAAATCTGCTCCCAAATGGACATATATGTAGATGTGTGCCAAGGATGGGTTTACTCCAGAGTAAATTACCTGCTCCAGGTAAATTATCTGCTCCAGGTAAACCCATCCAGGAGCATTTGCATGTATAGATACTCCCCCTGAGACTGGTGGGCTTGGGAGGCATACTATGTGAGTGGATTATGTGAGAGACTGCCAGCCTGAGTGTTTATTTTGCTAAGATTTTGATTCCATTCCTGTATGTTATAGAGAGAAAACCATATTCTCCTATTTATCTTACCAACAGAATATGCATGGCTGAGTGTGGCAGGGCACTGTTTATGCCTGCCACTTTAAGACTTGGGGTCAAGCAGCCAGCAGGTGCTTAATTGCAGTGGCCATTTTAGAGCTCTGGTCGCCCATATAAACAGGGCATTTTGCTGCTGGCTGGAGAGGGAGCAACATTTCCTGGCTGCCAGGCTTCATGGAACACTCTAGAGGCAAGGGAGGAGCTGTAGGGGATGGTCAGGAGGCTCCTGGTCCTGGGCATGACCTAAAATAGCACCCTGCCAGACTGGGTGGCCTGGTGGGGCTCTCAGTGGCATGGGAGCCCCCAGGAAATGCCAGGCCAGTTACCACCCCAGTGAAAAGTGGGTTGGGGGTGCCTTAAGCCCAGCTCCCACAACTGGGTGGGTTACCTCCTTGTAGGTTCTGGAAGGTGGACCCCAGCAAGAGATTGGGGCCATAGACTCAGAAACTTATCTTGAAATTCCCCGTCTGGTCAATGCTGGGACCAGGACTAGAATGGTCAAAAGAGCCAGGGGCCCACAGCAAAGGACACCCAGAGCTGAGGGCCTGGGGCTCTGACTGGCCTAGAGGTGAGGCCAGGGCCAGCGTAGCTAAAGGTCCTGGGGGACCACATCCATCAAGGGGAGCAGCTCAGGGAGCTATGCAGCCTAGAATGAAGGCAGAGTAGGCTGCCTGAGTGGAGGGAGCCAGGTGGGGTTCAGAAAGGAGGATTCTGGGGCCCAGTGTAGGGCTGGTGATGTTGACAACTGTGGATGCCATCAGCAAGGCATGAGCTGTGGTGTAGGGGAGGTACAGAGCTGCAGATAGCGCCCCCTCGCATCGGGGCAGTAAATGGGCAGGAAGGTGAAAACTACATATGCCCAGCATGGAAGGATCCCCATGCTTGCTGCAGTCTCTGTCCTGCAGTTGGCACAGAGTGGTTTATATAAATGTGACTTAATCAGAGAAAATAGATAAGAGGCAAATTGGGGCTATGCAGATGCTCTTCACAGACGAGCATTAAAGAGCCATAACAATGATTTCATGGACTTCTTCAATTGTGGTCTCCCACTGGTTCCAGGGTGATTGTACTCCTTTCAACAAGGACTTGCTACTCTTTCAAAACTGCCAATCCTAAAAGTCTAGCTTGACTATAGAAGCCATAGGGAGGGAGGGAGGGAGTGGCTTAAACCCTCCCAGGCAATGGGGATAAAAGTGCACTCTCACACCCTGTCCAACATTTCTTACTCAGATTTGGTTGGATTTTCCTAGGGAGGAAAGCAGGACATGTGAGACAAAAACAAGGCATAGAACACTTTGAAATTGCCAATCCCTAGGTTATTGTCCCTGTTACAACCCACTTTGGCAGCACCAACTGCTGCAGTCCTTGTTGCAGGTCCCCAGGGAATTGATCTGCAGCTGAGCACCCCTTTGTCTTGGATGCTGCTGATGGCCCTGGCAAGCAGTTTGCTTTAGAGATGCTGTTCTCCACTTCTGAATTCAACAGTGCAGAGGGAGGGGAACATGAGCAGATTTGTGTATTAAGTTAATGATTAGACCCAGTTGACCTGGCACTGATTAATTTTCTGTTTAGCTCCCAGAAACAGGCCCTCTTCTCTGTTGGCAGCAGTGAGCTTGCACAGCATTATTACCTCCACTCTGCTGGGAAATTAGCTTTGGGAACAGCAAAGGTGAGAGGAATCCAGATTAAACAAGCCTGGCCTGGTTTATAGTTTAGCTAGGGGTCATATGATGCAGCTCCCTTTCGCCCATTGGTGCCTTCCTGAAGTGAAGGAAAGCTTATGATGCACACTGAAATAGCCAGGGTACAAGTACAAGGTGAACTGTGAAGAGTGCAAGTGTTCAGTCAAATCATCAAAGGGAACTGGACAGAAATCATCTTTGCTCTGTACAAAGCTGAGCACAGCTGCAGCATGAGGCATCTCCTCCTTGAGTCTAAGTCCAGCCAGTTTGAAGTGAAGAAATAAAAAGTTAAAGGGCTGTTCTCTTCCTTTTCAGGTAGCAAGACATAAATGCTACAGAAAATACCAGATCCATAGTTTATTATGGTGTGAAAACCACCACCCCGGCTTGAAAGAGAGAGTGAGAGTTAGCAAAAAAGACTGAACACAACTTAATAAGAATCCCACCAAAAGCTAGACGGACAATGGATGTGATATTCTTCAGGTTTCAGACCCTGGAGACCAGGTTGGTTACAACCCAGACATACCCTGAACTAGACCTTGAAAAAAAACCTGCCTGAAATCTGCTCAGCATGGGCTTTGGAACAGTCATACGGTATGAAATCCTTGGCATCACAGGCTGCTTTACAGAAAAAGCTGGCAATGCTACTGATCATTGAATTAGAAAGTGGAATAAATGTATATCCAAAAGTTGGTACCCCAGACTAGCTAGCCTCAAAACTGTTTTAATGTTAAAGAAAAGGATTATGGGGTGCAAATTCAAAATTTGTCATATTTCAGTCCCATTGGAAAATCAAAACGCAGTTCATTGTGATTCTGTTCCAGCACTCACTGACAATCTAAATAAGGGAAAGGGAGGGACTTATCCAAGGACACACAGCAGCTTAGAGGCAGACCTGGGACTAAACCCAGATTGCTGCTCCCTGAGGGTATAGTTCCACATTACAATTAGGACATGCAAAAGTTAGGCAGCATTTAAAGTTAGGTTGTTGTCTAAACAGTTGCACATTAAGTTTAATACGCTCTCAAACTTGTACTATTCACACTTTTTGCTGGAGGACTGGTAAACAGGGGTGTAGCTAGTAACTGTCAAGTCTGCCCTTGCCTGGCAGTTCCCTGCCGGTCTGCCAGCTTCTCCTCTTACGCTCCTCCCCCTTCTGTTGGGTTTTCCCCTCTCAATTTACCTGCTGCTGCTTGGCTGTCCCAGCTATCAGTCCAGGAGGATAGCTAGTCCATTTGGGACTGGTGCCCTCTAGGATACTGGAGGACTGCAGATCACTGGTATTAGTTTCCTACAGCAGACTGAAGTTGCTGCAAAATGAGTTGTTTAACACCACCTGGAGTTAATCTTCATCTGAAGAGGATTAGCTCTGAGAGCTCATAGGGTGCGTATCTTATCATTTCCTGTGATAACTTGAGGATGCTCTCATCTTAAGTGCATTTGACATGTTTGAAAGGTAACATGTAACTGCACCTTAAGATCTCCACTCTGCCAAGAAACAGCACAGGGTTTTTTTGAAAGTGAGGTAAATACTTCAAGAGAAAGATACAGATGTACAAAACAGCAAGTAATGGGTCTGAAAGGTTCAGAGTTCTGAAAGGCTTAGCTCCAAGATTTGGACCTCCTAGGTCCTTAAAATAAGACTGGAAATGTCAAATTGAGAGATGTATCGTGGTGTTTTTGGTTCTTCCTTTTCTATTTCCTGCCACTATGGAAGTACGGTATGAAATAATGTGCCTCCTTTATGTGCTTTCTAGTAGTGCCCAGAACAGAATAGAAGTGTGATTCTGAGGAAGACACTGGCTCAGCTGTTTGCCTGGGTTGATCAGATGACTGCGGATAGGAACCCGAATATACCCGGTGTCCTGCTGGGACATGGCATGTCTGCAGGATGTTGCAGGTATTCCACATGCATTTTTCCTAGAAAATACTACTTTAATAGCTGTTCATAGTTTTACAAGTGCTCTGGGCAGAGCACAATTTACCTGCTTTGACATGTCAGGGATTTGATTGAAGCTCAGGTCAGCTTGAAACAAAGTATCTGTCAGCTCTTATCATAAAAGCTGTTTTCATTTTTCATTGTTGGTGGATTTATTAAGGTGGTCGTGAAAACAGGTGGACACTACCCTCTTCTCTGTCACTCAGGCTTGTAGCATGGATGTCATTCTTAACTACACTGTCTTTCTGGGTCAGCCAGGCCATGTCTAAATCTTGCAGCCCATTCCCCTATAGATAACTGTTGCTGGTAGGTGTTGTAAGGGTTTGATGCCTTTCTGGTCGGTGCCTTGTTCCCTAGCGACGTCAGGGTGAGATTGTACTCTTGGGTCACCTAGATGGTTCGGGTGCTGCTCCTACTCACCTGCCATATCTTTGATGTTAATTCATGGGGAGGCAGCTCCCTGTTGGTGGTCCCAAAGGGGTCTTGACTCTGGTCTTTCTTCATGGGGATCCAAACATCCCCTTTACCCCATCCTTACCACATGCATGGCATGGGAAGACACTGCTCCCTATAGTCTTCCCTGGGATTATCTCCTCTCATCCATGTTACCCGCCTTGACCTGGGTCAGATCTTTCCAGCCATCAATCTATCCTGAATCAATCCCTTTTCTTTGGATCACCTTTCAGGCAACTAAACCTGCCCCAGCCAGGAGTGACTGTAACTTAGGATAATTTCAGCTGAAAAGCTGTTTGGCATCTGCCGATGGGCACCTGCGATTCTGGCTCCCAGGGCCACTCTGGGGAGGGAATCCATCTGTCTCTCCCCTTCTAATGGGCTCGGGGGCAGGCCACTTCCCGGTGTGTTTTTCCTGGGGCCCAGCTGACTCAGAGTTAATTACTCCTGGTCCCACCACCTGGTTGTACTTGCCACTTCCCTGTAGGGCTCAATGCAGCTGCCACTTGTTCCTCCCTCTTCACCAGGCTGCCCAAGGGGTTTAGCCATCTCTTATTGCCCCTCACAGCCATGGTACCTGAGCTTTCTGATGCGGCTGTAGCTTTGCCTGGACTTGAGGTGGGGAACTGCTTCTCCCTGCTGGGGCTCCCTGGCAATACTCCGCTCCCAGAGCCTGGGCTGCTTGTTCCTTTGGCTGGGCTTTCCCAGCAGACACTTGGGTTCCCTTCCCTGTGCTTGGGGCCAATGCTACCTGGCTCCACTGCTAGCGTCTTATGGCTGGCATGCTGCTCTTCGTCCCTGTGGTGGGTACTGGAACTCATCGGGAGGGGTCCTCGGACGTGTTGGGGTGGCTTTTGCCTCCCTTCTCACAATAACATATAGGGAAAGAAAATCAGTTATTTTAGGGGGTTTGATTTGAGAGGAATATGCTAGAGTTCTCTGCAAATAAACCATTTTTAAAAACAGTAGATCATATAAAATGTACTGAACCAACACTAGGTAACTCAGCTTTGGACATCATAACGATGGATAAAAAGAATCATTGACTGAAAAATTGGAGATTGCCTAGATTCCACGGATCATGACCTGACTAGGCTCAGTGCGGGCAGTCCTCAACTTAAGACATTTTGAGTTGCAATGAATGGCACTTATGACATTTATAAATTGGCACCCTATTTTGACTTTCTGATGTCAGTTTCAACTTTACAATGGTTGATCTGATATCACATCATACCAGCAAACAAGTTTGCTGTGTTGCCCATTTCCCTGGAGAACATCTGTCCAAACTTCCTCAGACATTTTCTTTAAGAAAGCAGACAAGACTCCAGAAGAACCTGCAGCCGAAACTCTTGAGAAGAGTCCAGCCACAAGAAGCCTTCAAAAAGTTCAATCAAGACCCCTTCAAAAAATACAGCAAAGTCACCTCAAAGAGGTCATTCCAAATCAATATGATTGCTATTTACAATATAAATACATTATTGTAGCATATTACTCGTCTATAATTGCTTGAGTACAAAATTCTGGGGTTTTTTTGGTGAAAATAGGGTATCAGGCCTTGGTTCAGGAACTAATCCCCCATTTATAACATTGCTCTTATGGGAGAATCTGTTCTAAATTATGACATTTTGACTTAAAACACAGTTTTCAGGAACCTATTGTGTTGTAAGTCCGAGCACTGCCTGTACATGCAAAGGTAATTTGTAACCAGTAATATATATTTGGTGCTTCCAAAGGCCTAGTTTCTCAAAGCTGAAGAAAAGTATGAGCAAAATTGACTGAGTGAAGAAAAAAAAA
>JAGPOW010001327.1:20450434-20465996 GCA_030014935.1 Caiman crocodilus
AAAAAAAAAGAATAAAACTGTTTCTTTCTAAATATTTAATTTGATAATCAAAAAGTCATAGATATTGAGAGCTGAGAGAGGATATAACAGTACAAAAAAATGTGTGCGTGTCCCTCCCAACTATGCAGTTGTTTCAATAAAAGATATCACCTGCAAAATGCCTTACCTCATGCACAGATACTTAAGAAAGTGCCCCTCTGATAATTCGAAGGTATGTGTGATGATAAGCCATATTTTTGCCAGTATCCTAAGATGGGCTCATCCACTGATGTCCCTTTTTAGACATTATGGAAGTGCTTATTCAGGTCATAACAGGAATGCTTGACCCTGCTAGGCCAGGCCATCAGAGACAGCCATGCAAGAGCTAAGGAAGGGCCATAAACCTAATCCAGCTCTAGCTCCTGACCTGTTCCCAGTGTGATCCAGCTCCAGTTCTAGTTCCAGCGCCTGTGTCATTTCAGCTTCATTCCTAGAACCTGTAGGTCCTGTTCCCTTACCTGTCCTCGGTCTTTAAGGTGCTAATCCTATCCCGTTTTCTGTCTGAATATTAGTATCAACATACTTGGTATAAAACTTTAGCTCAACAACAGGGTTGGAACACTGTATGGTAATACAATATGTTTTAATTCACGGCTCCTTGTCATCTACCTGCTAATCTATGTGAACTCCATGACCCTCTTCCATCCTGAATGGTCTTATCAGTTTATTCTTCTTACTGCATTTCTACTGTCTTTCAGCTAATCCCAGTAATGTCTCTTTTCTCTCTTTAGAGACTTTCTCTATTCCTTCAGAAAAACTATTTTTATTTACATATGGAGTTTTCATAGACTATTGTCTGATTCATTACTTACCTTGAGCTTCTGGAACAGACAGGAAGAAGCATACTTTGTGCTTAACAGTGTTTAAAATCTTTCTCAACCATACAGTTGGTCCAATAATGTGGGGTTTGCAGGAGGGGGTGGGAAGGAGGTGAGGGGGTGGATGTACAGTTCTTGTGTGTGTGCATGGGCAGTGGGGGAGTTCATGGGTGGTTGTGTGGGTAAAGGGACAATGTGGGGTGTATGTGTGGTTGTGTGGGGGGATGTGTGAGGTGTGTGGATGGGTTTGTGGGTGTGGGGCTTGTGGGAAGGCCTGAGGGGTCGTTGGGGCCATTGACCAGCTGTAGGCAAAGCCCCATGGTGGCACAGTGCTGCCTCACCAGAACAGTGTGTACATACTGAACGGACCCAACCCAGCCTGGCCCAGGCCTGCCCACTAGCTCATGGCTTTGGACAGAACCAGAGTGGCTCCTGCCACCACCTATCCAAAACCACAAGCTAGTGGGGCTAGCTGGGCTGCGTCCATTCAGCACGTACACACCCTCTGGGTGAGGCGGTGCTGCACTGCTGTGGGATTGTGCCTACAGCCAGACATAGCCCCAGTGGCTTGACTGGCTGCTGCTGCCAGCACCACAGGGGGTGGGGTGGGGGAAAGCATGTGGCAGCCCCCCCTCAAGCCTCCTCACAACCCCCCCCACACCAAGCCTAGATGCCTCCCACACCCCCACCACTCCTCACATCTTCCCCACACCCACAATATACCTGACCATATACCTGGCACCCACAAACCCCCCACCCTCATGTCCCTGCTTACTTGGGACAGCACCTTAGTCTGATCCATCGCTGCAGCCTTGCCCTATTGCTATTTGCCCCAGCACGCTAACGCAGCATGCTGGGCAACAGAAGCACCATAGAGGCACTCTGGCTGGATGCCAGAACATCTCTCTGGAGGACTCAGCCACCAGTTGCCTCAGGGCACATTCCTAGACCATGCCCTGCATCGCTTTGTTTCTGCAGGGTTTTTTCGATACCTGGATTTCGACGTATCAAATATAGAGCCTAGACTGCAAATATGCAGCGCAGGGAACTCTTTCATGTTCCCAGCGTGCCTCTTGTGGCATCTCAAACTGCTTTGAGACACTATACCAGGCACATGTGTGCTCATCTGGACATGCCCATAGTGATTCAAGACTGTTGTAAAGGCAGTTCTACAAATCCCATAGTCAGAGATCTGTTTCTGTGTAAACTAAGACAAGAATTATTTGATAAATAATTTTAGTTTACTCACAAGAGGTTGCTCAATCTCCCTCTTATAAGTAGCAACATGCTTTCCTGCTATTACATAGGACTTATTGGATGAATTAATAAATTCTGTGTAACCAGAGAGCCAGGGGGCACTGTGGACTAAAGCAAATCTAAGTCTAAAATGATTCTTCTATTTTGGGAGATTTTTTTAACATTTTAGTTGTTAAAATTCATCAGACTCTTACAAAAATTATACTTGGGCCTACTATATTTCCTTCTTTATACATAGGAAAGCTCTTCATTGTGAGGAGCCATCAAAAATCCTCAAATATCAGCAAGCTTCTTGGCTTACAGATGGAAGCCTCTCTTGTAAGATCTGAGGGAAATACTTGCTTCTCTGGTGCAGGGAATGGCTAATATTGGGCATTAAGATTACATTGAACAAGACTTAGGAATTTGTTATGAACACCCAGGTTGTGCTGGATGCCCTGATGAAATGGATGCAGGGCGTGGAGGGCAATTTTTTTGCCTGTTTGAGGACTGGGCTGTTAAAGTGGCCAAGCAGATGGGCTTTTGCAGTAAAGAGCTGCAGACCCTGAGGGAATTTGTATACATGCACATGCCGCAGTGGCAGGCGCTTTTTTAAAGTGCCCATCACTGGGGCACATACAGTTGTATAAGCAGTGAAATCTGCACTGAGAAAATGGCGGTAGCATGCTTTTGAACTAAAACACATCAGAGGTGCTTTAGTTCAAAAGCGCATTGCCGCCATTTTCTGCACACTGATGTGCATTTCTCCACTTAGACAACTGCACATGGTGAAGTGCAGTTTGTATCAAGAGGCAGATCTCTGGCATGTCACAGGATGAAAATGTATGTGTATAAACATCCTGAGAGACAAAGTGCTAGACCTGAAACATCCAGGAGAGACAAAATTCACATTACTAGAGTGATTCAGGGGTCTAAAAAAGGTAATCCCAGTGTGTTTGTAACAAAAAATATTTGTCAGCATTTCAAAATTCCCTTCAGACATTTATTGGAGATAGAGATTCACCAGTCTTACTAGAGCATGTCTGATCTGGGAGAAAACCTAGAGCCTTTATACCTAAGTTCCTGTCATTTCCCATGAAAAAAAAAAGAGTGCTCAGTGCTACTAAAGAACTCAGAAAGCTGACATGGAGGTGAGCCTGGCATGTATATAATGCTGTTTCCTGATCATCCCCATTAGGTCACTGAAAAGCAGGCTCTGTTTAAACCAGCAAAATTATAGTCCAGATGTAAGCAGCTGAGACACTTTTATAAGGTATTCTGCCATCCTGAATATGATTAAGCAAGGGAAAACCTTTACTTTCTCTGAACCTAAGGAAGCAGAAACCTTTATTAAAGCAATAGCATCAGGAAAGGGCAAACCTATGGAAAAATTTGAATTGTACAATTCCCCCTTGCCCCTCCTCCTCCCCCCCCAAAAAAAAACCAAAAAGGAAAGGGAAAATGTGCTCATTAATGAGTGGTATTCATATATTTTTGATAATGTTTGTTTTTATTGTCACAGAATGGTAGACAGGGTTGGGTTACAAATGTCTAAACCTTCCTAGTAGACATAATGGGCAGTCTACATGTGAATTTAGTCACAATTAAATTTACTGTGCAGTAAGCTACTGAGCAGTAAGTGATTTTAGCTAGGTGTCTACACATGCAGCAACCTGCCAGGTCCTTGCAGCCCTACTAGGCACCCTTGTGGCCACCAGAAGGAGCTCCAGCCTCTGGCCCAGCTGCCAGCACCTGGCAGCCACATTTTGAAGCCAGCTGCCAGCACTTGGCAGCTGTCTTTAAAACTTAGCCCTGCTCTCTGGGCAGCCAGTTCCTGTGCACATAGGAGTAGTGTGGAGCTACTGTAGAGGGAGCACGTGGCAGCTGTGTTTGTGCCCCCTCTGCCTCTCTGTATTATGGCTGCCCTAGCCTCTGGCCTTGGTTTTGAGGAACGGTCCCCTGATCCTGCTTGCCACCTCAGTCACCCTGATGGCCTGCCACACACATTTTTGCCTGGCCCACAGCCATATCACTTGCTCAGCTCCCACTTATGCAATGACTACCTGTCCACCAATAGCATGCCCTCCCAAGTCCCCCACTGCTGCACAGCTGCTGCCACCAGTGATGCTGATGAGGGGCTCCAGGAGGCCACCTCTGGGACTACTGTCACCCTCCTGGGCCTCCCACCCCACCACCTGTGGTCTCACTGCTCCAGTCTGCACTGGTGGCAGTACCTGGTGTAGCAGAACTGAGATGATGAACATTGTATGGAGGCCTTTAGGATGATCCAGGCCACTTTTGCAGATGTGCTGCACCATGTCCAGGCCCACCTGGAATGCCAGGACACTGGCATGCAGCCACTCCTCCCTGCCGACACCCACCTGGCCCTGCCAATGCTCAGGCTGGTCACACTCACCAGCCAGCAAGTATGTGGGCCACATGCTTAGTGTGCACAAGGCCCCCACCATGGAAGCCATCCTGGAGGTGTGCAGTGCACTCCAGGATGTGCTGATAGACACCATCCTCTGTGTCCATGACCCCCAGACTCGGGGTAGAGTTCCTTGCACTGGGGTTCTCCCAGTGTATCAGGACCCTGGAAGGGACCCACATCGCAGTGTCACATAAGTGCCAGTTGTTTTTTAATGATTTTTGTCACTTGCCTCTGGACCATTGTGGAGACCCTCTAACTTCTCCACATCCTTTTAAAAATGTGAAGCCCAAAATTGCACACAATATTTTAGCTGAGGAATAACAGGTTAGGTGCCTGACAACTGTTATGATTCCCCCTACAGGTCACTTCATCCCTACTATTCTCTCTTTCTCTCTCTCTCTCCTGTCTCAAAATCTCACCTTGCTTTCTGTTCATGAAAGGAAGGCTGCCTTCAGACATTGATGACTTTAAGATACTTCCCCCCCACCCACCTCCATAGTTACACCCATGTCTTGCTGAGGTTATGCAACATCACATCCAGTGGGGCATTTGTGTTCAAAGTGAACAGGACACCTCAGGCCTTTACTCCCTTTTTGGTACTTTAGTCTTCCCAGCTTCCACCCCTCTCCTCTAGCTGGTCCTTTAGCCAAGGTACACTGTTCTGGTCATGTCTTCTAGACTCCAGTCCCCTATCCTGCCCTTCAAGGCCTTTTTCTCTACCTTTGTTGGGCTCTGAACCCTGTGAGCCCCAAGCTATGCCTCTTCCTGAGCTCTCATTGTCCCTTCTCAGGCTCCAGACCCTCTGGCCCTAAGCTCTGCCCCTCTCTGGGCACTCTCCACCCTTCTCAGGCTCTGGGCCCTCTGGGCATGTGTGGACAGAATGGGGACCCTAAATTAAAGCAGTGGGTTTTAAAAAACACCACTTCAATTTAGGGCTGATTAAACCCCCATGTTATATACTCCCCCACCCCCGGCTGATTTACCTGCTTCTTCGGTGGGGAAGGGAGGGCGAGCTGCTGGTGGACAGAGCAATACCTGGGCTGGGGGAGGTGGGGCTGGTGCTTCCTTCCATGGCAGCAGTGGCCACCCCCCAGGTGGCACCTGCCCCTGCAGGCACCCGGCTCAGGCAGTAACGGGGCACCACATGCATGAAGGGAAGCACTGGGCCCCTGCACAATTCAGGCAGGCAGGCAGGTAGGTTTTGGGGGCCTTCAACTACCAGATCAGTCAAACATATGCGCATGCATGCACGCACTCTATCTCTTTCTAACAGGATGCATCTGAGCCAAGCTGGATTGCTCAGCATTGACACGTTGACACTTTTACGTGCCTTGAACTCAGTGCATCAGGGCAACAATAAAATGCACTCAGACACAAGCACACAGGTTAACAGAACCCAGCTAAGTCAGGCCAGGTTATTCAGTATTGACAGGCTGACACCCTCATGTTCCTTGAACTCAGTTCATCCCTTATTTCAGCAGGACAGTAATAAATACAGTTAGACACACATACACACATGCTAACAAAGTACATCTGAGCAGGCTGGGTCCAATCAGCTCTTTCAGTTGATACCCTCACGTGCCTCAAAACTGAGCACATTCTTTTGGGCATTACAGGGATCTTTGGCTTAGCTAAAAGAAGCATTGCTGCAGAGCAAATGGGGAGGTCAACAGGAAGGAAGAGTAAGTGAGGTTCAGAGAAAGAATAGCAACCAGCTTGGCCATAAAAATTATCTATTGCCAAATATATGAACTTATGATGATACCAAAAGTAATAGCCATACAAGAGAGATAAATAAACAGTATTATATAGTTTCAGTTAGGTATTTGGGCAAGTCTAGCTCAAGTTTGATTAGCAAAGGTCCAGTTTAGAAAGCTGTGCCTGGAGCAAGAAAACAAAAGTCAGGTTCCTGGAGTCCAAGAGAGAAGGAGAGAGTTGGAAGTCTCACCACTCCATGAAGCTTGAACCAGTCGAGGTTCCCATGTGTTTGTTGGAGCTTGAAGACAGACAGAGCCCTCAGCATGATCAATGCAGGGATTCCAGGCAGAAAAGGAGTGGAACTGGTGTAGGTTTTGGATCCAAGCACCAGGACAGAAACTTGAGCTTGGGTACGGGTTTTTGCAGAGAATTAACGACGACTCAAGGGACAACACTAGGTTTGTTTAGGGGTAAACAATGTGGTGAATAATAGGAACAATACCTCGAGTGGTGAATAATAGGAACTGAGCACTCCTGGCTACGGGTGGCATTACTGTGAGGGAACTCACAATACACACAGAGATTCAGTGTTTTGGGTACTGATAAAGGAGTCATTACTACAATTCATCTGATAAATGCTGAGTTGGGTGTATATAGACATGGGCTGATTAGCATTTGGAGCAGGGATCCCCCATCATGCAGTGCTCTCCTGCTTCTCTGGTCCCAAGATTCAGTGTGGTCCTTGCCTTGGAATCTCTGTTCTCCATCCTGAATGCTAATGCAGATAAATTCCTGTCCTATCTCCCATTTAAATAAGTTGTCACCCAGTTCAATCTCGATGCAAATGAGACCAGGGGAGTTGCTCCACTCTTAACACCCTTGTCTGGAGGGTTTTAGAGTCTCCCACTGCAACTTCATTGTCCTTTGTATATCCTTCCTCTAACCATTTCTTGTTCAGGCAGAGGTGGGGAGGGGGAGAATCCTTTGTGAGTCAGGCAGGCTGTGCCAGGGCTCCCCAGGAACACACGGATGAGAGGTAACAGACCACAAAGATGTTCCTTAACCGCTTCTCTCCTGGTGCCCATGCCTGTGCTGCAAAAACCCTGCTCTATAAGGGGCTACATCACTTCCAGTAACTGGTCAAAGTTTCCCTCTTATGTGAGGCCTAAGGAGTGTCAAGTATAGGGGCAATGTCACCTCCTATGTCATGAACCTCATGCTTTTATTGATGTATCCAAAAAATGAATTTGCATTTTGTGCAGCTGCATTATACTCCAGACTCATACTGAGTTTCTGATTTACCCAGATTCCCAGATCTTTCTCTGCAGTGCTGCCATCCAGCCAAAGCTAATCTATTTTGTATGTGTATTTACATTTATTGTTCCTGAGGTGTAGCTCCTTGCATTTATCAGCACTGAACTTCATTCTGTTAGTTCCTATCCAGCTTTCCAATCTCTCAAGATCCTTCTGAATTATGCTCCCATCCTTCAGTGTGATCACAGTCCTTCTCAGTTGCATGTTATCTGCAGACTTCTTAAAGAAGCTTTGTATGCCAGCATCCAAATCATTAATAAACATGTTGAACAGCACTGGGCCAAGGACAGATTCCTGTGGGATTCCACTCAACCTCCTGTCATTCTGGCATGGATCCATTTATAACTACCCTTTGCTTGTGGCTATCAAGCTATTTGTCTATCCACCTTATAGTAGTTGTATCCAGAACACATTTCTCCAATTTGTTAATAAAAGGTCATGCAGGACCTCACTATTCCCTTCATTCACCTAAGTAGCTACTTTGTCCAAATAAAGGAAATCTTTGACAAAGGATCTTCTAGGGAAGTTATTAAAACTCATATATCAGACTGGGGTTTAGTAGATATTTGGTGAATAGTGAATCCAGCAATGAAAGATTATAGTTGTTCTTCAGTGCCTCATTCAGAATATATTAGAGTTTACTACTTTTTTTTTAAATTTTCTCTTAGCCTAAAATGTAATCGACACTGTCAGAGCCTCACTTTGTTCTATAGCTGTTTCCAGCCTTGCTGGGGTGGATCTTCAGGTTTGCCTCACGTATAGACCAGATGTATATAATAACTCATAATTCAGCACCTCCTTGTTGAATTATTATAACTTTGAGCATTCATTTTAGAGAAGTTCGAGAAAAGTTACAAGCTTAACCAACCAACTGCTTTCTATGCTTTGATATTATAGGAAGCTACTAAAGCATTCTTATGACAGTGTATGCTTCTGCAAAAAAGAAAAAAAAGATATATAGATACTTGAATAAGAAAAAAAGAAGTCTTTAGAAAAGGTTTATGCCATAAATCCTTTGTCTGATAAGCTATACATTCTTACCAAGATGAGATATGACCTGAATAAATTACTGTCCCAGAAGTCAGAGCATGCTTTATATAGATTACACCAAGTTTACTGAGAATCTGGGGAATGTGCAGGAAAGGTACTAGCATATAAAATGAAGAATAAATCCAATCGTAATAAAATATGAGCTAGAAAAGACTCTCTGGGGAATATGACCAACAGTCAACCAACAGTTCAAACAGTTCTGTTTTAATTTATACACTGAGAATCTGAATGTTACTTGTGAGAAGACAGACAGGTTCTTGGACTTTATGCCTCTACCACAAAATTCAGAGATGGAGAAATAAATTTTAGAAGCTCCTATGCCATTAGATTAAATAATTTTGGCCAGAAGGGACAAGAACAATAATAAATCTCTGGGTGATGATGGATTTCCAGTGGATTTTTATTAAAAAATGTAAAGATATATGACTACCTCAATTATTGGATATTTATAATGATGGTAAAAATGACGGTACACTACCAAACACTTGAAGCTCTTATTTATGTCATTCCTAAATCAGACAAATAATTGTTCTAAATATGGATGAATTTATTTAATGAATGTAGATGCCAAACTTTTAACACACAGATTGGAGCAGGTCCTCCTTAAATTAATTCATAACAATCAAGTAGGATTTATCTAAAAAGGCAGGGTTCAGATAATGTGTTAGGTTATTTAAATAGCAGCAGCAGTACAAAATTCCAATGTCTCAATAGCTCTATTAGATATAGAGAACTTTGACTGTCTTTCTTGTACCTTTTTGTAGATTTCAAAAGATGAGATTTGGTAAAGAATTCATAAGGTCGATACAATTGTTATATACAAATCCCACACCAAGTGTAGTGACAAATAATTATGTTATCTAATCCATTTCCCTTGCAAAGGGAGACTCAAAAAGATTGCCTATTGCCAACACTCCACCCCGCTTCTTTCTATCTGATTTATCATTGGAACCATTGGCTTCAGCTCTAAGGAATAAGGGTGATATAAACCATGTTAAAGTAGGAGATAATGAACACAAGACCCTGCTGTATGCAGATGAGGCACTAGAATTTCTGATACAGATTGAAATATCAGATCCTGCCATTTTATTATTAACCAACAACTAGCAATCTATCTGGTTATACAATTAAGTAGATTAAACCTGAGTTACGTCAACTAAATAATTGTACCACAAAGAACATATTTAGCAAATGGTAGTTTCAATGGCAATCAGAACAGATAATTTATTAGTGTGTTAACATATCCAAGAAGAGTAATGTTATTGGCTGCCAAAACTGTAAGAAGATTCTTGTTACTATATTACAAGATGTGAACAAATGGAACCAGCCATTTGGCAACATCCTTCTGGGCATGTCTACATGTGCATTAATGAACTTTTCCTAATACGCATTAAATTTAGTACCTCCAATGTAAGGTACTAAATTAATGTGCATTAGGCTGCCCTAATGCACAGTAGTGTAAGCATATGGTTTTTAGGTGATGTTTAATGCTCAGTAGCCTATTTTACTACTTATTAACATAATAGCATGGATTTTTAGGTGCTGCTTTAATGCACAGTAAAATAGCCTACTGCACATTAAGTGTGTGTGTGTGTGTGTGTGTGTGTGTGTGTGTGTGTGTGTGTGTGTGTGTGTGTGTCGGGGTGGGAGGAGGGGAGGAAGTGGGGATAGTGTTAATATTTTAAAAATGAATGTTTTACCTCACCTATTTTACCTATTTGTTATTTACCCATCATAAACCCCCAATCCTATTTTGTTAAAATCAAGCAAATGTTAGACAGGTTTCTGTTAGGAGATGATAAAGGGGCTTGACTTTTACCAACAAATATTCAACTACCAATTAAAATAGATGGTTTTCATCTTTCAAACCTTCAACAATTTCACAATGCCTTTTTAGTAAGTCAGGCTATGTACTGAATGACTAGTAAAGCTGATGACTCCTCTGTATGGTGATTATTGAACAGGGACTTATGCTTTCCCTTCCATTACCAATCATCATGAACTCTACTTATCACTATCTTTATAACTCTCTAATCCCTACAAATTTTGCAGTCCACCAATCTTCAAAAAAATTGACAAATTTACTGAAGTTCCATCTATTGTTACATCAGAATTCTTCTATCTAGGGCAATCCCTTTTTTGAAGAATAGGTCCCATGAACTAATGAAGATAATTTGATATATGCATGCAGAATCATATTCAATCATTTCCTGAGTTATGTCATGACCTTCCAAAAACAAGAACGGCAATATATGCAATTGTATCATTTTAAAAAGATCAGTTTGGACTTCAGACCTTAGATATAGCGAATACTCCAGACATTTTGTCTTGAAAGCTGCTTCTCTTTCCCATTCTGTGCCATCCCCTAATTAATATATAAGGTAACATAACAGACCTGATACAGACTATCTAAGACTGAGGTGGACCTAGGTTGATCCAACTAACATAATCCCAGTGGAAATCAAAAATTCACTATATGGAAATATCAGCAATTCATCTTAGACTTTGTCTTAGACAGCAAAAGACCATTTTTCATCTGCACTGGGCTTCCTTTAAATTTAAACAATTATAGTATCATGAGCAGATACAAGGTTGGGAATATCATGCTTTGTAGGAAATGTATGGTCACATGTTTTGGCAATGTCCCATTATCGGCTCTTTTTAGAAATAAATTATAGCTACAGTTGACATAGTTTTAAACACAGTATTGATACCTTTGGTAAATACATGTGTTCTTGGACATATTCCTAAGGAATTCAAACTGAATCCTTCCCAAATTGCACTCTTGCAGCAGGTCATATTAGTAATACACAGAATTATATAGCTGCACTGGAAAAATAGAACATCTCTAAAGGCTGAAATCTGGCACAATGAAATGTCAAAGCTGACATCTATGGAGAAAGTCATTTTTATCAAGCTTAAGTCCTTCAGAAAGTTTACTGCATTTTGGAAGTATTAGTAGAATGTTTTGGTAGACAGGTTGCTCATTGCATGCTTCTCTTTTCTTTGACTATATCTCCCTCTTCATGGAATTAATGCTACACAATAAACTCAGGCACATGTCCTGCTGGAGTTTATTGCTTCTAGGCACTGTGTTTATATGTGCACCCTGAACTGCAGCATGTCGAGCCAGGTCTCAAAAGACCTGACTGGCAGGGGACCCTGAGGGCCAGCCTGCCAGGCCCAGTCTGTTCTGACCCAGCTCAACATGCTTTGAAGGACATGCAGCCCCCGAAGTGAAACACCCTTATGACTCAGCTAGCCTTGTCAGGACCAACAAGTGGGGTGCTGCACAATTAATTCCTATATTTACAAATACAAATTTACGGCAAAGTTAATTTCCTGCAGCCTAACAGGGCAGCATGTATAGCCGCTACGATTTTACTATGGCACTAATTAGGCAGCTCTGCAGTAAACATCTGTAGATGTGACCAATATAATGAAGATTATAGTGACTCAAACCAGAGATAGATCCAGTGGGGGAGCAGGTGCAGTGGTGCAGTTGCACCCCATTTTGATTCCTGCTCCACTGAAACTTTAGTTTCTATTGAGTCAGGGCTGAGGAAGTCAATTGACTTCATGGCTCAGTATAATCTACCTGATTCTGGCTACTTTCATTTGTTTCCAAAGATATTAATGACTCTTTCTCCTTTTTAATGATCGTGATGTTCCACTGTTCAAACTATCTTGTCTTGTGAAATTTTCTTGTCTGTTAACCATTCCTGGTACTATCTCTGTTTCACATGCCACATCTTCACTTCCAGGTAAGTAGGGATGGAGGTAGGGGTGACTGGAGCTGGGGCTTCAGGGGTACAGGGGACTCTGTGTGTGAAAGAGGAGACCGTGTGTGTGTGGGTGGGCCACTTGAGAGGGGTGGGTCCCCTGTCTGCTTTCCTCATGGCCCACAGCACCTCTGCAGCAGTAGCGGCTATTGGGGTGCTTGGGGGGTCCTCCTGGCACAACCACCCCCTGGGGCAGCATGGCTCAGCCTCAGCCACCTAGCACCCAGATCTGCCTGTGCCAAATTGCATGGGCCTGGCATGGCTCGACACAGGGCTGCGTGCCTTTGGGCAACTTTGGGCCACTCAGGCTGTTACCTGGGGCTCTGCACTGCTTGCAGGGATTGCCTATCATGTTGGGTTGGGTCCTGCATGCATGGGCCCTGTGTGTTGTCAAAGAGGGCCTGTTCCGTGGAGGCAGGATCTGGCCTAGCATGACAGGCAGTCCCTGTGAGTGATGCAGGGCCCCAGGTGACAGCCCAAGTGGTCAGGAGTTGTCCAAAGGTGTGTGGCCTGTGCTGAGCTGGGCCAGGCCCACACAATTTGGCACAGGCAACACCGGGTAGCAGGCAGTTGGGGCCAAGCCATTTTGCCCCACACCATGGGGGACTGTGGCAAGAAGGCCCCGAACACCCTGATGGCTTTTGCTGTTGTGGGGGGAGGGCACATGGGCCCTGCATTGGGGCATGTGGGCCCTGTGGGGAAGCATGTGTGCCATGCAGGGGGGCTTCTGCTCTTTGGGGGGAAGCTGTGGCCTTGTAGAAAGGGCTGGGCCCTATAGGAGGGATAGGCCCTGTGGGGAGAGCTAAGGGCTCTATGGGGGGGTGCACCCTGTGGGGGGGCAGGGGACCCATGCAGCTCCCCCACAATCCACCCACAACACCCAGATCCTCAAGCCACCCTCACAAACCTCTCGCTCACCCAGCCACAAACCCCAGACCCCCAGACAAGTCCCATATCTCCTGAACCTCACCCCCACAAACCCTACACCCACCCACAAATTCCCCCAACCCGCCCCACCTCCAAATTGCTAAACACTTGTAGATATATCAGTAAAACTTTGCCTGACTGATTTCCATATATATATTGGCATTTCATTTTAATGGTGGAGAATTTTGTTTTCTTATCAGCATATTTGCAGTTCTAAAACAGGGAACACCAGGATCTCTGCTTGTGAGACAAGTGGTGAGATCAGTGCAGAGAAGTATGTCCAGGGCCAGCACTGGGGCCCAGCTAGAGGACAAATGAGGTGACTGACCTCTTGGCCATTTGAGGCCAAAAGGACATGCTTTAACGGTTCAAAGTGGACCACTGCAAGGATCACATCTTCTGGGTGATAGCTGCCCACATGGCAGAGTGAGGACACCCCATCAAGTCTGGCAGGGGTTCATCCTTGGGGCTGCAGGTCCAAGGGGGCAGATGCTGTTGCAGGTGGCAGTAGATCACAGCCAAGCAGCAGCCTCGCCACAACCCAAGTGGGTATAGAGTGAAGGGGCCACTCCAGGTTAGGGCTGCTTCAGCAGTTCAGCTGGCACAAGGAATAGTGTCCTTAAATACCAAGTGACTGGACCTCAGAAGCTCCTAATTGTTTCATTCAATTACTGTGAGACCTAAGGCCCACCTGGGTAATTATTAGTCCCTGCTATATGGGGGTGAAATGGTGAATGAAAAAACAAAATGCTGAGAACAACAGAGGCAAAACCCAGGATGGGAGTGCCATGTGGGCCAAGGAGTCAAAAAATGAAAATGAGTGCTCCTGAGGAGGACACCAAACAGAGCCTCCCAGGCTGCACCCACTGGTCCTCAAAAGCACCTAAGGTAGACCCCCAGATAGAGCAGCAAGCCTGTGCTCCACCGGATCCCAAGGAGTGTAGGGGGAGTGAGCCCATCTGCCACCCATCACCCAATGTCAAGCCAAAGCTCTTGACTCAGTTGACTCGGCCAGACAAGGCTGCTGAGTAAAATGCCTCCACCTATGACAGGTCACCCGCATCCTGGACTGGGAGGAGTATGTCATGAGAGTATACTGACAGGACCAGCCACACTGCTGGATCCCAGAGCATCAACCTCACCACCTGCCTCCACAGGAGGATAAGGAAAGGCTCCAGGGCCAAGGTGTACAGCTGGCCTGACAGCGGGCAACCTTCACACATCCCTCACCTGAATGGGAGGGGTTTCATCAGGGTCTAGTTAAGTTTGACCAAGCAGTCTCCTGAGGTGTACAGCACATGGAGAGCCCACACAAAGTAATGCCTGAAGCCAAAGGCCTGCCATGAGCCTGTGAGGAACCTGTGATCCACCCTGTTGAACACCTTCTCCTGGTCCAGGAACAGGAGGGAGAAAGATGCCCTTCTGGTGCATCAGTTCCAGGAGGTCCCAAACCAGTTACAGGTTATCGAAGATGGAACATCTGGGTACTATGTATGTCTTGTCAGAATGGATCATGTCCATCATCATGGACCACAGGTGCAGCAAGACAGCCTCACTGCCACCTTGAAGTCAATGCAGAGGAGAGACACCGGACACAAGTTCCTCAGGTCATTGGGGTCCCCTTTCTTCAGCAGGAAGGGCATGACAAGGGGAGCTCCCCACTTCCTTCAGATTCAGCCCATACTGCAGCAACGTCCCAGCTAAGAATGTCCCAGAATTCCCAGTAGAACTCTGCAGTCATCCTGCAATGACTGTGCCTTGTTGCCAGGCACAGGTGGAGGGAATTCAGCCAGGGTGAGAGGAGCCCCCAACTAGTGGCCCAGATCCTGAGTGGGCGGACAAGAACAGGATGGGATTCAATGTGGAGAAGTGCAGGGTGATGCATCTGGGGAGAAGCAACCCCCAGCACTCATACTGGCTGGGAAGTTCCCCTCTTGCTAGCACGGAGGTGGAATGGGATCTTGGCGTCATTGCTGACGCCAAGATGAACGTGAGCTGCCAATGTCAGGCAGTGGTTGGGAAGGCCAATCCAACCTTAGCATGCATCCAGCGATGCATTTAGAGCCAGTCCAGGGCGGTGATTCTCCCCCTTTATGCGGCGTTGGGCAGGCCGCAGATGGAGTACTATGTCCAGTTCTGGGCGCCGCACTTCAAGAGGGATGTGGACAGCCTCGAGAGGGTCCAGAGGAGGGCCACTAGATTGATATGCAGGCAGCAAGATAGGCCTTATGAGGAGCGTCTGAGGGACCTGAACCTGTTCAGCCTCA
>JAGPOW010001327.1:20466096-20494352 GCA_030014935.1 Caiman crocodilus
GGAGAGCAGGTTTAGGTTGGACATTAAGAAACACTACTTCACAGTTAGGGTGGCTAGGATGTGGAACCAGCTTCCTAGGGAAGTTGTTCTTGCTCCTACTTTGGGCACTTTCAAGAACTGATTAGATAGGTACTTGGCTGGGGTCCTGTGACCCTGGCACTCGTTCCTGCCATTGGTGGGGG
Organism: Caiman crocodilus; assembly: GCA_030014935.1. Classification (NCBI taxonomy): domain Eukaryota; kingdom Metazoa; phylum Chordata; order Crocodylia; family Alligatoridae; genus Caiman; species Caiman crocodilus. The sequence continues at coordinate 20,466,279 of JAGPOW010001327.1, forward strand.
GTCAGACTAGATGGCCTGTTTTAGGCCCCTTCTGACCCTAGATACTATGATACTAGTCTCGATCACCCACACTACCCCTTGGGAGTCCCTCCCACAAAGTCTGACAGGCTTCAGTGTTGGTTGGATCTAGGGAGAAGAGCTCTTTGTAGAAGGCCCATTCATGCATCACACATCTTAACAGGATCCATGAGGGGGGTGCTGTCACCAGCCAGAAGACAGATGCTGTACTTCTTTGGCCCCCCTACCTCTTCTCCAGGGTGCAGAAGAAGTGAAAGCCGTGGTCCATCTCCCGGAGGAGCTGGACATGCAAGCAGACAAACGAACTGTGGGTGTGGTAGTAGTTCAGAGCCCGGAGCTCTTCCCACCTCTTCTGAAACTCTCCACAGAGGGACGGGTTGGTTGGGTCAGTGGCCAGGCACCTATCCAGCCTCCAGCACTTTCTATTCAAGCTGGTTTTGGACCACCTCCCTCTGTTGGGTGTGCCCCGAGTGTAGCTGTGCCAAAAGAGTTACATGCGCACCTTCCCCATGTCCCACCATCTTCGAGTCAAGGGGAAAGGTGCCTGTTGCTCCCACCAGAGCAGCCAGAACTCCTAGAAAGCCTTCCTGGAGACCACATCCTCCAGCATACTGGCATGAAAATGGCAGTAGGCCAATCCTGGCCACCCATGCCCTGGCATGGCCTGGGCCCAGACAAGGTTGTGATCGCTTAAGGGGGTTGGCTGGATGCCAGAGGAATGGTCCTGGGCAAAGTGTGCCAATGAGATATAAGTTCAGTTCAAATGGGAGTGGCAAGTCTGGTCCTCCTCCACACATACGTAGGTGAAAGCAGGGGATGCATCAGGGTGACAGGCATGCCAGGTGTCCACCAGGGAGTACTCCATCAGCATCTCCTTAAAGACACCCACAGTGGCCTGTTTCCACTCCCTGCTCGATCAGTTTCCATGCATCCAGGGTGGTGTTAAAATCCCTGCCAAGTACCAGGCACTCATGAGGGTTGAGTGTGCTGATGTAAGTGGAAAACATGCCTAGCCAGGATGGCACTAGGTCGCTGCAGAGGTCCTGAGGGTCCCCTTGCAGGAAGACAGCTAGGGCCTGATTTGCCTGCACAGCCAGGTCATGACATTCTGCCTTCAGGCCCTGCAGTGACTGCTATACAATGTTGGTAGCCACACAGCATGGGGCCATATGGGGCACATCTTCCTTCATCACTTCTGTGGACTCTGGTACAACTGGCAGCTCCTTGGCCTGCGGGGCTTCTCCCTGCAGGATCTGTGAGGGCTGCCAGAGTTCTACCAGGACTTCCTCCAAGCCTGGAGGCTGGTCTCAACCTACAAGTCCCATGAAACACTCACCCAGGGTGATGACCTGCTTGTCAAGCCGCTCCTCTGGAACCCCCAGCTGGAGGTGCCGATGGCACAGGTGCCCCGGTTGTGACAGGCTGGCCCTTGCTGCCTGGTGGAAGAATTCCACCAACTCTGGGTCCTTCACAGAGGCGTACATGTTCTGAAGGTTCAGGAACAGCCTCTGCACTTGGACCTGGAGGTGCAGCAGGTGACTTAACACCACCTCAACATCCTGGAGAACTTCTGGCTGAAGGCCTGGAGAGAATAGAGTGAATAAAAAAGACCCTGCCTCCATACTCTAGCTGTAAGTTAGGTACATCAGCCAGAGTAATCAGGGTCTCCTGAAAGACTAGCATGGGGTACCCCAACTCCTGAAGGAAAGAGAGCACCCAGCATCTCTGGAGACCCTTCTTGCAGCCATGGATATTGAGGGTCATGATCTTAAATGACCTCATGGCTGGGGTGGTGTAGCAGATGGTATAGCAGGGGCCTCACATGCCTCAACACCCAGTATGGGGGTTACCAGCTCACGCAACACCCTCCCATAAACATAGAGGGCATCTATGAAATTCTGGGCATACCTATAAATCTGGGCATTGCAAATCTTGGGTCCTTTGCCTTCCCCTGCCAGCACCCTTCCAGTGGTGAGGATGCTGTCAAAATCTCCCCAATGGTCCAAGGTGAACATCACCTTATTGTTGGACCACTGGGTGTATTTGCAGTCAAGAAATGCAAGTAGCTCACCCTGGGGACCTCCAGGACTGAGAGGTCCACAGATTCCATGGAGCCTGCTAGTTCTCAAACATCCTCCTCCAGGACCTGGGGCTCAGCAGTCTCCTTTAGCATCACCTGAACCTCCCCGGTCCACTAAGAACCTGGACTCTGGTTGGGTTTGGGATAGCTCTGCAGACCTCAGGACAGGGTTAGGGGTAAGGGTGGGGGTGGGGCTCCCTTATGAGATGGCAAGGCAGAGCTAAAACCTTGGGGAGGTCTGCCCAAGGTCCTCAACCAGATCAGCCTGTCAGTCAAGGGACCACACTGCAACCATCCCTGGGGTGGGACCACAGAGCAGCCTGCTGGCAAGGCTTTCCTGGGAAGGCGGGGGAGGAGACCCACTGGGCCCTGGGCTGGCATCAGTGTCTGCCTTGGGGTCTTGGGAGAAAGGACCTCACGATTTGGGACTCATTGGGGGAGCCACAGGGCCCCTGTCTTCCTCAGAGTGTCAGAGGGGGAGGACTTCACTACCGGACCTACTGCTGGGTTGGCCTCAGCCTCACCCTCAGCATCCATGTTCTTAAGGGGAAAGTCCTTGCTAGCGGAGTGAGGGTTCTCTTCCTTGGGCTCCTCCTGAGGATGGGCCAGCAGTCCCAAAGCCTCCTCCACCAGGATTACCTGTTTGATCTTTTCTGGGGGTGGGGTGTTGGGTGCAGCTGGGGAGTCCCCTGGAAGCTAAGCTGCTCTTTCTCCCCATATGGAGGTTTTGGGAGGTGGAGGGGGGGCCCCCACTTTAAAGAGCTCCAGCTGTGCCTGGGCCTTATGCTTGGCTTTGCACCCATAGGGGACCTGCACTTACTCAGCCATGGGGTGGTCCCTGGGCAGACAAACTCCAGCAGGTGAGGGTAGGGTTGAGAGGGTGGAGCAGTTGCAGTGGGGGTGTGGCTAGGAGCAGAGGGGCCCTGTTTATTCTATCCCCTTGGATGCTGCCTCCTCCACAGGGACCCCACCAAACTTGGTTGAGGGACAGGGTCTCCATAGCTTGGGGGAGGACGGGTGGCTGGGTGTTGTGGCTGGGGTGTCAGAGGGACCTGAGGGGGGACAGGTGCTGGTGGCAGTAGCGCACCTCTCACAAGTGGGACCCATGGATGCCTTTCCCCACCTGGCCCATGGCGCACTCATGATGCACATCCCCTGGAGCATGGCACCAGAAGCACTGCATGTCCCCCAAAGTATAGAAAACCATCGCCAGGCTCCCCTGAAAGAAATCATGAGGCACCCCTCAGCCTCCAGCTGTGCTTCTGCTGCCAGATGAATCATGACCTGGTGATGAATGGAGTGCATTTTGTGGAGGCTGGGGTCTCAGCACCCCAGCAAGAGGGGCACCACTGAGGAGATAACCCTCCTGAGGTTCTGGAACTGGGGGACCAGGGCTTAATTTGGGGTAGAGGTTGGGACAGAACTAAGGACCACCCAGATCCCCAGCTTTTCTAGGGGATTGAGGGGAATGTATCTGCCCACTATCACAAGCCCCCTCTCCACAGCCTTTCTGCCATAACCTTGGGTGCCCCCACTACCTGAGCCACAGCCTGTGTAGCATGAACTGAACTAATGTAAATAATGCTAACATAGAGTGTAATAATAGTAAAATATAATCATGTTAGTATTCTCCTGTAAGCAATCTGAAAACTCCATTTTGTATCCTTCTTCTTGACATAAGTGAATGTGTAAAAGGGTGAATGGTGAGAGAATGGCATAGAGATGGGAGAAGAAGATTTAACTGTTTATGTAAGCAACAAGGTGCCAAATGTAAGTTACCAGCCAGTAACTAACTAACAAATGGCTAAAGAATCCCTTTGAAGCTCGAGGGCACAAAGGAGATAACAGAAGAAGAAATTCTGCCAGATGGGCAACAAGAAAACTCCAAGGTTAAGATAAGATGAAGACAATAGAAGAACAACCACAAAAACAGAAGCTGGGTATGGAAACACCCCAAAGCACTGAAACAAAGGATGCCAATCCTTATAAAAGAACACTTTGAAAATACCAAGATGGGTGAGTCTCTTTTTCTACAGATGCATCTGTTCACCCCACTTCAGCTATTATCTTCAAATCTGCTATCTTCAAATCATCATCTACTCAATAAGCCCAGGTTGGCCACCCTGGGCTGATATTGAGCAACTATTGCTGGTAGCTATATCTGGTGTATGTGTGGATGAAATGCTTGTTTTGTGTATGTGTATGCCTATGTATAATGATGTGTATGATGATTTGTGTGTGTTTGTATGAATGGTGTGCCCAAAGCTCTATGTCTAACTCATGTGATCAATACATGCAGCACCTTGCCTTATCCCCCTTTATAAAGTCTTGCTCCTGATTCGAGCAATTGGCAATTTGTGTAACACCTGCACCCAGGTCTCAAAATACGGGTTCTCTGTGATGGCCAGAACCAAAGGGGTTAATGAGCAACCTCTAGCAAAAAAAGCTCTGCTTCTTGACAGTATCTGGTAAGGCCTATAATTAATATTGACTAGGCCAAAGTTTGCAAATTTGTTTCCCGCAGATGTATCCTGTCTGTCAGAAGCATAACCATAATGTTAAAATTAACTGTCTTTACCAATCATAAGACTAACATGGGCCTCAAGAAGTGGAACTAGAAAACAAAATTGCAAACTTAGCTGATCTAATCATTTTTTTTGAAGGTCAGTAAAACTAGCAAACCTAACCACAAGGTATAATTAACACATTTCCAAAAATTCCAAGTGGGTTGAACTTAGGTAGCGAAAAATGCTAATCTCAGACCCTAAAGTGATGTGGTGTGATTTGCTTTTTGGGTAAATCCAAGTTTAGGCAGTAACCTATTATAATAATTTCTAACACGTTTTAACTCCATAGGGTAACAGATGTAGGGTAAGATTGTGAGTAGCTCTAAAGCCAACAGATTAGCATAGGACAGGATATAAAGGAACATGCATGTCAGGTGACCAGTAGGAAGAATGGAACAGAATGGTTATTGCTGTTCCAAGCCTGGACTCCAGACTCCCAATGTAATCAAGGACCAGATCCTATCCAAGGGAACTTCCCCGATGCTCCCCCCGACAGCATGGATCAGGGATGCCTGACTTCGCTGGATCAGCTTGACGTGTACCTGACTGAGGGACTATCAATAAGTTGCCAACCAAGTGGGAACTCTTTGTCAATTTGTCTGTTTTTATTATCACTGTCAATTTTTAACTTTTATTGTTATGTAGTCTGCTTATTAACTTAACTTTTTTATTAACTGTTATACGTGTAAACTATATTTTCTGCTTAAACATATTTTTTTGCTATTTTGTTGCTATAAGTAAAATTTATCTTTAATTTTATAAGTGAAACTTGTCTTTGCTTCACTCCTTACTCTGCCTCCCTGATCCTGAACCAAACAGCCCAGTGCCTGATACAGTTGCAGGAACCAGTCAGCCTGCAACTAAATTGATACACTCACAGTGCCCAGCTGGCCTGTGACAGTTCTCCCAGTTGGGCAGTTGGCACTTCACTCCATGCTTACAGGTGAATGATGGAAAGGGGGCCCTGCTGCCCAAGCTGGAAGGACCAGCATTGGAGGGTCCAGGCCCTGCAACTGCAAGTTGCCCCACAGCCACCTGTGCATAGCTGTGGTTCCCCTGTTGGGGGCTGCCTTGGTGGGGCCAGGGCTAGGGACAGGGACAGGATGAGTGTGTTTGATGACTGATGTAGTAAACCTGGTCCCCTCCAATACCAATGATCTATTCTTGGGGGCAGGGCCCTTGCCCTTCCCACTGCTAGTTGAGAAGGAGCCTTTTCCACTGCTCCTGTCATGGGTCCCTGATGATGGGGGAGGAGGTCTTGGGAACCCCTCTGAGAGGCGCCTGGCTAAGGGAGACCCCCTGGCCCTGTTGTATCCCTGTTAGAGTCCCACTTGCCCCCACAGTGTGGGTTGCAGGGTTGTCTAACTCTGGTGGGTGTCAGTTGGACTCTGCCTCCAGGGTGGGGTTGTAGGGACATGGAGCCCCTCAGGAGTCTATCTGGAATCTGCCCCCTTAGTGGGGGCAGCAGGAAGTTCTGTGAGGGCATCTGCTACCCCGCCAGCCAGAAGGCTCCTGCCCTGCCATTGTTCTGCATAAGGGAGAGAAAAACCAATAAAGAAAAAAGCAAAAAATAGAGCAGGGCTAGTGATTCTAATAGGGGCAGGCTGAGGCTGTGGGGGAAGTTGGGGTGGGGAGGGAAAAGGGGGCTGAAGCTCACTGAACTATAACCCCACAGGAAACCAGGTGAGTTATGCCTGGGGAAGGTGGGGGGAGGGAGCGCGCGCACGCGCACACACACACACACACACACACACACACACACACACACACACACACGGGCTGGGAAGACTCGAGCTGGCTTACTCAGCCACACAACAAACACCAGGGCAGGGGGAGTGTACCACAGGACTTACCACAGGAGGACAAAATACACCGTGGATCCTGTAAAAAGATGGCTGGAGTAGTAGAGGGACTTTGTTTACTGAAGTACAGTGCAGGAGCCCCTCAGGCCTCCAGCCAGGCACTCAGAAGCAGGACAGCAGGCAGGGAAACAAAGCACAGGATCAGATGCAGTGAGGCAGCTGTCAGGGAGTGCAGGAGCAATCAGTCAATTAGGGAGTAATCCAGGGCAGGTGTAGTTTTAGGTGGTGCAAGGTGGTGCAGCAGGGAATCTCCCTCTCTTCTCAGAGGGGACAGCAGCAGAACAGACGGCAGCAATAGCAGCAACAGCAGTAGTGGTGGTAGTAGCCATTCAGTTCAGCCACTCAGGGTGTGCTATAGGTGAAAGTGGAGGTGAAGGTTGGGGGTTGCCTGACAAGGCAACTGGGGCAGGGAAGGCATCTCTAGGCTCCGGCAGTCATGGTGGGAGGGGGGCCCACAAGCAGTGCAGGTTCCCTCCCCAGGCTGTCCCCCAACCACAGAATGGCGGTAGGCTGGGCAGAAGGCCAGAACAGGGGTGCATAAGCTGGGGTGCAGTGTGGGGGTGCAGTGCTGGGGTGTGGTGCAGTGTGGTGGGCCCCTCCCTGAGGGGAGGGCAATGGCGTGCAGCAGAGGCCCTCCCATGGGGGGGCAGCAACAGCAGCAGCAACAACTCAAGGCAGGAAGGGGTATGGCCAACTTAGCCCCAAAAGTTCTGAGAACAAGCCAGCAGCTAGCAGTAGCCAGAGGCAGGAAAGGTCTTGGGCATCTCCCCAGAAGCTCCTGAGATCAAGCTAGCAACAGCAACAGCAGCAGTCTGGGACAGGAAGGGGCATGGTGAACTTCCTCCCAGCGGCTTCTGTCCTAGCAGCTCCTGTCTATCTGTGTTACCTAAATGCCATAGGCCCTAAGGCTCACCTGACTAACTAGTGGCCCCTGTGGTGTGGGGCCAGTGAATGAATAACACAGCAAAATGCTTGGGACAACTAAGGCAAAAACAAGGTGGGAGTATTGTGGGTCAAAGCATCAAAACATGAAAAGAAGTGTGCCTGAAGGGGACACTGAGCAGAGCCCCCCAGGTCACACTCACCACTCCCCAAAGGCATCTGAGGGACTTGTGGATGTCTCCCACTGGTGCTCTGCCCAGAAACATACATGGGCAAGTGAGAGGAAAGTGGCCCTGCAGTCTCTGGGCACCTTCCTGGCTACAGCTTCCTTCCTGGTCAAGTACAGGGCCCACTTGGCCAGGGACAGGAGGAGGTTGACCAGGAGGTCCCGGGACTTGGTGGGGCCATGGATGGGGTGACCAAAAATTAGAAGGTGGGGGGTGAAATTCAACCAAAACCTCAGAAAGATGTTCTGGAGGTGGAGGTAGAGGGGTTGTGGCCTGGAGCACTTGAGGGTCCTATGTGCCACGGTCTCCCTTTGCCCACAGAAGGAGCAAGTGACTGGGGTGCCTGTGAAGCTCACCACATACACACCCATGGTGATGGCTCCATACAGAAGCCACCAGCTGAGGTCCCCAGTGACTCGTGAGATGAGGGTAGAGTACAGATTCAGCCACTGGGGTGCCCCAGCTGTGCCCTCACTGAGCAGGTCCCACCATTTGGCGTCTGGGTGGAACATGAGGGTGGCATGATGGATTATGTGGCATACAAGTGTGTAGAGGTGGCAGCAGTAGATGGTGGAAAAGTGGACTGGTCTGGTGTCCTCCAGTTGGGTTAGATGGTGGAATGGGGAGCACCATGAGGCCAGGTGGGGTGCTGGTTCCACAACAAACTCTGGAGGGCTGGATGACACCGTGGGGAGAGGACCATCACCATGCAAGACCTGGTTAACAAGGGCAAGGGCATCTGGAGGTAGGGCAGATTTCACCTTCTAGCCCAGACAACAGGTCGCAAGTCCTAGAAACTCCTGACTATTTGTATCACCCAATTATAGTGGGCCCACATGGCTAACTAATAGCTCCTAATTTATGGGGCTAATGGATGGATGACACAACAAAATACTTGGGACAACTAATGAAAAAACCAGGATAGGAGTGTCATATGAGTCAAAGGGTCAAAACATGAAAATAAGTGTGCCTGAGAGGGACACTGAGCAGAGGCCCCTGGGCTGCACCCACCGATTCTCAAAGGCACCTAAAGAGCCAGTGGATGCCACCCACTAGTGCTCCGCCCAGGGACTTACATGGACAAATGAGAGGAAAATGGCCCTACAGTCTCCAGGCACCTTCCCGGCCAGAGCCTTCTTCCTGGTCAAATATCAAATAGCGAGGCCCAGGAGGAGGTTGACCAGGAGGTCCCAAAACTTGGTGGGGCTGTGGATGGGGTGACCAAAAATTAGAAGGTGGGGGGTGAAATTCAACCAGAACCTCAAGAGGAAGCTCTAGAGGTGGAGGTGAAAGGTTGCAGTCTGGTGCATTGAAAGATCATGTGCTCCAGGATCTCCCTCTCCTTTGCTCCGTGAAGTTCACCACATACACACCAATTGTGATGGCTCCATAGAGGAGCTGCCAGCTGAGGTTCTCTGTGGCTGGTGGGATGAGGGTGGAGTACAGACTCATCCACTGGGGTACCCCAGCCATGCCCTTGCCAAGCAGGTCCTACCACTTGGTGTTTGGGCAGAGCATGAGGGTGGCATGATGGACAGTGTGGTGCATGAGCATGTAGACGTGGCGGTGATGGACACTGAGACAGTAGACTGGCTGGTGTCCTCCAGCTGGTTCAGGTGATGGAGCGGGGAGCACTGTGAAGCTAGGGAAGGCGCCGGCCCCATGACAAATTGCAGTGGGCTGGAGGACTCAGGGGAGCAAGTACCACTGCTGCCACACAGAACCTGGTCAATAAAGGCAAGGGTGTTGAGAGGTAGGACAGATTTCACCTGCTGGACCAGACAGCAGGTCACACATCCCAGAAGCTCCTGAGGGCAAGTAGCCCTGAGATGCTTGCCAGGGCTGCTGAGGCCAGCACAGGGCAGATTTTCATACTGCTGGGGCCAGCACAGGTGCTGGACTCAGGCTCTAGCTCCCCCTGGCTGCAGAGCTGGGAGGTGCTGTCCAGAATTATTTTGCCCCAAGTGGTACAACTTGCCCCACACCAAAGTGTATGTCTGGGCACATGTTCTAAGGCAAAAATCCCCGGCTCAAATTTGTACCAATCCTGTTTGAGCTGCTGCAAACACACATGCCTGCATGTGTAGATGCACTCTTTGTGTGCCTAAATGGGAGTTTTCCAGCCATGTAAGTGAGATAGAATTCTTCCCTGTGTGTACAACTTCTGCATTTTATGATTTTGAAGTGCTTTATCATATAGACATGGTGTTCTCCAAATATGGATTTATGTAAGTCAAATAAATTTGTTTTATACCCTAGTATGAAGTCAGACCTGAGAATGATACATCAGGTTAATGCCAACTAGGGAGCTTCTATATTATAGAATTACAACCAGAGATCGAAAGACTTTCTAGGTTAAACTGAATATTTATAAAGGACTTCAAAGCAGCCTGAGAAGAACAGTCACATATCAAAGGCAGCAAATATAGAAGGAAGTTTCTTTACAGGAGATACAATAATTGACAGCACAGTAATTGGTACATAGAGCCTGCTGATGTGATAGAAAGAGGACTTTCTTGAAAGTAATGGTCTGTTTTCATTCCTAATTAGATTATATATTTATATCAAAGAAATTCCAGAACCATGAATTTTAAGTGACTACAATTTTGGGGGATCAGTCGTACCTGTTCATTATCCAAATAAATGTGTGTGGATGCTATTAGGGTGGGAAAAGATATTTCATAATCTCTGTAATTAAGTTTCTCTGGCACTTCCCAGAAGCTTATACGTTAGTGAACTTTAATCAGGGCTTGTGATTTTTTTTGTTTCTTTCCCCCTGCAGCAAAAGTAGTTTACAATCCTTTAGAGCTTGCAGGGTTTGGAGAAAGTGCTTGGAATTCAGCAGAGAAATATCCTTTTTGTTATTCTCGTGAAAATACATTAAAAAAAATAAAGCCTTTGAAAAATCATTATTTGAACATTCTCAAGACAGACTTAGATCCACAGATAAAATATCTGAGGGATGCATCCACATCTCCCAGGTTCCATCTCTTCAGAGCTCTTACATGGGACAATACTGTGCACATGCCATCCCCAGAATTGAAGATATGACAAATGGACCATTTATCTTGGCTCTTGTTCTGACCAATAGGAAAGAATTGTTTCATGGTATGGGTGAATGTGAAGGTGATGGAAACCTTTGGAGAAAGTTATCATAATAGTATAGAGTTCATGATGCTAAGGCAGATCTAAGAGACTCGATTTCAAAAGGGCAGATTCCAACCAACTCAAGATAGTAGGCAAGGCCCCATGGGAGGAGAAATTGAAAGATAAAGGAACCCAGGAGGGCTGAAAGCTTCTAAAGCCCAATAAGAAGCTTTTATGACATGATGGAATCATGAGAAGAATGGCAAGAGCCACTGTGGCTGCACACGACTCTTTTAGGATGCCTCAAAAGCAAAAAGAAAGTATATAGGCAATAGAAGGATGGGCAGACAACCAAGGAACGATGCCAGAAAATAGCAAAAAATCATAGATGCAACAATAAAAAGCAAGCTGCACCTGGGGGGGGGGGGCAACAGCAAGAAGAAATTCTGTAAATGTGGGGTCAAAAAAGAAAAATCAAGCAAATTGTTGGTCTATTGTTAAATAGCTAGCATAAGCTGGAAGGTGCAAAAAGGCTCAATGGCAGACGAGGTTCTTTGGGTATATGTGATACATCTTTTATTAGACCAACTGAAGATTTGGAAAACTTCTTGTTTACAAGCTTTTGGGTATCAAATATTAATATTAATTTTCTAAATCTTCTAGGGCCCCATGGGCCAGATAAAATGGCCTTGCAGGCCTGATCCAGCCCATGGACCATATTTTGCCCACCTCGATCTAATACAAATTCATTCTATTATATCATGTTGGTTAATTATAAAATATAAAAGCCTTTTGTAAAATTTTAGCAACTCACTACACAATGCTACTCAGGCAGCTCCAGAAAGGGCAACTCTTATACAATTTATTTTGGGAAATATCTTGGCAGGGAAAGGAAGGTGAGTGTAAAGAGGTGATGATCCTGATTTTCAGTCATACCAAAACATTGAACTTTATGGTGCAGATGCATATAACAGTTGGAAAGTTTCAAAGTGAAATACACTTGCAAATATTTCAATAAGCATTGATTTCAGATGGTCTATGTGGTGTTTCCCTGAATGGGACATTTCAAAATGCTGTAGCCTCATCTAGCACCAGCCAGAGGGCATTAGGAGAGGTTGCAGGAGCCTGTGTCTCTGCTCACCACTCCCCTCACCCCTCACAGGGAGAAGCAGATGGAAGAAGAGACTGGAGAATGCTGGTGAGGCTAGGTAAAGGTGGTAGCCATTAGGGGATTTGTGGGGATCCCAATTCTACATCCCAAATCCCTTAGGTACCACAGCCAGTAGAAACATGGACCTGGAAACCCAGTTTAGATGGCTGGAACAACAGCATCAGTAGTAGTTACAAGAAGATCAGTGAATGCACTTTCTGGACAGAGGGCAACACTTGTACATGTGATGCCATTAACATATACACATGATGAAAACCACTTTGTGTGGTTTAATGGCATCACAGCCTACTTGTGCAAGACTTCTGGGAGTTTCAAATGACTGTATCATTGCAATCTAACCTACATCAGGATGCTCTGTCAGCTGGTCCCATGGCCATGGGCAGGTAGGCTCCTCAGAAAAAAGGATTGGGCCCCTCATTGCTTCTACCTTCAGCAGGATCCTGCAGCCAGCAGGATGCCTGGGGCTACCCAGGAACAGATTGGCTTGCCCCTGGAGAAGCACAGGAAGCAGCAGGAGGGTGGCTGGGTTTTCTGGTGGTCAGAAAAGGTGATGTGGATGGTGCAAGGGGCACTGGAAGCCCAGACAGGCTGCCAGCTGGCTGTGTGCAGCCCAGCTCAGAGGTACCCAATTCAATGCTTCCTCAAGCCCACCTTGGCTTCCACTACCCCATGCAAGATTTCTGTCACCTTCTCTGGCTGCCAGAAAACACAGCCACCCTCCTGCCACCTCCCTGTACTGCCCCAGGGGCAAGCCAGCTCACTCCTGGGTGGACCCAGGTATCCTACCAGCTGCAGGACTCTGTTTTCAAGAAGTGGTAAGGGGCCTGATCCTTGCTGTTGAGAAGCCTCCCCACCCTGCTCCCCCCACCACAGCCAGGGGGTGGGTGAGCTTCCAGCAGGCTGAGTGGGCCCTGAGTTGTGGGGGCCCCCAGTCCTTCCCTCCCTGGTGTCAGGAACCATATCCCTGTCACCTGTCCTCCCAGTTGTGACTGCCCCTATTACAGCTGGTGGGGCTCCGTCATGCTCCAAGCTATCATCGACCACTGTGGCACCTTCACCGATGTGAGCAGCAGCTCAACTGGAAGCACCCACGATGCCCGCATGTTCTGCAATTCCACACTGCCAGCCTGATGGGGAGCAGGAACTATGCACCAGGGGTGCTGGACCTCCAGCTGGGCAAGGTGATGGTTCCACCCCTCCTCATCAGGGACTCCAAGTACCTGTTTGTTCCCTGGCTCTACATTGACCAGCTGAACCCCTGGTGGCCACATTTTAACAGGTGCCTGGGCCAGACCTGCATGCTGGTGGAGTGTGCTTTTGGGCACCTGAAGGGATGCTGGTGCACCCTCACCACCTGCCTTGAGGTTGCGGAGGTAAACATCACCCAGGTCATCATTACAGACATCTGTGAGGTCTAGGGGAAGCTGTTCAATGAGGGGTGGGTGGAGGAGGTACAGCAGGTGGGGGATGCCCGGCCCTGGGAGCACCAGCTGCAGCAGCAGCAGCAGCAACAATGATGGGCTCCCCATTACTAAGGCCCCAGGCATGCCACACACCTGGCAGTGGGGCCAGGGCACTGGGTGCAAGAGAAGCTGGTGGATCACCTGCTGCTGCACTCGCCACTTTAGGCCACTCAAACTAAAAAGCCATTTGGCTCATTCCCTGCAGCATCCCTGAAAGGGAAATTCCAACATAATGTGACTTCATACAGGTCAGAAAGCCACAGAGGCCATAGAACTGCAGTAGGCAGTAATGTTCCCTGGGAAAATATACATGTAAACGTTTAGATCCTGACTAGCTGAAGCTGACAGTGCCAGGACAATATTGGTAATTCTTTCCAGAAAAGCCAATTAGTTCCTTGTTCACATCTCTGTTCTGCAGCTCATGCACTCCTCAGCGACCAGGAATTATTCACTGATGTACCTTCTCCTTTGAAATGCCTTCCTCCAAAAGACAAAACTGAACGCCAATTAATGAGAGCTGTCATACTGCTGAGATAAATGCCAAAATTTCAGATTACATCACTTGGGGTGAAATGTTAATTTTCTGATGGCATAAATTTGCAGTAACTTCACCGAAGTCAATGAAGATGCTCTGGGATTACCCTTGTCTAGCAGGAAGTAGAGCCTCCACCACATAGACCTGCAACAACCAGTGGGTATTGACTTCATATTTTGGTGACTATCACAATTTTTTATATTTTGAGATAAGCATTACTCTCAACTTTACCTCAGTCATTACTAGGCGCTCTGCTCAATAAATCTCAACATTCTCATCAGCAGAAGTTAATAATAGCTTTGTGCCCTTTTAAGTGATATGAAGAAAATATCTCATTCCTACTTGTTCCCAGCTCACAGATTAGTGCTATTAAGTATTGTGTAATCATGAATAAAACTGCCTGTGAAAAATGAAAGTCTCTGTCTTAAAATGCATTTCAATGAACCTTGCCAGGATTATGCATCTATTATGACCTGCAGCTTTTGTCTTGCTAAACTTTGCCTTGCTAGACTTGCTAGTCTTACTGCTAATTTCCACTGTCCTTGTGAGAGCTGAAATGCTTGAAGGGTTGATGATCCCAAGGTCCTTAGCATTTATATATTTGAGATCTAGTAGCATACACACAGAGGGCCTTGTTACATGTTGCACTTTGAGCTGCTCAAACTTTGATCACTGTCAGATCTAGCTCCAGTTCAAAGCAGTCACGCCTTAAGGCTAAAAACCATCTCTGACTTTCCCGCACCTACACAGCTGTGACTTGCCACTCGAGGTCTGGTGAACTGCGGCCTCACTAGCAGCTACAGCTGTGAAGCGCCACTACAAGGCTGTTAAGCCAAGAAAGGCTTCTGTCCCGTCTCTAGATCGGGGTGTATGAGAGATGGGTTCAGGGGGGTGCATGAAGCTGGGAAGCAGAGAGTTAATGGGATAGGGTAGGTAATGAAATAGGAACTGGAAAGGAAATGTGGGTAGGGAAAGGGTGCATAAATTAAAGAAGCCAGCCACTGAAGGATAAAATAAAAAGAAGTAATTTTAAAAAAAGAAATCAAGAGGAAGCAAATATTAATAAAAGAAATAAAGAAGCAGCCCTCATGTTTTAATGAATTTGGATTAGGGTATGTGTGCATGGGGTGGGGTGCTTAGCGAGCTTCTCAGAGTGTCTGGGAGGTGGGAGCAGTGAAGGAAGGACTTTTGGGAGAGCTACTGCCCCTGCCCTGGGAAGGAAGCCTCAGCTCATGGGGACCTAAACTGGCCCTCTAGCTTGTTCCCCCTAACCCATCCAGACCCTAGTCCTGGTCTCCTGGACTCCTGCCAGAGTACTTGGCAGAGCTCCGCCTATCCATGGCCTGCAACCTGGATGGCTGGCATGTGCTCTGCAGGCTGTTTGCACTATTGGGGGCGGGAAGGTCCCCTCACTGGGGGCAGGGGGGACTTGGCTTGGTGTCAGAATTGCCCCTTGGCAGTAGAATTCAGAGGGTGGAAATTTTGTCTGCGCGGCAGGGTGGGGGAGGGGACACTGACTCCTGATATGCTGGAGGACTGCACACTGGGTGGTTCACCTGTGGGAGTGGCCACACATTCATGGAATATGACCTGGATAACCTGAATCGGAGATAAACCTGCTCTAGAGAGGTATATCTTTAATCCATCTAAAGTGTACTTAAACTTATTTTCAGTTGTTTCTCTGTGGCTAATCCAGGGGCTAAGAGCTCCAGGAGTTGCTTAAAATTAATGTGTAACAAGGCCCTGAGTTCATGTCTTTGGAAAATTAAGAGGTCAAAGGGGAGGAGTTAGATGAAGATGTGACATACACTTGACAAGAACAGCTTCTCACAAAGGCTCAGCAATACTTTGTCCCCTGATGAGTTGGTTGGGACAAGTTCTGCCAAGCATCTTGAAACCTAACTGCAACCCACAATTTGGTACAGGCTGTACAACATCATAGTGGCCTCTTGGTATGTACTGGGGCAGCTAGCTCACACTGATTTCCATGTTGCTTTGGCTTCACTGCATTCTTACCCTGGCTAGCAAAATTAAAGCTAGTTTTGGCATGTGTACTTATCCTGAAAGCCCAACCTCTGGCTGCAGTACCTGCAAACCTTTAGGCAAGCTTTCCTCACTGTTTCCTAGAATCAAGGCATGAATCCAGCAAGTGCTTCTTGGTCTCTTTTCAGCTTTCAACAGTGTGGCTTGAAAATTTTCCAGTGAGACTTTTTCTGATAGAAAATGGTTTTATGATTTCATGGAAATCTTTTGTTTTCAACAAACATCAAGAAACCTGAATTCCAAGGTTGAAAAAACCCCTAATAGTGGAATGTAGTAACAGGAATGTTGTATACAAATCATGGGAAATGATCCTTCCACTAGTAAGGCCTCATCTGGAATAAAGTGTCCAGTTGTTAGTGCTGAACTTCAAGAAAGAGACAAACACATTAAAAAGAATCCAGAGAGCAATAAGAGTGGTTGGAGATCTAAAAAAATTGGATCCATTAGTTTAGAAAACAGAAGACTAGGGGGCAAAAACCTTTAAATACAAACGGGTTTTCTAACAGAAGATGGTGATCAATTGTTCTCTGTGTTCAAATTGGAAAAAAGAAGAAATTATGCCTTAAATTTCAACACAGGAAATTTATGTGGGCTCTTAGGGGAAAAAAATGTAATTATGAGGGTGGTTAAGCACCCAAGCAGATTAAACTGAGAAGCCATGGAATTTCTTTCATCAGAAATTATTAGTTCAGTTAGACAAAGGTTTTTTTGGGAATTATTTAAGCATGGATGATCCTGCCTTGAGCAGAGCATTGGGCTAAGTGACTTATTGAGGTCCCTTTCAGTCTTATTATACCTAAGCTGCACAAATGTTGTTGAGTGTTATTGCTAGCTCCAATTTGGAACAATCACACTTCAGGCCAGGAGAGGCCTGAAGGACTGGAAAGTACGGCTCCCTCCTTTCGGGTGGCACTGATGCATCCCCAGAATATAGGACATCCCCTTGATGAGCTGGGAGGAGCCATCAGTACCTTTGGCCAATCAGTGGTAAGGGAGTGGGGCCGCTGCCTCCTTAACTAATCAGCAATGAAGGACAGGGCCACCACGAAAAGGCCACCTCCCTCCCTCCCTGGCTGGCTGGGAGCCTTGTTCCTCCTGGTTCTTCACCACCAATAGAACTGTGAGGATAAATGGTTGGCACATATTTCTACCAAAGGGAAAACAGGACTTCTTTTAGTTCATTCTTCATTTCAAAACAGACAGGAGACAAAAGGTTTAAAAAGAGAGTGGTCCAGTTGATAGAAAACAGGCTGGTGACCCTACCCACTTCCCATTCCAGGTCTCCCCTATGGCCCAAGGTGCCCTTCCCACCTCCAATCCCTCAGGCTTTACTTCTGCCTCTTGCCTCTCCCCTGCCCCCGGGGCATTATTTACTTGTGGCTGCCTGTGCTGTCTGTCCAAGGGGAGCAGGAAGGAAGGGATTAACTTGACTGCCCTGCAGCCACTGCTGCCTGGGCCTGCTCTTCTTGTTGGGCATGCAGGCTAACCCTTCCCTGTCTTCTCAATGGAGATAGACAGCATGGGCAGCCAAATGTGAATGGGGGAGGTAAAGGGGGGGGGCAGTGAGTGGGGATCTAGAGTGCTGGGGGGGGGGGCAGTGGGACCAATCTGGGACAGCAGAGGAGGGATGGGTGGGATGTTTACAGTACAGTGTAGCTTAGGTATATGAACTGGGTCCAATGCATCAAGAGATAATCCTGTCCTGGAGCGACATCACTTTGAGCCATAAAATAATGTGCAGACAATCCAAGAGTTAGGAGCTCCAGGAGCCGCCCAAAATTGCCTTGTAACAAGGCCCTGATTCTATGAAATTCTGAAAAAATATACAATGCTTTTGTATGAAAATGGCAAAAAGAAACTATTTTTACTGGAAGCTTATATGGAACTATGAAGGGGGAGAAAACTTTTTTTTTCTCAACAGATAATAAAAGAAAACAATTTTTAAGTTGAAATTGCTTTATTTTTTAATCCATAAATATTTGTTACTGACAAAAGTGGAAAATTCCTTAAGACTCTAAATTTTACTAAACTGATAATATTTTTGTTTACAGTACATATAGAATGTGCTTTTACAAGTAAGTATAACAACAAGAATAATACAGAGAAAAACAGTCAAATACTGCTCATCTTGAAGCTTATTTAATGGTTAACCAAGATTCTGTGCAAAGTTACAGATACAAATGTACTTTCTCATCAGTACTATCATAGAATAAACATAAACTGGGCTAAAGCACAAAAAAGATCACTTAACCCCTCTTAGGAAATGTTTCCTCCAAACTAAAAATATTACATTAGAATTCTCTCTCTTAGAATCAATAAATTCTTGCTACAAAATGTCTAACTGATTTACAGAATCATGGTTGTAAGAAGCTAATACAAGTCGTGTGAGCAGAACTTTAAAAACGCCATGATTCTCACATCTCACTGCTCTTGGTGTATAGGACCAACAGTGAGAATTTCTACAGATCATGAAAGTCACAAAAGAGACACAGAATGTCATTTCTCTAACTACTGATATTATGGATAACTTTTAGATTTACATAAATATATAAGAACAGAAAAATTCCATTTTCCCAAAGCCCACAGGCCTTCAGCAAGTGAAATGCAGATTTATTTTAGCCAGCTGAATTTAGAACTCAACATGGTCACCTTGATTGAAACCCTAAACCACCTAAAGACAGGCAATTACTGAATGTCTTTATGGTCAGCTTGTAAACATTCAATATACAAGTGACTATTTTCTATGAAACAGCTTGATACACGATTATTGCTACCACTTTTTATGATGATATTTATTTCAACTTTTCACATATTTCCCATAGTTTTAACTCCCCTGAAACAGACTAGCACATGGAATCCACATTTATTACATACTGTCCAGTAGAATCACTTCCTCCAGCTGTACACAATAAATCTGAAAAAAAACTAAGATTAGCTATGTCTCTTGTGTAAACAGAAAATGGTTAATTGCTCACAAAGTACAAAATGTATTTCCATTCCTGTTAAATATTACTCTGTTTCATGATGACTTTTCTCAGCTACTGGGAATATTTTACTTTTTTTTCTGCAGTATGAATCTGTTCCTATATGATCAACACCCTGATGGGCGTGCTTCTTTGATAGTTATTTGTGTGTAGCTGGAATATACATAATCAGGAAACTGGCTTTGCAAGTGGTCAGGAAAAAAAAGACAGTGGGTAGAAGTTAAGTCCGGATAAGAAAATGAGAGCTTGTAGCCTATGGGTAATTGTTTCCCATCCCAACCTGCCCAAAATCCCAAATAATATAAACTCATTTATAAAAAAGGAGCATTCAAACATTGAAAAATATTGTCATTTTTTCATTAAAACACAATTTTATGCCTTTAAAACACTTCTGATAATAAATTTTCTGTTAGGTTGTTTGTGGTACACTAAAAACAGTTTCCCCTATATATCTCAAGAGATTAAATTATTACAGGGTCACTCAGAACTTCTTGGTTATATTCTAATATACAGAGAGTTTTCTATATAGTTTTATATAGAGAGATATAGATATAGATACATTATTTGATAAAACTGTGTACAATCCACTGTTGTACAGTGCTGTCTGGTTGTACAGTCCTGCCTGAGGCATGCAATGGGAAGGAAATAAAAATGCCATGTTCACAGGGCATACTATTTTGAACCTCTCTCCTTCCCCTACTTACATTCTCAGAAATGGACAGTCCATAGAGGCTTGTGACTATCTGGGAACAGAATAAGCATTCTGTGCAACGTTACAGATACAAATGTACTTTCTCATCAGTACTATCATAGAATAAACATAAACTGGGCTAAAGCACAAAAGAGTTGGAATATATGAGTCCAGCAACATATACTATACGGAGGAATCCTGGCTGTGTTCTGCTTATCTCTTCAGTACAGAATGACATGGTGGTTCAGATATGGACAGGATAAAAAAAGAGAAAGTGGAATTTGTGTGTCCAAGAAACCATGGGGATTGCATCCTGCTACTAGGACTGGATGTATATGCCAAAGGAAAAGGAAATGGAAGGGTTATCTCAGAAAGCTGCTCCACATAGTACACACTCGTATTCTTACTAAAGTCAACACCTGCTACTCTAGAGACTATATTGCAGCACATGTTGTTTTCCTTTTATTCAGACTAGATATGCCAAAACAAGGATTTCTAGCAAACCAATAACAATAGCTATCCAGAGCCAGGACTCCCAATCACAGACCTGAGTCCTTTCAATGAAAGCCTTTCAGATGAAAAGAAGCTTAATCTAACACAACTGCTTGTATTGAAACTTTGTGATAATTACCAATTTACCACATTATACCAGGCAAGTCACAGACACGCGTAATTTCTGGAAGTAAAGGGAGGCTTTTGATGCACAATGCAGTCTCAAGAGGAACTTCTGTGGTCTGTCACCATAGTATTGGAATCCCTGAAGAAGTTACATACTGCTAGTTTCTGTGGAAAAAATCTCAATACAGCTGCATGAGATCAAAAAGTATGTGTATGGGAGAAAGGGAAAAGAGGGGGACATGCTATCTTTGGAGGTTTATTATCAATGTATGTTTAGGATGGGTAAGAAAGGGTCCGTCATGATTTTCAAACAGTACAAAGGAAGGCTCTGAAGTCAAATGGCTCAGAACACACCACATAATCTACACAGCTACTTGAGAAAATAATTTCAGTGTCTACACTTTCCCTAGAGGTTGTGGAAGCTGCAAGTAGATTGAGTCTGTTCAAATTAACCATGGCTCTCGGGCTGCTGGCAATTTGCTGATGGTGAACGTTTGGCATGGGTTTGCCTTGGAATAGCTGGGCTGATGTGGTAAGAGGTGGCCTTGGGAAGGTAGAAAAGAGAAGTCAGGATATCTTGTGTGATACGCTTGAAGGAAATCTTCCTCTTTTCTCCTTCCCTTGTCAAAACAGGATGATTTACTTGGAGTTTATGGCCTCATCTCAAGGAGGTTTTTCTCTCTCAAAGCATGAAATAAGAAAGAGCATATAGACCAGAGAAACCCTCCTTAGATCCATGAAACAAAAAAAATATTCATCAATGCTGGAATACATTCTTATCATTGTCTCTTTTATTTTGGGTATAACTAAATCCACTGAGCTAGGGATTGAGGTACACTCCAGAAAGCAGTGGGAAATGTAATGGCCTTTGATTACCTTTGGGCGCTGCAGCACAAGTGCCAAATGGGAACTAGCTTTAAAAGCCTTCCTAAGGAGATTACATTTCAACAGTCAGCCTTCCAACGTTAACCTGGATGCCTCATAGCAAACCTGTGCATGGAAGAGCAGAGGCATAGAGACTGGAATCAGTTTGCATCATTCGCCTTTTGTTTGGGGGTGGCAAACCAAAGCTGAACTAATAGGAATGACAGAGGGGGATAGGCAGGACAAGGAGACTGAGGGGAGGCATCAGTTAAGGAGTGTATAGGCTGAGACTGTTAAGAAATGTAATTTTCAACTGTTATAGAAGGCAAGGATGATTTGGCACTTAGAAACATATTTCAGTTTTTCTTATTCAGCTGTTACATCTGGAAGCTCCTCTAGGAATTTGAGTGAGCTAAACTGTTGTATTATTTAACCCTGAATGAAACAGAATTAAAGGGTATGCTCCACTTTTGTTGCTATGGGGGGATGCAGATGTAACAATGATATCAGAAAAGCTTATATAGCTGTAACTGATCTCTGTCAAGACCCAGAGCAGGGGGACTAATTAAGGGCCTAGTTATACATTACACTGTGATCTCCTTAAATATTGATTGGTGTTAATGCTAGCTCAAATTAGGAGCAGTCACACATTCAGGCCAACAGGAGCCTGGAAGACTGAAAGTTAAAAAATTCCTCTCCCATCCCATTCCAGGCTACCCCTCTGCCTCCCAGGGCTACCCCAGATCCACCCCCACCCCACCTGTGGGTCTTCCCTCTACCCTTCAAGGCTCTTCCCACCCCCTAATTCCCCCCCCCCCTTTACTTACTTGTGGCTTCCCAGACTATCCCAGGGGAGCAGGCAGGGAAAAGTTAACCTGTCTGCCTGACCACCACTGCCACTGGAGGGCTGCTGTTCTTCTCAGGGATGAGCAACAGTGGTAATGGTGGCGGGGCAGGTAAGTTAACTTTTCCCTGCCTGCTCGTCTGAGACAGACAGTAGGGCAGCAACAAATAAGCAGGGATGGGGGCGCAGGGCAGTGAATGGGGATCCAGGGTGCTGTGAGGAGGGAGTGAGCCCAGTCTGGGCCAGTGGGGGTGGGGGGTAGGGAGGTGTTTACACTAAGGTGAAGCCTAAAGTGGGTACACCTTAGTGTAACATGAGGTGCATAGCACAGATCAGAGATGAACCTAGGCTGGAGTGGAATAACTTTAAGCTGCCTAAAGGGTTCTTAAAACTAGTTTCAAATGTTAATGTTTGGACAGTCCGGGGTTAAGAACTCTTGGAGCTGAGGAGAATTAACGTGTAACAAGGACCTAAGAGGAACGTAGAGGAAAGGCAATGGGAGGTTAGCTCCAAGGACTGGTGGGTAGGACTGAAGTTGAGTGTAGGGAAGGAGTAAAGAAAGACTGCTAGTTAAATGAGAAAGTATTAGGGTACATAATTATATAGTTATTCATGATCTTTTCCTGCTGGGTGATCCATCTTTCCCGGTTATAAAATCAACTTGCTCATGGGATGCAAATCTGAACATGTGGTATTACTGTGGAAATGCTGAAGAGAGATTGATGGGTGCAGTCGCTTGATGTGGGATGATAAACTGGCCTGTAATACTATGATATCCTTCCCACAAACAGAGGTATATTCTAGTTCAATAGTTCTGCAAAATTTAAATACGAACTCAAAAAATAATCTCACAAATGAAGGGCCTTTGAGTCTATGTACAGACATTCAGTATCTTGTTATCATTATATATCAGATATACCACATGCCCATTTAGGATATTTATGTTAGATATATAATTCATGTGCATGAAATGTTATTGTCTGCTCAGTTAGGATTAGAGCTCAATGAACCTGCATTAAGAAAGGTTTTTTAGGCCATTATTATTGATTCAGTGATAGAAAAATGCCCATCTGTTTTTCTGTAGACAGTGTTGCACTTTTGTCCAGGCAGTTTTAGCAGAAGAGTAGTCTAATATTGAGTTCATGATTGTAACTGAAAGAAACATTTAGATCAACAGTGGGCAAACTGTGGCTTGCTGGAAACTAGCCAAAGCCCTGCCCACTTTTCTAGAGGTGACTCCAGGGGACAGCACAGCCCAGCACCAGGCTGCCAGGTGTGGAGGCTGCAACCATGCTGCTTACCCTGGGGCATGCTCCGCACGGGGAAAGCGGGAGCAGCGTGGCAGTGCGGGGGAGGGTGGTTACCTCCACTCCTGGTCAATCAGCATCCCCCTCTGACTTCAGTGGAGGATCAGATGTGGCTCCCAGGGTGAGTAACTCTGGCCACCCCTGATTTAGACTTAAAAACAGAATTCTGAGAAAGTTGATTGAAGTTAAGTACTAATAGAAATAAAAACATTTAGGGATAAACTCTAGCTTCCTGAAGTCAATAGGAATTTTGCCATTTCAGTAGAACTAGAATTTTAACCTTAGTGTATAAGAGTAAGTAAGTACTTGTGTCTTAGGCGTTGCATTGCTGAAAAGCTGAAAGAATGGAAATCCTATCCCTCCTTTGTATTTACAGGAGGGAGACATGGCAGAATTGTGATGAGTGCTGAAAAGGCCTAAGAAACATTTCAGCATAATTGTGCTTATTGACACATCAATCCTACTATTTCCTACACTAATAGAGCAGATGATTTGTAGGCACTAGTATATTTCTGTTTAATGAGTATATTTAATATAAACAGAACTTTAGCCAAACTAATCATGTCACTACATGTTATAACTCCTAGTAAAGTTTGCCTTTGAAGTCACTCAAAGGTTCAGGAAGAACAGCTACTTAGCAACTCACTAACATCTTTCTGCCTGGCTGTGACATCTTGCAGCCAAGGGCAATGTGCTCCAGTCACTGAAAGGTTCCACCGCAGCCCCAAGGGCTGAAGTGAGAGATGGCAACAGGGCCCCACCCTGCTATTTCCTTCTGCCATGCTTCATTTCCTCCTTCCTATCATGGGCTCTGTGAAAGACAGTCTGCTTGTTACAAAAAACATTAATCTTAAATTCATAAAAATAATGAGTTTGTGCAGATAAGCCCTTGGAAGGTGCCAACTACTGCTATGGCTTTCTTAAATAGAAGCTGATACATGTAAGGAAATTTCTCCACTACCCCTTCACTATATCTGGAATTTTCTTCTCATGTCAACAACTTTTGGACGGTTTTAAAAACAATGCAGGTGTGACTTTTGGAAAAATCTTTTCAGGTGCTGAGTTAGAGGTTATCTTGGCCAACAAGGCCACTGCAGTGTGGGGTGCTGGGGCCATCCCAGTCCTTACTGTTTATCTACAATGCACAAGGTCATATCAAACAGTCACCTCTGTTTTGCTTGCTGTGGGATAATGGTGGTATCCTGGGATAAAGTGAAGTTGTTCCACCGTGTTGTGCCGTCGGGAGGCAAATGCCTGGCGCTTAGCAGAAGTTTGGTTCATGCTTAAGGTATTGTATAAGTTATTTGAGGCACTAGGATGGGAGTGCATCTTTGTCATCCTGTAGCGATCTAAGACAGGTGTGGAAAAAAAGACGTCTGTATGAGACAATGCCCGTGACATAGACTGGTCTGCGAAACCCGAGTGCTCTGGGGAGAGCAAGGGGTCTTGGGAATGAAGACGCTCTGCCGACAAAAGCTGTTCATCAGAGAGAATTCGTTCATAGGACATGCTGAACTCCTCAGGCATGATCCTCTCAGGGGATAGCACCCGGTCCTGGGACATAGCCCGCAGGGGCCGGCGAGGCCTGTCTCTGTGGTTGGTCTGAGTCATTTTAATGACATTGAGAGGGAGGGTCCCTCGTGCTGCCAGATCTGGAAGGTGCCTTCTTCTCATGTAATATTCATCAGCTTCTTTGTCTGCTATGGAAAAAAAGAAAGTGACACAGCATTAGGTGTAGCAATTCTTCCTGCAGAGGCATTGTGTAAAGAGAACTGCACCCTGGAACAATGCCTTCCAGTGGGCCAGGTAATGCCTGAGGATGGGCGAACATGGAGACACAGCTAGCTTTTCATTGGATTTATGAGAACTGTAGACATGTCCATAGCTATATCACTACGCTGTCACCCATGGAACACTATTGCCATTTGTTTGGAGTATATTTAAGTATAATACATTGGCATACTTTATATATACACACACATATAGCCAGATGTGTGTGTGTGTGTATGTGTGTGTGTGTGTGTGTATATAACACATGTGTGTTCAGGTGACACATATACTCTTACAGCATGTCACACAAAATGCCGTTGAGTCCACATTACAACACCATGTGATTTATAGTGTCATCAGATCATTGAACAATTAATCCGTGTCACTCATTACTGTTCCAGCAAAGACACACTCTGTTAGCAAAAGAGGAGCCAGGCCAGTTTATCCATTCAAGAAATGACATATCTAGTATTTTTGTTCAACAGTGGTAACTCGAGGTATCCATAACTTTTGTGAACAGAGCAGTATGCCTGTGCAAAGTGGCTAGTATTCGTTTTGGATTTGGATTCAGACGATTTGGGGGACAGTGATTTGATTCAGTGATTCAAATCACTGTTCGGATTTGATTCAGCTGCTGCTAAATCACCAAATCTCTGAATCACCCAGGCCCATCCTCCGCCTGCTCTCCCAGCCTGGCAATGGCTACCCCATCCACTCCAGACTTACTGGTTCCTGCTGGGTGGGGGGCAATCCCCAGAACCCCCTACTGCTCTGTGCTGCATGGGGGCCTCTGCACAAGCCCCCTGAGCTCCCCCCGTTGTCCCACCCCCACCCCCCATGGCTGTCTTGCCTGCCACAGTGCCAACCCTGTAAGAAAAAAACCCCCAAAACCCCACACTCACCATTTCTGCCCAGCAAAGGTGATCTCTGTTGCCCCCCACTACCCTGTGCCATGTCAGGGACTCTTCCATGAGCCCCCTGAAACCCTGATGCCTCTGCAGCAGCTGGTGAGTCCCAGGGTTTTTCTCTTTTTTTTTTCTTAAAGGGCCAGGGCTGGGGCAGGCGGGCAGCCATGGTGGGGCTGGGGGAGAAGCGGGGGTCCAGGGGCTCATCCAGAGTCCCCCATGCAGTGTGGGGCAGTGTGGGGAGTGGGAATGCCTCCCACCCAGCAGCACCCAGTGAGTCAGGGATTTTTTTAAAGCACTGGGACCTGGGGTGGGCAGGGCAGCCATGGGGGGGTGGGGCTGGAGGTGTGGATGGGAGTCACAGGGGGCCCAGCCTGGCAGGGGTCTCCCCATGGTCCCCTCTCCCCATCTCCAGCCCCACCCTCCCCTGCCACTACTTACTGGCTCTGAATCTGGCTGCAGCTCCCAGTTACAGCCACTGGGGACTGTCTGAATCACTGAAGCTCTTTGAATCTTTTCTGAAGATTTGGAGAGCTTCAAATTGGTTTGAACCCTTTTATTGGTTCCCTGATTCAATTTGGATTTGGAGAATCGGGCCAAATCTCCTCCAAATCGAATCAGCACCCGAAGCTTTGCACAGCCCTACTGAGCAGCACCCTATTAAAAGATCAAGTTATCTATCTATGTTGTATAATTTGTTCCTTAACAAGTGTACCTAGCACTTTGGTCTTCTCTTGCTTGTCCTAGATGATTAGTGTTACAGAGACTGTGCTTAGGAACTGAGCGCACAAACCTCCTTTGTTGGATTAAAAAAACAACATGTAAGACTTGTATTGGGGAATACAATGGTCTTCAGGTATTCCATCCCCCCTCCCCTCGACCCCGAGCAATTGAGGTTGAGTAGGATGAAAAACCTTTAAAAATCCGGCCAAAAACCTGAAGAAAATGCTACAATTATTTGAAAGGAAATCCAAAGGAAGAAATTACCATTGCACCTTCTGGGTGTTAGTCTGTCCTGATATTGGGAAACACAAACACCTGTTCAGAAGTATGTCGTATTCCTTGGATGCTAAAACACAGATCTGACTGTGTTCTGTCATGACCTTCATGGTAAAGCTAAGAGCAGGTTGAACTAGAATACAGCGGGTTAGTCTACACAAGATGTTGACTGCGCAGTAGCTGAATAATACTACACAGTAGCACATCACAGCACCAACAGTGCTAATACCCTAGTGCATAGAGGCATCACTTAAAAGATGTTTGCTGGCAGTACTGTACAGTAACTGTAGTTATTACACATTTATTTAGTACTTAGTTATACAAGTACTAAATAAATGTGCAGTAACCACTGTGGAGTAGCATCTCATTTAAACGTGCTCAGAGTAAACCTTCTGTTAAAGGGCAGTGAAAATGGTTAGTGAAACCCCATGGGCTGCATTTGTCACATAGAGCTGTGTCATGTGGCCTGTAGGACTTGTACAGGGACCTGGAATTTGGGGGCAGAGGGTGAGTGTTGCTCTGTTAACACCCACTGCCACTCTTACCACTTCCACTGTGACTGGATCTGATTCATGAGGGCCCCTCAGTCTATATCTGGCTGGAAGGAGTGTGGTGAGTTTGACATCATTAGCTCATGGATAAAGTTGAGGAGCATTAAACTCATTTCTTTGCATTTCTGTCACTGAAATTGCCTGGATTTTTAAGCTTGCATGGTGTCTAGAATTAGCAAAGTGAAGGCGCATGAGATACTCCCAAATCTCCTTGGATCACCAGAGTTTTTTAGTATGCAAGATCCCAGTTCAAAACTCATTCAACACATCTGGTACCCAGCTATTTCATCTGTGGAGGAGAGCAGCAACAAGCAACACTAGGATGTAGCAGAAATGGTGTTTCCACTGTCATATTAAATTAAATAGTTTGAATGTTTGTAATGGTTGCCCATTAGCCAGTTTCAGGAAGAGGATAAGATTTATCTCCTTATTTAGGTCATTGTTTTGGACTATGTGCAGAAGATCCAGACTTTGCTTAAAGTTTTAACTCTTGAGTTTTATCTTTAGAAGTCTTTAACAAAGAGAACCTAACAATGATCCTTAAAGCAAATATCCTGACTTCCGAGAGATCAAACCCTAGGGCCTTTTGAAAAAATTGGAAAGAAA
>JAGPOW010001327.1:20494452-20508202 GCA_030014935.1 Caiman crocodilus
TGATATATGTAGTTATTGTGTTCTTAATGTTTGTGGTATTTCTTAAAGCTAAGCAGTGTTATATGCGTAGCAAAGAATTTTAAAATAAAATTGTGTTGTGTGAATGAAGTGTGTAATCATTGTGAAATCGTGCAATCAACTAACTGCTCCCCCAGCCAGTGCATCAAAACGAATCAGTAAATTGTGTGGGATTTTCTCTATTCCATAACCCACTAGAGACATCCACATAATCTGAGTCATTTGTCTGTGAAATTCTTGTCCCTACCGAGCAGATAGGGCATTATTTTTTTAAGTCTCTCATTCAAATGTGCCTTACAATAACAGTAGGACACAAAGCATTTCTGGGCTGGGAGGTATTGAGGGAGACATGGAGCTAGCAAATTGTACAGCTTTGTCAATTGATTATTTTGTGAAAGTCATGACCTCAGAATGTGCTAGGGATAGTATAAAACATGAAGTTTCTCACTGATTTTAACTCATGAAAGCAGAAGATGTGAAAGTAAATGGTAGTACATAGATGAAAAGGGAAGTCTCTTCTTTACATATTTAGATGGCTGAAAGAACAAACCTACATTGCAGGCCAGTCTGCAATCTCAATACACTTAGGTATCTGGGAATCTACCTAGGTCCTTAGTTGGGGAGTCACACAAAAACACAGTCTAAATTTTTACTTTTTCAATCAGACATAGATACAAATAAAGGCTAAGTTTACCTGCCTTCCCAGAAAAGATATAAAATCTGTTGGAAATTCCATGCAGTCATAACAATAGATGATATATGTAGGCAAGCTTCCCAAAGAAGCTTTCCTGCCTATGTCCTTAGATCAACATGGCTACAACCCAAAACCTTGCAAGATGATATATGTGTTATTTGGTAGCTTGATCACGAGGTCAGAAAATTAGACTCCAGAAATTATAATGCTGTTTATTTACAGTAACTAGCCAATTGCGCATCAAGAATGATTCACAGGGGGAAGAGGGGGAGCTGGGGGGAGCAGGCAGGGACAGAGCACCAGCAGCCATCACCCCGTGCCACTTCTGCTTCCCAGGAATGGAGTGGGGAGCAGGGGAGAATTGCACGTGGCAGCCACCACTGGCACCCACTGTCCCATGCTGATGCCACTCCGCATCCAGTGCCATGCCAACCCCCACAGCCCGCACTTCACATCTAGCCCTGTGCCTCCCCCACCCCATGCCACTCTGTGCTTGGCCTTGCATCTAGAGGCAGATTAATGTGTATTGGGGCCCTAGTCAAATGCAAAATGAGAAGCCCCCTCTGCCCATGGGAGCTGGGCTGGGGGATGGGGGCAGGTCCCTTTCCACTCCTGATGATGGCAGGGGAGGCTGGGGGGATCCTGCCAGGCTGGAGGTGGGGGGGCATATGGCCACCTTTTCTCCCTGCTCCCTGCCTCACCCCCTGTCCCACTACAGCCAAACATACAAACACTCAGGCATACACACGCAGGTGTACACACAGACAGGTGCATGCTACTCTCACTCACTCTCTGCGCCTGGGAACACAGACACAAACATATTCTCCCTGGCAGGAACACAGACACATGCAGACACACTCACACATGCACATGCACTGACATACACATGTGCACACAGACACATGCACACACAAACACAGACAAGCGTGTACTGTATTCATTTTCTCTCTGCACATGGACACACAGACACAAACACACTCTCCCTCCTGCCATGAACAGACACACACATGCACACTCATGCATGCACATGGATACACAGATGCATGTACGAACCACTGCTATATGTAAATCATATAATTCCAGCTGGAAGAAAAGCTTTTTTTGTTCTGGGAGGCTTATCTGCTAGCCCTTTTTTGGCTATAGTTATCATGTTTGTGATCAGATTCAAATAAAACAGCCCTTGCATAAATGAACACACAATTTTTTTACAAGTTTATACTACAGCTAATGCTTCTTTTTTTAGTTTGTGCATATAGGCACTGTGTTTTTTGTATCTGAGTGGTACCAATGTCTTTTTTAGAGGCATCCATTAACAGTTTAGTGGGTCTTTTAGTGTTATAGCAGCTTAACATGGAAGACATTTTGATTAATTCCTTCAGATTTTCAAATTTAGTGGTGTGGTTATATTTCTAAACACTATTTTTTTTAGATGTGTTTTCATGTGTGATTTTGTTGCATTCCTTTGTTTGGGTGTCATATGTTG
Organism: Caiman crocodilus; assembly: GCA_030014935.1. NCBI lineage: Eukaryota > Metazoa > Chordata > Crocodylia > Alligatoridae > Caiman > Caiman crocodilus. Next base: position 20,496,648 of record JAGPOW010001327.1, read on the forward strand.
GTAATGATCTCAACCCTGTCAGGCTCAACTTGAACATCTTCTGTGAAACTTCCTCTTAAAGTGTTATTTGTTGCAGATCCCAATACAAAAGGAAATCTGCCAAAGCAGTATCTTCCAAAAGGTATACTGAAGATACATTGATTAACTGGGATCTGGGGTCATGTGATCCCAGCATGTGCTCCAAACAGTGGCGGGGGTTAGACTAGATGATCTGTTCAGGTCCCTTCTGACCCCTAACTACTATGAAACTTTGAGACTGAGTGGTGTTCAATCTTCAACCTGGATATGTGGATCCTGCGTGTGGAAGGGGTCTTGGTCTGTTGACCAAATCCAGTGTGCAGTTGACATTTTGAGTTGGACAGCAAGTATGATCAAGTGCACAGGCTTGGGCCCATGTGCTGAGTCTGGCTGCAAAGTACCTCGGTGTGCTTAGGCAATCTGGTACCCCAGGCCATATCAACTAGCCTGCAGGCTCCCCATGGGTCCAGAAATTTGTCAGTGAAGGAGCAGTTGTTGTGTTCATTGCCACAGCTCTGGAATTGAGGAATTTGGTATTAACCTTAGGGTCCACATTTGGCCCACTGCACTAGTCTTGTCCTATTGTTTTCCATGGGAAGTTGCCAAAAAGTAGCACAGTGGTTCCCAATCTGTGTTATGTGTACTACCAGTGGTACACAGACAATCTGTTAGTGGTATGCATTAACAGATTTATTATAATTAGTTTCTATGACAAAAATTTGCTGGTGGTACTTAAGATTGTATCATTTTAAATTGGTGGTGGCAATCTGTCAGAATTTGGGAACCACTGACCTAGCAGATGCATCCAGAATGAAGAAATATGCTTTTGCCATGCTTGAAAAATGTCTTCTCTAGTAGGTACTGAAAGTGTTCCCATTTGCTGTACCTGTTTAATTGTACAGGATCTTAAAGATGCAAGTATCTTTTCTGTTGGTTGGTTCTTCTATTTTTTTTTATATTGAAAACAATTTGTCTAGTCTCTCTTTAAGTTTATTTCTTAAAGCAAGTGGAACATTCCTAGGAGCATGATTCGTAGGAGTGGCAGTATTTCATGCTATCACTTCTATCTTATACTCCGTTTCTCTTTACCATATAAAAACATCAGAAAACTGTTCTTCTACACTGCTGCCTAATTCTCAAGAGAGTTTATTGTTTTAAATTCAAAGCTTCACATGTTCTTAACCCAATAATAAACACTAATTGCTGGAACAATTAGAAACACACATTCAGCTCACACATATCTTTAGTTGGAATAAATACTCCATTCAAGGGTGGATCTAGGGCATTTGCAGTGGCACAGAGGAACAACTGGGATTTTTTAAATCCCCAAATCTAGTAAAAATCCTACCATGTTCCCCCTGCTCTTGGAACTGCTCCCTTCCCCTCCATCCTCAGCAGCCCCTGTTATGCCCAACTATCTGTTGCTACAACCTTTGGATTTCACAACACATAACCACTCTGAATCGGCACACACAAATGCAAGCTTCTTCTCCTGGGGGTGAGCGGGGGGCAGACTGGAGCAAAGAAAGAGTGTGTCCTGGACTCTACTTTTAGGAGCGGGGATGTGTAACCAGGCATGGAGTGCAGAGGCAGCAGCACAGCTACCAGTGGTTAAAAATGTTAACCTTCCAGCTCAGAGGGGGCAGCTGAGAGCAAAGAGTCACTGACCTGGTGAAAGTTAAAAAGCTCTCAGGGAGCAGAACTGGGAAAGATAGGGATGGGGTGTTGCCAGTAAATAGCACTGAGCTGAGTGATGGTGTCCTCTCTCTGGGTCTGAAGAAGAACCACAACTGTGAGTTAATCCTTCGCTGGGATACAAGCACTGCAAACAGGCACGCTCTTTAGGGGCACAACAGAGTTTGTGTGAGAGTAGGCACCAGGGGGAGAGCAGGAGGAGCCTGAGACTCCACGTATCAGGGTTGGCAGCTTTGGATAGAGTCTCTAGAGTCTTTAGGTGAGTGCACGTGAGGGTGTGTTAATAGGGATGATGACTTGGAGTACAGCCAGGGACCCTATCCTGATGCTGTCTCCTGCCCAAGGCTCCTCTGAAGCCTCCACCCAGACGAAGCCTTTGGGTGGGTAGGCAGCTCCCAGGCCTCCTGCCTGCAGGGGTTGCCTGGTGGGTCCTCAGGGTCTGGGGTCAGTGGGATGGCCGGGAGTCCCCTCACCTGTCCCACATGTGCCTGGATTGAGGCCCTGGAGGGACAAGTGAGGGAACTCCAGGGAGAGCTTAGCAAGCTACATGGGATCAGAGCCATTGAGGATGAGATTTACAGGTACTTCCACTCTTTGCAGGATCACTCAAATGGTGGGACGGCAACACAAGAGGGACCTGACACAGATGGTTGGAAGACAATCACCTCTAGTTCAAGACATGCAGAATTAGACCCAGCATTGCTGGAACAACTCCTCCAGTGCAGCTGGGGAACCGATTTGGGGTCCTGGCATCACTGAGAGTGAGTGCAGCAATGGAGGCCGCACCCACAACTACCACCAGACAGGCTGCAAGGCAACAGAGCAACTGGAGGAGAAGATGTCAAGTAATCGTAGTAGGCAACTCCCTGCTGAAAGGAATGGAGGGAGACATCTGCTGCCCAGATCCCACACAATGGGAGGTCTGTTATCTCCCTGGGGCATGGATCCACGATGTCACAGAGAGGATCACTAGGCTTATCCAGCCCACAGATTACTACCCTATGCTCCTTATGCATGTGGGAACAAATGACACGGCAGGAGCAATCCAGACCGCGTCATGAGTGACTACAAGGCTCTGGGAGCTGGGCTTAAAGAATCGGGAGCTCAGGTAGTTTTTTCCTCTGTACTCCCTGTTGCAAGCCATGATCCAAGGAGGCAAGAATGCATCAATGAGGTGAACCGGAGTCTCTGACGATGGTGCCACCAAGAAGGCTTTGGCTTCTATGACCTTAGCGCCCACTTCAAGGACAGAGGACTACTGGGGAGAGACAGCATCCACCTAACACAGAAAGGTTAGTTCCTTTTCTCAGCCAAGATGGCCAATCTCTTAACTAAGATCACAAGGGGATGGGGAAATGCTAATTGGAGCCCACCTGGGGACTAATATACAAGAAAGCTCCATTGATAATGAAAACAAACAAGCCATTCTTACAGGAGCTGAGAAAACAGCTCCTCTTCAATGCAACAAATGGCCAGTGACCTCAGTAGAAGGACTCAGGTGCCTGTATACCAATGCCAGAAGCTTGGGGAACAAGCAGGAAGAACTAGTCCTCCTGCTTTCCACCGAGCACTACGATCTAGTAGGGATCACGGAGACCTGGTAGGACTCCTCTCATGACTGGAACGTAGCCGTAAAGGTCTACATCCTTCACAGAAGGTATCAGGTAGGGAAAAGAAGTAGAGGTGCTGCCCTTTATGTGAAGCAGCAGTATACCTCCCTACAGGCCAATGTTGGCCCCAAAGAAGAACAGCTTGAAACCCTCTGGGTCAAGCTCTGGGGGAGGCATGGTGAGAGATACTTGACTGTAGGTGTATACTACAGGCCGCCTAACCAAGGCGAAGAATTTGATCTAGTGTTCATCCATAAACTAACAGAGGCTGCGCATGCACAGGACATGATTGTCATGAGTGACTTCAACTACCCAGACACCTCCTGGGAGGAGTGCTTGGCCAGCTTGGATCAGTCACAATCCTTCCTGACCAGTACCAAAGAGCATTTTTTGACTCAGAAGGTGCACAGGCCAACTAGAGGCAATGCAGTTCTTGACCTGGTCCTGGCCAAAGAGGATGGTCTGGTGACCAACTTAAACATAGAAGCCAGCCTAGGCAATAGTGACCATGAAATCATTACTTTTGTGGTCCGTCACAAGCCGGACAAAACAGATACCAAGCTTGAAGTCTTAGACTTCAAAAATGCAAATTTTAATAAGCTCAGGTCACTAGTAGAGAATGCCCTGAGAGATCAAGGACCATGGGTAAAGCGGGTATGAGAAGAATGGTCATTCCTTAAGGATACGGTCCTTAAGGCTCAGAGAAAATCCATTTACCTTATGGAGAAAAAGTAGCAGGAGGGTAAAAAAAAAAACCTCTTGGCTAAGCAGGGAAGTTGCAGCTGTCCTACAGAAAAAGAAAGAGGGTACAAACAATGGAAACTTGGGACAGCCTTTAAGGAAGACTACTTGACAATGGCCCACACTTATAGAAAACAGATTAGGCAAGCTAAGGCAGAAACTGAACTAAAACTAACTACAAGAATCAAAGACAACAAGAAGACCTTCTTTAGCTACAAAGGGGGTAAAAGGAAAACTAATGGGAATGTGTGGCTGCTGCTCAATGCCTCAGGATACCCGGTCACTGCCACTCAGGAACAAATGGAACTCCTGAATGACTACTTTGCCTTGCTCTTTCACAAGACCAAGGGGAACAGCATGCCAGGTATGGCACAGAACAAACAGGGCAGGATTGACACCGTTCCCACTATTGCCACAGAACTGGTGTATGACCAATTAAAGAAATTAGATTATATAAGTCAACAGGACAAGATCAACTCCACCCAAGAGTGTGCAAGAGCGGGCCAAAGTAATCACAGACACCCTGGCAAAGGTCTTCAAAAATCATGGGCCTCTGGAAAAATCTAAGAAGAATGGAAGAGGGTCAATGTTGTGCCCATCTTCAAGAAGGGGAAGTGTGAAGACTTGGGAAACTACAGGCCAATTAGCTTAACTTCTATTCCAGGGAAAATCCTAGAAACAGTCATCAAAGAAAATATATGTGACAAACTTGCAGAAGGCACAATATCACATGACAGCCAGCACAGCTTTGTCACAGGCAGGTCTTGTTTGACCAACCTCATTTCTTTCTATGATCAGGTGACTTATCACCTGGATGAGAAAGAAAAGCTGTTGACATCATATACCTCGATTTCCAGACAGCCTTTGACCTGCTATCCCATGAGGTACTGATCAGAAAACTGGAAGATATTGGGCTGAATTGTGGGACCATCAAGTGGGTGCAAAACTAGTTGTGGGGTAGGGCACAGAGTGTCCAAATGAATGGATCAGTGTCCTGGCAAGATGTGGGCAGCAGTGTACCCCAGGGATTGGTACGTGTCCCAGTGCTGTGCAATATCTTCATCAACAACCTGGATGAGGGGGTGAAAAGCCCATTGGCCAAGTTCGCGGATGACACCAAGATATGGGGCGGTGTGGACACACCACATATAGGCTGCAGATATAAGCAGACCTAGACAGGCTGGCATGTTGGGCAGAATGGAACCAGATGAGGTTCAACATGGAGAAATGCAAAGTGCTGCAGCTGGGAAGGAAGAACCCCCAGCACACCTACAGGCTGGGCATCGCTAACCTGACCAGCACTACAAATGAAAAGGATCTGGGGGTAACAATAGACGCCAGCGTAAATATGAGCTGGCAGTTTGGCACAGTAGCCACTAGAACCAATAAAACTCTGGCATGTATCAATCGATGCATCTCTGGTAAATCCAAAGAAGTGATTCTCCCACTCTACTCAACATTGGTGTGGCTGCAGCTGGAGTATTGTGTCCAGTTCTGGGCACCACACTTCAACAAGGATGTGCTAAAGCTCGAGAAGGTCCACAGAAGGGCCACCCACATGATCAGGGACTTGCATGGCAAACCATCTGAGGAAGGGCTGAGGGATCTTGGACTTTTCAGCCTACAGAAAAGAAGGCTAAGGGGGGACCTGATTGTGGCTTACCACTATATCAGAGGCATACATTAGGAGCTCGGTGAACAACTGTTCACCAGGGCACCCTGGGGGAAAACTAGAAACAACGGCCGCAAACTCCTGGAAGATAGGTTCAGGCTGAACATTAGGAATAACTTCTTTACAACTGGGGTGTCCAGACTATGGAACAAGCTCTCCACAGAGGTGGTGCAATCATCTACCCTAGAGGTCTTCAACAGAATACTGGACAGTCACCTGGCTGGGGTCGTTTGACCACAGATGTCTTTCCTGCTCATGCAGGGGGCTGGACCCAATGATCCTTCAGAGTCCCTTCCAGCCCTATGGTTCCATGATTCTATATATAGTTAAGTACTTGCTTTGTTATGGACAGTTTTTTTTTTCCTTTTGGGGACAAGTTTACCTCATAACAATTAAAGTTCTGAGAGAGAACCTGCTACAGTTACCATCCTGTTCTTTTACAATGTTCACTTGCTCAATAATAAAATCAGACACTACATTGCTCTGTGCCCCTATATCCAAAGTAAGTTACCATCAGTCCATCTGCCTCCAAGGTGATTCTCCAGTCCTCAGATGAACTGACTTCCAATGAAATCATTCTAATGACATCTGTATCTTCCAAAATGTATTCTGAAGCTACATTGCTTTATTAGTAATGCTCAAATGAAGAAGTCTGGCAGTCATAATTTCAGAAGCCTGGATAAATATAATTGCTTACTCCAAAGTGAGATTAGTATTTTCTAAAGCTTTTTCCTAATATTCATATCACTGGTTCCAGGAGCAATTTGGTCTCTTATAAGGGATTCTCTTTTCATTGCTGCTGTCCTTGTTGGGTGTTATTGTTGTGTTGTCACTGTTGAAGTTTCAGGGACTGGGGTGCTGACCAAAAAGTCACAGCCAATACATCCTAACATTAATATCGTTTTAAAGAACAACCACCGCAGGGCACTAACACACTTGCAATCTGACAGACAAGATATTAATGTATGTATGACTGTGATAAAGTATCAGCCAGGATACTGGCCTTTTTCTGTGAGGGGAATAAAAACTTGTTCTTCTGAGATGTGTCTACAGTGAGCATGGTGAGCATGGTGCTGGGGGTGGGCAGTCCATGGATGCTGGTGCAGGTAGGCTAGAGTGAGGAGTGCTGGAGAAGGCAGTTGGCGAGTGCCTCCTGCACCCAGTGCCCTGGCCCCAACCGGGAGTGCATGGCTTTCCTGGGGCTTTGGCAGGGAGGGCCACCACTGCCACTGTTGCAGCCACTGCAGGTGGTGCTCCCACTGCCAGGCTGCCTTCGTGCACCACACCTCCTCTGCCCAGGCCTCATAGAACAGCTTTTCCTGAGCCTTGCAGATGTTATGAAGCACACAGGCTGTTACAATGACCATGGGGATGTTGTCATTGGTGAGCCTGAGGCAGGTAGTGAGGGTGTGCCAGTGGCCCTTGAGGCAGTGAAACACACACTCCGCTAGGGCATGGGTCTGGCCTAGGTACCAGTTGAAGTGCACCTGGCAGGGTTTCAGGTGGCCAGTGAAGGGCTGCATGAGCCAGGGCAGGAGTGGGTAGGCAGGGTCCCTGATAAGGAGGACTGGGGCCACCATGGCACCCAGCTGGAGGTCCAGCATCCCTGGTGTGAAGTGCCCTTTCTCCACCAGACCCGGTAGCCTTGAGTTCTAGAAGATGTAGGTGTCATAGGTGCTGCCCGCCCAGCCAGCACTGACATATGTGAAGACCCCACGGTGGTCCACAACAACCTGGAGCACTATGGAGTGTAAGCCCTTTCAGCTATAATAGGAGTAGACTCCATGGGGCAGGCAGGTGACAGGGATGTGAGTCCCATCCAGGGGCGTAATGCATTGGGGGAATCCCAGAGCATGGAACCATGCTACTACTGCCAGAATGCAGTGTCTTTCAGGATGTCCTGGAGGGCACCTCATACCTCCAGGATGGCCTCCCTAGTCATGGCCTTGCACATATTGAACAGGTGGCTGACATACCACAGGCTGGAGGACGTGGCCAGCTTGAGCAGGGCAAGGGCCAGGCAGGTGTTCATGTCGATATGCATGTCGATGTGTTGCCACTCCAGGTTTGACCCAAGCTACTCCAAAAGATCCTGGAAGGTGGCCTAGGTCATGCAGAAAGCCTCCAGCCACTGCTCATCACCCCAGGCATTTTGCATGACATGCTGCCGCCAGTCCTGGTGGCTCCAAAGGTGGCAAGGCTGGAGACCCAGGAGGGTGACACCAATACTAGCGGTGGCATCCTGGATGCTCTTGTTGGTGTCTCTGCCAGGATCTAGCCATGTGGATAAGGTTGAGGTGGCAGGTGCATGATGGTGGCCCTGGAATGGTGCACAGTGGTCTGGCAGGTGGTCGCTGCACCTTCAGGAACCAGGCAGGTGCAAATAGCCAGGGTCAGGTGGTGATTGGTGCAGCAGGCCAGCAGGGTCAGTGTGGCAGCCAGGAGGAGAGCGAGGGCACTGGTTCTTGCTGCCAAGGACAGGGACTGAAGCAGCCATAGTCTGGGGAGGCACAGGCAGAGCACTACTGCATGCTATCCCTAAACTTTGCAAGCTGCTCCTGGCCAGAGAAGTGGCTGGTCAGGGAGCAGTGAGGGAGCTGCCTTTTGAACATTGCTGTTGGCTGCTGGCTGCTGACAGCTGCAGCTGGAGCCTAGAGCTCTCCTTAGTGACAGCAGGGGCCCACTGCAGGACCCTGGGAAGCAGGAGAAGATCGGTAGCAAATCTGCACCCACTTCTCTGCACACATAGATGTGTGTCTGGCCCTGTTTACTAATGAATAATGTACTTGCAAGTAAACTGGTGCTACATCAAATGCATGTGTAGACATGCCCACTGTGAACCAGTTTGAAATTGTACCTGTTTTTCCAGATGAAGTTTTGAACCATTTCAAATAGCTTTATATTGGTTTAATGGGCCATCCATTTCAAGTTAAGCTGTATTGAAGCCAGGTTGTTATATGTGTCCATACCCTGAAAAACTTAGAAGCACTGGGGAAGGATAGAAGCACTGGGGAAGGATAGAAGCACTGGGGAAGGAAGGGTTCTTGATTCTGTACAAGACTTGGACTAGACACCAAGGAAAGTTCTGTAGTGGTGAGGGAACTGAGGCAGGAAAGGGAACTCAGGAATATATCATTTTGCATAGGTATCCATATTTCTTGTGCTCTGTATAGTAAATAGTAGTGACTTTAGACATCCTTTTGAAAAGTATGAGTCTATTTGTTTGAACTACCATGTTCCTGAAGGCATGAACTATAAACTAGAGTGCTAATTAGAGCAAAGCTCTGGGGGAGGTCTCAGGGTCTCAGCATTTTGTCCTGTAGAAGTAAGGCAACAGGATCACACTTCCAGAAAGGATACCAGAGAAATAAACTGTGCTCAGAGAGTGTGCCAGAAAAAACTGAAGTCAGAAACAGTGCCTGGAGCCTACTAAGATCCAGGAGAGCTTTAAAAATACATACCACAATGTATGGGTCCAAACACAGAAGTGGGTTAAATGATCATTGTACACTGATAATTCCCTAATCCTAATAATTACACCAATTTCAGAGGTCATGATTAAACAGGAATGTTTAACCTAGGCTGTGACTGTTTTTCATGTAAGATTGGTTAGTGAATACATAAGGACTACAGTGCCAGGTTGTATAACAATATGTATTGAGGGCAGTAAAGCACTAGAACAGGCTACCCAAAGAGGTTGTGGAATCTCCATCCTTAGAGGTTTTTAAGACCAGGGTAAACAAAGCCTTGCTTGGGGATGGTCCTGCTTTGAGCAGGGGGTTGGACTAGATGATCTCCTGGGGTCTCTTCCAACCCTAATTTTTTATGATTCTATGTCAGAGTTCTGTATGTTTTCTTATAGAGAACTATAGGGGTGAAAAGAGAGAATATATTTAGAAGTAAACTTGGAATGTTTGATTTTTCTGATGCTATGAACTTTGTTGAGTATTTGATAATCCAGGGCTATACAATACATGCTAGGTAATGTTTATGTCTGCAGTTTTAGCTACATAGTGGGGGAGGGTTTGTTTATTTTTGGTTTATTGGTTTATTTTTTTTTGCAGAGATTGGTTCTGTAATATGTGTTAAGGGTCAAATATTACACACTTTGAAAGGTATTCTTTTGGAAAAATATATATTTATAAGAAGATTAGAGAAAGGTTTAGGACTATTAAATAATTCATATTCCAGGAAAACCCCAGAAGCATTAAAATAATGATTTTAAAGGGAACACTGCTAGTTCATTAAAACGGTCCTTTTTACCCCTCTGAAGAGAAAAATCTACCGCTAATAATGTTTATTCTTCCACACTTTTAGAGCAAAAGTGGCACTTGAGTTGGTTTTCATAAAGCTGTGGGTAGAATATGGATGAACTGAACATAGGGCTCTCGGAAACCACCTTCACAGGCCATTGCAGAGTTCTTTAAAGTTTAGACTTTTTAGATCTGGTTCTGTATGGGGTGGGCTGTAGCTTTATCAGACTTATGCTTAAGTATAACTATAACTTCTTTGTATCCCAGTTTATAAATCCTCTCCTACTTGCTTCCCAGGTTTTATCCTCCTCCATACCCAGAGGAGGTTTGAACTCTCATTGCTCTAACTTCTAAAAAGTATGCTGTATGTAGAGAAGGACCCTGGGTTCTAGTCTGGACCCTTGCTCCCAGTAAAGTAGAAAAGTCCCATCCTTGCTTTCTGTCTGGTTTACTCAAAGGCAAAGCAAAGGCTCAGATTTAGGAGACAGGCTGGAGAGGAGAGCTGGCTAATAACCTGACTGTTACCTGATCAAGTACTGTGTTGGGAAGTTAGAGGTTCAATGCTCTAGGAGATACAGTGACTTAGACCCTGGGTTCCATGCTTATTGGATGAGTATATGGAAGGACCCTCTTCCTCATTTTTTCCACTCCAGAATTTCTGGACTTAAATTCATAGATTCATTGATTGTAGATCATTGGGTCCAGTCCTCTGCACCAAGCAGGAAAGATAACTGGGATCAAGTGACACCAGCAAGATAGATAACATAGCTGGCTGTTACCTGACTCTTACCTGATTTGGATCTGAGATCTCAGTAATCTCAGATCACAGGAGCTTTTTAAATCAAAATGAATTGAAACAAACTCAGACTTCAGCTTCCACCATCATGTCTACTGAGTGAAATGTCTGTCTCTGAGCCTGAGGGAAGCTTTCACTTGTGATTTCAGTAAATCCATTCTCTCAGTACAGACAGACTATACACAAGGAGCTGGGTCCCAGGGAACTTTGGATGAGATGGTTTCATTAGGAGCAGGTCGTGTCAGACCAACCTGATTGCCTTTTACTATCAGGTCACAAAAACATTGGATACAGGTGTCGCCATAGATGTAGTCTTTCTGGACTTCAGCAAGGCCTTGACACTGTCTCCTACCCCATCCTCATTAAAAAACTAGGTGACTGTGGCATCGATGCCTACACAGTCAGATGGATTGTGAATTGGCTGAAGGGTCATACTCAGAGAGTGGTGGTAGACGGGACATATTTGACCTGGTAGCCCCCCCAGGGCTCGGTCCTTGGGCCTGCACTGTTTAATTTCTTTATCAGTGATTTGGATGATGGGGTGAAAAGCAACCTGTTCAGATTTGCTGATTATACCAAAATTTTGGGTGAGATGGGCCGCTAGTAGGAAGGAAAAGACTGCAGAAAGACCTGGATAGGTTGCAAGGGTGGGCTAACAAAAACAGGATGGGTTTCAATATGGACAAGTGCAGGGTGCTGCACTTGGGCAGTAGTAACCGGCAGCACACTTATAAGATGGGAAACTCCCTTCTTGAGAGCATGGAGGCAGA
>JAGPOW010001327.1:20508302-20544672 GCA_030014935.1 Caiman crocodilus
ATGTGGACAACATTGAGAGGGTCCAGAGGAGGGCCACCTGCATGATCCAGGGACAGCAGGGCAGACCCTACAATGAGAGGCTACGGGACCTGAACCTGTGCAGCCTTCACAAGAGAAGGCTGAGGAGGGACCTTGTGACCATCTATAAACTCATTAGGGGAGACCAGAAGGGTTTGGGGGAGACCTTGTTTCCCCAAGCACCCCCTGGGATAACAACGAATAACGGCCATAAGTTGTTGGAGAGTAGGTTTAGATTAGACATCTGTAGGAACTACTTCACAGTCAGGGCAGCTAGGATCTGTAAGCAACTTCCAAGGGAAGTGGTGCTGGCTCCTACCCTGGGAATCTTTAAGAAGCAGCTAGATGCCTACCTGGCTGGGGTCACTTGAGCCCAGTTTCCCTCCTGCCCAGGCAGCGGGTCGGACTTGAAGATCTACAAGGTCCCTTCCATCCCTACTTCTATGATTCTATGACTACTGGAAAAATGTGGTACTTTATGGTGGCTTCAGGTTTTTTTTTCCCTCTGAATATGAAAGAAAGGAACCTGAGAGACAACAATTCATGGCTTCAGTGGTGGCCAGTCTCAGGGGGGGCGTGTGCCCCCCCCACGTCCTCCTATAATGTTCATAGATTCATAGATGCTAGGGTTTGAAGGGACCCTTAATGGATCATACCTCAATGGATAATCTAGTTTATCCTGGATAATCCAGGAAAAAGTTCTGGGGTCAAATGACCCTGACCAGATTTTTATCCAGCCTTCTTTTAAGGACTCACAAGGTAGGGGAGAGCACCGCTTCCCTTGGAAGCCCATTCCAAATGTTGGCCACCTTTACCATGAAGAAGTTTTTCCTGATATCTAGCCTAAATCTGATCTCTGTCAGTTTGTGACCATTGTTCCCTGTTACCCCAAGAGGCACCCTGGTGAACAGAGCATCTCCAATCCCTTGCTGTGTCTACCTACAAATTCAAGTGCAAGGTACTCTACCTTAGGGGAAAAAAAATCATATTTATAGACTCAGCAGTGCTACACTCATTAGCATCATGACTAAAAGAGACTTGGGGTGTCATGATTGACCACAAAATGAACATGGGCTACCAATGCAAAGCCGCAGCTGGCAAAGCAAATAAAGGTCTGGCTTGCATCTATTGATGCATCTCAAGGACGACTCAAAAAGTCGTCCTTCTGTTTTACTCAACCTTGGTGAGGCCACAGCTGGAGTACTACATCCAATTCTGGGCTCCACACTTTAGAAAGGGTGTTGAGAAGCTTGCAAGAGTCCGGAGGAAAGTCACATGCATGATTAAAGGTCAAGAGAACAGGCCTTATGAGGAGAGGCTGAGAGGCATGGGACTCTTCAGCCTGCAGAGGCAAAGGCTCATGGGCGACTTGGTAGTAGCCTATAAGTATATCGGGGTGTGCATCAGGAACTGGGAGAACTTCTGTTCACCAGAGCACCCCAAGGGAAAACAAGGTTTAACAGTCACAAGCTTCTGGAAGACCATTTCAAAGCAGACATAAGGAAAAACTTCTTTACCATCTGAGTGTCCAGATTCTGGAACAGACTTCCCCCAGAACTGATGCAAGCACTGACTCTGGATACCTTTAAGAAATGCTTGGATGCTTATCTTGATGAGGTGATCTGACCCTAGCTGACTTCCTGCCCCTTGGGCAGGGGGCTGAACCCAATGATCTTGTGAGGGCTCTTCCAGCCCTAATGTCTATGAAAGCTATAATGTCTATGAAATCAATGAGAGTCACTCTAAAGTGCCCCACCCCAGAGCATGTGTAAAGATGTCCATTAGTTTTCTCACTCTCTCTCATTATCACTGTCAATTATATATGTAGCCTGTATATGCATCCTAAACATATACCCTCCAAGGCCTTCAAGCAGAAGCCAGTCACCACAAAACACTTTTTGACAGCTGTAACTATTTACAGCTAGGCCTTTCAAGAAACCTAATTGTTTTGTGGTGGTTGTTTTTTAGAACTTGTCTTCCTCAAAAACTGTGTAAATATGGAGTTTATCTTTAACCACTTCTAGGTCCTGTCCCCCAGAAGCAGTTTCGGTGATGTTCTATTAAGAATGTGCCCTTATCAAAATGTGGAGCAGCCATCTGGAGTCCAGTGCATATAGTTACAAACCACAGCGTCTGGAGGGGGCAGCAAGATCAACAGACTGCTGAAGTAAGGTGCTACTTGGTGTGTATGAAGCCAGACTAGCTGATGGGTAAGAGAAAAGTTAAGGCTTGTCAAATTTCAACACTGTATGTCCACTTTGGGGTTTTGTTTTAATACATTTTTGATGCTTCAGTAGGTATGTCAACATATTTAGTACTGTACTGTGCTTAAGAGTATTTTCATGAAGAACAGATGAACTGTATAGCAAACAAATGACATATTTCAAGGAAATCAGTTATAGAAAAAGGCAAAATTCTAAGGAGTAACTGATGGACATATTTTGACATTACTACAGCTGAGAAATGGATTAAAAAATCTCAAGAAGGCAAAAGTTAAAATGTCACAGTATTATAACCTAGTCGTTCCATTGACCTATCAGTATCAGTAAATATTTGAAAAATTGTCTATGAGCATACAGTGAGTTTACTAAAGGAAGTATTAATGGTAATTTGAGATATTTACCCTGAACAGAAGTCTGACCTCTTCACTTACTTTATAAAGGAACAAATCTCCCAAGAATTAATGAACTGTACTCTGTTGATGCACTGAGCACTGCTTTAAATCAGATTCTGATTTTAATATGTGTTTAAACTGAAGCAGGCAGAATTTACCTGATTGCAGTTAAACGTGTGCTTATGTGCTGTGCTCAACCAAGGTGTAAATGAGTAGATATTGAACTGTTTATTAAAATTGAAATTCAGGATCTTTTCAGACTACCATTCACTGAACACATCTACACGTGACACTACATCACTATAGTAATGCGCTATGGTGATGTAGCATCAGCGGTCACAAATCTTGATGACACAGCTACGCTGATGTAGCAATGCGCTCCCTTGTTATAGTACATTGCTACGGTGACATAGCAGATAAAAATAACCGTGCACGGTACACACGGTGCAGTATGGGCTGTTACTGTGTCATCTGTTACTGATGGCGCAGTAACAAAGGTGCCATATGGACACATGCAGACACACCCACTGTACATCCAAATTTAAAGAGATATAGCAGCAGTTCCCAAACTCTGACAGATTGCGCACCAGGAATTTAAAACAAAACACCTTTAAGTACCACCAGCAATTTTTTGTTATATAAAGTAATTATAATAAATTTGTTAATGCATACCACTGACAGGTTGTCTGCATACCGCTAGTGGTACAGATACCCCAGACTGGGAACCACTGAGATAGAGTTAACTCAAATACTGGTCAAAAACCTACCAGAAATAGGTATACTAAACAGATGGCCACCAAAGATCTGAGCTTAAGAAATATACTAAAAACATACTGTGTGAACTTGGAGAACGCATTGGCCCAAGACTGCAATAAGTACTTGCTCACATGATTAGTCTCAGTGAATGTAGAAAGAATAACTGTTACTCTTTAGAATAACGCTAAAGAGAGATGCAACTGTACTTTACAAGATGGTGTTTGGAGAACACTGGGTGCATCTACACATGCATTTACTATGGTCTAGATTTACTCTGGTATAAACTAATCTAGAGTAAGGGTTTTCTGGCAGGCATCTACACATGCAGAGATTAGGGAGCAGATTTGCATCCAGTTTCATGCAGCCCTGCAATGGACCCCACAGGGGGAGCTCTAGGCTCCAGCTGTAGCAGCTAGAACCTGGCAGTCCTCTCTAAAAGCCAGTCCCGCTTCTTGCTCTCTGACCAGCTTCTTCCTTACTGAGGAGCAGCATGCCAAGTCCAGGGACTGCACATGGCAGCTTTCTCCTTGGCCACTGTGCCTCTGCACTATGGATGCTCCAGTCCCCGCCCCTGGCAGCAACAACCAGTGCTCCATGATCCTGTTGGTTGCTGCACTAGCTCTGCTGACCACTGCCTGGCCCATGGCTATTTTGCCCTGCCAAGCTCCCCCATGAACAGAGAGTGCCTGCCTGGCTGCAGTAGGCTGTTCCAAGTCCTTCAGCACCACCACACCACTGTTGCCACCAAGGACACCAGTGATGGGCTCCACAATGCCACCACTGGGGCTACCATTATCCTCCTGGTCCTCCAGCCCCACTGTCTCTGGGCCCACCCTGCCAGCCAGGACTGGTGGCTGCACACTGTCCAGAACACCTGGGATGATAAGCAGTCACAGCTTCTGCATAACCAAGGCCACCTTCTGGGACTGCTTTAGCATCTCCAGCCCCACCTGTAGTACCAGAACAGTGGCATGCACCTGGTCCTCCCTGTAGACACCCAGATGACCCTTACCATGAAGAAGCTGGCCACACCTGCCAGCCATCAGTACTTTGGACACGTGCTTGGTGTGGACAAAGCCACCACCAGGGAGGCTGACCTGGAGGTGTGCGGGGCCCTCCAGGATGTACTGGGCCACACCATGCTCCACATCCATGACAGTGGTGGCAGGGTTCCATGCATTGGGATTGCCCCAGTGTAGTGGAGCCCTGGACAGGACTCACATCCCTATCACCCACCTGCCATATTGGAGACTAGCCTTACTACAGCTGCAGGGTATTTCACTCCATGGTCCAGTAGGCAGTTGTGGACCACCATGGGGCCTTCATGCATCTCAGTGCTGGCTGGGCAGGCAACATTCATGACACCCAGGTTTCACAACTCCAGCCTGGCACGACTTGTGGAGGGTGGGCAATTTGCACCAGGGGAGCTGGACCTGCAGCTGGGCCCTGTTGTGGTCCCACCACTGCTCATAGGGTCCCCATCTACTTGCTCCTACCCTGGCTTATGGATTCTTATACCAGACACCTGGGCCCCTGCCAGGCCTACTTTAACTAGTGTCTAGGCTGGACCCCACCATGCCCTTTTGGAGTGTGCCTTTGGCCTCCTCAAGGGTCATTGGCATGCCATCACTACCCACCATTAGGTTGCCAGGGATGACTTCCCCAGGGTCATTATCGCAGCCATGTGTTGCATAACATCTATGAGGCCCAGAGGGTTCTACAAGGTCTGGGTGGAGAAGGCATAGTGCATGGGGGTACCTGGAGTACCCAACCTGCCCTGCCAACAATGGACCCTCCACCCCCTGCCCACCTCCAGCACCATGCTCACTGCACACACGCATAGGAAGAACAAGTCTTTATTCCCCTAACATCAACCAGAGACCCCCTCCCATTCCAACACACAGAATAAGAAGCCATGCACTGCACTGCCCAGCTTCAGATTGGGGGTCAGCCAGGCACAGGTGCCCAGGCACCCATAAGTCAGGCAGGGCAGGCCTAGACCCAGGCAGCTGATGGTCAAGCCCCCCATCCCTATGTGTTCCCCTGGGGCCACCGGTGTGCTGGGTGCTGGCCACAGGTACCCTGCCTCCACTGGCTTACTTTTATGCCCCTTGCAGTTTACAAGCAAAGGAGATACAAAGAAATGGAATGAGATAACACCTACTTAATCTCTTCAGAGAAGAATATTTACTTGGATTAGTCTTGACTGCAGCCTCATAGGATGGTGGGAGGTGTGAGAGGTTCTGGAAGGACCTGGAAAAGGAGAGATCGTACGGCTCCGTAGCAGAAGTAAGAATATTGTTCATGCGTGGTTTTTCTGCAAAAAAAGAACAAAATCATATCCACACAGGGCACCAAGACACAGAGGGAATGAAAAAGACATTTCATTCCTACCCCACTCTTATTCAAGCCAGCCTTTACAGATTTGAGATTAGTAATGCATTAGGCTAGCATGGTCAATGCATGCCATTTTTTATAGCCAAGAGAATGATTCAGCCAACATCACTTTCAAGCCGGCCCGTCTTCTTTGCATAAATGAGTAATTACAATACAACTCCTAAGATGCAGGAGATGGGTTTTAGCTGCCTCCCCCACCCCCGCTCACCCCAAAGAGGTTGGAAGCTACATCTCAGCACAGTGTTTTAACAAACAGGACATAAGATGGGCATTATTCAGTGTTTTCTTCAGTATCCTCTGTGCCTTTGAAGCAGGCCTACCCCCACCCATCTTTGGATCAGCAAAGAGTGAGAAATCTGTGAGCCCAGAAGAAAGTGAATGTGAGAAGTCAGGAGAAAGGGTGTGTGGCTCACTGAGACAGATAAAGCTCTATAAGGGAAGGGGGCTGTGTTTTAGCATGAATCCTTGCTCCAAACTGGGCTATAATTTCTCCACTGCTCTTCAGTATAAATCATAGAAAAGTAGGACTAGAAGGAACCTCATGAACAGGGTTACCATACATCTGGGTTTTCTCAGACATGTTCTCTTTTTGGGTTCTCCCATCTTTGTCCAGATATTTTTTAAATATCAGCAAATGTCCAGGACTTTGCTCTGCCTCCACTCAGCATTGAAGTTTTTTCCCAGTACTTCCTGGAGCTGCTTGAGGCTTGGGGGAGCAGGGAATGGCTATTGGAGGTAGGGGCATCACATGCTCTATGTGCATGGCCTGGCAGCTGCAGGCAGGTAAGTCTGTGGGTGGTAGAGGTTGGAGGGGCAGGGCTGGGGACTGTAGGGGGGATGGGAAGGTGTGTGTGTGTGTGTGTGTGTGTGTGTTATGCTCACATGCACGCCTGCTGACACTGTGGCTGCGGTAGGGCAGGCGGGGGGGGGGAGGGGCCTGCCCTTCCAGTGAAGGAAGAGAGTAGAGGGGTGGGGGGTTATTCAGGGGCAGCAGGGAGCTGCATGGGTATCAGGGCTGGAGGGGCAAAGGGCTGTGGGTCAGGAGTAAGGGACACCATAGAGAAGGGGGTGGGCAGGGGCTGTGGGTCAGGAGTAAGGGCATTGGCACAACTGTGGGGGGGGCTGTGGCTTGGGAGTGAGGGACTCCGGGGAGGGTGCTGTGTGTCACAGGCAAGGGACAGAGGGCTGCAGGTTGGGAGTGAGGGGCACCAGCATGGTCAGGGGGGTACTGTAGGTCAGGAGTGAGAGGCAGCAGCAGGGGTGTGGGGGCTGTGGCTTGAGAGTGACAGTCAGGGGCAGGGCACAAGCAGGCACCTCACCGCTTTTCTTTTTTCTTTGACAAAGCCTGCCCACTCTAGGGCAGGGGGCCCCGGAGCTTCATCCTAGCTCTAACTTACTGCATATCTCTTTGAAATGCCTCAGGATCTATAATAATAACATGCTTATTCTGTCTGTCTGGAGCACTGTCTGTCTGCAGCATTCTGGTTGTTTCAGTAAGCATTGATTGGCTACTCAGACAACCAGAGTGCTCTGGACAGACAGAATAAGCCTATTATTATTATAGATTAGCATCAAACAAAGAAGCATTAAACCCACAGGAACAAAAGGGGTCACAAAAGCTAATCCAAGTAATAAGATGAGAATCCTAGCCTCTGTTTAAACCACACTTAACCCAGTCCAGGTTGTGGAAGATTTCTTGCTCATACTTTCCTATGCAAACTGACTTTTATTTTTTATTTTTTTGTTTATTTTGCCTGAGAACAGCAATTCCAAGGTCAGTAATGAAGTATCCATGGAGGTTGAAGTGTTCTGCCACATGCTTTTTTGTCTTTCTGCACCTGTCAGATCAGTTCTAATTCATTCTTACACTTACAGATCAGCCTTTCTGTCCAATGTAGACACATGTAGCAGATGGACACTGAAAGCAAGTCATGGCATATATGCCATTTATAAAGTTGCACGTGAACGAATTTTGGATATTGAACTTGTTATTAGGCTCAGTGATGATGTATTCTGTATTGATGTAGGGACATGGCAGGCTTTTGGGTCCATTGCAAGGCCTCCTGCCTTAATGAAGCTAAGAATTAATTAATATTTTATTTTAGAGACGATGTTTGAGATTGTAAGGGACTGTCTGTAAACCAGGGCAGGTGCATCTCCAAAGTCAGTCATCATAGATTTATAAATTAGGCCAAAAAACAACCTCCTTCTTCAAGAACACTATTTGGGTGGATGAAGGGAATGCAGTGGATGAAGTACATCTGGGCTTCTGGAAGGTTTTTGACAAAAACTTGTCTTTCTCATACACAATTTGTAAAAATGGAGACTACACAAAACTATCGCCTTGTGGATAGAAAACTGACTCAATGCCTGAAAGCAAAGGGTAGTTATAAATGGATCTGTGTCAGAATAGCAGAAGTCCCACAGGGGTATGTTTTGGTCCCAGTGCTGTTTTACGTGTTTATTAACAAATTGGATGCTGGAATAGAAAGCTTCTTGACCTAATTTGCAGGTGACACAAAACTGGGAAGGAGTGTGAACATACTGGTGGACAGGAGTGCAATTCAGAAGGTATTGTACTCAGAAGGAATTCAGAAGGAACTTGGCATATTGGAAGGCTAAGCTGGAGCTAATAGCCTGAAATTCAGTGCTGACAAATGCAAGGTGTTATACCTCAGGTACAATTATAAAAAACAAATGCAAGATGGGTGACAACTAGCTAGATAGCAACACTGCAGTGAATAATTTAAGATTCTTGGTGGATTGTGATCAGTATGAATCTGCAGTGTGACACAGTTACACAAAAGGTGAATGTGATTGTGAACACCATCGACAGAAGAACAAAAAGTGCAAGTATAGAACAGAAGGTGCAAGACATGGGAGGTAATAGCACTTCTTTACTTGGCATTTTTCATCTAGAATATTGTGTGCTGTTTTAAAAAGGCCTCCAAATTTTAAAAAGTCCTCAACATGGACTGCCACCTTGATGGGATAGATAGGGTCATCATAGACTGAAGACCCTAGGAGCTACACTGTTGGGAGTCTTGTACTCCTGGTTGGGTTACCCATAGCAGTAAGGTCAAAGGTTTAGGCTGTAGGCACGTTCCTTGAAGTTACAAACTTAAACAGGAACTCAGGCACACAGAAGCTCACACTCATGCAGGGTATGGGGCGTCGGATGAATCCAGCAGGGAGCCATTGTCGGTTGACCAGGCCTCCTTCGTGGCTTGGAAATGCACGCGGCATCTCTCCTCATGCGTATCCGAGCTCTCCTCCGGTTTGGGTGAGCATTGCCCAAACCTCTTATCTGGTCAACAGGCCAACTGCCGACTGACACGTATGCATAATTTAACGTGAGCCAATCACAAGCATGCACTCGCTGGTGCAGCTGCAGGGTTTTGTCCGGCTCTGACCGTGCACCAAATGTTTTCCTGCACTACAGGGGAAAATCCTCGCTTCTATGCTCGCAAGGTGCTCAACACAGCTGTGCTGAGGCATCTTTTAACTGTTTTGCACAGACACTCAACTGTGGAGCAGGTGAATGAAGAAGGCATACTTCTTAATGGCTGCAAAAGTGGATGAAGGCTGCAGTGGAAGGACAACCCCAGTCGTCTTGGATCTTCTTGCCAATGGATACAGGTTGCTTTTCCACCAAGATTCATGTAGCCGTTGATGCGCAACAGCCTCCTTATGTAAAACAAGTAACTCACAGGCTTCTCCCACTGGATCCAGCCACCAATACCCATAACCCTTACAAAGTCCTATGGTGATGGACAAGTGGTGACAAAGACAGACCAAGTGATTGCTGGGTGTCCCTAGCCATGGATCCACACACAGGCAGCGGTCTCATGTTGGTTACTCCACCCATGGAATGGGACAGGAGGGTGATTCAACAGCCACAATTTTTCTTTTCTTAACCCATGAAAGTGATCATCCTTGACCATGAAGGATTGCCACTGCTGCCACTGATTTTAAAAAGGACATAGAAAAGTTAGAGGGTCCAGAAGCAGACAACAAAAAATGATAAAGGGCTTTCAGATGATCCATATGATAAGTGGTTGAAGGAAATAGGTATGTTCATCTTACGGAAAAAGGTAAAGATGGAACATAGAAGTGTTCAAATACCTGAAGGGCTGCCATAAAGAAGATAGAGAACACTTTCTCTGTTGCTGCACAGAGCAGCATGTGGAACAATAGCCTGAAGTTTCAGTAAAGCAGATTTAGATTGGATATTGGGAAAAACTTCTTCACTGCTAGGACAGTGAAGTACTGGCACTGCCTAGGAAAGTTGTGGAATTTCCATCACTGGAGACATTTAAGGAGAGGTTGGATATCCATTGCCCAGGAATGATCCAGGAGTACCTATACTTATGCTAGCTATGGGTACTTCCCGCTTTTCAGGGTTTTTCTGTTTCTGTTTCTGCCACATAGACTGAGAAGGAAATGTTGTCCCCTCTGTTGTTAAATGTCACAGGGTGGTAGTTTGTTTGTTTCTTTCTTTCTCAGAAGTATTGGGTATTGGCTGCACTCAAGACCAGGGACTTTTATTAGGGTGTGCCAATCCTTCAGCTGGAACTAAAACCCAGAGGTTCTTGGCTAGAGGGTCTTATCTCTCTGTGCAGGGTAAGACTGATTGCCCCATTAGAGGTCAGGAAGGAATTTTACCCCCATGGTCTGATTGGTATGAACTATTGGGGTTTTTACCTTTCTATATAGTTGGGCTGTGGGGGGGAAGGGGTGTTGCCTTCTTCTGCAGTTGATCTCTCAACTGTATTTTGACAACCCATCTAGCAGCAAGACACTTAGCATGTCTACACGTGCATTTAGGTGCACCTAAATTTAATGTGTGTTTGCTTAATGCTCATTAAGGCTATTTAGGTCTACACATGCATGTGTTTAAGCAAAAGCAGGTATCAAATCAATTGTGAATAGCTTAAAAATGCCATTTTAAGGTGCATTAAAGGCATTTACATGTAGACATGCACCCTTAGTGTGCCTTAAATTGGGCGAAAGTGCCTTAAAACAGCACATATAGATGGACACGCCCACTTACCATCTTTGTCACTTAGCTTTATTTGTGGCAGTTCAGATTGTGTGAAAGGGCTGGCTGTGTGGTTTTAGTAATAGGTTACACAAAGATTTACATAGTATGGTTTAGTTAGGGATATTTCTGCCTCAGGCAGTGGGGTGGACTAAATTGGAGCTTTTCAAGCCTACTTTTACATGACTGTTCTTGAAAGCAAACTGGATAAGGTAGGTCTTGCAACCTGGGCCTTGTACTTCCTGATTCAGAGCCCTAACCACTGGGCTATTGGACAAAATATGTGATGACCCTACTTCAGTATCTAGTACCCATTAGGCATAAGTTTTTGCTTAACTATAATTCTGTGACTTATATATGCCTGGAGAAGATGTGTACAGAGCCATGTTCCCACTCAGCCAGAAAACCATTCTCTTTAACTGAACTATTCTACATGTTGAATGGGACTGTAAAATATGTGTTAAGTATTAAATCCAGCAGTTTCATGGATGGGTAATTGTCTTTTGGATGCATAACACAAAATAGGATTCTTCCCCTCCAGCATTGTCCTGAATGATGTAGCACAGCAGGCCTAGATTTAGCACAAACAAATTGAATCAGGATTATCAATTGGGGGGTACTATTCTACCCATGTGGTATATATGAGTTCCCTTTTGTTAAGATAATACCATGAACTGAAACAAAGAGAATACTAGTGGAAAATTATTCCCAACACTCACAGTAAATTTAAGAAGGAAAAATTAAAAATTTAGTATTTGACTAAAGACATAAAGAAAGCTTGGCTACTAAGGTTACTTATCTTGATACTGACTCTCATCAGAGAGTGGGTTTTAAAAAGTTTGCATCTATTTCTAAAGAGTGGATTGATTGTGTATCTCATCCAGATCATGCTGGATATAGTACAGTGTAGAGTGGTGGATGCTGAGTTGGTGAAACAACCTCTCCTTACCACCATGTGGGCCTCACAGTGTTGTCCCCTTTAGCCTCTCAGTGTCCCACCCTGTTATCTCTCCTTCCATGCCTTTATGTTATAAACTGATAGGGAGGCTGCCCATAGAGAACAAAGAGGGTTTTGGATGGTAGGCCTTTGTCAGGGTTGAGGCTCCCTGGCTTTGTCCTACTTTACTTTGGCTGAGTGCCTTGACTTGGGTCCACTGTCCCAAGACCACAAGCTCCTGGGCCCCAACTGCAGCCATGCCCTTGTGGCTCTGAGCCTCCTGATTCCTGCTTAGGCCTTCATGGGCTCTGGGCTTCTTGGTCTCACCCTCATGAGTTTTAGGTTTGCACCCCAATCTTTTCTATTTTTTGCTTCCCCATTTCTTGCTTCCCCTTGTGGGCTCTGGGCTTCTTGGCCCCTGATTTTGTCCTCTGTAGGCTCTGAGCTTGCACCCCCTCTCTCTTCTGTCTGACACCAAAGTCCTTCCAGCAATGACAGCGCCTAGAATCTGGAGCATTCCTGGGTACCTTTCTCAGTAGCCTCACCTTCCCCTACAGTCACAATCCAGTCCTTCAGTGTAAGCTAAAACCAAAAACATGAGCATCTGGTCCAAACCCAAGGGTTCCCCTCCAGGGTTATTTTTGTCCTGAGGAAGTCCTTTGCCCAGAGGACTTGGGTACATATCTGTTCCCAGTTTCAGATGCAGGGTTTCCTTCACCTCCACTGCAGCTCAAATTCCTTCCTCTGGTTCCCCCAGCAGCTCCTAAAGCCAGGCTTCCCCTCTGCTTGGGGCTTGTGCTTGTAAGTTCCTTCCTCAGTCACCTGACCCTCCAATTCAACCTCAAGCCTTGCACCTGGGTCAAGCAGGCAATTTGTTTCAGGGCTCCCAGTCTGTATTAGCTTATCTCAGGGGTTGGAGAGAGCCAGTCACCCCTGGGATCCCACCCTCTTTTAGTAATGGGGTAGGGTCCCTGTTAAAGAAATTAATTCAAATTTAAAGTTTCTTTCACACAAGTCTTTGTGCTACAGATGCAGAACATTTACCTAACTGAGTTAGAGCCAGGGACCTTACCCTAGGTCTTTCACATCTGAAGTAAGTGTCTAAGCCATATTGAGATGTGGTCTGAAACCAATACATTTTTTGTGAAATAGTTTGGTTTTGACAAAATTTCATTTTCGTTAAAAAAAATCTCAAAACAGTTACAACCAGCTCAGTTTACAAGCGTAGTCCCATTGACTTTAAATTCACTTAAAGTAATTTAGGAATAAATTCTATTTCATCATCACATGACCAAATGGCACTTCCATAGCTGTGTAACAGAAATTTCTGACTCTTAAGCATATTTTGAATTACATTTGCACCTGTGGCAGAGTGGGATTTCCCTGCATATGTACCTGATGGAAGAAAATGGAGACAAAACATCTCAACTTTTTGCCCAACAACTTAGTGTTTAAGGAACATACCCACATTCTAGCATCCCTCCAAGGACTTAAATCTGGATTTCTTGTTTGCTAGAAAAAGACTCTAACCACCAGACCACTAGATACTGCCAAGAGAGCTCACTAGCCCTCCTCTTGAAGTTTGCTCAATGCACTAATCCAGCATTATAAATATACCTTCTTTGATCTTCTTTCTCTTTCTCAACTGTGTAAAAAAAGTGAATTACCTGTCAGATCCAGAAAGGAGTTAACATTTTATGGATGTATTGTTACCTAAAACTATTGAAAGCAAGAAAGAACCTACTGTCTGATTAGCTAAAAGAGAGGAAGCCAATGGAAAATTCCCAGACAGAAATATTAAGTAAACTGGAGACAATGCTGTGTTATAGTTCTATGAATTAAGCAAGTGCTACCTTGGAAGGGCATTTGAGTTTAAAAGAAAACTACCCTCCCACTGTAGATCTAAAACCACTTTACTTCTGAAAAAGAGCATCTGTACAATGGGATACACATGCTTTAAGATATACATAGTAGCTGCATTGACACAAGATACTGACTGTGCAGTCATTACTGTGCAGTCATTTAGTACTTGTATAAAGTACTAAAAGGGGAATGCATGGGCAACTGATGCAACCTTAGTCAACTACAGAGGAGGGGGTTTTTCCTCACCGCAGATATTACTGTCTGGGAAGGGTCCCCCCATGGCTGATCAGCGGCAAGTGCGGCCAGTCAGGGGGTGCACCGGTACCCTCAGGTTGTACATGTGCACCCCCATATACCCCTATGTATCACCACTGGGGGAATGTATAAAAAAGTACTAAATGACTGCACAGTGACCCAAGGTACTATGCAGTAGAACCAAGAAAAAGCTTTTTTGTGACCTGAAGGCCTTAATACATGTGCAAGTGATTTATCTAAATGTGACTTCAACTTCATCTGATATAGATGCATGACCATGTAGATTAGGGTAATATATGTTCATTTGGTCATGTGTATTAAGTTATGTACCTTGTCGTGTCACTCGATGGTGCTTAGATGCCATGATTTTTTTTAAAGAGTAGATTTATGTACTTCCATTTCTCATGCTTTGGGTGGCGCCGTTCTAGACAGAAACTATATCTATTTAATTTTAATTTAGCTTTAATTACTTAGCTTTAATTTAAATAGTACAAAAGCTTAAATATTTAAGATTTAAATAGTTAGCTTTAATAGCTTAGCTTTAATTTAGCTATAATTAATAGTATATATGTATGTATATATGTATATAAAGTATATTAAAACTTTCCTCTCTGTGAAGAATACAATGTATTTGCTTCCTATTCTGAGCCTGGATTCTTCATGGGGGATGGGGGGAGGGGGGAAAGGAAATGGTTATCCCACCATTTTTTGTGGTCAAGGAGCTGCTTGACTCCACAGTGTTAGCAATTATCAAGTTGAGCTCATTAGTGTTCCTGTCTGCTAGCATTCCAGTTTCTGTCCTTTTACTTGTGAAACTTAACGGCTATGTGGGCATTCTTATTTTGGCAATGGCAGCCTGTACTTCTAATTATCATAAGGGTAAAATTATTGTGGATTGGCATAAGGGTTAATTTAACAGGGTATAATGCATAAGACCATGACATCTCAGCTACCTCCTCACTATAGCTTAGCTGCAAAAATGCTTCAGGGTCTCAGGTCTTTCACTGAAGGTTGGGGAGCTGCTGAGAAGGACTGAAGGGCCTGAGCAAGGCCAGGGGCTCCCACGGCTCCAGTGTGAGCTCCCTGCCCCAGCCACCCTCCTGGACTTCAATACCCACAGGCCCCTAGCAGCTTGGGGCCTGGCTTCCACCTCGGCTATTAGTCACACACCTCATCCACCACATTTCTCAAATACAGCTGTGCTGAATAAAGCTCATTGTTACTCAGAAGCTCATTTCAAGGCTTAATGTTGTCTACAAAATGCTTTGAAATCTCTTGTATTTTGCACTTCATGCAAGCATGTTCACTTGCAGCAGCTCAAACAGAATGATGCAAATTTGAGCCAGGGCTTTTTGCATTGGTGCACATGCCTGTACATGCACTTTGGTATGATGCAGGTTGTGCCACTTGGAGCAAAATAACCCTGCATGGCTTCTCCCAGATCTGCTTGCCCAGCAATGTAAAAAGCAGCCCTGTTCTTACCCCATCAATACAAAAAGCTTAGGGCTACTTGCTCTCAGGAGCTTCTGGGGCCTGGCCAATTTGGTACCTGGGGACACTACCCCTTGTGCCAGCTGGACTGCTGCAGCAGCCCTGAGAGTTCCCTGCACCCTTTACCCACTGCAGCAGTCTGGCACTGGGGGCTGCTGCCTGGCTGTGACCTACTGCACACCTGCCAGACCCAGATGGGGACTGCACAGCCAGTAGAGGCATCTGCCTCTCTGGGCAAGCTGCCAGTGGGCTGTGGGCTGTGGTTGCTGAGTTGGCCTTTGTGTAGCACTACTGCCATGTGTGCCCCTGCCCGGCCATCCAGGCAGCTATTGCCTGGAAGATGTTCTGGGTGTGGTGGCCTGCTTTGAACTGTCAAAACATGTCCTCTTGGCCCCAATTGGCCAGGAGGTCAGCCAACTCCAGCTGGGTCTAAGGTGCTAGCTTTGAGCAGGCTCCTCTGCCTGGATCCTGCCACTTGCCTCCCTAGCAGGATTTCTAATGTTCCCTATTTGAAAACTGAATAATCCCTAATAAAAAAATCTCAAAGTCATTCTGTAAAATACCCTGAAATCAATGTTCTTCCATTATTGAAACAAAAGACCACTAGAGAGAGAGAGAGCAAGAAACAGAGAGTTGGAGATAATCTGGGCAATGTTTTATTGATATAGCTACAGTGTTAAAGCCTACCAGTGTCTCTATTATCATAATAAAATAAATTCTAAATACCTAAATGTTGCTGTTTGCCTTTGGTTTTCTTACCATACAGCAGTTAGAGTTCCCCCTGGCCCCTTCACTAATCAGGATGTGGGGACAGCTGCCCCTGCAGCCACAGTTCCTGCCAGCAGGTTTCATCCTGTCTAGCAGATGGGCATGCAGAGTGTGTTCTGGAGAGATGTAGGGTTTGCAGGACGTGGGTGGGAAGAGTGGTGGGGGAATGTGGGTGGTTGTGGAGGGATGTGGGGGGCACATGGGGTATGTGGGTAGGTATGCGTGGATTATGGGGGGACTGTGAGGGCAGGGCTGCTCAGAAGGGGTGGGTCCCCTGCCCTGTACAGTGCACAGCCCCCCTGCACAGTTCACAGACTGATCCCCCTACAGCCCCCCCAACAGGGGCCACATGGCCCCCATAGGGGCTTCCACCCCCCCTTCCTGCAGGGACCATGTGTCCCATCCCTGTTTGCTCCCCCAGCCCCCTGGATTGCTGCCCCACCTGGCCCCATCCTCTGCCTGCTCCTGCACCCCCTGCATGGCTGCTCCACCCAGGCCCAACCCCGCTTACACCCCCAGACCTCCTGTGGCTGCCTTGACCAGCCCTACCCCCCACTTCCACCCTCAGTCCCCCCATGGCTGCCCCACCTAGCCCCAGCCTCCCAGCACTTAGAAAGAAAAAAAAAGCCTTGCACTCACCAGTAGCAGCCAGGGTCACTGGGGCCTCCTGGCTGTTAAGTAGGGGCTGACTGGGGGCTGGAGGATGTGGGAAGGGGACCACAGCCCCACCCCCATCTGCCCCCCGCAAGCACTCCCCATCACTGTCCCACCCAGCCCCAGCATCTCAGCAATAAAAAAGCCTCACACTCACCAGCTATAGCAGCTGCTACTGGGGTCACTGGGGCCTTGTGGTAAAGCCCCTCCACATAGCATGGGGCAGTGGGGTCAGCAGGGTCCAGTCCTGGCTTCCTGGCACCTACACTGCCACTGCCCCGTTGCATGGGTGTGGCCCAGGTTGGCAGGGCACTGCCTGGCTCCATGCGCTGTCAGGCAGCTGGCGTCACTGGGGCTGAGTGGTGCTGGATCTTGGGTGACAGCTGCAGGGGCCTCAGGCTGCACCCACGTGATGGGGCAGTGTCAGTGCAGGTAAAAGGTGGCTGGGTTGTGCTTCAGCACCAGGGCAAGGGCCAAACATACAAACACTTTGGCTGGCTACCAGAGCATCTCTGTGGAGGACACAAGCCTCCGGAGCAAGAAAATTTGCAGCACAGGGAATGTTTTTTTGTTCCTGCATTAGCCTCTTGCAGCATTTCAAAGGGCTCTGAGACTCTGTAAGAGGCATGTGAGCTCTCATCTGGACACATCCTGGAGTGAATGTTGCTGCTTTCTCTTATTCATTGAAAAAGACTAGAAAGCAATAGAGATGAATTATACTGACAGTCTATATACCTTTCTTCCTTTTAAAATAATAATTCCTCACACTGCACACTACATATGACAGATATTAAGACAAAATTCATTAGGGGTACGAAGGGTGTAGGTTGTAGCCATGTTGCTCTAAGGATATAGGCAGACAAGGTTCTTTGGGTCAGGAAGTTTCAGCAGCTGGTGCATGCTCTTCCTGGATGGAATGAAAAGTAAAGAAGCCAGAGGCTCAGCTGGTATGCATGAACTCAATCAGAGATTGTAGGTTTTCAGTCCAAATGATGAAGATGTCATTGATATATCTTAAGTATAGCAAGGGTTTGATGGTGCAGCTCTTGAGGAATTCTACTTTCAGGTGTCTCGTAAAAATGTTGGCATACTTTGGGCCATTTTGGTGCCCATAGCTGTTCCCATCATCTAGAGGAAGTGTTGGTTATTAAAAGTGAAATTGTTGTGTGTGAGGATGAAGTGCATAAGGTCAGTAATATCTTTTGGTCTGTATTCTGAGTTGTAATCTTGTTCCTGTAGATATGTAAGGCAGGCTTGGATGCCATCCTGGTGTGGGATGTTGTTATATAGGCCCCATGATGGCTAGGAGGGTGTTGCTGGGAAGGTGGTCTATGTTTTTAAGTTTCTGTAGGAAGTCTGTAGCGTCTTGTACAAAACTTGCTCTGTGGGTGACGAGTGGTTTCAGGATTGATTCAATGAAACCTGATATTTCTTCAGTTAGGGTCCCATGGTTGGATATGATAGGTCTACCAGGGTTCCCTTCTCTGTGGATTTTAGGGAGCATGTAAAAACTCAACAATACCATCAAATCATTTCCATCAAGACTACAAGACTACAAGAAAAACTACAGACCTTGATCCCCTCACTACCTAACCCGGGGACTTTTTACATGCTTCCTAAAATCCACAAACAAGGGAACCCCGGCAGACCTATCATATCCAACCATGGGACCCTTTTTATGAGTCACCTGGAAGAAGACTTCCTCAAGAACTGCACCATCAAACCCTTGCTATACTTAAGGTATATTGATGACATCTTCATCATTTAGACAGAACCAGCAATCACCCTAAACACACCAAAAAAGCTGTGATAGACAGCCAAGCCCTCAGATACCACCGAATTTGCACTGAAAAGAACACCAGAGATTGCCATCTTACCAATCTCAAAAAGGCTTTCACCCTACAGAGAAATAGATTGCACATTTCAAAGAGCCACTTGGATACTATGTGAAGAACTGCTGCAGTACAGAAGAAACCCGCCCACAAATCTCACACCACTGATTATGACCTATCACCTCCCCCTTGAACCTGTACAGAAAATCCTCAAACAATTGCAGCCCATACTAGAAAGAGACCCTATTCTTAAAAAGATCTTCCCAGAGCCACCCATCCTAGCCTTCAAACAAGCACCGAACCTTGCTAACCTCATCACCAGAAGCAAACTTTCTTGAGCCCAGAACACACCAAAAGGATCCAAACCGTGCCATAACAAGAAATGCAAAACCTGCCAACACATCTCCACCACCCCCACTATCACTACACCCCACAACAGAGACATCAGCATTCCTGGATCTTACAGCTGCACCTCCAGAAATGTAATATATCTCATCCAGTGCACGAAATGCCCTGATGGAAAGTACGTAGGAGAGACCAAACAACAACTGCGCACTAGAATGAATGTACACCAGAAATCCATCAAAGAAAGGAATACCCAAGTTACTGGTGGGGTCGCATTTCTCACAAGAAAACCATTCTCTCTCCAATCTCTCAGTCCTGATCCTCAAAGGAAACTTACAAAACACTTCCCAGAGATGAGCCTATGAACTCCACTCCATCAACCTCCTGGATACTAAAAATCATGGACTAAATATAGACCCTGGATTTATGACACATTATAACTTGCCTGACATGTGACTCCCCAGGTATTTCTCCAGTTTCATCCCCCTTCTCTTTCTTCCTCCCCCTTCCCAGCTTGTCTCTCACCCATTGACTCCTCAATCCACATTTTCACTGACTGCCTGTTTTGTATGCATACCAGCCCAGCCCCTGGCTTCTTTACTTGTCACTCCATCCAGGAAGAGCACGCACCAACTGCTGAAACTTCCTTAGCCTGACGAAGGTTTTTTGAACCCGAAAGCTTGCTTAATAATTGTTTTCAAACTATTTAAGTTAGTCTAATAAAAGATATCAGATTCACCCCAAGAACCTTGTCTGCCTTAGGAGTACTAATGCTTCCAGCAACCTACAACATTTTTACCCCTCCAAAGAAAAAGAAAACACAGTCCTGTGCTACAACATAAAGGGTCATACTATGATTGTTTCTTTACAGAGCTAAAAGGTTTTGTTTTTTCTGACCTTAATACTTCCTTCACTGTACCTAACATGGAGTGTAACTTTTTTATTAGTATAATAAATGAAAGTTTTGCCCCTCCCGTTGCTAAGACCGTGACAGTCTTTGATTGTATTTGTATGCATACTGAAATTCTCAGCGCTGGCACAGTGTTGGTGGCAACAGAACTTACTTTATTTTGAGGATCTGAGTTTGCAGATCTTGCCATGATTCCTGGAAGAGAACTAGCAGTTTCAATACATGTCACACTCCAACTTAAGCTTGGCCTTTAAGTATACCAAGGCCCACCTCTCCACTCCTTCATCCCACCTCAATCCCAACCCCAACCCCCTGAGGTGATTGCTTGAAGGAGGAGAGGGAAACCTCCTAGAACAATGCATTGCCCACCCCTCTATTTTGTATGTCAAGTGGCTACTTCCATTGTTGGCAAGCACTAGCTCCATCTCACACTTGTGTCTGTGCCCTGCACTGAGTATGCTCAGTCTTAGCTCCATCTTACACCCATGTCTGAGCCCTACACCAAGTGTGCCTGGTCTCAGCATGCTCTCATACCCATGTCTGGGCCATTATAGCTGCAGGGCAATTCAGGATCCCACTGCTTAAACTTCCTAGCTCCAGTGGCTACTTGAATTTTCAAATTGGCAAATACCAAGGTAATAATCAAGTACTTTGAATTTCCAGCAACAAAACCTGCTTTATTTATTTCACCTCACTCATACCCACCCACAACAAGGAAGCATGGAGATAAGAAATGATAGGCTCTGGAGCTATAGCTGGTGGACAAACTACGTAACTCTTAATGCAGGCAATCCCTGAATCACATTTGCATGATAGATGTTACAAAACTGGTCACAGAACTTGGTTCAACTACATCTGGTTTAACTAAACTACATCAATCAAGCTTTAGCTATCATGAGATGATCAGGCCCCAAAACAAGATTTAACTCCATGCACATGTATCATGTTACAAGTTGATGCACGTTATCAGGTTGTAAAGTGTAACATCTACCATGGCCTTGACTGCACAGGGTCCACGCTTTCAGCCACATGATGGTACTGCAAAATAGTCTCAGGCTACTGTGCAGTCAGTGTCTTGTGTAGATGTAGTCAGTGACTTCAGACCTTTGATTGATTTCCATTACTTATCTTGACTGTTGCTTATGTAGACAAGCCCTGTGTGTCACAGGGTACAGATAGAAATGCTGTAACAGAGAAAGCTTTGCTGGAAGTGTTCTGAGTTACAACAATCCCCCAGACCAAAAAGAAGTTCACTCTTGGTTCCATGGAGGAAGAGAATCCAGCTTCTGGCTGAGAGCCTACAGGTGGTTTACCTTAGTAATGGTCCCTCCTCCCTGTGAGTAGGGCTGTGAGGCTGTAAAGTTTTCAGAAAGGGAGGAGAGAAAGGAAGGGGAGGGAGCTTGTTCCAGGGCTTCCCCAGCTGGTGCTGGAGGGTGGGAAAAGTAAATTGGACCCCTCCCCCTCATCATTTCTGTCTGTGTCCACAGTGACCTCCCAATTTTCCCTGTGAGTTTGAACTTGGCACATGTGAATACAAGTTCAATTTTTAAGCTTTTTGTTCTTCTTTCTCACTCTCTTTTTGTCAAAACATCATTAAAAAAGTTAGGACACCTTTTTGGAACTCCAAATTACCTTTGTTTTTAAGTCAACATAATTTAGGAACACTATCCAATTTGTACAAGATTTAATAAAAATGTCTATCTTCATGCTAGAGCTAACCTACTAGTCTTAAAGTTAACAGGACAACCATTGTGGTTTTTGAAAGGCAGGGCAAAAATCAGCCTTATAATAGAAATTTATTTAGTTCTAAGTTCAAGGTTATTTTTTTAAGGTCAACTATTTTCTCATCACTTCTCTACACCTAGAGCTTTCAATTCAAACAGCAAAGTTTTCATGATAAATGGATCCTACAATATTTTCCAAGAGGTTATGTAGCTATAGTCTTAGACAATGAATACTATGAGACAGAGACATGCACACACAAGGAAAACAATTCAAAAGGAGAAACAATATGTATTCAGATAATATTTACATGGTGATGAAAAGCTGCTGTGATAAGACAGATATTTCAAAAGGGTAGATGTTTCAGAGAAGATACATGCATGCCTAGCTGGAGGATAAAGGGGAAGAGCGATGAGGAGTCCACTGTAAAGTCAGCAGAGGGAGCAGAAACTGATAAAAGGAAGACCAGAATCATTAAAGCTTGACAAAGGTCTTCAAGAGGAGGTTGGATATTCATCTAGCTGGGGTCATCTACACCCAGCACTCTTTCCTGCCTATGCAGGGGGTCAGGCTTGATGATCTATTGAGGTCTCTTCTGACCCTAACATCTATGAATCTATGAAACCTATGGACTCTTTTAGGAGGAGGAAGGATAACTGTGACATGGATGGTGGAATACACTGGGAGTCAACACAGTTTGGAGCTGATTGTGATTCATTTGCAATGTTTTATGCATGAGACAACTGGGGCAGCAGCACTCTACACACTAGAGTGTACCTGACTGGGTTTGTGCCCCAGGGTGCTGGAATGAAGGTACAGAGCTTAAAGTCCTGGCAAAGTGGAATGGGGTGGGGACATAATGGGCACATGTACATATGATGGGTTGTAGTCCTTAGAGTTGCATTCTATGCCCCCTAAATTGAAATGGTGAGTTTTTAATTGAAACAGTGGTTTTTATTTTTCCATCACTGTATATACATTATTGTCTCAGCAACTGCAGGTGCCTGATGAAGGCAGAAATGGCGAGGGGCCCAATCCTTTCTTTGGGGCGGGGGTGGAGCCTGCCTGCTTCTCCCATGGCCAGGGGCCATTCATCTGTGCCATCAATCTATCAGCTCATCTTCTGGCCATGGGAAAGATGGGAAAGCTGCACAGAAAAATAAATAATTGGGCCCCTCACCCCCTCTGCATACAGCAAGCTCCTACAGACAGCAGGACAACTGGGGCCATGCAGGAATGGGATGGTGTGTCCCTGGGGCACTGCAGAGAGGCAGCAGGAGGATGGCTGGGTGTGCTGGTGGCCAGAGAAGACAATGAGGACAATGCATGTGGTGCAGGGCCACCTGGGTGAGCTGCTAGCTTCCCTGAGCCTGCCCAGGCTTCCAGCACTCCATGCACTATTCCTGCTGCCTTCTCTGGCTGCAAGCACACCAAGCCATCTTCCTACTGACTCTCTGTGCTGCCCCAGGGGCAAACCAGCCTATTCCCAGGTGGCCCCAAGCATCCTGCCAGCCTCAGAAACCTGCAAAAGGCACAACTGGTGATGGGCCTGATCCTTGTTTTCTGCAGAGCCTGCCCACCTCTCCCATGGCCAAGGGATGTGCTGACTAATTACTGCAATGGTCCAAGTTACAATGATGCAAACTCATTTAAAAACCCCAAGACTCACATATGTGTAATGTACGTTGCCATTAAACCGCAAAAAGGGACATTTTCTTCATGTGTACATGGTAACATTATCACGTGTAGAAATGCCCAATGCTCCTGGGAGGGGAGATATCAAAGCCAACAGTCAGGTTAATCCTCCTGTAACCCTGCAGATACTATAGTTTTATATGCTCCTTTTGCCTCCATCTTATGCCCTCCTTTACTGAGGGCTTGGAGCTTGTGCCCTGTTCACCTACCCGTAATTATGCTACTGTTAGATTTCAAATAAACAGAGAAGAGATAAATAAATGAATAGGGATTTTAGCAAAAGTGGATATGAAGCCCTAATCTGAGCATGAAATAAAATAAGGGAAAATAAAGATTCTGGCCAAATAGAAGAAGAAGGGAAGGAGACTGAAGGAATGAATAAATATACCTTGAACCACTGTTAAAAAAAGGACAGAGAGATGCTGTGGATTGTGCTCCATCTGTTATAATGTAACTATTACCTCTGCATAGGTCAGCACTACAACTATATCACCTTAACTTTATTAATGAACAGGGGTTAAAACTGAAGCATTTTTTCTGTACTTCTATTGCTACAGTATCATGCAGAGGTAACGTTTACATTGTAACAGCTCATGCTGGTATCCTTTGATAACCATACAGTTGTTACATCTCTCTATCTGGTTAGGTCTAGGATGATGTAAGGTTCTGGATCAATAAGGAAATCATCACTGAGGCTAAGGATATTGATCCTCCCCGTAAGAAGTTTGACCATTGAAATAAGTGGCTGTAGGAAGCTAAGATAAAACCACAGGTTTACATAACAAAAGAAGGGTGGTGGCGTGACCAGAGAGGGACTACTAAAGGTATTGAAAGGCTGGACTTGGCTTCCCAGCAGTACATGTGGCAGCAGCTTGTTCTCAAGCTGCCTGGCCCATTTACCTTGGACACACTGCCATGGGCGCAGTTCAGAGTGGGTTGGCAGGGGGAGTCTACATGGAGACTGGCCTGGGACCCCCACAGGCAAGGGGCACTAGGCTGGATGGCTGGGATGGGGCTGTGGGGCAGGATGGGAGTGGTGCCTGGAAGTGGGAAAAATAAGTAGTTATTTTTTTTTAGTTATTATAAGTAGTAATAAGTGGGGCTAGGACCAGGTACATGGGGCAGTGACAGCATGGGACTGGGACCTGGGGCAGAGCCATAATCTGCTCCCACCATATTGCTGTGACATGCTCCAGTTTTGCTGGTTCCTGTGACATGCCTGGCCCTTGCCTGAGGAACCAGTGCCTATCACAGGGACATACAAGGAATGTATGGGACATACATGGCTCTGCCCTGGGCTCCTGGCTCATTCTGCTATTGCCTTGCAATCCTGGCCCTACCTGCCTGTCATGCTCCTGGATGCTGCTCCCAATGTCCCCACGGTCTCATTCTACCTGCCTGGCTGAGTCCTGGACCAGCCTCCATGAAAACCCAATCCACCTGCCCATGTACTCCATCTGGCACCCCAGCAGGGTGGATGGGCCCAGGGCAGACAGGATCAATTTGCATCTTCCTGGCCCCTTCCCCACCCCCAACCTACTGGGTGGTTTAAACTGCTATGTTGGGGGGGGATGAGGTCAGGTCAGGCTCCTTCACCACTGGCCCTCAAGAGCTCATCAAAACTCCTTAAGTGGCCCTCCAGCTCAAATAATTTCCCACTCCTGTTTTAGGGCATAACTGATATGATCTTCACGACTTGCCAGCTTCAGGAAACATGCCAGGAACAACAAAAAACCCTCTACATGGTCTTCTCTGACTTCATGAAAGTATTCAACTCTGTCAGCTGAGAAGCACTATGGAGGATCCTTCTGAAGTATGGTTGCCCACTAAAATTTTCACCATTTTTGCCTGCTACATGATGGTGTACAAGTAGTGGTTCTCAGTAATGCATCTATCACAGATCCTTTGAAATTAAGACAGGAGTGAAGCAAGGCTGTGTAATTGGTCTAACACTTTTCTCAATATTCCTTACTGGATACATCTATACAACATGCTTTACTGAGCATTAGACTAACCTAATACACAGTAAAGCATCAGTGTCTATGTGTGTACACAACTTACTGCACAGTAAATTAGGCTAATGTGCTCTTTGGTAGTACCAGCAAATACAGCTACTAGATTAATGGTGCATTGACTACTGCACGGTAATGCATGTGCAGATACTGGCTTGGAGCAATTTGCTCATGATCAATCTAGGCAGCAGGGGGCCACAGAGGGTGTGCGTATGGGGGGTGGGGAGTGGGCACGGAAAGGGGAACTGTCTACAGTTCCAATGTGGAGCTCAGGATTGTAGTCCAGTTTGGCAATGCTGGTTTGGAGGGACGTCCTGTGACAAAGCTCTCTTCTCACTTGGCTTGCTGATGGAAAGGGGGAACTCTCTGTCTCCTGTCCCAGAGCAGCTCATCTCCCACAGCTTCACTCCATTCTGGTGCTGCTTATGCTTCCACATCTCCCCCCAGTCTCAGCACTGCTTAACCCCATGCTCAGGCATGGGGCATCACCCCAAGTCAATGTCACTGAGCTAGGCTACAATCCCAAGCTCCACACAGCTGAGAATTGTCCCCCACTCCAAGATAGCTACTTCCAGTCCCTGGATGCCAGGCTTGACACTTGTGCCCCCATCAGCCTGGGACTGGCACTGTGCGAGCCTGGAGCTCCTCCTAGCTACTGCAGCTGGGCAGAGCAGAGAAAGGGGGCAGGAGCAGACCTTGACTCAATGGCTCCCATTGAGAGAAAATTTGTGCCCAATGTGGGCGCATGAGTAGATGCATTCCTGGGCATAGTTTACTGCAGCTTATTTCAATGTGCAGAAACCTTAAGGATATGCATTGCATGTGTAGATGCACCCACTGTGATGCTATATCTCACCATCAATGAGATTCCAGATGGAGTGGAGCTAAACTATTGAATGGATGGTAAGCTGTTTAATCTCAATCAACTTTGAGCCAAAACCACAACCAACCTAACCTTAATCGGTGAGCTCCAGTATGCTCATGATACTGTCCTGTGTGCTCACTCAGAACCAGACCTTCTGGAATCACTGAAATCTTAAATGAGGCATACAAGAAAATGGGACTGATGCTTAACATTCAGAAGACTAAGGTCCTCCATCAGCAAACTCTTAATGAGCAGTCTCCATCTCTGGTAATTCAGATTTATGGTGAGAATCTGTAGAACATTGAGTATTTTCTGTACATTGGAAACCATCTCTTGCAGAAGGCTGACATTGACAAAGAAATCAAATTTCATTTCTCAAAGTAGACATGCAGCCTTCAGGCACTTGAGGAAATAATGGGTGTTTAAAGATTGCAACATCAGTTCTGAAACCCAGCTCATGGTTTATCAAGCAGTCATGATCCTAACCTTAGTGTACAGAGATATGATTTAGACAACATACAGGAGATACCTCAAGTCACTGGAGAAGTAACATCAACACTGCCTGCAGAAGATCCTTCAAATTCAGTGAAGACAGATGCAACATTAACGTCCTCTCACAAGCAAACACCATGAGCATTGAAATGATGATCATCTGACATCAACTTTGCTGGGCCGGCCACATCATCTGGATGCCCAATTCCAGACTCCCAAAGCAAGTTTTATTCTCCCAGCTCAGTCAAGACATGCTCAAGTGGAGGGCAGAGAAAGTGCTTCAAGGATTCCTCAAGGCCAACTTGAAATAACTTAATATTGACATCAACTCAAAAGAGACCCAGCACAGCCTGAAATGGAGGAAGAGCCTGTTGCAACAATATCAATACACTCTGTTGTTGTACTCTTACAGTAACAACAGAAGATGGAAAATCTAGGGTGGCAGAAACAGCATGTGGCAGATGGAATCAAGAACCTGGAGCCATCCACCCCACACAGAAACACATGCCCAAGTTGCAAGAGGGTGTCTCAATTCTGGATCAGTCTCATCAGCCATTTTGGACTCACAGATAAATTGATCATGGAAAAGAATCACCACCCTTGACCATGAGGGATTGGTGATATATTGCCTTAAGAAATCCTTGCCTTTCACATAATTTCTAGACCATCACAGTTACAACATCACTCTTATACTACCATATCACCTGGAAATGAAAAATGGCCTAAACCATCTACTCTGGGGTCAGATCTAGGGCTTGGACGATAATTCAGTGAAGGCTTAAGGTGTGATTACACTTCAAGTGTGATGAGTGATTACAATTAGATGTTACCCTTTCATTCCTTCAACTGGTGAAGGGGGTGTCAGGAAAAGCAACAAAAAGCAAATCATGACAGCTACCTGTTATGAACAGGTGATCTTTCTTACAGAGTGAAAAGGGGTGGTCTTTCTGGATCATTTCACTTTCTTGCCTTTATTTTTTCTGCCTCCCACTGTGACCTCTCAGTGATATTCCCATGAATGGAATGAATGCCCATTGACACCATATCAAATATTTTTTTAGGCAGAGTCACTTAAAAGCATGGTGTGGCAATCCTTTTTTAGAAGCTGCAGCTTTTTCAGATCCTGTTTGCTTGAGATTCAAGCTGATGTGATCTTCTCTCAGGGACTATGCATATTGCCTTTGCAGTTCCTATAGGCTCTGTGGACCCAACTGAAAGGGACTAAAGGGAGCATGGCAAGGTGAGATAAAGGCCTGTGGCACACTCTGTCTGAAGAATCTTAATCACTAAGGGTATGGATTGTTTGGGAAGGACTCTGATCAAATTTATTTGAGTTCAGATGTGTTGTGATCCCAAAAACTAGTAAGTTAAGACCCTGGTTGTTCTTTATTATATATGCTTAGTCTAACATAGCATATATATAAGCAATTTCATCTTGTATACAAGATGAAATGGCCAGGGTGACAAAGAGGGGCTCTTTGCTTGTCATTACTGCTCCCCTAGTTATCTGGATCTGTGGCTGCACATTGTGGTTATGGACATGAGTACAGAGCCTCTAGTCATGAGGAAAGACAAAACTAGTATTTAAGTTATGAATAACTCCGTTATATTTAAACATGTACATTATTAGAAATATGATCCTACACTTAATGGTAATAGAATAACTTACTCATATACCAATGACATATGAACAATTCTATTACCATTAATGTATTTTAGTGCCAGTATGTGTAACCGGTTGGCAGAGGAAAGTTACATGTGTAATTTTGCTCTTTATTTTCTCTTACCATTTGTAGGTGTCTGGGTTGCACTGCTAAGTACCAGGTGGTTATAATTTTGCTCCTGGTCATCTGAAATTCACAGAAAAAAATACCCCTTTAAGAAACAGTTCAGTGAATACACTGATCTGCAGATGATAATTATGGTTTGCATTATTCACAAGAAATCTCAGCATGATTAAAGAAAGGAGAAGAAAATGCTTAAGAAAGCAGAAGTCTTTCATGTTATTTGATTAAACTTCCAGATGCTAGAGGAACATGATAATGGAAAACTGCATCCATTCTGCTGAGCCTGAAAATTGGAGTATCTGCAAGGTAAGAAGCTTGTCTTGACAGGAATAAGCCATGCTGTGCATTTCAACTTCAACAGTGTGATTATGAGAGATCCAGTACCTCTAGAACTCTCTATGAAGCCATTTTAGTAATACATCCCCACTCCCACTGAATACAGCATCAGGGTCAAACCATTGTTATTATTTTTTTTTTCATTTGAAGTGGCCTTAACTACTCTCCTTCTTTGACTGCAATTGCTGACAACAGCAACACTCAAGGAGGAAAATGAGAACATCAACCAACAAAATGCATAAAATGCAATGCTTCCATAGGAGCTGGATCTAAACTACAAAATTCAGTCTTAAAAGAATAATCAGTCTAGTGTATTCAGTGCTAAATGCACTTTGCTGCAAAGCAACAGGAAAATATTAACAATGTTACTGGTGACAGAAGCCAGAGCCTTCCCAGGTTTGGGACCATCTTACTCAGCCATAACCCCACTGCTTTATAGTCTTCTTGGCCCCATGTATTGTTTTCCTCTTATTTAGTGAACAAGCTTCAATTGAAGGAGTAGAGGATACTTTTGGCAATGCCTAGCTTATGGGGTGGTAGTTAGGGCATTTTGTTAGGAAGTTGGTTCAAACACCTTCCAGCTGAGCAAGGAACCTAGAACCTGGATCTCTCATTCCCAATACCAGGGGTGCTTAACCCTTGGCACCAGCCAGATCCAGTCCTCAGCACCCTGTCAACCAGCCACAGTGCTCCCCACAGATCTGTGGAGAGCTTGATGGGCCATGGCCCTGTGGATGCACAGGATGGTCTGGGGCCTGAACCTCATGTCCAAGGCCTGCCTGGGGGTGGTGTATGCTTGCTGGAATCAAATTCTAGCTCAGCAGATTAGAGCTCCTATAGCCTAATCGCAGATGGATGAAGCAGCGTGGAGCTTGATTCTGGCCCTGTGGGGGCAATGTGGGTCTCCGCACTGCCCTCACCCAGACAGGATTGGGCTCCAGCCAGGTGGAGATGATGTGGGGCCTCAGAGTTCAATCTCAATGCACAGGAACCAATCTGGCCTCCAGAACACCACTTTCCTGCACTATTAGGCTTTTGAGCAAAAAGGTAGGAGGGCCATCTTCCATGCAGTCTGTGATTCCCTGGGGAAGTAGACTCTAAATTCTATGTAAATAGTAAAAAATGACACTTGCAAAGCAAACTTAGGGCCTTGATACATGGTGCACTTTGAGCTGCTCAAATGTTGATCACTATTAGTGCTAGCTCAAGTTTGGAGCACTCACACCTCAAGGCTAAAAACCTTCTCTGACTGTCCCCCATCTACACAGCTATGACTTGCCATTAGAGAGCTGGTGAGCAGATGCCTGATTAGGAGCTACAGCTGTGAGTTGTCACAACAGGGCTGGTGAACCAGGACAGGCTTCTATTCCTGCTCTAGATGGGTGGGGGTAGGATGATAACATGAAGCTGAGAAGTGGAGACTTAATGAGATGGGGATGAGTAATATTGAAGGTGGAAAGGAATTTGGGGTGGGTATAGGGTGGTGCAATGAAGGAAGTCAACCACTGAAGAATAAAATAAAAAGTAAGAAAGAAAAAGAAATAAAGAGGAGTAAATTAAATAAGGTCTCATGTTTTCAGAAATTGGGATTTGGAGTTGGTGTTTCATGGGGGGTGGGTGCTGGTCATGCTTCCAGGGTGGCTGAGAGGTGGGAGTAGTAACGGAATGTACTGTTGCAGGAGTTACTGCCCCTACTCTGAGAAGGAAGCCCAAGCTCATGGGGACCTGATCCACCACCTACTATGTTTTCCTCAACCACCTAGACCCTACTCCTAGACCTGTTTGTACCCTGCAACCTGGCATGTGCTCTGCAGCCTGTTAGCATAGGGTTACACCCTTAGGGATAAGAAGATCACATTGTCAGGTTGGAAGGGGGAGTTGGTTTGGTGCTAGAACTGCTCCCAAGCAGTTGAGTTTAGAGGGTGGAAAGTTTGTCTACACAGAACAGGAAGGTGGGTGGGGACACTGCATCCTGGGATGCTGCAGGACTGTCACTTGCGTGGTTCCTTTGTCAGAGTGGCCACACATTAATGGAACATGAGCTGGGCAATTTGGATTGGAAATAAACCTGCCCTGAAGTGGTGTTGCTTTAAGATGCCTAAAGTATGCTTAAATTAAGTATAGTTTTTAATGTGTGGACAATCCAGGAGTTATGAGCTTCAGGTGCTGCCTAAAATTAATGTGTAACAAGGCCGTTAGCTCCTTAAGTACTACTTACCCATGTCAGTTCACCTGGATTTTGGCCTATGCCCACACTGGTCCCTGCTGAGGCTGAGACTTCTGGGCACATATGGGATAGTTTTATTTTCCTTTGGTCAACTCAATGGAAGCTTTCTAGCCATGTAAATGGTAGTTTGGACACTTACAGAAATCATAGAAAATTAGATTTGGAAGGGAGCTCAGGAAGTCATCTAGTTCAACTCCTTGCTCAAAGCAGGCCCATCCTCAACAATCTCATCCCAGCCACAGTTGTGTCAAGCCAGGTCTTAAAAACCTCCAAGGATGGAGATTCCACATCTTTGGGTAACCTGTTCCAGTGTTTTACTACATTTACTACATTCACTATGCCAGAACTCAGATTGTGTGTCGTACACACCCAGGTGCCCAGAGACCATGGTAAGTCAGTTAGACAGCCCCTCCATAGGTGGCTGTGACTGAGCCCTCTGTGCCCATTCCCTCCGTGGGAGCAGGTGGCCTCATGGTGCTCACCTCAGGCAGTCTTCCTTCCCTGCCCCTGTCCCAAGCCAGGCCAGGCTATGTCAGGGCTGGCTCCTGGCAGAAGCTGCCAGGGCTGCTCCAGACCTATGCCCCTCTTCACTTTCTGGAGGCCAGGCAGTCTGCTCCCACAGCACCAGGTCCAAGCCAGCCAGGGTCAGGGGGCAAGGGCAGATGCAGAGCTGGTGGTGTCCCACCCTCCCTCTGGGGTTTCATAGATTGTAAGGCTGGAAGAGACCTTGGAAGATTTTTGGGTCCAGCCCCCTGCAGCAAGCAGGAAAGAAAACTGGGGGTCAGGTTACCCCAGCAATGTGACTGTCTAATCTCCTCTTGAAGATTTCCAGGGTAGGTGATTGCACAGCCTTGGGGCGGGGAGACTTATTCCACAGACTGGACGGCCTGACTGTGAAGAAGTTTTTCCTAATGTTGAGTCTGGATCAGTCTTCCAGGAGTTTGTGACTGTGACTCCTAGTTCTCCCTTTCAGGTGCCCTGGTGAGCAGTTGCTCACCGAGCTCTTGATATAGTCCCCTAGTGTAGCAGTAAGCTGCTACTGGGTCCCCTCTCAGCCTTCTTTTCTTCAAGTCGAAGAGTACCAGATCCCTTAGCCTTTCCTTATATGGCTTTCCATGTAAGACTCTGATCATATGAGTGGCTCTTCTTTGGACTCTCTCAAGCTGTCCCTGCCCTTGTTAAAGTGTGGTGCCCAGAACTGGATGCAGTACTCCAGTGCTGAGTAGAGCGGAAGACTCACCTCCTTGGTTTTGCTGGAGATGCATCGATTGGTGCATGCCAGAGTATTATTTGACCTACTGGCTACAGCATCGCACTGCCAGCCATATTCAGACTGTAGTCTTTTATTACCCCCAGGTACCTTTTATTCATGGTGCTAGTCAGTTTGGTGCCACCAAGACTGTAGACATGTTGGGGGGTGCTCATCCTGAGGTAGAGCACTACATTTCTTGATGCTGAAATTTATCGGGTTCTGACCTGCCCAACTTGCTAGCCTGTCTATATCTGCCTGTATCTGTAGCCTATCTTCAAGCATGACCATACTTCCCCATAACTTGGTGTCATCTGTGAACTTGGCTAGTGAGTTCTTCACCCCAACATCCAAATTGTTAATAAAGATGTTGAAAAGTACTGGACCAAGCACCAACTCCTGCGGGACACTGCTGCCCACT
Source organism: Caiman crocodilus (assembly GCA_030014935.1). NCBI lineage: Eukaryota > Metazoa > Chordata > Crocodylia > Alligatoridae > Caiman > Caiman crocodilus. Next base: position 20,540,990 of record JAGPOW010001327.1, read on the forward strand.
TCTCACCAGCATGAGAGAGACATTCACTATAACTCTCTGGGTCCTATCCTGCAGCTAGTTTCTCACCCACCTGACTGTCTCAAGGGTTTAGCCCATAATCCTCCAAGTTTCTTGTGAGAACATTGTGGGATACTAGATCAAAGGCCTTTTGGAAGTCTAGGTATACTATGTCAACCTGCTCTTGTGTGTCCAAGTGGTGAGTTACCCGGTCATAGAAGGAGATGAGGTTGGTAAGGCAAGACCTGCCTGTGACAAAGCCATGCTGGTTGTTGTTCAGAATCTTACCTTCTGCAAGCTTATTGCAGATAGACTCCTTGAAGAACTTTATAGGACTTTCCCTAGGATGGAAGTTAGGCTGATTGGCCTATAGTTACCCAGGTCCCCCCTCCTCCCCTTCTTGTGTATGGGCACAACATTGGCCCTCTTCCAGTCCTCAGGGACTTCTCCAGGAGTGCCACAAGTTGTGAAAAAGTTTTGCCAGGGGTTCCATAATGATTTCAGCCAGCTCCTTCAACACTCTTGGATGGAGATCTTCCAGTCCCACTAAGTTGTATATGTCTGATTTTTTTGATTGGTCATACACCAATTCTATGGCAATAGTAGGAAAGTGATTATTCCTACTGTGCTTATCCTGTACTCTACTTGGAGTTGTTTTCCCCTTTGTCCAGGGAAAAACTGAGGGAAAGTAGTCATTCAAGAGTTCACCTTCACCTTGGGTGCTGGTAACAAGCTCTCCTGAGTTGTTGAAAAATGGCCCCACACTCCCATTAATTTTCTTCCTGTTCCTCATGTACCTAGAGAAGGACTTCTTGTTGTCCTTGATTCCCATTGCTAATCTAAGTTTGGTAGCCACTTTAGCCTCTTATCTGTTCCCTGTAAATGTGGGCTGTGGTGGAATAGTCCTCCTTGGGGCCTGCCCCGAGCTTCCATTGTTTATAAGCTTCTTTCTTTTTTCTTAAGAGGACTGTGATTTCACTGTTTAGCCAAGAGGGCTCCCCAGCCCTTCTTTTACCTTTTCTCTGCATGGGAATGGACTTTCTTTGTGTTTCAAGAATCATGTCCTTGAGGTACAACCACTCTTCATATACAACTTTCACCCTCAGTCCCTGGTCCTGCAGCACTTCCCCTACTACTGACCTAAGTTTGTTGACATTTGCATTTTTGAAGTCCAGGATTTCAATCCTGCTATCAGATTTGTCTGCCATTATGTCAGACAGTGAACATGATGGTTTCATGGTAGCTGTCACCCAGACTTTCCTCTATATTTAAGTTGGTCACCAGGTCATCACCTTTGGCCAGGACCAAATCTAGCAGAGAGTCACCTTTGGTTGGCCCATGCACCTCCTAAAGCAGAAAGAGCTCCTCAACACAGGTCAGGAAGGATCGTGACTGATCCACCTTGGCCAAGTGTTCCTCAGCGTAGAGTTGGTGGTGTCCCACCCTCCCTTTAGGGAACCTTTCCACACAAGAAGCTCAGAGCAATCCTCTCTCCACCCCCCACCCCCACACGTGGCCTGCATCCTAAGCATGCCCCTGGTGAGATTTCTCCAGGCACACTGCACCGAGTTGTTCAAGTGCACCAAGGAGTGTCCAACCCAGTATAATCTGCTGATGATGATTGCCATGGTGCCCCAGGCATACCTGAGAACCTGGTGCAGCACGCTGAGCTTTGATGGTTCCCAAGGCAATCACATACTTCTCCACAATGTGTACCACTTCATGGAGGGGTACCTCTGTCTATTCCACAAGTCCCTGCCCCCTGTGCCTAAGAACAAGATTGCCACAGGCATTGATGTGTTTCCCTGCACGTGAGAGGCCCCTGGCTGCCTATCTGGGAGGACGCTGACTGGTCAATCAAGTTCTGCACTGCCTCCCTGTGTGCTATGGTGGGAGGGAACTCCAGAGGGCAGAGTGAGCTTTGTGGGTGGAGATGGTGGTGGAAAGGGACAGCTCTACCCCATGTGTGGCTTCTGCTCTAGGTGTGCAGCTCCGGGGTGGGGAAGAACAACTGATGCAGGCCCAGATGGCTATCACCCCATTTTCCCCCAGCCCTCCTCCAAGTGCAGGGCTTACCAGATGGGTATGGCAGGCATCCCAGGCAGCCTGGGATGGCATCATAGGTGGCAATGATGAGCAACTCCTGCTGGCATCCTGGAGTGTAGGGCCACAGCTCATGGCTGCCCAGGAAGTGACCCCCTCCAGGGAGGAGCTGGAGCTTATCATGGTGGGTGGTGCTATCCCCAGACTGTCATCCTAGGGAAGGCTGTACACCCAAAGCTGCCATGGCAGCCACTGATCTGGGCTCCCGGAGCTGCTAGATGAGGCCGTGGGCAGAAAGCAGGCCAGGCCCTATACCTGGTGCCCTGAGGGGCCCTCCCCTACAGATGAGTTGCCTCTGTCAGGCTATGGTAGAGGCTTCGGCAGGACACCAATGCTGGAAAACACAGCACAGCTCCATTCAGGGTCCCAGGGAGCAAGGCTGTGGTCCATCTGGTACATAGAGGGCATAGTCCTCTAGGCAGGCCCTGACTGGCAGTTGTAGTAACAAGGACTTACTAACATGCAGGGCCCTGACCTTTATGCAGTACTGCTGCACTGACCACTTGTGCCCATGCTTCCTCATGTGGCCTGCCAGGGCCTCATGGATGTGGATATTGGAGTGCTGTGGACATCAGCATTGCTCCAGAGGGCCACAAGGTCTATGGTCTCTTACTGGGACCAGTTAGGGCCCTAGGACACACTGTGTAGCAGAGAAGATGCCAGCACAGTTCTCTTGGGGGCTCTGGCTGTGAGTCCAGGAGCTGCCTAGCCTCAGCAGGTGCCTGCAGCACAGGGGCATGGCACATGGCTGGCAGTCAGGTGGTGGGCCTGACTCAGGGGCCACTGCATGGGTCCATGAGGCTGCTAAGGCTGGCACAGGGCCAGTGGTGCAGGACCTGATGACCAGAGGCAGGCAGCAGGTGGCATAGGTCCCAGGGTCATGGCATAATTTGAAAGCTCATGCTATGGCAGGGAAAGACCTGTCAAAGCCCTGAGGCTAGAGAAACTCCAAGCCCAAGAGTTTCCCTATCCTGGTGGCTGGGAACAATTTTTTTCCTAGTCAGTGTCTACATGTATGCTATTGTACAGTGAGTACTGCATGGTAGGCCTATGTGAAGTGGCAAATACTCACTTTGGATTCAGCCAGTTTAGAAGATAGTGATTCAATTCAGAGATATGAATCACTGTCCAAATTCAGAATGACCAAATCAGATCTGAAAGATTTGGTACCACTTTGGAGATTCTGCCATAAACTAAACAGGCAGCTGACACAGCTGCCTCCAGCTGGTTCGTCTGTTGAGGCTGGGGGAGTGGGGAGGGAAGGGAAGGGATGATGGGGAGGGAGGGATTGGGGCTGGGACAAGCTGTCCATCTGAGGCGGGGGGCATGTTACTTAGGGAGGGGGGTATGGGATGCAGGTTCAGTAGTGTTTGAAAAGGGGGCTCTGCCCTCCTGCTATTTACTTACCCATGGCGGGGAGGAGGGAGGGAGGGTCAGGATGCAGGCATTGTTCACTCTGGGTGGAAGGGATAGAGTATGGAGTAGGGAGAAAAGATGGAGGGGTAGCTTTCTACATGAGAGAGCAGTACACCTCTCTGGAGGCTGACATTGGCTCCAAAGATAAGCAGCATGAAACCCTCTGG
>JAGPOW010001327.1:20544772-20595091 GCA_030014935.1 Caiman crocodilus
GGGGGGGGGACGGGGAGGTGAATGAGACCTAAATGTGGGCATTTACTACAGGCCACTGAATCAAGGGAAGGAGCTGAATCTAGAGTTCTCTTGAGAACTGACATAGGTTGCACGCACAAGGGATTTCCTCGTCATGGGTGACTTCAATTACCTGGACACAGATTGGGAGGAACACTTGGCTGGGTCAGATTGTTTACACAGTTTCCTGACTATGATTGAGGAGCTCTTTCTGACCCAGAAAGTGCAAGGGCCAACTAGAGGTAATGCTCTTGAACATTGAGGGTAACCTGGATGACAGCAACCATAAAATTATCAGGTTCAACATCTGCCATGAGGTTGATAAATCAACCAGCAGGACTGAAGTCCTGGACTTCAAGAATGATGACTTTGACAGGCTCAGAGCATTAGCAGGGGATGAGATGAGGGACCAGGAAGGGAAGGCAAATCAGGTGCATGAAAAGTGGTCATTGATCAAGGACATGGTCCTCAAAGTACAAAAGAACACCATCCCTAAAAAGAGGAAAGGTAGCAGAAGGGCTGCCAAGCCCTCCTGGCTTAATAGCGACATTGAGGTCCTCTTATAAAAGCATAAAGTGGTGTACATACAGTGGAAGCTAGGAACGGTCCTTAAGGAGGACTATACTTTAGTGGCCAGCACTTATAGGGAAATGATCAGAAAAGCCAAGGCAATGACTGAGTTTACGCTAGCCACAGGAGTCAAGGACAACAAGAAGTCTTTCTTTAGGTATGTAGGCAGCAGAAGGAAAACAAATAGACATGTGGGACCCCTGCTTAACACCTCTGGACAGCTGGTAACCAACATTCAGGAAAAAACTGAACTCCTGAACGCCCACTTTGCTTCAGTATTCACCAGATCATGGGGAAAGGTAAGTGAGCTAAGGCTCATAGGGGACATGCTGGGACTGACAGCCTCCCCACCATGGATGCTGAGTGGGTGCGATACCAACTAGAAAAGCTAGACATTTATAAGTCAGTGGGACTGGATGGATTCCATCTGAGAGTGCTGAAGGAGTTGACTGAGGTCATTGAAGAACCCAGGGCAAAGCTCTTTCAGAATTTGTGGTGCACAGGGGATAGCCCTGAGGATTGGAAGAGGGTCAACATTGTGCCCATCTTAAAAAAGGGAAGGGGGGAGGACCTGGGCAACTATAGGCCAATAAGCCTAACCTCTATCCCAGGGAAAATCTTGGAAAAGCTCATTATAGAATCTATGCACAATACACTCACAGAACACAAGATACTGAATGACAGCCAGCATTGCTTTGTCATGGATAGGACTTGTCTTACCAAACCCATCTCCTTCTATGACCAGGTCTCTCTCCACCTGGACATGGGAAACAAGGTAGACATTATATACTTAGACTTCCAAAAGGCTTTTGATCTAATGTCCCATGATATCCTTGTGGGAAAACTGGAAGATTGTGGGCTGAACTGCTCGACGATTCAGTGAGTAGGAAACTGGCTACAGGGTAGAACCCAGAGAGTTCTCATGAACGGATCTGTGTCATCCTGGTGCAAAGTGGCCAGTGGTGTCCCTCAGGGGTCCGTGCTTGGACCAGTGCTTTTCAACATCTTTATCAATGATCTGGATCGGGGAGCAAAAAGTTCGCTGGCCAAGTTCACGGATGACACCAAGTTTTGGGGCAGTGTGGCCATGCCACAAGATAGGCTACTGATACAGGTGTACCTGGACAGGCTAGAGAGGTGGGCTGATCAGAACCAGATGAAGTTTAATACTTTCAAGTGTAAGGTACTCCATCTGGGGTCAAAAAGCCCTCAGCATACATACAGGCTCAGAGGTGGCAGTCTGACTTGCACCACGGCCGAAAGGGACCTGGGGTAATGATTGACCATTGCATGAACATGAGCCATCAGTGTGATGTGGTGGCCAGCAGAGCAAACAACATGTTGGCATGCATCAACCAATGCCTCTCACATAAAACTAAGGAAGTGATACTCCCACTGTACTCAGCACCGGTGAGACCACAATTGGACTCCTGCATCCAGTTCTGAGTGCACCACTTCAATAAGCATATGGAAAAACTTTAGGGGGTCCAGAAAAGAGCCACCTGTATGATCAGGGACTTGTAAGGCAAGCCATATGAGGAAAGGCTGAGGGACCTGGTCCTCTTTAGCCTAAAGAAGAGAAGGTTCAGAAGGGCTTTGATAACGGCTTACTGCTATATCAGAGGAGTGCATCAGGAGCTCATTCATTAGGGCACTCCTGGGGAAGACCAGGACCAATGGACACAAACTCCTTGAAGTCCACATCAGGCTTTATACCAGGAAAAGCTCCTTCAGTCAGAGTTTCCAGACTGTGGAATAAACAGTCACCTACCCTGGAGGTTTTCAAGAGGAAACTGGACAATTACCTCACTGTTGTCACTTGACCCCAATTTTCTTCCTGCCGGGGGGGGGTGGTGGTGCTGGAGCCAATGATCTGTGAGGTCCTTTCCAGCCCCTAACAATCTATGGAACTATGAATTCATGAAGGAGGCAAGCAGCAGCAGGGCATAGCCCCACTCCCAGCCCTGCCACGCCCGCATCCTGTGCTGTTCTGCACCATCTGGCAAGCAGTGGCAGTGCAGAGTCCCCACTCCCAGCACTGATGCAGGCACAGCAGCGCTGGGAGTGGTGAATCTGCCCTGCTGCCGTTTGCTCAGCTGGTGCGGGGGGTACGGGGTGGGCATGATGCAGGCATGGCTGTCTCCAGGCAGAAGCAGACAAGAAGCAGCAGGAGGGCATAGCCCCTGCTCCAAGCACTGCCACATCCATTTCCCACCCTCCCCGCCCCATCCTCAAGTAACACCCCCCCCATCTCAGCTGGGCAGCTTTTCCCAACCCCACCCCCAATCCCTCCCTTCCTCATGCCCTTTCCCTCCCACCAACCCCAACACACTTACCAGCTAGAGGCAGCTGTGTCAGCCGCCTGTTTAGTCTATAGCCAAATTGCTTAATTTTGTCCAAATCTTTTTCTGAATCAATTAAGATGCTTCAAATTGATTCAGAGCTTTTAATTGGTCTCTTGATTCGATTCAGATTAGGAGATTTGATCACAGAATCAGGCTGAATCTCCTCCTATTTGAATCAGCTACTGAAGCTTCATACAGACCTACTGCATGGTTAATTTACTACCTCCATTTGCAGGTAGTAAACTAACTGCACAGTAAATTAATTTACTGTGCCTACACGTGTAGATGGTGATGCTTTACTGTACAGTAACTTGGTCTGAGTAATCGACGTGTGGCTTATACTTCACCTCTCAGAGTTGGGCCCTAAAATGGCCACTAGGGCTGTACATGGCTTTGGACCATGCTTTGGATCCAGAGAAGCTTCAGATGCTTTTGTGTCTGAAGCAGCATGTCCAGATCAAAGCGCTAGTTTTCTTACACTTTCAAAACATTTCAGAAAAGCTTTGGAGCTGTCAGAGATCCAGCCACAGAGTATAATCGGGAATCAATAAAATAGCTATACTTGTTGTTTTTTGTCTGATTTGGATGAAATATGCATGGATGGTAGCTTTTCCTGAGAAAATAAAGTCTACCAAGTTTCAAGAAGATCGGTGCATGGGTTCAGGGGGAACTGCACCCCAAATTCTTGAAATCAAAACTCACGTCACGTCAATGTGTTACACCACAGGAGGGGGTGAATACTGCAGGTGTGGTAGCTCTTGGTGAGGCCACAAAGTCTGACAAGTTTCAAGAAGATTGGTGTTGGGGTTTGGGGGGAACTGCACCTCTAGCTGCTGACAGGCAAAACTCGTGACGTGGGTGACACTGTGTGTTAAGGCGCAGCAGGGTGAAAGCTGCAGGGGTGGTGGCCCCTGCTGCGGCCACAAAGCCTGCCAGCTGCCAAGGAGATCAGTGCAGGGCTTCTGGGTTCTGGGACCCTGCACACCTAGCTGCTGGCAGGCAAAACGCATGACATGGGTGCTTGTGCAACTGATTTCTCTGTCTTGGGGCAGTTGATTTTCTGTATTAATTATTTCCTCTCTTTAGTCTGTGGTTTTGTAGGTGTTAATCATTGCTAATTAACTGGATTCATTAGCTAGCTACTGTGTATTGAGCTGGTCCCTGAATGAATCATGATTGATTGGTAACTAGTAACACAGTAGCTTAGCAGCCAGGCCTGCAGTAGTATCTCCTTGACAGCTGGCAGTCTTTGTGGCCACAGTAGGGGCTATCATCCCTGCAGCTTTCATTCTGCTGCACCTTAACACACACAGTGTCACCCATGTTATGAGTTTTGCTTGTCCGTAGTCTAAAGTGCAGTTTCCCCCAAACCCCAGCACCTATCTTCTTGAAACTTGGCAGGCTTTATGGCCTTATCAGGGGACACCACCTCTACAGTTTTCACACCCCTGTGGTGTCACACATACTTGTGACATGAGTTTTGCTTTCAATAATTTGGGGTGCAGTTCCCCCTGGACCCCTGCACTGAACTTCTTGAAACTTGGCAGGCTTCATGCTCTCAGCAGGGGGTACCAACCCTGCAAGTTTCATCCAAAGCAGATGAAAAACAACAGAGTTATAGATATTTCATTGATTCCCCATTACATCCTATGGTTGGATCTCTGAGGTGGCTCCAAAGCTCGGGAGCCGCTTTGGCCAGATCAAAGTGGAAGTCCAGTCTGGAGCTCTGGATCTGATCGCTGGCATCTGAAGCGGCCGGATCCGAAGCTGGATTGAATACCTGCCTACTCACACAGGCCTAATGGCCACCTTCATCAACCACGTGGCTGCTCCCTGCTCCAGCCTTTAAAGTGACCCCAAAGGGTGTTCTGTCATAGATGGTCTCATATTGTAATAATTTGGGATTTGGATTGGGGTGTGGGGATGCTGGTCGTGTTTCCCAGGATGACTGGGAGGTGGAAGCAGTGAAGAAAGGTGCTTTTGAGGGAGCTACTGCCCCTGCCCTAGGAAGGAGGCTCCCCTTCCACCCACTAGAACCTAATTCCAGACCTGTACATGTCTTGCAGCCTGGTTAGCTGGCATGTGCTCTGCAGCCTGCTTGCATGAGGTTGCATACTTGCGGTTAGAGAGTCACACCTGCAAGGCAGAAGGGGGAGTTGGCTTTATGTTAGAACTTCCCTCTGGGCAGAAGAGTTCAAAGAGTGAAAGTTTGTCCACACAGGACAGGAGGGTAGGGGAGGGGACACTGCATCCTGGGATGCTGAAGAACTGCCACTTGGGTGGCTCCTCTCTGGGAGTGGTCACACATTAATGAAACACAAACTGAATAATCTAGATCAGAGATAAACTTGCCCTGTAGTGGTATAACTTTAAAGTGTGCTTAAAACTAGTTTCAGGTGTTACTGTGTGGGCAATCTGGGGGTTACCAGCTCCAGGAGCCATCTAAAATTAATGTGTAACAAGGCTCTGACTCTGCCTGAGCTGAGCCTCAGCTCATCATACTTTCTCTTTCACCAAATCTGGCTACTTGCTCACTTTTGCTGCTTATATCTGAGATGTCCATATCCCATTTTGATTCGAAATAAGATGATTATTGTTTTGGTCATCATGAATTGTGTTCACAGTACCACTTGAATTATGTTCAAGTTTCTGCAAGTGAAGGTTGGGTTAGATATTAGGAAAAACTCTCTCATTAGGAGGGTAGTAAGTTACCCGAATATACTACCCAGAGTGGTTAGGGAATCTTAAATTTCGGACGGTTTTAAGACCCACGTAGACAAAGCCTTCTCTGGGATGATATAGTCAGGGTGGTCCTGCTTTGAGAACGGGATTGGACAAGATGATTCCCTGAGGTCCCTTCCAACCCTAATTATGATCCTATGTTCACACGGGAATGGTATTTTTGCATTTGTAAAGATGGTTGGGCCAGATAGAATTGGAAGGAACCTCAGGAGCTATGATTCAGAAGATCTTTTTACTATTAAACAAAAATTAATGACAAAAAAGACCTTCATAGATGTCTTTTACATATTTCTTGTTCAAATTTTAGCTGTTTGAAAGATTTATGAAAGAAGAAGTTGGACAATTTCCTATAGATTTCTTGTCAGGAAAATGCACACAAATACAGATATCTGGCAAAAGCTGACATACAAATCAATTTGGTCAAATAGGAACACTGGTTTAGTATAAGCTTAAGGGAAAATCAAGGTAGGGAGTCATAGAGCATCTCCTTGGGAGAGGAAGTAATTTTCTGCTAACCTGAGAGGCAGAAAGGGGCAGAGATGGGAAATGAAAGATCCCCACTGGAATGGATAATAGAGGACCTGTCTTGGTTGTTGGATCCACTAGGCCTGTCACATGTTATGCTCCAGCTGTAACTTATTGTAACAGCATATTCCCCTAATAGGAATTTCTCATAGGTGCAGGAACTTCTGCTCCATCCACAGCCCACCACAGCACATGGGTGTCTGCTTGAGAGGGACAGCATATATAGAGAAAAACAAAGAATGGCCAATCTTCTAGTAATATCATGTTCCTAGGGGACCATATATCAGTGGCTTGACACAGAAAAATCCCTAGACTCCTTTTACACTTAGACTAGGCTTGCACAAAATCAGGGAGTCAAAAAATGGACTAAAAGCCCAGGGTCAAACATACCGTGCAGTGCTAAGTGGGAGCATGACCAGGTGGTTCTTAGAGTTCAGACCCCATCTCAGACTGCCAAGGAAACTGGGAGGGTTTTCCCTTTGTGAGCAAAGAGTATGGATAGCAAAGTAACAGGACTGAATTATACATCTCAGAAATTGAGCCTATACCCCACAATCCTCAGAAAAGGGAAGGAAAAAGAAGCTTCCAGTCCCCAGAACCTGCCTCACAGGAATGCAGTTCTCTGTTCTCAGTAGAGCTTGTAACAAGCTTTCAAATCAAAATTTATGTCTCACTATGGCCCCCCTCTACACATTACAGGGTATTGCACAGTTACCTAGTTAATTGTGCAATTATCTTAAGGCCAGCTACACATGCAAAGTACTTATCACATTATAAAAAACTCAAACCAGATACAAAGTTAGACCGCAAAATTGTGTACTAAGTTTATAGCTGGTTGCTACCAAGTTTTAATGTACATGTGTAGCAGTTTTCCCCTGAGGCTGAAAGTCCATCAGCTGAAACAACTCCCAGCCATAGGGGTGCATCATGCTCAGCACAAAACTGCTGGGCCTGGGGGATTGTGACAGCTGTGATCCCACCGACCTGAGGTTTCATGCTGGGCATGGTGAACCCCTACAGCTGGGAGCCTTATGTGTGAAGACCCTGGGCCTAAGGATTGTGGCTGCCATGATCCCCAAGGTTCTGGGGTGTGTGAGGCACCCCCGCAGCTGGAAGTCCCAGGACTGGGTTCCCCCAGCACCAGCAATAAAGTACAATGAGATCTAATGCATGATCTCACAATCGCACTTCCTGCTGCTATGCATGTACCTTTATCTGCATGTGGAGGGAATCTAATTGCAACATGTATAAAGCTATTAATACTGGATGAGCATGGGCCTTTACATGTTGGTGAACATGGGTTAGAGTACGGATGCTCAACCTTCAGCCCATGGAGACATAGATATCCATCCTGTAAAAATCCCCATGGATCGGGGAATTTAGTGGCAGGGAAGCAGTGGCAATAAGTATGCTGACAAATTTCCAAATCCCACAGCCAGATTTCCAAATGCCAAAACCTTCATAACAGGTTGAGGCTAGGTCATAACCCCTTTCCCCACCTTCATGGCTGGATGGCACTAGGTCACTCCCTCTTTCCTCCATATGGTCAGCTAAAGTCCCCTTCCTGCTCCTCTGCAAGGCTGACTCAAGCCCTCTTCCCTCTGCAGGCCTGGGTTGGGACTGAGCCATGCCACCCCACACTGGGCCAGGCCATGGCCCCTCCCCCTGTGGGGCTACATTGGTGCTGGGCCATGTCCCCTCTCTCTACCTATGGAGATGGTTTGGAGCTGGTTCTATCTTACCTGCCTCCAAGTGGCCAGGTGGGGGCCTTGCTGTGACCATCCCCTGCCAGGTTGGGACTACCACCTGCATCCAGCCTGCAGATGACCTGGGCGTTGCCCACGTGGCTCACTATCCAAAAAGGTTGAGCACTACTGGGCTAGAGGAAGAGGAACACAGAGGTACGAGGTATATTTCCAGAGAGGGACTCTTGGTTCCAATCATCCAGGGCTTACAGGTAACAGTACCAATCCAGCTGTTCAAGAAACTCAACTCTAAGCCTTTGCTACAGACTTTCCTTATGTTTTATTTTAGTTTGAATATGGACTTCAATAGCCTGCTTATGTTCCTTCTTTCATTCTAAATACTAGAAAGAGGTAGGTAGTCATGTTAGTTTTAAGCCAGACAGACGGTATGTTAGGGGGGATTTTGGTGGGGGGGATGAAGTGGGGAGACACTCTAATTAAAAAACCTGCAGCATCTCATGTATTCAGAATCCCACATTTCAAAATGGTGTTGGGGGGTGCTTTAACTAAAGCTGGTTCAATGAACTTGAGTTAAAGTACCCCCACCACAATTTTGCAACACGGGGATGCTGAATACAAGAGATGCTGCAGCATGCTGGAGTGCTCTGATTAGAATACTAATCAGACTGTGTCGGAGTCCTAATCAGAATGCACTGGAGCATGTGTAAAAGTGCCCTTAGAGATTTATTCTGTAATGTGCTACCCTGTTCCGCCTTCTGCCATTCTAAATACTAGGGCACCCTCTCATCCCATCGGGATGGATGCTCTGCTGCCAGGACTCTAATTTTCTGGTTTGAAAGAGAAACAGCAACAGCAGGCAACACTAACATAATGTTTTCCCTTTACTGCATTTGTTGAGCCTGAAACAACAGAGAACCAAACAACATAGGTTTTACAGTGCTTGCAAGTCCTGGGTCCACTATAGCAATGAGGACACTGAGCCAGTACTGCTCCAATTTCTGAGAACAGCCTATTTCAACCTTTGAACAGTAGGTTTGTTTGGAGTTCAGAAAGCAAGTAAAAGAACTAGAAGAGTTGGCTCATATTTATTTCTCCTCTTCCCCCTTTTTACATACTTTACAAAAAGAAAAAGAAACTTCCTTTTGGGACTAAAGCTAAAGTTCCAAGGGCTTTTTATCCCTGCAGCATCTTGAAACAGTTGCTGATGAATAGTATTCTCCTCTGATGCAATCTCCAGTAGGTAAAAATAATCATAGGCCTCTCTGCAGGAGTTTGTGAGCATTTGGGTCAGGCCACTGCAAGAATGTAGCTGGCTTGCTTTTCAAAGGCTAAACAAGAATAAATCCCTTGAGTCACAGGGAGGGAGGAAGGTTGAAATGAAAGAGGGCAGGCTGCCCTGTACAAGGTGAGAAATAACAAAAAATAAAACACCTCTTAATGTGGCAAGAAGAAACTCTAAACTGGATACACTCAGATGAGAAACTCTAGGGAGAGTTAATTTTATTGTCAGAGTTTAATTTTTCTGATATCTGATCGCACTCAAACACTGGTATGTAATTGTAACTGCTGTCACAGTCCCACCAGGGTTCACACCTCTGCTGCAACTGGATTTTTACAGATAACCAAATCATTCTTGCAGTAGTTTCTTATGGAGCCTAGTTGCAACTTCACAGCTACAGTTTTAATTCCAATTTCCATTTAAATTCAGATTTAACCTTATATCAACCAGTAATGTGTAGGGTTCTTAATTCAGTAATTGGCCATGTGTGTTATCAAGGCCCAAACTGCAAACTCAAAATTAATGGGAAATAAGAAGTCATTCTGAAATGTAGTGTGACAGAACTACTGAAAAGGGAATGAAGAACATGTCTGAGTTTCAACATAAACTCCCATTCCTCAGTTACATGTCACAGATATTAGACACTTAGCACATTTATACACATGCTCCGGGAGGGAGTGGGCAGAGAGGATACTTTAATGAGAGCAGTTTCAAAAGCTGCTCTCATTAAAGCACCCAGAGTATCATTTGTATCAGCGTCTCCATGCTGAAAAATGGTGGCAGGGATGTTTTAACTAAAGCTCGAATGAACTATAATTAAAATGCCCTGCCGCCAGTTTCTGGTCCACGAACACTAATACACATGGAGATGGAGTCTGCTGGAGTGTGGTAATTACTACACTTCAGCAGACTCAATTAATCAAGTCTACTCCAACACACTACAATTACAGCATGCTGGAGAAGTCTCACTGCACATGTATAGGCACCTATAATTTCTTCTGCTACTAGAAGATGCCCAATGATGTGGATGGGCTAAGATCAGAATAACATTTGTGCAGCTTTATCCCAACCTTGGTTCCAGTCTCAAAGGGTGTTTTTACATGTGCTCTGGGGTGTGGGTTGTTTTAATTACAGCAGCTCTGAGAGACGCTTTAGTTAAAATGCCCAGAGCATCTCATGTATCAGCATCCCCATGCTTCAAATGGTGCTGGGGGCACTTTATCTAAAGTTCATTAAAGGCGCTTTAGTTAAAGTGCCCCTGCTACCATTCTCGAGAGCAGGGATGCTGATACACATGATATGGAGGATGGCTGGAATGTGATAATTACCATGCTCCAGGAAATTCGATCAATCGTGTCTGCTCTGATGCACTGTAATCACAGCACATCAGAGCAGGCTCTGAGCTTATGTACAGGCACCAAAGCAATTGTTTTTATTTGTGATCAAGATTGATTCAGTTGTGCTTAAACCATACAATTAAGAAGAAAATACACAGAGGCTGTAGCCAGCCTGAAAGTATTCAAATGGTGAATGAGATCATCATCTGCTAATCTGTAGGCACAATAAATACCCAGTTTGGTGACTTTTTATATTTGATTTTTTTAAAAATTATTTTACATTTCTTTGACTCTCTTCTGCATTATGGTGCAGTAAACTAATTGGCCACATCCAGATGAACAAGTGGTGCACTTGCAGTGGTAAAAATGCCACAGCACAAATTTTTGCTGCTACTCTGTGCTGCAGCGCATGCCCCTGTACATGCACTTTGTTGAGGAACAAATTGCCCTGCTTCAAGCAAACTGCTCTTTCCCAGCTCCTCCCAGGTCCTGGCATGTTGGAGCAGCCAGGGTGCAAATGAAATAATAGAGAGACTTTGGGTGGCAACCAATGTCTCTCTGGTAGACCAAACTTTTTTTGTTTGGGTGCACCCTATTGTAGCATGCTCTGTTCTGCTTTTTTTCCTGCTGCTTTTTTATTTTTTTGCTACTGGAAAATCTCAGTAGCAAATTTGCAGTGCAGTGCATGTTTTAACATTCACCACGTGTGGTTTGTGGTGCTACAAAGATGTTTGTAGCACCACAAACTGCATTCCCTGTTTGTCAGGATGTGGCCATTAACTACATCATAAGACTATATTGTTGGGGACAGTACTATCTTACAGCAGAGTCATTAAGTGCAATCAAACACATGTGTCGCTGGTGAGCACTGGATGCAAATTGCACCCAGTCAGCTCAGCCAACTGGGTACCAAACACCTGGCTCCTGCCATCCCTCTGCTGCCTGATGCTGCCACCCACAGTCTGGGTTTGACCCCCTGCTCACCTCCCCCTCCTCTGCCAGCCAGGGGCTGTACCACCTCAGCAGAAATTGCTGCAGTCCCTGACACACATGTAGATGCTGCACCCAGGAGCAGCTGAATGGCTACACGTTAATAGCATGTGTAGATGTTCCTAGTGTCAACCAAGATGTTAGAATCTAGTCCATGTCCTAGTTGTGATCTATCATGCTCTGTGGAACACTTCTACTCTAATGGATTAATTTACAAATAGAGAAGAAAATACATGATCTTAGAAGGTTATGGGAAAAGTACCCTAGGACAGATATATTAACTTTGACCACAAAGGAATGCTGCATTCTAGCCATAAAATACAGATCTGTGCATGTTTTATGCATGCCTGCTATTTTAAAATTTTTCAATAAATAATTAAAACAACTAACTTTCCCCATATGTTCTAATTAGAAATTTTCTGCTTGGATAATTCAAACCCAACTTAAACTAGAAAGCTGTTTTGTTTTGTTTTGTTTTGTTTTGTTTTGCTTTGCTTTGTTTAAATCTCACGAATACTTAAATAACAGTGATAGCAACTCAATTGTTTTAAATTTATGAGTATTTAAAATGTAGTTTTGTATATACTCAGTACAGCTTCCTCCCTCCTTTTTCCAGGGAGAGAGGTGGGAGAACTATTGAAGCAGGATGTAGTTTGGAAACTGAGACCAGACTTCTTTGTTAGTAGCCACAGGTATCTGCTTGTGATACCTGTGTTAGGAAAATTCATGGAGTCCAGCTACATGCACTTGTATTATTTGGGGCATGAACTCCCATGCAGGTTAGTACAGTAACATTTTTTTAAATAATATATACATTAGGACCTTAAATTACAGCAATCTGTCATAGCAGGCTTGTCCCACTGGTAGCCTACAGGCCACATGTGGACCAGAAACCCTTGCAGCTGCCTCCCCCACTGCCATGTACTGCAGGAGGGCCAGAAGTGGCCCCAAGCAGCTAGGAGCGGAGGCTGTGTGCTGCCTGTGCAGCCTGTGCAATGGGGAAAGGAGGGTGCTGTGTGCTTTTGACATGCCCTGTGCAGCAGAAGGGGTATACTGTGGGCCTGCTGCTGCAGCATGTGGCTGGCACAGTGTGTAGCACCTGGCTACAGGGAACTTGTACAACCCAGTATCAGATGGTCACAGTGCATCTATGTTGAGCATATTACTGAGTACCCAAGTTGCCTAAGACCACTTGTCAAAAGTGATTGTGGGGGGACAGACTGCACCTTAGTGTAATATGAGCTTGGTAACATAGATCAGAGACAATCCTGTCCTGGAGTAGTGTAACTTTGTTCTGCATAATAAATGCTTAAAACCAGTTTGAGGTGTTAATGCGCAGACAGTTCAGGAGTTAAGAGCTCCAGGAGATGCCCAAAATTACTGTGTAACAAGGCCCTGAGGGTGGTCAAACGATAGAACAAGCTACTTACTGAAATTGTGAAAATTCCATCCTTAGAATGTTCAGTGCAGGTTGGACACACACATGGGTGGGGTAGTTTAGTTAGGGATGATCCTGCCTTGATCAAGGGCAGGGTCTTGTGAAGTCCCTTCCAGCCCTACCTTCCTATGATCCTATGATAAGGTAAGAATCTGTGCTTCCATTAAAAAAAGATGTTTCTAATTATCATGATGTACAAAAGACAAGAAACAAAGAAAATAAGCAAACAGACAATTCCGCCTCCCACCCCCAAATGTGGCATGACCATACTCTGGAAGGTTCAGAAGTTAGATGTATAAGAAAACCTTATATTTAACATTATTTGTGTAACAGCCACAAACAGGAACCCTGTTACTTAGTCAGGTCAGACCAACCCAATGATGATCCCTGCCAGGTGGGAGGAATTAGACACCCAAGACAAGATCAGGTGATTAGCCCATGAAAAACGAGCATAAAACCAGCAGGAGACAGACTGATTGCCTTTGGGCACAAGAAAAGGTGAGAGAGACAAGGAGCCCATCTAATGAGCTGGGAAAAGATGTCAGGACTATGGGATCTTAGCCAAAAGATGCCAGGCAGGCTGCTTATCTTACTCCTCAGTCAATCCCGGTGAGTGTGAGGAGAGCTGAGACATGGCATAGCGGCTCGGCAGGGGAATCTCAAGTTGTGATAAGAACCCTGGGACAATGGGTAGGCAAGAGGGTCCCAGGCTGGACTAAACCCCGACCCCAGATCCACAGCTTTGCCATGTGTCACAGTGCAGAGAGCAAGAGGATAACCTAGACTGCTCCCGGCTCTCAATAGAAGCTAGAGGCATGGGGAATGCACTTTGCTAATAAGACATTTGGCGCTTGGATGGTTCAGCGGTACAGTGTAACTGGAGAGGCATCCCATGTTGCAAGGTCTGCTCAGCAACTCAAACATGCCTCGTTAATGAGGTAATTGGTGAGACTTCTGTTTCTGTGCTACTTTCCTCTGAGAAATAAACTTGCATAAAGTGTGTACCATCTGCGTGGTTTTATTCAATCCTTAGCCATAAAAGACCACTGATCTCCTTCTCTTCCTTTTGATTTAAGTTGTAGCAGGTGAGTACATTGGGAGATGCAGCTAGGATCACCCTCCCACTCACAATTTTTAAAACTCTATTAATTGTTTTGTCTGATCTCATGATTTTTTTTCAGACTGAACTCATGATTTTAAAAAAATTGTGGTTAGCCAAACTGAAAGTAAGATGATAGCTCATGTCATATATACTATGTCTCTGTATCAAACTCTATCAATAATATAAAAAAAATAAGAACATATAAAAATATAAAAAGCAATACATCAATAAACCAATGTTAATATATATTCTATTTAATATTTGTCTATATATTACATAGGCAGTATATTCTTTATATAATATTTGCCTAATTTACTACAGGAAATCTGTTACCATCTAGTCTATTATGCCTTTATTGTGAAGACTTACAAGTTGGGACCTATTCAATTTGCAATTCTGCAGAAACCACAAAATTCGCAGCCGTCCATGAAATTAATATTTTGGTTTTTTTGAAGAAAATGCTGGCTCCCTTGTAGGAGCCAGAAGTCCTTACTGCCTTGCAGCCTGTCTGGGAGGGGAAGGCACCAGCTGGTAGAACAGCACAAAGGGAAGCCAGCAGCCAATATGGTAGCTGCGCTCTCATCTCTCATCCCCCAGGTCTCTCCACCAATCAGCAGCAAGGGGAGGGGCTGAACAAAGGATGGTTAACAGCCAAGATGGCAGCCACCCCTTTATCCCTCCTCACATCCAGATCCTTTCTGCACATGGCAGGGTGAAATGGGTTCTCCAGCACTGGTTGGCAACCAGTCTAGGAGTGGAGCCCCAAAAGACAGATGGATTGAAGATCTTCATATTGGCAGCTCCTGAAGTCAAGCTGGCTCCAAATGTAATAGCTTCTTCTTTGCCTTTGGGATCAATTAGCTAGGCCAAGAGGGGGACATTGATATATAGGCAACTCAGGCATCTCCATATCAACTGCCCCAGCCATTGCAGCCAAAACTGAATGAGAGGACAATCCATCTTTGCTACTTGCATGGGTAGACCATGGAAGGAGGTAGTTATGGGTTATAAGCTCAACTCAATTGATACAGAGTGCTACAGGTCACCTTCGTCAGTGGGAGGGACCAACTGTGGTCCACTGGTCAGCCCCCAGCCAGTAAGGTGCTGCCCCACTATGGTCTACTGTCCTCATTTGGTGCATGGGGATAGACCAGAGTTGGAAAACAGATGGAAAATCAAGTACCAGGCAACAAGAAAAGAAACCTGAAGACCTTCTGGCTGGGAAGCTGGAATGTCAGGATCATGTGTTCTGGCATTGATACCAATTTACAGATGATAGACAATTTTCAGAAGACTTCACTGATTGACTAAGTTCTACAAAAAACTTAACATTGACATTGCAGGCTTGCAGGAGACAAAACTGGTCAATTCAGACTCCATTCATGATTTCAACTACATCTTTTTTCTGTGAGCAGAGGACAGCACATACTTCTTAAGGTAGTGAACAAGTTCTACTATCTTGGATCCACAGTGAGTGACACTGGATGAAGAGTTAACTGTGTACATTGGACAAGCAGCTACCACTTCCAATAATCTCCTCAAATGAGTATGAAACAATACATAACTCACAATCAAAACTAAGCTGCTTGTGTACAAAGCCTGTATCCTAAGTGTCCTTATTATAGCAGTAAGACATGGTCAAAATGCGCATATCAAGAAAAGAAGCTGAATATCTTCCACCTAAACTGTTTATGGCACATCCTGGACATCAAGTGGCAAGACAGAATCACCAACACAGAAGTCATCACCAAAGCCAACCTGCTAACCATCATTGGACTATTCAAACAGCAGCACCTATGCTGGTTTGGCCATATTGCAGGATGGAAGATGGATGCATCCCAAAGGACATCTTGTATGAGCAAATTGCAGGTGATAAGAGAAGATTAGAGTGCCCAAAATTGCACTTCAAAGACATCTGGAAGCAGAATATGAAGGTTTTTGGAACAGACCCAAACCTTTGGGTTGCCTTAGTGCCTCCATCACTCACTGATGAATGGATGCTATAAACTTAGCTCTGTTTGGATGGTGAAACCTTTCTAACTTCTATAGTGGATTGTTCACAGAAGTTGCTCTCTGTTCCTAGAACAGTTAATAAACAGCTATAGAAACAAATTCTCTGTATGTCTATTGCCTCTCTTTCAAAACAAATGTCACAACCACATTCCAAAAAGGGAAAGGATTTAACAAAAGGCAACAAGCTTACTGACAGCATAGACTAATGAGCAAATTACAGAAGGATATTAGGAACTAGAGGCATATAGTTTCATAGTTGGTAGGGTCGGAACCTAAGCAGATCATCAAGTCCGACCCCCTGCCACAGGCAGGAAGGGGTGCTGGGGTCAAATGACCCCAGCTAGGTGGCTGTCTAGCCTCCTTTTGAAGACTCCCAGTGTAGGGGCAAGCACCACTTCACTTGGAAGTTGGTTCCAACTCCTAGCCACCCTGACTGTGAAGTAGTGCCTCCTGATGTCTAGCCTGAATCTACATACATTGAATTGTCAGTCAATTTATGACCATTGTTCCTTGTTACCCCTGGTAATGCTTGGGGGGAACAGGGACTCTCCCGTTGCCTGCTGGTCCCTCTTGGCTAGTTTATAGGCAGCCACCAGATCCCCTCTCAGCCTTCTTTTGTAGAGGCTGAACAGGTTCAGGTCCCATAGCCTCTCCTCATAGGGCCCACCCTGCTGCCCCTTGATCATGCAACTGGCCCTCCTCAGTATATATCATATACTGATTGCTCCATGGTAACTGTTAAGGCCTTGTCACACATTACACATAGGGCATGTTAACTGCTCTTAAAATGCTAGCCTCTGAGCTTTCTAGCAGTAAAGCACATGCTGTGTGCCACTGTAGCATAGTAAAGTTAGGACTCTTACAGTGAGGAGCATTTACAAGTTGGAGGATAGGGCTAGGATTCAGGCTGACCTTGAGAAATTGGAGGATTGGGCCAAAATAAATCTCATGACATTCAACAAGGACAAGTGCAAAGGTTTGCATTTAGGAACGAACGACCCCATGCACCAGTACAGGCTGGGGGCTGACTGGCTGGGCAGCAGCTCTTCAGAAAAGGACCTGAGGGTTACAGTGAGCTGAATATGAGCCAGCAGTGTGCCTTTGTTGCCAAGAAGCCTAACGGCATCCTGGGCTGCACTGGTAGGTGTGTTGCCAACAGGTCATGAGAAGTGATTATTCCCCTCTATTCAACACTGGTAAGGCCACATCTGGAGTACTGTGTTCAGCCGGGACCCCTATTACAGAAAGAATGCAGACAAACTGGGGAAAATACAGTGGAGGGCAACAAAAATAGCAAGGCTGCTTTGACCCATGATTTATGAGGAGAGGCTGAGGGAAGTGGGCTTATTGAGTCTAGAGAAGAGACGGCAGAGGAGATTTAATAACACTGTGGTGGAGCACCTGCGTGCCTGCCACTTTAAGGTTTGAATTTGGCAGTGGAGCAGCTGGCAGGTGGGTGCTAGCCTCATCAAGACTAGCTCATGACCCCAGAAAAGCCATGGAATTGGCTGAGGGTGTGGAACAGCCTCCATTTTAGTCAAGGCCCTCGGAAGAGAAGGCAGCAGTCTGTTGTGGGGAGAGATGGGATGGGATGGGATGGGATGGGACAGGACAGGACAACACCAGCTGAGCAGCTACTCAGAAACACCTTGGAGTTAAGGGCAGGAGCTATGGGGGTTGGCTGGAGGCTCCTGGTTCTGGGTATGACCTAAAACTGCACCCTGCTGCAAAGGGAGGCCTGATGGGACTCCCTGTGGTGGGGGAGTCCCCAAGAAATGCCAGGCCAGTTACCTCTCTGGTGAAAGACGAGGAAGGGTGCTTGGAAACCCCAGCCCCTGCCTATGGGCAGGTTATAATACCAGAGGACAGTGAGGCCAGACCAGCAGTGTCAGAGATGGCTGAACCCAGTGTAAAGGGCCAGTGGCAGCCACCTGTGCCCCACAGGGTCAGAGACCCCAGCGTTAGGGGCCAGGCATGGCAACAGCTACCTGAGCCCATAGGGTGGAAGATCCCAGCGGCCCAAAGAGGGGCCCGAGCATATGGAGCGGCCCAACTGAGGGGCTGTGAAATGAGTGGCCCTGGTTAGAAGGCAGAATTACCTTAATGAGGAAGCAGTTATTGGATAAGAGAATGCTTGATTATTGCATGTGACAAGGCAGACTTACTTAAGCATTGCTAAAGGCCTGGTGTGTACCACCCGACTAGAGGCTGGGTGCTAGGCCACATATGTGAACACCCAGTGTGTGCTCCAGGTTGGAGGCCAGGTGCTAGGCCAGAGATGGAAGGCCCAGTGTGTGCACCAGCAGGGAGTCCAGGTGCTAGGCCTAGAAACATCTGTAAGGCATGGGATACATATAAGGGGAGGTTGGGGTGTGTATTAAGGCCTTTGGCATCAGGATAGAGAAAAATGGGCAGCTTCTTGCCTTTGTAACAGCATTACTATTGTTTATCATCAAGGCATGGTAGATGAATGAGATGAGGATTAACTCTGAACAGACAAGTGGCCAGCACCGAGACCCAGCCCTGTGAGGTGAACCTGTTACAAACAGCCTTCAACTACCTAAAGGGGGATTCAAAAGAGGATGGAGTTAAACAGTTCTCAGTGGTGGCAGATGACAGAACAAGCAGCAACAGTCTCAAGTTGTAGCAAGGGAAGTTTAGGTTAGCTATTAGGAAAAAAATTCTCACTAGGAGGGTAGTAAAACTATGGAACAGGTTACCCAGAGAAGTGGTGGAATCTCCATCCTGGGCGGTTTTTAAGACCCGGGTAGACAAAGCTTTGGCTGGGATGATCTAGTTGGGGGTGGTCCTGCTTTGAGAAGTGGGTTTGGACTAGATGACCTCCTGAGGTCCTTTTCAACCCTCATTTTATATGACTCTATTTCCAAATCTTAGTACCTAACATGTGTTGAGCTAGTGTCCAACTGCTTGACAAAGTTAATAGCATCAGGAGACTGGTACCAACAGCTTGGCAGTCCTAGCCTCCATCACAATAGAGCTGGTCCAAGGCTCCAGTGAAGTGCTGAGGCTGGGAGAAAATTGTAAGGGGTCTGTTAGGCCATCTGGCAGATTGCACTTTAGAAGCTCCTAGGCCTATGAAAAGGTGCCTTCTTTGTGTATTTGCGTGTAGGCCTCTAGGGCAATGCTTTATATCAATAACGTTTTGTTTTTTAAAGTTATGTCCTAGGATGTATTCTGCATTCGGTGAGTTAAATGTCCCTTTTCACCCTTAGGGGGACAAATAGTCAGTACGGCAACAGGCACTGTCTAATCTCTGATTGGATGTTCAGCATGTTAATTTTTATTTTATTGGATAAATTGTGGACCTTAGGTCCAACATTATGTTCTCGTTGCCTTATGTAAGTAACGCTGAGCACTAAGGATGCCTGTAGACATGCAGGACATGTGTTCCAACACGCTGTAATTGCAACGTGTCAGAGCAGACTGGTAGTCGAGTCCACATGCTTTAGTTAAAGTGTCCCCACCACCGTTTTGAAGAGTAGGACACTGAATATACATGGCACTGTGGGGGCTTTAATTACAGCAGCTCCTGAAAGCCACTCTAATTACAGTGCTCCGCTTGCCTCCAATCATAGAGCATGTGTAAAGACACCCTAAGCTTATATCACTGAACAGTGCGAGAATTTTGCAGGAATTTGGTACCTGAAAAGAAGCCAGGCCTTCTCTGCATTGCCCCCCACACTGAGCAGATGGGGAGAGTCTCTCACTCTGCTGCGAGCTGCAGCCCAATGATTTACTGACAACAGAACCACTGCTGTATTGTTCCAATGCAAGGTCAGTTAAGTCTGGCCCTCAAGAGCTATTCTTCATCTTGTTTCTCTTATTCTCTGTGGGGGATGGCAAAAGGCTAGATGGGACAATCTTTAGCATGGTAGATTCTCCCGTGGCTAAACCATCTTTTACTTTATCTGCCTAATGGGCACCTACATACCTATATAACTGCTATTTTTGGCACTTACTCTGCTTTGATTCTGCTTCCACTTATAGCAGAACAGGACTGTCCTACATGTATACCTGATGGAAGGGGAGCCCTTACACCTTTTAGCCCAATAGCCTAATGGGTGTTGATGAGAATGGAAGATCCAGGTTTTTAGCCACCTTTGCACAGATAAAGTTTGAATCTCAACTTCCAACTTCTGTGTGGCAGCTATCTCACTGAGCCACACCATTTAGAGCTTACTTGGTCTTTCCTGGTCACACATCTTTTCCTAGGTTTTCTAGGGAGCAGCAGATGTAGGGTCAAGCTCATGATGGGTAAAGATAATTTAGAACCTAGATTTCCTGCATTCTGAACTGGTGTCCTAACTGCTAAACCACTGGGCTAAAATATGAGGGACCCTCTTCTATCAAACACTGACTGGTCATGTATTTTTCTGCAACTGAAATTTCAACACTTATCTGCCATTAAGCATGTTCCCAGGTGATTCCCTTCTGCCTGGATATCTGTATGACCAAAGTGCAGCCTTTAAGCATGTTTAGAAGGGAAGCAAAGGGCTATATAGAACCCAAACTGTGTGGAAGTTCCAGAAATAGGTTACAAGGCTACATAAGTGCCACTTTCCCTAGCAGGTGTTATTTCTATCAAGAAGCAGGTGATGTTGCTCTATGGAAGCTGTCATTCCATATATTCTGCAAGCTATCCAGAGGGGAAGACAGTGTTCTGGGAACTTACTCTGCCAGCACCTGCAGCTGGAGAGCTTCTGGATGCAATGTCAGCTTTCCTTCATTCCATGCCCTCCCCCACATACCTTCATCTGTATTCTTAATGAGAAGTGAGCTCTGAAAAATTAGTGGGTAATGGAGATGCTTATCCAACCCTTGCACAAAGCAGAGGAGGCCTATGTGAAGGGTTGGGGGCAGGAGCATCAGAGCTCAAACTCTCTGGAACACTTTGTTTATTTTAAAGTATTTGTTTAGATTATTGGCCCAAATTGTCAGTGTTTTTTATTTTTATCAATTTATCATGCATGTGCCTGCACATCAGCTGTTGTAGGGTTTGGGGGCTGCACAGGGAAGAAGGGGTTGAAGGGGCAGGGCTGGGAGCCCAGTACTATCAACTCCTCTTAGGCCAGGTCCCAGTCAGTGCAAGGGCCAAACTCCCACAGAGCCCGGCCCAGTCCAGCCTTTGCAGGAAGTTGGCCTCTGCCTGAATCTTCCAGGGGTGGGAGTGGATTCCACGAGGCCGGCTCCACCCTGATCACGCAGGGGTGGGGCTCAATTCCACAGGAGTTTGGTCCCTGCCCAAGTCATGCAGGGGCAAATGCCAGCAGCCTAGTCTGGTTTGGCCTACATGTGAGTGAGGCAGGGGCCAAACTCCTGTGGAGGCCAGGCCAGGCTCCATGGGCATTTGTCCCCTGCCCTGGCTAGGACCTGGTCAGAGCAAGTAGTCAATAGCACCTGATTCCCTGTTGCTAAGAACCCTACCCCTCCAGCCTCCCCTCCCAGTAGCTTTACTGACATGGTCTCCAGGTCCTACAGCAACTGCAATGTATGTGCATCCATGTATGCATGCATGCCCACACCTGTGCCAGCTAGCCTAGCTCAAATCAGTCTTTGAGCCCTTTAATCTGGCACCAGGGGTAGTCTTTCTCTGGGCTGAAACAAACTATAATGCACTGGGTTCTTTTCTATCCTGGGGCTCAGACAAAAGCAAACAATCCAGGTGAACATTCCCCCTAACCTGTGCCCAGCAACACAAGCTTTGAAGCTCCAAGTTTAATCTGCACCACAGGGCTCTGTTGCTAATAAAACACAACTCCAAAATAAAAACTCCATCCAGGGCTAGTACTGACCCTTTGGTCTTCCCTTAAGCAGTCCACTCTCAACACACAAACAAACTCTCCTCTAGACCCTCCTCCCCACTTCTTCTTCCCAAATCCTTTTACTTCCAGGTCAACCAATCAACTTCCCCTCATTGATTAACTGAGCCAGCCGTGGGCCCTTAGATAGGTGGCCTGTTTCTAGCTTGCTAACTTCTCCAAGTTGTCATCCTGCAGCCTGTTATAGTCCCCTTTGTGTAAATTTTGATGATTACTGATGGAAATGTTTTGTGTCCGTCTGCAAGTGTCAGGTGAAATCAATGTTTATGATGTCTACTGATAAAAATTGAATCCTGCCAAGCCTATGTGCAAGTAAAGCACATCATGTTGCATGTCTGTTTACACTTTGCTTATTACAGGTGCTAATGACTCTTTAAAGAAGCAGCTTTGAAAGGTAGTTGGGAAAAGAGAGGACAGGGAGTGAATCATGATGGCATTTCCTGCTGAGACACTCTGGGGCAGCAGAGTTTAGCATGAGTCAGACAGTCCCCTTGCAGAAGGAGTGGGAGATGAGGGAAAGAGAGAGCAATTTACCCTGGGATACTAGAGCAGTGGTTCTCTACCTTTTTCACACTGGGACCCATTATCATAACTATCAGCTTGCCCAGGCCCACACCCCAACACACAGTCTCTCTCTCTCTCAGCTACTTTATATTGCCATGCTGTGTGCTCAACACCACCCCCCACATGGAATGTACCTTTAAGGGGCCAACGGTGGGATGACCTAGTCTCTCCCCATAATGCCCTGTGGCATTATGGGGTTTGTGATGGTGGGTTGTTGTACTTTTCTCTGCAAGCTGTGAGCATGTGAGTTGCTGAATCCTGTTCCTAATAAAGATAAAGCTGTTCACCACCCTACCGGCCTCTGCTGAATGGTGACGTGGGGACAGAACCCCAACGGCATGGAGGTCTGAGTGAGTACCACATCCCTGGAACCCAATGGCATAGAGTAAACATTATACTCCCACCCCCAGCTTCATGCAGCCTTGCAGCATTTCTCTCAAACCCCTCCCCATGTGCCTTTAAGATCTTGAAACCCACTTTTGGGTCACAACCCACAGATTGAGAAATGCTCTACTTGAGGATCTGGAAACAGACCAAGGTCCCCCAGACCTCTGAAGAGCAGCAAAGAAATATATGGTCTAGGAAATCCTTACTTGGGAGGAGAGGAAAGGTTTTGACTACAGTGATGTGGGGTAAGGGGAAAGTACCATAAGGGGATAGTGCTCTCACCATCACGGATAGCTGAAACCATTCATTGCTGTCTTGGTATCTGTAATACATCTGTTGGATAGAGTTAATGTGATGATTTGCAAGTTTCTTTCTCTGCTTTGAACTGTATTACACATAATTATCCTTGATGTTTTCAATACCAACAGCGTAAAATTCAACACTAATTTGCACAAATGCTTGAGTGGCTCAGCTGTAGTGAATTTCAGGTTTATACCAGTGTGGCATATCTGTCAGCAGAATTTGTTGTTTTGAACCCACTTTCCCCCTGCAGAAGATCCTTTGATGTCTCCTTAATGTGTTTGCTGTATATTCTGTTCTCTGTTTCTGTGACTCCAGCTACTCTGTGTACAAACAGCTTGTAAATCAGTTTGCCTGGGTGAATGTCATTTACCCTGGCCTTTTCCATGGACACCTGGGATTCTCACACCTTGAGTTTTTAACACCAATTTAATTCTGTCAAAAGCATTTTGTAAACTAGGCCAGCAAAGTATAAAGTGCTGGCCACTGAAGCCTGGCTAAATGACTTGGGTAACTGCTAAGCTGAAGACATTTTTCTTTCTCTTGCTTTCCTTTCCCAGCTTACTTTCCAAAATATTCTTTAGAGAAAGATGGATATCTATGAAGTCAGGATGTGGCAAATTCCACCTTGGCACTATAACAATATTGCTTCATTTGATCATGAACAACAGTAGCTACTTTATAAGGACATCATTTTTTTTTTCATCTAGTCCAAAAATCTTTGTCTCATTTTCTCAAATGCATAGCAGTTTCAGTTCAAAATATGTGAAAAGCTAATGTACTAGAAATATATGGACTTGAAACGCCTCAGAGAGATTCAGGGCATCTTCAGTACACAGAGAGATGAATCTCTCTTACAGCTGGCAAACATTGCCTGATTTGCAAAAGCTCAGGCAGAAAGTGACGGAAATAAATAATTTGAAGACTGGGTTTTCCCAACTGTAGACCTTTATAGACTTGAATCCTCCTTCAGCTTTATTGTTTAACCATTTCAGCAGGTTGCTTTCTAAGAGTCACTGGGTGCATCGACATGTCTACACCCGACTGCACACTTGTTACTGTGCAGTCATTTAGTACTTGCTTTAAGAAGTACTAAATGACTGCACAGTAACTGCTGGTTACTACACAGTCCCAGTGCCGCATGGGGAATTTCTGATCCTGCTGTGCAATAGAAATGAGTGGTGGCATCATAGTTTGTGTCCACTGATGCTATATCGCAATAGCTCATCACTACATTGACTTAGCATCTCATGTAGATGTACCTAGTAAGTTTAAATCAGTCTAAATTAGCATAAGTTAAGATGGGGGGGTGGAATCCACATGTATGCTTTACTGTGGAGTTGACTATTTAGTTGTACAATACAGCATTACGGTTGGCACATGTGCCC
This sequence comes from Caiman crocodilus, assembly GCA_030014935.1. NCBI lineage: Eukaryota > Metazoa > Chordata > Crocodylia > Alligatoridae > Caiman > Caiman crocodilus. The sequence goes on from JAGPOW010001327.1 coordinate 20,569,317, forward strand.
CCTATTAGGCTGAAGTAAACTAATTCATTCCATCATAGGATAGTACCACCTGTCACAACTACTATCATAGAAAATTAGAGTTGGAAGGGACTTCAGGAGGTCATCTAGTCCAACCCCCTGCTCAAAGCAGGAGCATCCCCAACTAGATTGTTCCAGCTAGGGCTTTGTCAAGTTGGGCCTTTAAAAAACCTCCAAGGATGGAGATTGCATCACCTCTCTAGGTCTCCCATTCCAGTGCTTTACTACCCTCCTAGTGAGAGAGGTTTTTCCTACTGTCTAACCTAAATTTCCCCCGTTGCAACTTGAGACCATTGTCCCTTGTTTTATTATCTGCCACCACTGAGAACAGTCTAGCTCCATCCTCTTTGGACCCACCCTGCAGGTAGTTAAAGGCTACTATCAAATACTTCCTCAGTGTTCTCTTCTGCAAACTAAATAAGCCCAGTTCCCTCAGCTTGTCCTCAGAAGTCAGGTGCCTCATCCCCCTAACCATTTGCATTTCTGCCGGACTCTCTCCAATTTGTCCACATTCTTTCTATAGTGGGGGGCCCAAAACTGGACATAGTACTCCAGATGTGGCTTCAGCAGTGAAGAATATAGAGGGGAAGAATTACTTCCTTCCATAGGTGATGCATAGGGGGGGCATGTACCCCCTCCCCCCACCCTCCTGAGATTGGCCTCACTGGCTAGGAAGTGGGGAGCACAGGCTGGTGCCACTCCTGAAGCACCGGTGGCACTACAAGTTTTACCAGTGCTTCCAGGGTCAGTGATTGGCTGCTGGGGAAACCCCCAGCCCCGGTTAGCAATCAGCTGCTGGTGCCCTGCCCAGAGTCAGGAGACACCAGTCACCCATGCTTCCTTCAATCTGCTGGCAACACAGATACTAATGTAGCACAGTATGCTGTTAGCCCTCTTGGCAACAAGGGTACACTAACTCATATACAGCTTATTGTTCCCTGTAACTCCCCAGGCAAAGCTGCTGCCTAGCCAGTTGGTCCCAAGCCTGCAGTGCAGGTCTTTGCACTTGCAAAACTCTAGAACTCTTGACCATCTTGAACCTCAGGAAATTTCTTTTGGCCCAGTCCTCCAATTTGTCTAGGCCAGGGATTTTCAACCTTTATTTAATATTTATTTTTAAGGAGTGTACCCTGTCTGGTGGGTACCTCTTCTTGAGTGTACTTCCTTCCAGATGGTGGAGTGGAGGGGGTGCTGACGGCCAACTAGATGCAAAGCCAGTGGCGTGGAGTGGTGAATGGTGGTGGCCAGAGGCAGGGAGCTCACACACAGCCACCACCACAGCCATTCACCACTCCATGCTGCCACCATGCACCACTTCGCCATGCTGCCATGTACACCATGGGGCTGTCCCGGGTACCCCCGGGGTATGCAAAACCCCAGTTGAAAACCCCTGTTCTAGGTCGTTATGAATCCTAGCCCTACCCTCCATGCATCTACAACATGTATGTACTAATGATGTGGCCAGGAGAACCCCTGATCACCTGATGGCGGACTACAGTGCTCTGGGTGGCGTGCTGAGGGGGTCTGGTGCACAGGTGGTATTCTCTTCCATCCTATCAGTGAACGGACGCAGAAGATGGCATGAGAACTGCATCAGAGAGATCAACTGGTGGCTTCGGCAGTGGTGTCTCGAGGCAGGCTTCGGCTTCCTGGACAACGACCTGCACATTACAGTGAGGGACATGCTCAGTTGGGATGGGCTTCATTTGTCCCCCAAAGGTAAGCGTGTGTTTTCTTCTAGGTTGGCAGATGTCCTCCGGCGGCCTTTAAACTAGGCTTATCGGGGGGAGGAGAAGATGAGGGTGGGGGAAGCTGTGGACCACTAAACCATGTGGAATCCACAAGGACAGCCTAGCCTGAAGAAGGAGAACATTGGGAACCTGCAAGCCATGGGGTGGCCAGCAATACAGCACAGGTAAGCAATGAGAAGGTAAGAAATAAGGGGCCCCTTGGGACTTGGAGCGGTGGGGGCAGCAAAGGCACCAGTCGCAGGGCTCAAGTGCCTATATACTAATGCTAGGAGCATGGGGAACAAGCAGGATGAACTAGCATTCCTGTTTGCACAAAACACCTATGACTTAGTAAGGCTAACAGAAATCTGGTGGGATTCATCCCACAACTGGGCGGTACATATTGAGGGTTATAGATTGTACAGAAAGGAAAGGGTGGGGAAAAAGGGGGGAGGGGTTGCGACCTATGTCAATGAGCAATATACATCAACCCTCATCAAGACAGAATCAAAGGATGAGGAAGTAGAAGGATTGTGGGTTAGGCTATGTGGGGGGCAAGGAGAAAGGGATTTGGTGGTAGGGGTCTCCTACAGACCCCCACACCAAGGGGAAGAAATAGATTTGGGGTTCCTGAGGCAGCTCTCGGAGACCATAAAAGCTAAAGGGACGGTAGTTATGGGCGACCTAAACTACCCAAACATCTGCTGGCAGACGCAGATGGTAAAGTGCCACCATTTACGCAGGTTTCTAACCTGTGTACAGGACCTCCACCTGACACAGGAGGTGCACAGTCCCACTAGGGCTGTGCACAGAAGATGGATGAGGTTGAAGTTGTTTTTGGATAGGCATCTGGCTGGTGTTATCTGACCCCAGCACTCTTTCCTGCCTAGGCAGGGGGTCAGACTCAGTGATCTGTTGACGTTCCTTCCGACCCTACCAACTATGAATCTATGTCCAAGGATAAGTAGATGTGTCCATGACTGTTCAAATGGACTCATTTCCAATGCTGATCTCAAGTGATTGGTGACCACAGAATAGCTGGCAATTAACAGGTGAGTGAGGCCACCTTTGCCTTGTCATCTTAGGGACTAGAGTTTTGCCACTAGGGCTAGAGTGGCTGTTTCAATTTCAAGAGGGGCTGGGACTGGGTAGGAAGTGGTGCATTGTGGAGTGCCTAGGCCACTTGTCGCAGCATAGTGTTCTGAAACAAGTGGTCAGATGTACTTCTCAGTATCTCGGAAGAAACTTACTGCTTCTTATCTGAACAGATTTTCAAGCTTTGGCTCAGGACACTGAAAATAGACTTCTGTATAATGGCACTTTATCCCAAAAGAAAATAGTTTGCTTGGTGCTTTCCAGGCTCTCCCTTCCCTCCTTTCCCATGCTGTGGATGGCAGCTGTTCAGTTAGCAGTCACCCACAGCCCCACTTAACTTAGAGTTAGGAACTTTACCCTGCAAAGTATCTGGCCTGTATTATATAAGTTTACTTACCTCATTAAATGTTATTAATATACTTAAAACTAAAGAATGTATTTTACAACCAATTTGGGTTGTCTAACATGTTTCTAAGTCAGTAAGACATGCCTTGTTTATACATGGAAGGGCCTATATATATATATATATATATATATGGGTCTATGTGATCCTTGCCCCTGCCTTTGGTCACAAGTGTTTTCAGAATGAAACAAAATGTCAATCAGACATTGAATATAATGGAAAAATAAGGTAATTCACATAGAGAAAAGCAAAGAGAAAGGCACCCAATAAAAGATCTGGGTCAGGCCTCCCCCTGCCCTTCACTAATCCAGCACACAAAAAGCAGTATGGCACACTTGACCATTCACTTTTATCTCTGCTGTATTTCCCTTGGATTTAAAGGGTGCATATTTTCATAAACTTTGTTGTGATTTTTATATTTTGGAAAAAAAGTTAAGCTCTTTTTAGCTACGGTTTCAATGAGCTCCCTAATGAGCTCCTCAGCCAGGCCTTTACATACAGAAACACAGTCCTTGCTCCACACAAACTATCAAACAGAAGACTTTAGCCCTTCTCTGAGCAATAGAAGGGGGCCTTTAGCTCTAGTCCAATACAGTAGTGTATCTCCTCCCTGTTAGTAAACTTATTTAGGTTCTAGTTTGCTGAATGCCTGCAAACTGATACTTTGTCCAGTTTTCCCCCCTTATTTCTCTTCTAGGATTTTAAGGTATTATTCAAATACTTCCTCATTACCTAAATACTCATAGCTGGATTTCTGCAGCAGGGTAACCTGCTCTTTCTTAAAGGACCAGACTACACTGTTGAAAGAGTATTGTACAGCACCCTAAGGGCCGAGTAGTTATTGTGCTGATTTGCTCAGAAATGACATTTAAAACTTTTACCAGACTTCCTTTGATGTCAGTGTGAGCAGTACTAGATCCTTGAAAACACTCTTCCAAAAGTTTCATGCCCTATCTCACCTGTGATTCCCTGTCAACAATACACACACACACACACACACACACACACACACATAAGTGGTGTTTCATTTTAATCATGGAAAAATGTGTATTTGAGGTTACTTTTTTTTTTTTAACCAAGGGGGTGGGGGTGGGGATCCCTGCTCGTGACGGACTCATGGCATATGTTGTTGGTGTGCTCTATCAAGAATTATACTACTATAATTAGACATTGATCAGTCATGCAGATTTATCTGAGATACATGGAAATCTAATGCAGATTTGCCAGCCTAGTCTTTTTTGCTATGCCAATGGGATACAAAGGTGTCATCTTGGTAAAGCCAGTACTAACATATCATCTTCTGCTATGTCCCTGCTGAATCCGTCCAACACATTTTTCCACAGTGGCAAAGATTTTAAGCCAGTTCTTTCCTACTCCTTCTAATGGTTTAGTTCCCAGAATATGGTTATCTGCCTGTCAGGTGAAATCTGAGAACCAAAGAGTAATACTTTTCATAGTTATCATAGAGAAGTATGGTTGGAAGTGATCTCAAGAGATCATACTCTTCATTTCACTGACCACTCATAAACACTGAAATCACACAATCCCTATCCCTTCCAGATGTTCCCAGCTGCTTGGTATAGATATTTAGCATGTTTATTACAGCAAGGCGAAGTTACTTATTGCTTTTCCTCCAAAGCTAATAGCTCCATAGCAAAAGATATTTTCCATGATCAGTTGGTGACTATCACTAATGTTAAAGAGGTAATGAGAATATGAACTGTGCAAGGCAGTAAGAGCATGAAATTGTCTCTCTGAAGCTTGTCTTTGGGGAATGAGACTCCTGATCTCTGATATTCATTGCAGCAAAGTAGGTTATGTCTTGTGTTGTGTCAGGGTTGACTGTGTCGTTTTACTAAAAGTTTAGATTATGGATTTTGTACAGGATGGTTTAGATAGGAATCATCCTGCCTCAGGCAGGGGGTTGAACTAGACAACATATGGGTGTCCCTTCTAGAACTTCTTCTCTATGTTTCTGTGATTAATTTATCTTCTGTTTTGAAAATACAGTTCAGGAAGTTTAAACAACAGGAAAGGAATAACTTGGTTTTAGGAGGCAAACTTCTTTAGGGTCAGTTTCATGCATCTGGTTATATATATATATATATATATATATAAAAATACTGTATGGATTTTTTATCACACTGAGGGTCTCAGAAAGCAAATATCTAAGTGATGAGTTTTACAAGGAACGCTGAACATGGATACAGCACAGTATCCAACAATACACAAATTAAATTATTATTTTTTATTATTATTAATAATAATAATAATAAATTTTAATAGATAGGATGTACAGAAGAATGACTGTACCAAAGCTACAGCAACCTAGGAACTACGGCTGTGAATGCCATGGGTGGTTTGAATTTCACAGACATCAGGGAGACATATTTCTAAGAGTCATGGGTGCTTGTACATGTGATGGGGGTTTAGTCCTCAGGGTTTTATTCTATGCCCCTAAATTGAAGTGGTGAGTTTTCAATTGAAATCCACCATTTCAATTTTTCCATCATGTTATGGTTAGGGGAGCAATCTTTTTTTTTTTTTTTTTTTTTTGTCACATCCAGTCCCTCCTTCAGCTGGGGGGTGAGTTGCCAGTGGGCTGAGTGGCATCTGAGCTGCAGGGGCCCTGGTCCTTCTATTCATGGAAGAAGAACCTCCACTGGGGTCACCCAGGCAGGCTGCTAGCAAGCCAGGTGCTGCCCCAGCTGGGAGACAGCACCTGGCGGGCTTCCAAGGGGCAGGCTCGGGAAGAGTTGGATGGAGCTGGGTGCTGACTGAGGTGGGGCAGCACCCAGCCTGCTAGCAGCCCTTCTGGACATTCCCAGGGGGTGCTGCCACTGTGGGTGGAAGGACTGGGCCCCTCCACAGCTCAGGGGCCCCTCAACCCATATGCAGCTTGCCCCCTGGCCATGGGAGGGGAGGCACTATAGATAAAAAGGATTGGACTCCTCACTGCTTCCACCTTCAGCAGGCACCTGATAAAGGCAGAAGTGGTGAGAAGCCCAATCCTTTTTTTTTTTTTTTCAGCAGAGGCTGCTTGCCTCTCTTGTACTGGGGATGAGCTACTGGTGGGCCGAGAAGCCCCGGAGCTGCCAAGGGCCCTGGTCATTCTGTCCATAACAGGGGCAGGAGGTATCTGCTGAAGGCAAAAGTGATGAGGAGCCTGATCCTTTTTGTTTTTTTTTAGGAGAGCCTGCCTGCCTCTTCTGTACTTGGGGGTGAGCTGCCAGTGGGCTGAGAGGCCCCTGAGCTATGGGGAGCCCCAGTCCTTCCCTGCAGTGGCAGCGCCCCTGGGGACACCACCCAGGCAGGCTGTTAGTGGTCTGGGTGCTGCCCCAGCTTGGAGACAGCAACCAAACTGATCCAACTCTTCCCTGACCCTAAGCTGGGGTAGTACTTCACCTGCTAGCAGCTCACCCAGGTGGGCCCAGGGAGTGCTGCCACCACGGAGGGAAGGACTGGGGTCCCCTGCACTTCAGGAGCTCCTCAGTCTGCTGGCAACTCACCCCAGCAGGAAAGGTGGACAGGATCCGCAAAAAAAAAAAAAGATCAGGTCCCTCCACCTCTTGTGCTTTCAGCAGGCACCTGCTGAAGGCAGAAGTGGCAACAGGCCCACTCCTTTTTTTCTGTGGAGTTTGCCCACCTCTCCCACAACCATGGAGCTGGTGCTGGAAGATTTAAGGGCTCCTCCCTAATCATAATGTCAAGTAGGGGCTCAGAGATAAGGAGCCCCAATCATGATCTTGGAGCAATAGGACTTGGAGCTCAGTGCTGCTAGGACATAGGTCCCACCCAGGCTTTAGTGGCATAGCCCACCTTGGCAGCAGGCAGCTCCTGGGGCAGGGAGCAATCTCTCGCCCCCCTGGTTTCCAACTGACTGGAATCAGATTTTTCTCCCTGTCAGGCATCTCCACATGCATTACTGCACAGTAACCACTCACAAGTAAATTTGCTACTTGCATTAACTGATAGCAAATTTACTGTGCACCCATGTAGATGCACATGCTTACTGTGCAGTAAACTATGTTAATTTGTAGTAAAACATCTTGTGTAGATGCACCCATGGTGTATGAAACAGGAATAAAATGGGCCTCATGGAAAATCACCTGCTCTAGTTCTTTTGCATCTTGGTTTTCATAGTTAAAGGCAAAGATTTACTTTCTGCAAGAATAAACAGCCCTACCTTATCAACTCATAAGCGAGGCATCAGGGAACCATTGCACTAGACACTGCAAACCTATAATAGAAACAGGTCCTGTTTCAAAGAACTTACAAGAGAAATAGAATGGGAAAAGGCAGTGCTGCCATCCCACTTGGAGAAAGGGAAGGCACAATTAAGTCATATGGGAAGTAGTGACCATATATATTCATGCTAGTGTTAAAGAATAAAAACACAGCAAACAACCAGCAGGGATGCAGCGTGTAGCAGCTAACTGAAGCAGGGAGAGGAAAAGAACAGTATGGAGGTTTCTTCCCTGAGAGAAGGAAAAAGGATGAGAATTTATCCAAATAGAAGAGGTACTGCAGTCAGGAGGGGTTGTCCCAGGACAGGGAGTGGAATCTCTGTTCCCTGTACTTTAATTAGGGTAAAGTTACATGTTACACTGAGGCCCTACTGACCTCTCTTGCTGTGTGGGACTCATCCATCACCTTGGCTTGGAGAGCCCACTGATGGCCTGACTGATTGCACCAGTGACCTGTGGGGGAGAGGTAGGCATGATCGCCACCCCAGCTGCTCCAGATGTCGGAGGTGAAGTGCATGGCTACCTGTGGCCCTGCCTTGTGCAGCTCCTCCATCAAGTACTCCCTGCATGCCTCATACAAGGAGGGCACCACCATCTTGCTGAAGGTGGTGTATGCGGGCACATGGTATGATGGGACCATGAGCGCCGTGAGCTGCCTAAACCCTGGCCGCTCAACTAAGGAGAAGGGCTGGCCATCTAGAGCAAGTACCTCTGCAGTGCTCTGGGTGACCTCACTCGCCTTGAGAACCCCCCCGCCCCCTTTCCCTCCGCCTTTCCCCTACTAGTCCAGGGTGCTCTGCCTCTGCTTCTCAGAGACAGGGATGTTGGAGTGAGAGAGGGACTTCCCTTTGAGCACACTTTCAAGGCTGCCAGACTGAGAAGGAGAAAGGACAAGGGGGTGGTGCCTTCTGATATGCATCCTCATGGTGCTGACGTATTTCTTGTCCTGGCCCTGGCTGGTCTTGCATCAGCAGTGCAGGCAGATAGCATACCGGGGATCATCTGCCACTTCAAAATGATCCCACGCTAAACCACTCCCTTGTTTCTGGGTTGTGGGTGCAGATCCTGCCTTATCCCCCCCTTCAGGAGGCAGAGGCACAAGGACAGGGGAAGGTGAGACACCTGCCCCCAAAACCTCCTCCACAATGGCTTCTGGAGAAGGAGACCTGGTTCTACGGGAACTTTGAGGGGTGTGGAGCAGAAACTCAGATTCCCCCTCCTTCCCCAGAATTTCCCTGGCTATGGTAATGAGCTCCCCTGGTTCCAGATCCAGCTCCTCCTCTAGCACTGGGAGGCTCAGGCTGAGAACTGAAATTGGGGTGGAGGAGACTGTCATGCTGATGGTGCTGGGAGTTATTATTGTTAGTATTAGTGGAGGTGGAGCAGATGCAGACACTGCTTCCACCTCCTTGTTGCCACTAGCAGCAGAAGCCTTATGCCTGCTAGGAAAGAGGGTACATATATGTTTGGGGCCTGGGGGACTTATAGCTTTCCCTCTGCCCCCTCTCACTGACCTGCCAGAAGACCTGGCACCTGCCTTTCCAGCATGCTTCATAAAGTTTGCTGTGCTGGAACGTGTGTGTGAGTAATATATCTTGTATGTGTTTAATATATGTGTATGTGTGTATAATATATCTTCTATCTGCTTAATATGTGTGTGTAATATATTTTCTATGTCTTTACTAAATCTTCCTCTATCTGCTTACTATATCTTCTATCTGTAATCTACTGGAAAGGTTTATATCCAACCCTTCCAAAAAGAGAGACTAGCCTTCTGTTTTGTTTTGGATTTAGTGTTTCAGGTGCCAAAATGGACTGAAACACCTCCAAAACTAAATGGCTGCCGAAATTTTGCACAGCCCTAGTATGTAAGTTCTGCTGTTTTCTTTTTCCGCACTTCTTGCTGATCAGTGGTGGCTGTTGACAGTCATGAAAATCTGAAAGGCTATGACCTAGTCATGTTGTGTCCCACTCCTAGCAGGAACACCCCCAGCTGCCCATGGGGCTTTGCAGAGCTACTCCTTACAAAAATTGCAAGAGAAAAAATTTTGGTTTATTCTGAAGGAAGAAAATATAGTTGCACTAAAAAAGCCCTGAAATAATTCTGGCTCTGGGCCTGATCCCCCATTTGGATCCTTTGACACCACCAGGAATACATGGGACATGGGAGTGCGACTTGGCTTTTGGAAGTAGTGGCCTATGCTTTGCTTTGCAAGGGAACCAGGTGGGGATGTCATTTGTGATCAGTGGTAGGGCAACCTTTGAGATGGCCTATGCCAGTGGTTCTCAACCTATTGACCATAGTGAGCCACACTTGCAGCTCTCAATGTGTTATGTGGGCCATACCCACACTTATTTCCTATGTATGCATTTAACAAATATTTTAACAGGAGTTCAGATAGCCCACAGCAGTGTGCTGATTGGGCCTCATGTGGCCTATGGGCTGCAAATTGAGAACATTTGCCTATGCTGTATGCAATGAAAGGAAGACCCTGTGTCCTGGTACCATGAGTAAGCCCTTGCCAGTCATATCAGGGTTTGCTTGCCAAAAGGAAGAGTAGGAAATAAAGTATTCTGAATCAATTGCTTTTTTTTTTAACCAAAACCAAATACTTTTTTTACCTGAATCCAAGGTAATTTCAAATTTAAGAGAAACCCTAAAAATTACATTCTATACATGAAAATGTATACATTTGTTATCATTTTCCATGTATAGAATCTAATTATTGGAGGATCACCTTAAATCTGTTTCCCTCCCCCACTGCTACAGCAAAGAAATCAGGGGCAAGGGGGCAGGCGGTGAGGTGCGGGGGGCATGGGAGGAGGCAGTAGGGAGGCAGGAAGTAGGGGGCAGGTGGAGAAAGCAGGCAGTGTCAGGTAGTTAGGGGGCAGGAGGTGGAGGAGGGGCAGGTGGTGGGGAAGGTCAAGCAGATTGGCCTATATCCCTTGCCCTCTGCCATATCTCACCCTTCCAACAACATACCCCCTTACTTCCTTTTCCCCTTGTGCCTGTTTCCACATGCAGTCTCAGGGCCCCCTGCCCCTCCAGTGCCTCATCCCGCATCTACCTCACCTGCCCCTCCCATCCACTTACCATTGCTTCAGAGACTGCAGGCTCCATCCTCATTCTAGCCTGGGGCACAGAGCATGGCCCCAGCCCAGCCTAATAACACCAGCAGCAGTGGAAACTGTGGTTGGGCCCTGGGGCTGGGGCTGGGGCTGCTACTGGGCCAGGGTGGCGCCATTCTCCATGCCGTAGGCTGGAGTGGAGACAGAACCACCTGGCAACAACGACAGAGCAAGATTAAGTGGGGGCGGGGGTGCTGGGCAGGGGATAGAGGGGAACAGGCAGCAGCTGCTGTTTGGCTCTGGCTCCAGCCCTGGGTCGGGGCAGAATCGGAGCTGCAGTAGCTGCCTGGTTCCCTACCACCTCATAGTTGATTCAGAGACAAGGGACATTCTTCCCATGTTAAATGAGGTGAATACATACTGCAGTTCATTTAAATTCTGGTTTAATATTGTTGTTGTATTTTGGGCTTAACTTTTCTGAAATTCCTTTTAAATTACGTGTAGGCTAATTTCATCTCAAATTTTATTTCAAAACAAAAATGGCAACATGACAAATGAAATGAAAAAATGAATCTTTCTGGCTTTTTAAAAATACACATGTTTTTCCTTCTGGCCAAACCTATTTGTTCAATGGGTTAGCCAAACCAATGGGTTCAGGAACCCATTGAAATCCTGTTAAAATATTTGTTAAATGCATACATTTGACCTAAAAAGGTTTGGCTAACCCATGAGTACATTTTTTGATGGATAAACTATCCACCCAGCTGAGAGTACTGTACTACGGCAAAGGGGTTATGTGCCAGGTCCCATGCACTGGGCCAAAGCTGCTGGCTGACTGTGATGGTAATAAAAGTCCACTGAGCAAAACAGATAAGGACAGTTTATCAGACAACATAGCTGTATTACACACCACATCCTCATAAGCTGAGCCATTTAAGCCCAGTGATTTTAAACCAAACTGCAAAAGTCATATCTACAGTCCCTTTGCTAATTATTCAGCCAGCAGAGGGAATTCATGGAAGGGCAAAAAAGATGGAAAGCTGCATTCGAGGCTTTGAACTATTGATGACTCTGTAAACAGTAATCTGCATTTGGGGGGCAGGGGAAGATTTCAGTGTAGGATTCACCTTCTGACTCAGAATTCATGAAGCGGAATAGATGTTGTGGGATCAGCCAGTCTCCTTTCTCCGCCTTTGCTGGAAAGATGCAACATGCAAAGCAGAGGGTAGGGAAGGTCTGTTATTTATGGAAGTTGTTCTAGGATGTGTTTAACATATACTTCCTAAACTTGGGGCCTCTGAAAAGCATATGTATGATGGGGAAAGAAAGGAATGAAGAGAAGGAATTTCCTGCATTGGATGCACCCAGTGGGTGCATCTACACATGCAATTAATGCTATGTGGGCTCACTCTGCAGTAATTACTGAGGAGTAAACCTGCCCTGGAGAAGTGTCTACATATGCGGCCATTTTGGACCAGATTTGCTCCTCATGGCACTAGCCTGCTCCCAGCCTTCTCTAGCCCTGCACCACCCCACTGCAGCAGCCAGCGGGAGCTGGAAGTTCTGGCCATAGTTGCCTGTGCCCAGGGGCTCTCTTTAAAAGCTATGTGGTGCTTCTGGTCACCTGCCTTTCTGGCCTGGATCAGGCTGCAGCATGTTGGCACAGCTCTCTGTCACTGTGGCACCACAGCCTGTGACCACTGCATGATGGCTGCTGCACTCGCAGGCCCTGGGAATGATGACCTGCTTCCCAGGCTTCTCCTCAAAACTGTGCTCATGAAAATTTAATGCTGCGGCAACCACTGCCTGGCCCTGGTCTCTCTTGGCCCTGGCTGCCCCCTGTGCTGCACAGCCATGTGGTCAGCCTCACTATGGCATCTGAGGCCCTCTGCCACCACTCTGCTGTCACTCAGTCCCTGTGCTGCCACCTGAACCCCAGAAAGGATGCTCATGATGCACACCTGGACACTCCCATCAGTGCCATCCATGAGCTCCTGGGGCTCTAGATCTGTTGTTTGTGAGCCTGATGGGCCACCCAGAACAGGTGGCTGTATGCCATCTGGCACACTTGGGTCGATGAGCAGTAACTGCAGTCATTTTGCATGAAGCAGGCCACTTTCCAGGAGCTACTCAAGCAGCTCTGCCCACACCTGGCATAGCAGGCCACCACCTGGCTGCCCCTCCCCACAGAAACCCGGCTGACCATCACCTTCCTCAAGCTGGCCATACCTGCCAGCCTGCACTGCATCAGCCACCCTTTCAGCATGGGCAAAGGGGCAGCTAGGGAAGCCATCCTAGAGGCCTTCAGCATCTTCCAGGATGTTCTAGGGCACACTGTACTCTAGCTTCACAACTCCCTGCAGGTGGTGATAGGGTTCCATGCCCTGGGATTCCCTAAGTGCATCGGAGCACTGGATGGGACCCACCTCCTCATCCCATGCCCACCCAGTGGCGGCTGCCCTTACTACAACCGGCAGGGCTTTCACACCATCATGTTGCAGGCTGTGCCACTGTGGCATTTTCACCAATGTGAGGGCTGACTGATCAGGCAGTGCCCACAATGCCCCTGTGTTCCACAGCTCCATCCTGCCAGTCCTGGGAAAGGGTGGGTACTTCACACTAAGGATGCCAGACCTCCAGCTGGGTGCAGTGATGGTCCTGCCCCTTCTCATCAGAGACCCCACCTTCCAGCTCCTCCCCTGGCTTATGTGGCCCTACACTGGCTAACTGGACCCCCATAAGGCATACTTCTACAGGTGCCTGGGCTGGAACCATCCACTAGTAGAGTGCACCTTTAGGCACCTGAAGAAATGCTGGCACACCCTCAGTATCCATCTTAAGGTCACAGAGGCCAACATCCCTTTGGTCATCATTGCAGTCTGCATGTTGTGTAACATCTCTAAGGCCCAGGGAGAGCTCTTCTGTGAGACATGGGCAGAGAAGGCACAGCATGTAGAGGATGCCTGACAATGGGAACACCAGCTGTGGTGGCAGCAATAGCAATGGCCCCCAAACTCTGAAGCCCCAGGCAAGCCACACATTCAGCAGCAGGGGCCAGGGCACCAAGTACAAGAGGAACTGGCAGATCACCTCCTTCTGCACTTCCCACTATAGGCCACCTGGCTGACCAGCTCTACCATGCACTCCCATCACCACTCTTACTACAGACAGTTTTCAGAGAGATTCTTCTCCACAAAAACAGACCCTGCTCCCATCCCACAACAATCTCTGCCCCCTCCCTCCCCAACAAAAGAGCCCCTCTGCCAACCACCCAGCCGCCACCAATAAAGAACCCTCTTCCCTGTGCAGACTATGTACAGTGTTCTCTGTGCCCTTCCAGAGTGGGGGCATCTAAGGGATGGAGCCTGGTGACAGGCACTCAGCACCCTGGCCTAGATGCCATGGTGAGGCTGGTGGGTGGGGTGGGGAGGGCTCACCCATGGACAACGATGGCCACTGCTCTGCTGGCATGCATGGCTCCCCCTCCTGCAGCCAGTGGCCAGACCCAGTAGGGCCCATCCACATTGCTGGCCCTGCTGTGGGCAGCTCTTGCTGTGGGGCCACATGGAGCTGGGGAAAGTGGAGGAACTGGGCCCAGGCAGTGAAGCTGGCTAGCAGGAACCCTGGGGCAGGTGGATCTGGTTACTAGAGGTAGTGCTGCACCTGAGCTCAAACCCACTGAGGGGCTCATGGCTGCCAGGGAGCAAGCAATAAGGCTGGGGGGCAGGGCAGCAGGCGGCATAAATGTGACCACCAGGGCCAGGATGGTGTCCAGAACTGGGTGGTTCTGTTCCCTCCACTGCCCTGGCCACCACAGAGACCTGCTGGTTCTGGGCTTCTACCATACTCTCAGTGAGGGCAAAGTGCTTCTCCTCAAGGACCAGAAGCCTGTCCCTGTGCTGTGGGTCACCATGGCATTTTAAGGGGCAGACAGAGAGTCACCCAGCCCTGAGGCTGGATAAATTCCAAGCCCTGTGGCCCTGGGGCTAGCTTGAGGGTGGTCCTTGGTGGTGGGGCTGACTAGGGACCAATTTGCTTTTGGTTGGCATCTACACATAAGTTACTGTGAAGTAAATACAGCACAGTTAAATTTTCTACATGCATTTGCAGGTAGCAAATTAATTGCATAGTAGAATAATTTACTGTGTAGTAAGCATCTGCACATATAGATGGTGACATTTTACCATGGAATTAGCATACGGCGCAGCAAGGGGTCTCATGTGGATGCACCCAGTGAATCAAACATTATGGCCTAAAATTGTGTATAAGGGAGGGGAATAAAACATAAAAAAATACACTGCAGTATGCCTTTTCAGGAAGAACTTTTCACCTTCTTGTGTCAGATTAGCAACCTTTCACTTTAATTTGAGTAGTCACTATTTATAAATCCTTTCCTTGTATAACTTCCCTGAAGGGTAATTGCTGTTAATGAAGAGGAGTGGTGGGAAGGGGGGGTCCGTGTAATCTCTACAGATTAACCATTGGCATTCTGAAGATATTTGAACATGCCTTTCTCATACTTTCTCCCAGTAGCCAGACATCTGCTCCGATTAATGCCAATTAGCAGGTTTCCAATCGAATCTGCTGGAGTATGTTAATGCATGCATTCCAGCAGCCTCTGTGACTCTGTGCCACATCTGTTCAGTATCCCTGCACTTCAGAATGGTGGTGGGGACACTTTAACTAAAACTCATCAAACAAGTTTTAGTTCAAGTGCCCCCACTGCCATTTTGAATTGCAGGATGCTGAATACTCATGATGCTGTGGGGGCTTTAATTATAGCAGGTCCAAGAGCCACTTCAATTAAAATGCCCTCTCCTTCACCCCAGAGCATATGTATAGACACCCTAGGAGCTTTGCCTAATAAAGGAATGAAGTATTAGGCCCTTTTACCTCAGTCTTCACAGGCAAGGCCAGCTCCCAGACTACTACACTGGGCAGCACAGTTTGGGGAGGAGATGAGCAGCCCTCAGTGGTGAAAGAACAGGTTAGGGTAGAGGCAGGCAATTATTTTGGGTGGAGGGTCACTTAACAAGTTTTGGAAAGCTGTTGAGGGCTGCCTGGGTAGTCCTGCCCCTTGACAGTTGCCCTGCCCCTTGCTGCCATCTTGTAACCAGAAGTTCCACCCCCTAATCCCTGACTTTGGCCACCAGAAGTCCTTCCCCTTGCCCCCCAGAAATATGCCCTTTGGGAAAGGTGGTTGCCACCTTAGACAGAGAGAAAAAAAAAATCACACACTAAAAAGTCAAACACCTACCATAGCATATTTTAATTTTATTACCAAAAGTATTTTTCTTCATGATTTGTGTTTGTGTACAGTATACAGAAGTGATTGCATAATACCTCAAAAATAAATTCTTAGTTTTGTATATAGTGGAGGAGGGTGGGGGGTATGGTAGGGTGTGGGGAGTATGGCTGGGTATGTGGGGGTGCATAGGGTATGTTGGGAGCTCTTGTAGATGTGGGGGATTGTGGGGGCATCAGGAGGGGTGTGAGCAGACCCCCTACACACACACTCCCCCCCATGGCACAGCAGCAGGGAGGAAGTTCAGGACACAAGCGCCCAATGGGGCATAGCTTCAGCCAGTGCTGCACATAGCAGTGAGGAGAGCAGCCTCTGCCTGGCAGCCTATATTGTTGGTGCTCCATGCCACTCACATGCAGCCTCTGAACTCGCACAGCAAGTAGGGAAGCCTCATGTGCTGGAGCCAGCTGCTTTCCCTGCCAGGGCTGCACACCACTGGACAGAAGCCTCAGGCATTGGAGCTGGCTGCCTTCCCTACCCCACAGGGGAAGGCTGATGGGGTTTCCCTCCCCTGCAGCACAGACCCTATGGGGAAGGCAAACAGCTCCAATGCCTGAAGCTTCTCTCCAGTGCTGCACAGCCCTGGCCTGGAAGGCAGCTGCCTCCAGCACATGGGGCTTGCTTCCCTCTTGTGCATGTACAGGGGCTGCGTGTGAGTGGAAGGGAGTTCTGGCAATACAGGCATTCAGGTGGAGGCTATGCCTCTCTCTGCAATGTGCATCACTGGCCAGAGCCACGTCTTCTGGGTGCCTGCACCTTGAGCACCCCACCTGCTGGTGCTGCCACCATCTGCCAGAGCTGCGTGCCATGGGCAAGGAGTGTGGGGGATCCTCACAACCCCCACTCTCTCATACCCACAAACTGCTCACCTCAGCTCCATGCTGCTGCAGCTGCCCTCCTCTCCCCCTGGGCATGGGCTTCATGCTGCCCCAAGCTCTGCACTCTCTCTCAGCTGTAGCCCCACCCCGGCTGATTCCCTACCTGATCCCTGGAGCAAGATGGAGACCAGGGAAGTGAAACAGGTCCCTGGGGGCTGCAGAATAGGACTCCTGCTAAATGGTAGAGAAAATTGGTGATGGACAGGGGGGACAAGGCTGAACTCCTCAATGAGTTCTTTGCCTCAGTGTTCCTAAGCGAGGGGCATGACAAGTCTCTCACTGGGTTTGTAGAGAGGCAGCAGCAGGGCGCCAGACTACCATGCGTAGACCCTGAGATGGTGCAGAGTCACTTGGAAGAACTGGATGCCTTTAAGTCGGCAGGCCTGGATGAGCTCCATCCAAGGGTGCTGAAGGCACTGGTTGACATCATTGCAGAGCCACTGGCGGGAATATTTGAATGCTCGTGGCATACGGGCCAAGTCCTAGAGGACTGGAAATGGGCCAATGTGGTCCACATTTTCAGGAAGGGGAGGAAGGAGGACCCAGGCAACTATAGGCCAGTCACTCTCACCTCCATCCTTAGCAAAGTCTTTGAAAAAATTATCAAGGCTCAGATCTGCGAGAGCCCGGCAGGACAAATTATGCTGAGGGGAAACCAGCATGGGTTTGTAGCAGGTAGATCATGCCTGACTAATCTAGTCTCTTTTTATGACCAGCATGAAGGCCTTCGATACAGTATCCCACCCCATGCTGGTGAACAAGTTAAGAGGCTGTGACTTGGATGACGACATAGTCCGGTGGGTGGTGAATTGGCTAGAGGTTCGCACCCAGAGAGTCGTAGTGGATGGGTTGTGTCACAGGGAGAGAAAGACCGGGGAAGTCCCAGGGCGAGGAGCTGGGGGTGGAACGGAGAAAAGGAAAATAAAAAAAAGGTAACTTGCTCACTGCAGGATGGGAGGAGGAGCAGGGACAGCAGGAGAATCCCACACGGGGTGTAGATCACGCCTTAAGTTACCTGCGCTTGGTGGATGACGTCACTCCCAATTGCCAGCCAGTGGAAATAAAAGGGCCAGCGGCGAAAGGGATCAAGGGCATGCACGTGCCTGCCAAGAGGGAGTCTAACCGGTGGAGTCAGCTAGAGGCGCGGAATGCTAGAAGTGCCTACCAGTGCTAACCACAGGTAACTAAAGGAACCCAGGGGCCAGCCAGTGTCCGAGGCCAGCATGACATCTGCAGGCGAGTTGGGAGAGGATACGGTGAGAGCCCCAGCAGTGCAGAGAGGTCAGCTCGCTGGGGAAAACATGGAGAGAAGGCTGCAGTTCGGGGAAGACCCAGAGAGAGGGCTGCAGTTCGGGGAAGACCCGAAGAGAGGGACACTGCTCCCAGGGTACCCAGACAGAGGATCATGCCAGTAAGATACTGGAGAAAGAGTGGCTTGAGGCTGGGGGATAGGCAGAGAAGGGTCACAGAACTGAGCGACAGGCAGATAGCCTGTCAACAAGTGGAGGGATAGAGAGGCTGTCAGCTCCATAAGGAAGCCCAGTAGGGGCAGGGTTAGGTCTCTTTTGAGGCTCATTGAGCTTTTCATTTGAGTTCTGGAAGGAGTTTTGTGTTTCCTCATATTAGAAGAGGCTGAGTTAGTGGAGGCAGGGAGTTAGAGTGAGAGGTGAGCTCATTGTTTAAGTATTTAGAAGAGATTTGACCAACTACAGAAACAGCCAAGATCCGCTGGGCTGGTTAAAGGGCGAGGTGCAGTGGAGGAGGAGCCTCACAGAAGACATCTAAGAAGCAGGTGACTGATGAGGGCAACCGCGCTGCACGAAGCCACACCCACTGAAAGATTCAAGTCATGGCAGGCAAGAAGGGGTAGTTTGCAGCGCATGGGAAGACTTCCCAGAAGGCCACCTGTGATGGCAAAGCGAATACCGGCAAGCACTCGGAGTAAGGAAGTCCAAGCTAAGATGTACGAGGCCCAGTGGGTACAGGTCAGTATCGACCTGGAAGGATGTGGGCAGTGGAGTCCCACAGGGCTCGATCCTAGGACTGATACTCGTCAATGTCTTCATCAGCGACTTGGACAAGGGAGTGAAATGTACTCTGTCCAGGTTTGTGGATGACACAAAAATGTGGGGAGAAGTAGACACACCAGAGGGCAGGGAACAGCTACAAGCAGACCTGGACAGGTTGGACAAATGGGCAGAACAAATGGGACAGGTTGGATAAATGGGCAGAAAACAACAGAATGCAGTTCAACAAGGAGAAATGCAAAGGCTGCACCTAGGGAGGAAAAATGTCCAGCACACCTACTGCCTAGGAAATGACCTGCTGGGTGGCACGGAAGCACAAAGGGATCTTGGAGTCCTAGTGGACTGCAAGATGAACATGAGTTGTCAGTGTAATGAAGTCATCAGAAAAGCTAATGGCACTTTATTCTGCATCAGCAGATGCATGACGAACAGATCCAAGGAGGTGATACTCCCCCTCTATCAGGCGCTGGTAAGACCGCAGTTGGAGTACTGCATGCAGTTTTGGACGCTGCACTTCAAGAGGGATGTGGATAACCTGGAAAGGGTCTAGAGAAGGGTCACTCGTATTCTTAAGGGCTTGCAGGCCAGGCCCTATGAGGAGAGACTAGGGCGCCTGGAGCTTTTCAGCCTCCGCAAGAGAAGGTTTGGAGGCGACCTTGTGGCTGCCTATAAGTTCATCATGGGAGCACAGAAGGGAATTGGTGAGGTTTTATTCACCAAGGCACCCCTGGGGGTTATAAGAAATAATGGCCACAAACTAACAGAGAGAAGATTTAGATTGGACATTAGGAAGAACTTCTTCATGGTTAGAGTGGCCAAAGTGTGGAACGGGCTCCCAAGGGAGGTGGTGCTCTCCTCTACCCTGGGGGTCTTCAAGAGGAGGTTAGATAGGCATCTAGCTGGGGTCATCTAGACCCAGCACAGGTAGGGGTCTGGCCCTCTGCTGCCTGGGCTAACCAGGTGCAATTTATGTCCAGGTCAGCATTTACATGTTTTTTAAGCACAGCTATTTTCTCCACCATAAGATAGTACTGTCAAGTACAGTACTATCATACAGCAGTGAAAATGAGTTTGCTGTAGTCTAATAGAATTGCACATGTAGACATTGATGCTTTACACTGTAGCAAATTAGTCTATTTAGTAGCCAAGCACACATGTAGGTAAATCCTATATGTCCTATTACCTGCCTGTAACACTGCTCAATCTGAAGGCAGGCAGACAATAGTTATCTGGAGGTCTATGTCAGGACAGAGGGGGTGGGGCCAGTGGGTGTAAGGTTGGGAATAAGCATGGTGCAGGATGCAGTCTGGGATTTCAGGCTGTAGAGTGAGTAGGGAACCTGTGGGTGGGAGCATCACAGAATAAAATCACTGCTGTAGTCAAGCAAAGTTGCCAAACCAATCATTTATTTCCCCGTAATAATTGTTGGCTTAGAAATGGCATGTAAAGGTTTGCTTTTGGGGAATTGGCTTATAGATATTAATATATGCATTGGAATGGTTCAAGATGAGCAGCAGGGGTTAATTGATTTCTAAGAGCTTGGGTCTGACACACAAAGTGTCTCATGACCCTGGAGGCAGATAGGTTGTCTATCACAACAAGACCAATGGGTATACACATAGCTTAAGAATTGAGGGGGGATCCTATAACATGAGATCACAGCCTTCAAGGCAGATAGGTTGTTTAACACAACAAGGACACAAATCCTGGGAACCAAGGAAGTATGTACCATACTGCCCATAACACAAGATAAGTGACACCAGCTACAAGGCCTTAGAGCACCAGCAGGGGGAGGGGGAGGGAAGGGAGGAGCTAAGTCCTGGTTTTTGGGGAACGGACCAAATTAGGAGAAGGCTCGGAAGGCTATGTGGATGTGTTACCACAGAGACAACCAACCAGAGATAGCCACGAATGAAGAGTCATCAGTAGTCATCAGGAGAGAAGGAGAACACAAAAGCAGAGACTTGAGCATAATAAAGGTTCCCTCCCTTTGTCTTGGCTCTCCCTGTCCCTCCCCATCCTTTTCCTTGAGAGGGGTACCCATCCCCATCCCTGTTCCCCAGGAAGGTTCCCCGAGCTCACCACGGAGAGCACATCACCAACCTGTCTCATACACCTCACTGGAGGGGGGCATGGGCCTCAGCATCCCATCTCCAAACTGCTGACAACTGACACCTAAGAGAGACACCTTCAGAGTAGAGCCTGCATCCTGACCAGATGTACTATGATTTGGTAGATATATAAAATTGTTTTATGGTTTGTATTCTTTTCTGTTATTACGGTGTATCAATTAATTTGCCTGTTATTGAATGGAAAGGTTGTGGTTGGTGTGAGGATGGTCAACCTTGTGTGAACAAGGTATCCAGATCTCTGTCCGAGATACAGAGCCAACAATAATCTGCAAAATTTTTACTGACAACCAAATTTATTTTGGTTGATGTCTCCAGATGTCAAACCCTTATATTTGAGCCCAGCCCTTGCTCAGGGCCTGGCAGAAGGGTCATATTTATATTAAGTGAAACATATGTCAGTAAAAAAAAATAGCTGAGTAAAAAAGTTTGATTGTCATTAAAAACATTAAAGATTACCAGTAAAAAAAAATGTCTTTGGTTGGGAACCTTGCCTGATCTTCAAAGGAAGTTTAATCAAGTGTTGCAATTTCAAGCTCATAAGTCACTTATACATGTGCCAAATAACTGCTCCAGTGTATGCTAATTAGCACACTCCAGCAGCCTCAATGTCACATATATTCAGCAGCTCCATGCTTCAAAATGGGTGTGAGGCCACCTTAACTAAAACTTATCAAATAAGCTTTAGTTAAAGCACCCTTCCACCATTTTGAAATGTGGGATGCTGAATACATGAGATACTATGACTGCTTTAATTAGAGCTGCTCCAAAGAGCCACTGTAATTAAAGTTACCCCCCCACCCCATAGCACATGTAAAGATGTCCATAGGTACCCTGATTCTTAGTGGCATCCACAAACCTGTGTGGGGGTATTCAGGCCTTCTCTGAAATATATAGGGAGAATTAGGCAAGGTTCTTTGGGTAGGTGTGATATATTTTATTAGACTAACTAAATAGATGGAAAATCTGTTCTTTGCAAGCTTTCGGGCTTCTTCAGGTATAGAGACGATCTGCTTCTGAATTCTTTGCTCTTCTGGGTCAAATAGAAGCCAAAATGCAAAATTCAGGTTTGTGAAAATGCAAATGCAGGACAGTGAAGATCAGAGGGATGGGAGACAATAGGTGTGAGACAGGTAGGGGCAGGGAGGGGGAATGTAGAACTGGTGATAGAAAAATGTAGCTGGTAAAATACAGACAGGTTACCTGGGATTATCATATAGCAGGTAGGTTATAATGTGCCATAAATCTAGGGTTACATACATTCAGGTTTTCCTGCACATGTCCTCTTTTTGGGTTCTCCCATCTATGCCAGTTTTTTAAAATATATACTTTTTAAATATCAGTACGTGTCTGGGATTTTATTCTGCCTCCACTTTCCTGGCTTGCCCCAGCAAAGAGCTGCTTGGGGCTGGGGGCAGTGGGGAAGGTGATTGGAGTCTGTGGCATCAGATGCTCCACACAAAAGCTGTAGCAGCTGCAGGCAGGTAAGTGTGTGTGTGTGTGCGCGCGCGCGCGCGCACGCGTGCACACATGCCTGCCAGTGCTGGGGCTGCAGCAGGGTGGGAAGGCAGGTGAAGAGGTTGTGGGGATGGTTTCTTCGGGGGCAGCAGGGTGCTGCAGGGGCAACAAGGCTGGAGGTCAAAAATGAGGGGCACTGGCAGGGCTGAGGGGGCAGGGGCTATAGATTGGGAGTGAAGGGCACCAGCAGAGCTGGGTGGTGAGGAGGCTGCTGGTCAGGAGTGATGGGTATCCTCAGGGACAGGGCTGTGGGTTGGGAGTGAGCGACACCAGCATGGTCTGGGGGCCAGGGTACTGTGGGTCAGGAGTGAGGGGCAGCAGCAGGGCTAGGGGGCTGAGACCTGGGAGTGAGGGGAAGGGGAAGGGCACAGGCACTGCCTGGTCCACGATGATATACCTCCCCACCACACCTTACCACATGAGTCCCCTTTTTTGAAACTGGAACTATGGTAACCCTAACAAAGCCTTTTTGGTCCATGAATTTTTGTATCCAGTAGATTTATGAAGTGAAGTTCATAGGCTTATCTAAGAAAAGTGTTTTGTAAATTCCCTTTGAGGATCAAAACTGAGAGATCGGAGAGAGACTGATTGTTGGTAATTGGGTATTTTTGTCTTTAACAGATTTTTGGTGTGTATTCATTCTGGTACACAGTTGTTTGGTTTCTCCTACATATTTTCCATCAGGGCAGTTAGTGTATTGGATGAAAATATATTATATTTCTGGAGATACAGGTGTAAGATACAGGAATGGTGATGGTTCTGTTGTGGGGTATAGTTATATTTTGAATGGTGGACCTGTGCCATGTGTTGGTAGGTTTTACATTTTTTGTCCTGGCATGGTTTGAATCCAGGGAGAGTTAGACACCTGAGAAGAAATTCATAAATTTAGGCTGAGCAATAAGAAATGCTGAGGAGAATGGAAAGAGTTTCCTGTCTCTTCTCAGGAGTTTCATCCATGAATTCTCATGTGAATTTGGTACTTAAGTCAGGTCTGCCCCTATTCATAAAAACCCATAGAGATCAATGCTACTCCATTATAACGCGTTTCCCACTCATGCTGGGAACTCATTTGAAAGACAGGAGATCTGCTTTCACATCCCTACTCTGCCTTAACCACTTAACCACTGTTGGATGTACTGGGACAGGCCTTTCTCACTCTCTATATTGGAGCTGTTCAACTTTATATAAATGATTAAATACTTAATTTATTTGAGCCTGACTTGCTTGCATCCCAGGAGGATGTCCTAACTGCTGTGTTATGGAATCAGTCTTTTACTTTTTCTCCCTCTGGCTCAAAGAATGTTTATTCATTTATGCAAAACAGAGCAACTTCCCCAGAAGAGTTTAGGAAAACTCATATATTTCATAGATGTTTAGGGTCAGAAGGGACCTTAGTAGATCATCAAGTCCAACCCCCTGCCTGGGCAGGAAAGGGCTCTGAGGTCAGACAACCCCAGCCAGGTGCTTGTCCAGTGTCTTCTTAAAGACCTCCAAAGTAGGGGAGAGCAACATTTCCCTTGGAGGCCCAGATTGGGACCCCACTGCCCACATATTTCCTAGTTGATACCAACCCATCCACCACCACTCTGGGTGCATCCCTTAAGCCAATTTGCAACTCATTCTAGAATATCCTATAGCCTACCAGGTAGGGCACTTTCCTGCAATGTGCAAGTCATAGATTCAAATCTTTGTTCTTAATCATGCATAGTGAAAATTTAAAAACAGACATTCTACCTCCCTAGTCAGTGTCCTAGCTTTGAGGTTAAATGGGACACCAAGCCAGCCTGCAGATATCTTGTCCCTAGCTCTTCCCTCTACAAGGCACAATATGATAAGCATGTCCCATAAAAACTTATTGGAATCAGACCACTGGGTGAGAGAAGCAGGGAACCATTACATTTGTTGATCTTTCAAGGGATTAGTTATGAGCTACAGCTCTAAGTAGTTTGGTAGAATCAGGATTTAGGAAGTTTGGTGCATGCCTACTAGCAAAAATTTAGGTTCAAAGGGACTTTACACACTTCAGGGTTAAGCAATTGTTGATCCAGGTCTTTGAGGCTCCTCATGTTGCCTACATGCTGTACTGAGGTGCCTAATAACGCAGATGTGATCATATTGTTAAGAAAGGGGGCTAGGTGTTACAGCACTGCTACACCTACCTTTTAAATGCCTAACTACTGAGTGGCAAAGTACTCAATACAAAAATAAAGGTGATATGAACAACTTCAATAACTATTGCAGTATATCCTTACTTTGCATTATTGGGAAGCTGTTTACCAAACTCATCCTGCTAAGAGTGCAGACCCTTCTGGACAGAGTCTACCCTGAGTCTTAATGTCGTTTCAGATCTTCTACATCCATGATGAATAAGATATTTTCCTTGAGACAGTTATAAGAAAAGAGCCGTGAACAAAGGCAATCTCATTTGTTGATCTCACCAAAGCTTTTGATTTGTTAGCAGAGATGAGTTGTTACATACATCCAGGTTTTCCTGCACATATTCTCTTTTGGGTCCTCCCATCTATGCCAGTTTTTTAAAATATATATTTTGTAAATATCAGTACATGTCTGGGATTTTATTCTGCCTCAACTTTCCTGGCTTGCCCCAGCAAGGAGCTGCTTGGGGCTGGGGGCAGTGGGGAAGGTGATTGGAGGCTGCAGCATCAGATGCTCTGCACACAATCCTGAAGAAGACTGGCTTCTCTCCTAAACTCCTGAGCATCATGAAGTCCTTTCATGTCCATATGTATACAATTCAAAATCAAGAATGATGCCAAACAGAGCTGTGTCCTAGCTCTGGCACTTTTGGGGATTTTCTTTGGTCCTACTTAAATATGCATTCAGTGGCTCTTCAGAAGTTCAGACCAGATAGGATGGGAAACTCTTTAACATCACTTTTCTCAAAGTGAAAATGTAAACCTAAGCAATTTACCTGTTTCCCACATGGTCTAGTGGTTAGGATTCCTGGTTTTCACCCAGATGGCCCGGGTTTGACTCCCAGTGTGGGAAAAGCATGTCCTTTGGCTGGCGGGGCGCTCCCAGAGAGTGGTGCTGGATGGGTCGTACTTGACCTGGAGAGATGTCAGCAGCGGGATCCCCCAGGGCTTGGTCCTTGGGTCTGCACTGTTCAATATCTTTGTCGCTGACTTGGACGAGGGGGTGGAAAGCAAGGCTGTCCAAGTTTGCTGATGACACCAAACTGTGGGCTGAGGTGGGGACACCAGAAGAGAGGGAGAAGCTGCAGCGGAATCTGGGCTGGCTGCAGGAGTGGGCGGACAGAAACAGGATGGGATTTAACGTGGACAAGTGCAGGATGATGCATCTGGGGAGAGGAAACCCCCAGCACACATACTGGC
>JAGPOW010001327.1:20595191-20635884 GCA_030014935.1 Caiman crocodilus
CTGTGACCCCAGCACTCGTTCCTGCCATTGGCGGGGGGTCAGACTAGATGGCCTGCTCTAGGCCCCTTCTGACCCTAGTTACTATGAAACTATGAAATAATTCTTGCCTGTGAAATGCACTTCGCCAACAAAGTAGCAATTGTTAGTCATTCAGAAGCAGGCTGCAAAGTCTCATATATCTCTTTTTTTTTGTGCTTGCGTGCATTAGCCTAAACATGATTTTGGTCTGACCACTAGCCTAAAGAAGATAGTAGTCATGGGTCAACAAGTTGATTGCTCTCCTGAAGTTAGAATAAATAAATGATAAAAGTTTGGAAGTGGTTGAACCAAGAGTTTTAGTTTTTTGTATGTCTTCTTGGAAGTTGTTGAAAAATTCACTTGGACTCCACTGTCTCAAAATCTTGGATTGGAAGCTAAAATTAATGCCTGCATCAGAAAGGCAAGAAACACCATGGCCAAACCTCAAATGAGAGTTTGGAAAAACAGAGCACTCACTCTATTGATAAAAAGTCTGTATACAGTGCTTACGTACTTAGCTCTGTATTGTATGGCAGTGAAACATGGACTTGTTATGCCAAGGAAGAAGGAATATTGACCAATTTCCATCTTTGTCTCTGCCATATCCTGGGCATAACATGACATGTCAAATCTCCAACTTTGTTGTTCTGGAATGGGCCAAGATACCCAGTAGGTTCGTGTTCCTGAGATACAGATGCCTCCATTGGTTAGGACATGTGAATTGTTTGAGCGATTGCTGAATCTCCAAGGACATACTCTACAGTGAGCTCGTGGCTGGTAAACATCAACTTGGACAGCCTAAACTCTGTTGTGTTGATATCTGCAAGAAGAACCTTTGTGAGCTGTGTATCGATGACCAAAACTGGGAATCAGTCACATTGGACTGCTGTGCATGGATCAGGGCCTACATCACTTTGAGATGGAGAGGGTAAATGATGAGATAGAGAACAGGTATCAGAGGCAGGCAAGACAAAATGGCACTTGG
Organism: Caiman crocodilus; assembly: GCA_030014935.1. NCBI lineage: Eukaryota > Metazoa > Chordata > Crocodylia > Alligatoridae > Caiman > Caiman crocodilus. The sequence continues at coordinate 20,596,195 of JAGPOW010001327.1, forward strand.
CATACAAGTGCAAGCTCAACTGAGTTTGTATGTGTAACTTGCCAGAAAGTGTACTTGTCACACATTGGACTCCTCAGCCACTCAAGAAGCTGTGGTGGTACCTGGTTACCCACCAGAGGCACAATAACTATGGTCTTCTGAGACCAATGGCTGACAATGATGACTGAGTGGAATACATCATCCTGATGAATTGCCTGGAGTCCCTATCCAGTGCGTGGGGAGAGTAAGGTACCTGAGAACAGGAATGTACGATTGGAAGGGGCACCCCAGGACATCAAGTCCATTCTCTTGCATTAACAGACAATCAATGATACAAAGAGTCTGTCGTCTACTCTTTGATGCCAAACAGTCATAAGTAGGGACATACTGAATTTGAAATGTGCGATTTTTGCAGAAACTGAAAAATAGTGGGCTCCATGAGAAATAAGAGGCTCTGCAATTTTGGCAGACTTGCTGCAGAAAAATTCCTCAAAGTTACCAGCAAGCAGAGAAAATGGTGGGAACCCCTGCAATCTTGAAGCGAGGGGAGAGGGGAGGGCAGAGGGGAGGGAGCAAGGAGGAAGGGGTGCAGGATGGGTCCTCTCTCACTAGGAGGTGCAATTACTGCCTTCAGCCTCCATGGCTCCTGCTGTGAGCAGCCCCACCCCACCTCTGCTTCTGCTCTTCACCTCCTCAGGGTGGGTATATATGTGTGTGTTTCAGTGAGCCCACCAAAACTGAGCCTGTCACTTGGGGATGGCCTGAAGCCATGGCTTAGTTACCTTAATTAAGCCTGGGGAAGCCATTAATCTGTGCTTGATAACACATGGATTAATGGCTTTCCTGTGCTTAATTAGGGAAATTAAGCCATAGTTTCAGGCCATGTGGCAATCTGCTGGGACTGTGGGGGCCCCTTAGCTAATCAGAGGCTTAGGGGGTCCCACCACACTTGGCCTATAAAAATGGCAGCTGGCCACAGGATCTTCCCACAATATTGGCCAGCCATCTCCTCGAGTTTGGTAGACCTCTAATTATGAAAACAAAGCTAACATTATGTAATAGCATACCACAGGTATACTGCAAGTGGAATTAAGGACACTGCCAAAAACCTACTACTGTAATAGCAAAAGTCCCACAGTCCTTGCCAGTATGACCTTGACCCCAAAGTGAAGCAACATATTTTGAGGATCTAAATTCTGAAGTTGCATGTCTAAGTCTGTTTATAGCTCAAGTTTTTAGTGACCTCTGAGGCCACATCCAGATGTGCAAAAATGTGCAATTTGTGATGCCTCAAACCTCTTTTTGGTGCTGCAGACCTCAGCAACCTGGGCTGTCTGTTGCCGCATCTTGTCACTACACGAACAGACAATGGAAGGAAGAGTGGGTCACTAAGAGTATACCAAAGGATGCTTGCTAGGACAAAATCAGGAAAGCAAAGGCAGAAAAAAATAGATACAGCTGGCAACGGATGTTGAAGACATCAAAAAGGGGTTTTATAAATGTCAGATGAAAGAATAAGGAAACTGCGGGTCCATTGCTCAAAGGTAAGGTACTAGCAGCGTGCAAAGAAGGCAGAACAGCCTCATGACAATTTTGGCTTAATACACTACAGGGGACAGGCTGTAGATTATGATAAGTGAAGAATGTGTCAGAGAACTTGATAAAATTAAATTAATTTAAATAAGCAGGTCCTGAATACTGATAGTACTAACTCAAGAAATCTCAGTCACTAGCAGTAATATTTGCAAAATCATGGATGACAGGCCAGGTCTTAGAGTATTTGAGAAGGGTTGACATTATTAAATGGGGAAAACAGGGGAATTATGAGCTGATCACCTTAACTTCAACATCTGTAAAGTCACAAGTAGAAATTATAAAATAATCAGTTTTCAAATATACCTAGGGGATTATTACCACTAATGTGGATATGATGAAAAAAAACCAAAAAACAACAAAACATGCAAAATAAACTTAATTGTCTTCTTTGGCAGAATATGAGTCTGGTGATTAAAGGGAATGGGGTAAACATAATATACCCCATCTCACTTAGCAAGTCTCTTAACACAGTTCCACATAATAGTTTCTTAAGTAAAATGGAAAAATGTGGGCTAGAGAAAATTGTTGCAGTGGTATAGGCAAGTATGTGGTTATGTATGACCACCCACTTTTGATGCAGAAGATTAAGTTACAGAAACATAGCCAGTCATTAACCCACAGTTAAAGAATGTTAAGCACCAGAGGAAGAGGTGGCCTTTCCTGTGTTTTAGCCTTAGTAGCCGCATGGTTAGGGCACTCACTTGGAAGTAAGAGACCCAGGATTTTGCCTCCACCTACCCAGAAGTTTGAACCTGCAACTCTTGACTTCCTGCTACAGTGTGCTAATCACCATAGCATATAGTGCTAATCACCGTAGGTTAAGTATTATATAAATCCTTTGAAGGAATTTTTTTTTTTGCATGATGATAATTAATCAAAGCCAGAAGAAATGTGTTTTACAGAACTGTGACTTGCAATGAAGAGCTCACTGGTCCCAGTGCTCAGAAGTGCAAGAAGATTCAGGTAGAGTGGTCCTGCTTGGCCACTCCATTTCTTCATTCCCAGGCTCACCCTGACGACTGTCTGATTCTAGGATAATGATAACAGAATGACTGTTGTGCAGCAGGTGCCCCAAGGGACATGGTCCCAAAGATGTGAGCACTAATGGCCAGTGGAATCTTTTTAATCACATCACCCTCAAAATGCCAATACTTTCTACTTATTGCAGTCCTGGTGTCCTGAGCAGATAGCAGTTGTCTTGTGTCTCTTAAACATGCTCTATTAACCGCTGTCACATTTTTATCACTTATATAGTAATATCCAGCAACACCTCTGTAATTTATCATCATTAGCTTTTATTTGTAACCATTACAAGGGTCACAGCATCAGGGGAAGCTATGCACTTTATCTATTTTAGTGCTAAACACACTGGAATAAAAGCTTTTCAAATAGATTATATTAAATAGTTATGAAAGGATAATGAGAGATGAGGGGAAACAGGGTGAGCTGGAACTAGGCTTCCCCCACTCCTCCCCATCCCCACAAAGACAGGGTATTTCAGTGTTAAATAACAGACCCGTAAGGATCTGATGTGTCTAAGATGGCTTGTACTTTTGACTGCATATCTCTGAAGATAAGGAATAAACTCCTCTAGGCTGCTGGTCTGAATGTGGCCCAATCCAGGACCGAACAAATGTTTTTATTGGACATGAAAGAAGAAAGGGTTTCCATCCTGTGGGAAATTTCAGCATTCCAATATTTGCTTTCATCCTGATACTGGGGCAAAAATTTGAATTACCTAAACATTTTAAATTAGTGTTAGAAAGATACAGCTTTGATGGTCCAGGAATTATGTGGGAGGGCAAGGATGTTTGTGGGGGGATATCTTTTACTGGACCCACTGCATAGTTGAGATAAAGATAAACAAGCTTTTGAATGCAAGGCATTTGACAAAAAATGTTTGATCAGAGTTATAGCTATGTGGTTAGGTGTCCAGGGCAGCTGCCACACCCAGGGGCAGCAGTGACTTCTGGATGATGTTGCACCACTGGTGTGATTGTATGTCTGCAGTGACAGTCATTCCCACCCACCCCTCCACCCCCCGCCCCTGTACTTGAAATGAACATAAAGCTGATCCTGGAAGGGTTTTTGCTTCAGTTAATTTTGTACTACAACTGTGCCACCCACACTGTATCTAACAAATGTCTCTCTCAGTGACGGAGGACAGAAGGGAAATCTGCCACAATGTGTTTCAGTGTTGTAAGTGAAGACTGTGTTCACTCTGACATTTCTTAAGGGGATTTACAGTTTCCCCTATTAAACAGACTGCTCAGTTGTGTAACTGTTCTGGAGGGTGTAGTTGCCTCTAAAGATGTTATATTCTACTACAACACACTTCAAATAAGCACACAGCAGCTTTTCAGTGCAGTAGTAACAAGGTCAACAATGAGGTAAAGGTCAAATCTCCCACTGTTACACTGATTTTTGCCCCAACTTCTGCTATATTGTGAACATTTTGGGCAGAATCCTAATACACTCCAAAAAGGCAACTACACTGCTCTGTAACAGCTGGTTTTTCATTCTATGTCTTATGCAGTTAGGGCATGCAAGACTTTTACACCTACTGAGAATAGGCAGGAGGCTACATGGTAGCCAGCATGTGTACAGCTCATATTCTGGGTGAGTGTAAGTTATGTTTTTTTTACAGGGGAAAAGGCCATTACTAGCAGGTATTAGACATCACAAGATGAGAATAAGAAAAGCCCTGTCATTTTTTATTCAGTAAAAGAGTGGCTAGAGTGCTATATAGCCTATATAATCTCCCAATGCAGTAGTCTAAACAGCAGTGGCAGAAGCTCCTCCTGGCTTGCCATCAGTTTTATCCAGTGACAACTAAATGTAAGGTGCAGTGACTTGTTTCCAAGATCAGATCTAGTAATTGAGTTTCCGGCTTCCAGGATGAGTGCCCTAACTCTTGAGCTAAAACATGGGAATGTCACATCTCTGTTTTTGCCAGGCTACCATTTCTGAAGTTATACTCAGGTATGCATGGAAAGAGATGTATACCTGCACAGTCAGTGCACAGCCTACTGCAGGGGCTCTGTAGCTTTTTGGACACATCCATTCTGCATGCGGAATAGGATTGCGAACTATGTGTAAATGCCAAAAATGAAAGGTACTGAGACAGATAACTGATGTTTGGGTATATAAAGTAAAATAAGATTCTATCCAAAGTATCTGCAGTTTCTTGATGTTCTGAGCAAAACCTGTCACACAAAGGCCTTCCTTCAGTGAACGGGGGATTACACTGGGACTCCTTCCCCACGAGAGTATCCACACACTAATGTGCCCAGTTCCATGGATATATAATATGCCTGAGTTAAAGGGTTGAATTCATTACCCAAATGCACATGCCTTATCATTGAGCACCTGATGGGTTCTGTGGTTCTTCAGGAAATTAAATTTGAACTGGAGTAAAATTTGCACAGTTGAACGCTAAGATTTGTGAGGGAACTTCCCTCCCAAATCCAGTTTTCTGTGCCTATTAAGTTGCCTGTGTTGTGTAACACACCCTTATCTGGGTAAGCTTACTAACAGAGATCCTTCTGGGGAAAAGTGCAATGTCCTTGGGAGGGCTTTTCCCACACTGTTAAGAACTGATGATGTTAGGGATGTTTCCAACACAATGGCATCCTTTTTATTAGGTTTTTCTGGGATGCACTGACTTCTCTTCTGGCTCAAATGACTGATTCTTTAGAACACATGCTATACAAAAATTCCCCAGAGCTCATTGCATTTTTGCACAGGCTGGCAAGGAGCTAGCAGGGCTTGTTGCTGGGATGTAAGAAGGGTTAAGGCAGGGAGCTGGAAAAAAAAATTAGGGGATTACACAAATCCCACTTACCCAAGGGGTTCTTAGTTTAGGACTAGACACAGGCAGCCACTCCCTGCTCAAATATATGTAACATTTAGTTCCAAAGACTCTGTACTTAAAAAGGTGTCTGTGATTTGTAAGATACCTTCAACTTCTGTGCAGTGTCTTGTTACAAAGATTAAGCAAATCACTTCAGAAGTCTAGGGACAGCAAATAGGATGACCCAGATGTTCAACATCAGAGAAGAAGAATAGATTTATAGCCTGGCTCTTTGGTGTGAACAGAGAGTCCTATGTATGAAATACCTTGGGAAGCTGGAGGAGTAACCTTCTAGCATCTATAGGAATGGCATGTTGAGCCACACAAAACAAGTGTCTAGTCATTCACTGTTTCAAAAGAACACACTGGTTATTTCATGTATTTAATTAAACATAACAGGTAGAAGAGGTGTTGGCTTCTTCAACCAAACTCACAGTAAAGAATTAGGAAATAATGCAGGCTGTAAAAAGAAGCCAAGGGCTTTGTGATAGAGAACTACAGGCTGCAATTATTTCCCAATTGATAATTCAGATGTGTTATCGTGGAAAGAGGCAAATGAAAATTATGTTCCAATAAATATTTATATTTACTGAGGAGCTATTTTCATTCTTTCAGCATTGGGTATGTGGAAAAGAGCAGGGGGCCTTGCCATGCAAGATTAGCTTCTCGCTCCTAGGGAAGAAGCTGAGACACATTTTGAGTTTGTGAATCTTTGTGGTTCCAGCAGTTGGTCCCACTTGTGGAAAGTACCTGAATGACTCCAAAGACTGGAGCAGGGCTAGGATCCATACAGGAACAGTTATGAGGTCCTGTGCTTTAGACCTAAACTCTGAACTCCCTCCAGTTAGATCATGGACAGAATAGAATTGCAAACTGGAGGATGAAGAGGCTTTGCATGCTCCCGCTCCTTCCTCAGTGTGCTCCAAAACCTTTTCAGAGTTCTTTGTCCTAGCTGCAGAAGTTTAGATAGTATAGTAATCTAATTGTGGCTTTACTACAAATACGGTTTTAGGACATAAAGAATCATAGAAAAGTGGGGTTGGAACTGACCTCAGGATGTCATCTAGTCCAATCCCTTGTTCAAAGGAAGACCATTCCCAACTAGATCATTCTACCCAAGGCTTTATTCCACTCAAGGCTTTGTCTAACTGGGTCTTAAAAACCTCCAAGGATAGAGATTCCACAACCTGTCTGGGTAACCTGTTCCAGTGTTTTACAACCCTCCTAGTAGGTAGTTTTTTCCTAATATCTAACCTAAACTTCCCTTGCTGCAACATGGGCTGCAACACAACTTACTTCCCAAGAGAAAAGCATTAGTAGAACCCTGTTCATGATTTAGGGAAGTGCTAGGGTATATACCACTTGAATACTTCCATTGAACTTTTTCATACTATTTATAAAGCTATAGGAACACTTAAGGGTCCCAACACCAACCAGGGCTCCATCAAAGTACACTGCTATGCAGACACATAAGGACAGATCCCATTTACCTTTCACTTGCCTAAGTGCCATGTCTGCAGTTCTTGGCATTTATGTACAATTTGGGATTCTGTTTTATCTTGTGTGAGTGCTTGCCAGCAATAAGGAAGGGGAAGAGAGTCCTCTCACTTTTTGACCCAATAGTCTAGTGTTTAGGGCACTTGCCCAGGGTGCATCAGGTTTGAACTTGTATCTTGTGCTTCCAAACAAAATACTCTAAGTAATCACTAGTCCACAGGGCAGGCAATGCCTAGAGTCACTACTACTCCACCCTTGCAGCTAGTGCAGAGCAAAATGTATTTAATATAGATTAGATGAACAGCACTGAGAAAGTTTCTGTCCTTCTAGGACAATGTCTACATGTGCTTCCAACTGTGCAGTTGGTACTGCTCAGTCATTTAGTATTGAAGCAAGTACTAAATGACTGAGCAGTACCCGCCAGTACTGTGCAGTCCCAGCAACGCATGGCTTGTTTCTGACCCTACTGCATAATAGCAAGAAGCTCATTGCTATTTTGCAGTAGAGGCAATGTCATGGTTAGTGCCTATCAATGCTACATTGCCGCAGCAATGAGTTACATTACTGTAGCATGTTGTGTAAATGTGCATACTGAGTCACAGAGCATCTGAGTTATATGCTTCCTCCTAGACCCACATATTTCTCTCAGTTGACTAATCAATAGGACAGCTATAGGAGCAGGGCTTGAGAGGGGTCTGGGTAATTCCTAGCTGGTAGACTCAACACTTTTCAAGGAAGCAGGAGATGCAAATTCAAACCATCTTTAGATGAGGGGGAGTTAGATCTGAGGCTCCTGCTGCCTGAGAAAATATAGGGATGGAGAGATTGGGGTTGAGATTATTAAACTGAGGTTATTAAATCCCTGGCTAATGTTCCCATGGGGTGGTATGCCTGCCCCTCTTTTCAAAATCCTGGATCTGCCTATGCAGAATACTGGACCATTAGTCTGATCCAATATGACACTTCTTATGTTTTTATGAAACTACCTGATTGATTATTGGTCTGCTGAAAAATGCTGTGGGCTGCATTAAGGTGGCCCGTGATATATTTCACTGCCTTTTAGTACTTCAGTGTGACAAACAACCTACAGTAAAGGATCCCCTATTTATGCTGTTGTATTGTGGAAATTATGAAGAATGCAAAGCCTTTGAGGATCCTTGAAAAATCATGTTGCTGTATAAACCTTAAAATATTATTCATAACCATGATTATTATTAAAATAATAAAGATGTCATTACAGAACCAGCAGGACCAATTCTCAGGTACTACTTTGAGTTATCCTTGGAAAATGCATCAATATGAGACATACTGACATAGCTTCTGGACACATGCATTCTGATAATTTCCACTTTTGCCATATATTTATTATTGTTAATTAGCACAACTGGAGGCCATGTTTCAGAACACAATTTTTACTACTCATTGGAAGCTATAACATAAGTAACATTTTCTGTTTATTAATGTTTTGGCTTTTCAAAGGGATTTTAACTACCATATTTGCTTGCAAGCCTCATGCACTTTTCTCCACAAATTCAGCCCCAAAACTGAATTGCTCATTCATGAGTGGAACAGGTTCGCTGACAGTTTTGGCCAATTACCTGTTTCTTGTGTGGAAACAGCAAATGGGTCTTATCTGCAAGCTGCTTGTGGCAGCAGAATTGACAGGGATCTTGGTTTTCTCTGATAAAAAAAAATGAAAATTCTCTGATAAAAATGTGCAGAGTCACTGATAACCCCCCCCCGTTCACAATTAAAATGAAATGCCACTATATTTATATAGGTATCAATTGAACACAATGTTTTATTGATATAATTACAGCTTTAAAGCAATTTGGAAGTCTACAAGTGCCTCAATAAATATAATAAAATTAATTTTAAATGCCTATAAATTTTTCTATTTGATTTGTGGTTTATCATGGAAAATCAGAGCTTCCCCTGCCATCTTAGCTCACAAAATGCAGATCCAGGCCTCTCACTCCCCCCGCAACCCCAGCCCTCTAGCCCTGTTGGTGTCCCTCACTCCCTCACTAACCCCTAACCTCCTGGACCTGCTGGTACCCCTCACTCCCCTGCACATCACCCCCATCCCTGCCAGTGCTCCTCACTCCCCCCAATAGCACCCTTGACCCCATTGGTGTCCCTCACCCCACCCCGCAGATGCTCTTCCCTGCTAGTGCCCTTTACCCCCCATCCACAGTCCCCTGCCCCCCCTGACCTGCCAGAGGGGGCCCCCAGCTGCCAGGGCTATGAAGCCAGTGACTTAGTTCCCCAGCCCCCAGGCCTCTGCAAGCCCCCAAGCCCCAGCTGCTGCCTGTGGGAGGCAGAGGTTGCTGCAGCAGAGCAGAGTGCAGAGATTGACTCCCCCTCCACCATGGGTAGCACAGCTAGAGGGAAGCCCATGTGCGGGTAGGTGCAGGCTGCCTGCTGTGGGCTCAGGTGAGGTGTGGCCAACTCTCCACCATGGTATGCACTGGGGGTGGGGTAGGCAGATGGAGTCATGCCCCCTAGATCTGTGCATGTGGGCAAGGATGGGGCAGGCTGCCTGCTATCTACTCAGGCTCTCCACCCTGCTGCCCTCACCCCAGGACCTCCATAGCCTGGTGGGTGAGACCTGGAACTGCAGGGCAGGGTGGGGCCGGGCAGGCAGGCTCCTTGCTGCTGTAAGCTCTGTGCTACTCTGGAGACATACTCCCTGCCCACCAAGATTATTCATTACTAGCCAGGTAAATGTCTAACATCTTTCCCCATCTTTTGAATTTCACTTCAAGCTACCTTAGGGAACTCCCTACTCAGGTTTTTGAGGATACCTTGCTCTGGTGTCTATCTTTGCTAATGCACTGGAGGGGGCAATCTGGGTTTTTAACTCATAACTGAAGATTTAATTAGGCACTGAGTCTTGTTATGGCTAAGTGTTGTAGTGCTTATATTTCTTTAAGAATCCAGCCCTGATTTGCTTGAGATGATGCAAGAAGTCTGCAGCGAGTAAGGGGCCCCTTAAACATGGAGCATACAATACAGAACAAATAAGAGGTAAGCTATTAAAGCAATGCACAGAAGAGGTGATTACCAGGTCAGGATATAACTGAAGCAGCCAGCTACACTGAACCTACTCGAGCTCCTTCATACAGTGACTAGGTTCCTAGAGTAGAAACACTACAGAACTAAACAGAAACACTGAACAAACTGAGCGTGCAGGTTACTTCCATCACAGATTATATGTTACTGCCAAGCAATCAAACAATCAAGTGTTCTAACTCCTCAGCTAGATAATTCAGCTGCTTAGGATCATCTCTACACTTGACACAGTGCAAGTAGCAAGCACTAGGGGTGTGAGAAATCAGCCATATTCGATTCAGATTCAGCCTGAATTGGGGACAGTGATTCCATTTGTTGATTCAGATGATTGTCCCAATTTGATTTGGCCAAATCTGAATCTGAAGGTTCAATACTGATTCAGAGAACCAGTGATATGGCCACAGACACAGCTTTAAATGTTTTTTCTACATGCCTGGAGGTACCAGACACAGCTCATGAATACCACGATACTGGGGCAGATACAGCATCCCACAGGAGTGTGCCCCCGCCCCCCCCATTTCCCCCACGTGCTCCGTGGCAGACCCAGAAGTGAACTGGAAGTGCTTCTGGTCCACTTCCAGGCCACTGCCAAGTGCACTGGGGATTCCACGCCGCACTCCTGTGAGATGCTTCATCCACCCCAGCATCACGGTGTTCATGAGCCGTCTGGAACCTTGAAGTATGTAGAAAAAACATTTAAAGCTGTATTTATGTCCTAATCATTGACTCTCTGCTAAACCAAATCAGTGACTGAAGCTTTGCTCAGCCCTAGCAAGCACCTTCACTAGCCTGATAGTTGTTATAAAAAGGGAAGGAGAAGGTAATATAGGGGCAGCTTCATTGCTATTATGCCAAAAATCCTGAATAGTTTCTATTTGGGGTTTGTAATCCTCTCCCACTCACTATTCCACAAAACAAAATAAACCACCATACACACCAATCCCTGGTTTGCCCCAGCTCAAAACATTTTTGTTTTGTAAATACAAATTCTGTATTTTCATCACTATCTAGTTTTTGTACTAAAGTTGTTTGGTGAAACGGGCAAGTTCTTAAATTGTGCATTACTGTGCTAATCCTCTCCAGAATTTATGCAAAACTTTGTTTTAGCTATAATCTTTATAAAAATAAAGAATCACACCTCTACTACAGGGCACCACATGCTGAAGTTAGGGTTCAAATTCATGCCTGAACTTAGGTACTGGAATACCTAACTACTATGATTCAATCTGAATGAGTAAAGTACCTAGAATGCCCACATAGTCAATGGAGAGACTCTAGAGGCATCTAATTGTGGTTCTGATTTAGGTACCTAGGGACTCCACAAAAAGAATAGGGTGTGGCAGACACCTCCAAAGGGAGGTTCAGAAAACCCTGAAGTACTTAGAACTAGCTAAGCAAAGGGATGTGACTGAACTTCTGCTCTTCTCCATTTATCTACCGGACTCATACTATCCATTAAGAGGCATGTCTACACATGCTGATTTAAGGTGCATTAAGGGCATGGATCTGCATGTGCATGCCCTTAATGCACCTTAAAAAGGTCATTTTAAAATGGCAAAAACAGGTATCAAATTTAGGCACAGATAGCTAAAGCACCTTAATGCACATGTAGACATGCTAAGGCACATTAACACTGCGTATGTTGACTGACTTGGGACTAACTTTAGTCCCAAGTCAGTCTGTCCACTGCATTAATACACCTTAGTATATGCACATGTAGATGCACACCTAAATCACCTTAATGAACATTAGGCAAATGCATATTAAGTTTAGGCACACATAAAAGAATGTGTAGACATGCCCAAGCATCTCTATTAACTTGCAGTTCACAATGCCAAGTTTCACTTCCAGTTTCTGAAGTTAGGCAATGGCACAGTGATGACATAGCCATGATGGTGCAGGAATTGTGAGAGGCAACAAGGATTTCTTTGAGTGATCTTTTATTGGCCCAACTGCATAGTTGGGACATAGATATCTTTTTAAATGCAAGACATTATTCTTCAGCCAGAAACCAGGATAGATAAGAACCGTTATAGACAAATTAAAGTGTTCAGTTCTGAGGAGAAAAGCCAGCACTCTTAGTTAGGCAATTAATTCATGACAATGCTGTCAGCCTTCTCCACTCACTGCAGGAACAAGAAGCCTGGGTTGAGATCCACTTTAGCTTTTGGGGATTTAAGGCACTGTTTCCTACTTCCCAGGAAAGTGTTCTAACCACCAGGCCATAAAATCAGTCAGAAAAGAGTGTCTTGGAAAAGGAACATTCTTCACCTCTTTTCTTGAAACCAGGCCACTAGGCAGTGGAGTGAACAAATTAAGGCTGGAAAGGAGAACATACAAGAAAAAGCCTACTCCTGTAACATAGGAATTAGGGTTACTGCATTATGATACTTGTTGCCAGCATTATTTCTGTTTGATAGCCAATAACTGTCTAATGTAAAAGCTGGAAGCAAGCAAAAGGGAACATGCTATACCTTGTGGTTATAGCATTTCCCTAGGAGGAGGGAGTCCTGAGTTCCAGTCACTGAGGCCAGCTTTGTTTGTGCTTCACACATGGTTTTGACATGCTGATTTGCAATGGAATTTTCCTATGTGCATGTTACAAAAGGGAAAATGTTTCCAAAAATTAATATTTTTTTCTGAAAAAAGTGGCAAAAGGGCAGTGTGGGTGCATCCAGATGAGCATAAATGTGTACTTTGCAATGCTGCAGACTCATCTGTGGTGTCACAAACTGCATGCACTACACATGCAGGTGTTCACTTTACTGCACTGCTAATTTGAAGTATGGCAGGTTTTTTTGACAGAGTATTGGCAGAGACTTAGCACACTCATTGCATGGGTGTGGCAAGGCTCAGAGCAAGCCAGAAAGTCGAAGTTCATTTCTGTAGGAGAAACCTACAAACTACATCTACATATCAATTGAGCTAAGTGCCACTAAAGAAAACAAAAGAACTAAAATATCCACTTCAAAGCAAAGCCTGTAAGAGACAAGAAAAGCCAAGAGTGCATTGAAAACATGACTATAAATATATCTTTCTGAACTCATTCCCTGTTTGATTAAGACCTATTTCCCAAAGCAAACTTCCCATATCTGGCTAAAGTTTTATGCTAAATCAGTCTGCATGACTGCATCTAACCTAACTTACTTATTGTCCCCAGTGGCCTTTGATCCTCACTACTGCACATTGCATTTGTATATATTTCTCACAGTGCATTTTTATATTTCATCTATCTCATCTTTGCTCTGACATTCTGTATTTTATGTTTTATACCTTTTAACTTTTAATGAATTTATTCTTTAGAATAAGTCATACCTTGTATTACTAACATTATCATTAAAAGAATGCATTGGAATTCTAATCACTGGAATTGTATTGGGCTGGTTCCCTGAGTGAATGTGAGTATGTATGAATCAGTAGGTAACTGAATAACAAAGCAAGAGCCTATGGCTGTTAATTAACAATAGCCTAGTCAGAGGAACTCCGACTCTAGTTACAAAACTCTACAAGCCATTTTAAGATAATCAAGCCACCTTGAACCTGCAACAGCATAGCCATTGAGTCAATCAAGTCAAGGCTGGTCTCCCAAAACTGCCCTATTGGGCAGAACAGTGACTGACTGACAGCCCTCACGGGACAGTGCCCTCTGGATTGAGCAGCCAAGTTGATGTTGGGGGATCACAGAAGTCTGCCAGAAAAGGATAAAAAGCAGTGAACTGTGACCCTCAATGGCACCCTCTCATCCAGCACCTGACCTACTGAGACAGAAGGACAAGCAAGTGACTCCCTTCTGGAGAAGACATGGTCTTGGAAGAAGCTGACCATGGACAGGTACTATACTATTACTGCAGCAATTGCATGTGTGAGTGTGTGTATGTGTGTGTCAGTGTGTGTTAAGGTGGCCAGTACCCCTTATAACTCAAACTTTGCATTTATGATTTTATTGGTAGCTTCACATCCTGTACTCTAAATTAGAATTTATTATAATCCTGTGAGTTGGTTATTTGTAGCCAACACTACTAATGAACCAATGTATCCAAGCTAAAGTAAATGCATGGAAACATAAATGGTTTAATGCCAAAGGGCACATCTACATGTTCATTAAAGCACTTTTGCTAATGTGCATTAAATTTAGTATCTCCATTGTGAGGTACTAGAAAAAAGGTGCATTAGCCTTTTTTTAATGTGCATTTGCAAAAGCACATGGTTTTATTTGTGACACTTCAATGTTCATTAAAATAAACTAATACATATTAAAACACATGTGTAGATGTGTCCACTTTGCTCCATTCCAGTAATGGTCTGAGAGAGACATTCATGGCATCTGTTTTTCCATTAACCATATCCCTAATAATGAATGTAAATAAAAACATTTCATTTTCTATCCATGGAATGAAAGGGCCATTATGACTTTTTAATTTTTTTCTCCGTAAGACAGCAGTTTTGAGGAAACAGAAAACACCTCAATTCTGCACAAAAGGGAATTATACAATCTCCCCTGCAGGAACAGACCTTAGTTGCTCCTGCTGAGATTTTACAAAGGCACCTATAGGACACCACTGAATTTAAGTGGGACTTGGGAGCCTGCAGCCAAGTTCCCATATCAAGGGCCAGCCTCTCTGCCAGTGCTTACTGTTTTCAGAATCAGAGGGGGAGAAGGCAACAGAGGGAGCTCATTCCTGGGGCTCCCCAGCTGGTGCTGAAGGGTGGGGTGGGTGAACTGGAGCTCCATGCACCTCAGGGAGGGGGCTGCAATACACCCAGACTAGGGTTACCATATTTCCAGGTCAAAAAAAGAGGACATCTGTCACTGGGCAGGCAGGAGGGGGGCTGGGGGAATACGCTGAGTGGGGGGCAGTGACATTCCAGTGCCCTGCCCCTGCCCATTCTATAGCCCCTCATTGACAAGACACCCCCCTCACTCCCAAAAAGCAGTACCCTGCCCCCCAACCCTTGCTGGTGCCCCTCATTCCTGATATGCAGCTCCCTGCCCCACTCCCAACCCTGGTGATGCCCCTCAATCCCTACTCATAGTCCATGCCCCACTGCCAGCTCTGCTGGTGGCCTTCACTCCTGACATGCAGCCCCCTGATCCCCATCCCTGCTGGTGTCCCTCATTCCTGACCCACAGACCCTGCCCCCCATCCCTGCTGTCCAAGCAGCTTCCACATTGCAGACATGCATGGGTGTTTTCTCTCTCTCTTCTCCTAACACTCCTGGCTTGCCAGAGCCCAAGCGGGGAGCACATGTCTCCTGAAAGCCAATCACCTTTCATGCTGTTCCCAGCCCCAAACAGCCAACCCTGGAGAATAAAAAATGCTGACATTTGCTCTTATTTTAAAAACCTGCCCGGATGCAGCAAAGGGATCCAAAAAAAGAGGACATGTCCAGGAAAATCTAGACATATGTTAACACATACTGAACTCCCTCTGCTCCATTTCCGTCCTACCATTCTGAAAACAGGGACAGGTTGGGAGCTCAGCAGACACAAGTTTCAAAAGAAGCTACACTTTGAAACATCTTTATTTGATACCTCATGCAGTGAGGGGTCAGATTTTCACCCAATCCGCCATCTATTAAGCTGTTTGCAGCCATGCACGTGTGTTTGGTCACAACTATAAACCGTTTTCTGTGGCCAGATCAGGCAAAATTTTTCACTTCAGTCTGCAGTCTTTCTCATATGACTGCCTTTACCTCTAGCGGTAGGCTCATATAGGGTCCAAGGTACAGAAACTCAGTGGTTAACTTCATGGTGAATCTACAAACTAGAAATGGTGACCAGCCATCTCCGGCAGTTGAAACTATGCAGTGTCCTTCAGGGTAATGCAAGACCAGAAAGCCTTGGTCACTAAGACAGAAGTATGGTCTTTATTTTTTAATGTGAAAATGGAGTATTCAAACAGTCTGTAAAATGGGGAGGAAGACAAAGTCAAGAAGAAACTTGAGATATCTCCCTGTGATTACTTTGCCTTCTTCAAGATATGATATTAGCCTTTACTATAGTGCTACTGCCTTGCTATAATGCCTTGATTTTACTGGGGTAAAGAAATGGGTCTGACTGTGGAACTCTAGCCAGAGGGGTATTGCTGAATTACTAGACAATAATGCAATACACTCTGATGCCCATGAGAAGCATCTGCTAACTAACTAAAGTTTCTTAAACACTGAGATACCAAGGTCAGCTACTAATCAATTTGACTGACTACCCATTTGCTTCAGCCACCCAGATTCAGCCACTTCTACTGGCAATTTGTGAAAGTTAATGACACTTAAGCAGTCATATGCTGGATCATAATTTCCATTCACTAGCAGAAGAGGGCACCATACATCATTTCACTGCAAATCAGCAACAAAGGCAGGTTGCTATTGTTCTCCAGACCAGTTAGTTGCTAAGGAAACAATCACAGGAAATTTGAGGGCCACTGGCTGTAATTCAAGCAAACCTTACTTATCATTCTCCTTACTTCCAAGATAAATTCAGTGTAGGCAGAGAAGAGCAGAACTAGCAAACTGTGATCAAAGAGCTGGAATGTTTCCTTTTAACTAAGGATCTTAAAATGTGTTACTTAAAATATCACTGCTCAGTGGGTACTAATTGTCACTTTTCACCCACGCTAGGCTGAATCAGGTAGGAAATATCAGATGACAGCAACACTATATAGCAGGACAGGACATGAGCACTGTGACCTGTGGATATTACAAGAGGACTTTAATGATAAATTGTATGGCATATTTAGCTACATAAGAGTTCTGCTGGCAAGTTTGGTTTGCTCACTTTCCTATCACTGTTTGCTTGTTACTTAAGTTACAGAGTCTAGAGTGTGTAAGTTAGTTTGTGTAAACTCTAAGCATGTGCATTGATGCTGCACTAGAGGGCTTTCCAGAAGTTGTAATCTTCTGACCTAGTGATGTCAGTGCACACTTCCATATATTCTCCTGTGCTCTGAAACTTTCAGTTTTGGCAGGAAAGTATAGAAGATTGGCAGATGTAGAATTGATACACTTCTGAGGTGATTGTGATATTGACAGGCTAACAGGAATGAAAGTATCAGTTTGGCACGACTGATGCGTGATTGATACGTGAATATAAATTTTGATTGGTTCTATACATCAGGTGATTTTAGCATTTATAAGGGCAATCAGTTCTGGTGCAGGAGAGTGACCACCACTGACTAGTCAGAAAGTGGACCTGTGTAAATGACAGTGTAAGACTTTGGTCTGAGTTGGCCTCGATTCAGTCTGTGAGGGTTGTGAATCGTGGAAACTCTGGTCCAAGTACACCAAGATCCAGCCTGTGAAGGCTGTGGATCTGGAAGACCCTCAGTGGAATTCCATCACTCCACTGAATTTGGGTAAAGTTTTACCCTGTCCAGGGAACCTGCTTGGTGTTTTGTGCTAAGGGATATCCCTGGTCACTCCCGTGTGTGTCATAGGAAGGCTTGTGTGTGAACTCCGTGGAATGCAGGCTAGTTTGTTGGTTTGCAGGTACATTTTAGACATGTGTTTGTTGCTACGTTGTATGGTATCCTTGGTATACATGGGTGAATCAGTACTTACTTGCTATCAGCCGAAGCAAGTGAAAGATCAATTGGAAGTTTGCGTGAGTGAACTGCCTGAGCAAGGCTGTGTGAAATGCTGGGGTTGCCTAGCAACCATCACCCATGGTCCTTGTGGCAGAGGGAAAAGATCTGTTTGCTTACATGCAAAGGATTCTGATGCAAGTGTTTATAGGACTTGAATATTGGCTTGATATATGGCTATTGGTCATGGTCAGTAGTAAGCGCTGGGCTGCTGCACATGCCCTGACTGCGCATTCAGTACTGCGCAGTACTGGCGGCGCATAGTTATTTTTAGACACTGCATCACTGCAGTAACGAGCTATGGCAGTGTAGCATTGGCATTACGGTTTGTGTCCACCAGTGCTACATCACTATAGTGTTTTGCTACAGCGACGTAGCATCTTGTGTAGATATGCCCAGCGTGTACAGTAGTTTTTGGTTGTGAAACTGTAAACAGTTATTGTTGTATTGTTGTTAAGACTGTTATATGGAGCTGTTCTTTACACTATATTTTGTTAAACTTCTCTTGTAGCTGTGTTTATTTATAGTACAGAATACCCTCATGCGAGCTTGCTGGACACCCAACCTTAGTCATTATGTATTTCTTGAACAAGTGTTAGCTGGCCCAGAATGCCTAATTCTGAAACATGCTTTCACAAAGGGGAAAAAGGATCTATTGTTTCAAGCTCATGTATTAGAAATATAATCTGCTAATACAAAGTAAATGTATTAGCACATTTGGGCTAATTAACATAATTACCAGGTGGAGTGTCCCCCCCACATTACTACAACTCATCTCTCTAAAGCAGTGATTCTCAGCAAGGGTCACATACACATCCTGGCTCAGCAAGCAACTGCGGGGGGACCCCAGATTCCTCCCCAGACTTAAGGGGCACCAGTTGCTGAGCCAGTAGGTGGAGGGTAGGGGAGTCCCCCATGTGCTCCATGGCGAACCTGGAAGTGCTTCCAGTCCACTTCCCGGTCCATCATCGAGCACACTGGGCCCCCCACTGCGCTCCCGTGGGGTGCTCCAGCCACCCCATCATCTCAGCATTCACAAGCCAGCTTGTACCTTGAGAAATGTAGGAAAAAAACATATAAAGCTGTGTCTCTGTCCAAATCATCGAATCTCTCCAAATCAATTTGGAGGGTTCCAGTTCAATTCACAGGGATTAAAGGTCTCCTGATTTGATTCAGATTTGGAGATTCGATTCAGATTTGCAGATTCGGCCGCTGAATCAAGCTGAATCTCCACCAAATTGAATCGGTGATCAAATCTTCGCACAGCCCTACAAGAGATCCTTTCAAGGGTGCTATAGCATACCATTGTGCAAACTTAAACGATTCACAATATAAACCCAGATATTTCAAATAGGAATCCATAATGTTAAAACCATTCTGAGTCCTTTCCAACAGAATGTCTCTATTATTTTTCCTTAGTCAAAAAAAGGTGAAAGTTAAAACTAGCATTTTCTCAGGGGTGCCTTGGGTCTGGGAAGGTTAAGAACTACTACTCTAAAGCATCTGCTGTCTGAAGAGACAGGGCACCATCTTGCTTTCAGAACAGACTGTCCTAGAGGAAAAGTCATATAGCTGTGCTTTTATGGAAGCTGTATATTTTCCTTACTTATTGCTGTTTTCTTGGTATGAAAAGAGTAATGAAAGTTTTGGTTTGTTCTGAAACAGGTGTTAACCTTGGTAATACTTTAGTACAGATAAAATACCTCTCTGATCCTGTCTTGTGCAAATTCTGTTAAACTTAGTCTAGTGTAAATCCAGACTGGTTCTGATGATTTCAATGGAGTTGCTCCAGATTTACACTTATATCAGTGGGAATGGAATTTGGCCCATTGCTTGATATCTTAACAATAGTATACAGGAACATTAGCTTGTTTTCTGTGAGCTTGTACATGTGAAAGTCTATGCAAGTCAGAAAGCTCCCTAAAGCAGGAGTCTCAACTTCAAACCATTTCATCTGACAATGTAGACAATATCAGAAAATAACTGTTGATACTAATGAGAATGAAAAAAAGTGGGGTGAAGGGCAGAAATCACTTTGAAGTTGTGAAGTTGCTACTCTATGCTCTGGGCACAGCAGGGAGAAGGCAGCAAGCACGGGCCTTGCTACAGTTGACTAGCAGCTTCCCCGGAGGGAGATTGAGCTTAATAATGACAACAGAATCTCCCTGGAAGAAGCAGTGTTATCTTCCAGCCTGTAAGGCAGCAGATGAAGGAGACCTTGTTCATATTGTGTCAGAGTATGCGAATTATTTCCTCTGGGATCATGACAAAGAAAGTGAGTTTCCATCCTTTTTCTGGATCGTGAACTATAGCAAAGCAGCAGCATCTTGGGCTTTTCAAAGAAGTGGCTTTCAAAGCAACAGTGGTACAGATTTCAAGGACTTGTGAGAACAAAATAAAAATAGACAAGTGAAAACAATCCCCCCCCCAAATAAAACAACACAACTTCCTGCTCCCCCCAAGCTTTTGGATTTGGCTTTGAAAGCTCTCAGAAAGCTTTTGGGTCTGACTCTCATTTGGAAACAAAAGGTTAAGTTTGAAAAAAAAAAAAGGTAGATAGGGCCCAAGCATTCTGAATCTACATGAGATGCTGAGTGCAGTCATTACTGAGCAAGTACTAGATGACTGCATAGTAACCTGAGTTACTGCACAGCAGCACCAAACATTTTTTTCACAATGCTACTGTGCAGTATCCTAATACTACTATGCAGTAGCATCACATCACAGTTTGTTATAAAATGCTACTGCAGGAATGTGTAGACATGGCCAGTGTAAAAATGTACAAGCTTGTTTGTTGGGTTGCAATTGAAACTGGACATAGACAGGATTTCCAGTTCATGAGGAAATGTTTTTTGAAACAAGAAACATTGCACAAAATTTCCTGTGAACTGCATATTGAGAAATGTATATTTTAGAAACATAACATATAGTGCTTCTGAAAGGAAGGATGCTCTCCAGATCCTGTATCTTCTCAGTATAATTGATTTTAGCAGCCAAACTGACAGGAATGTCAGTTTTACCAAGTAGCTGCTTGGGATTCTAGGGGTGAGACTCCCCTTAGAGCTAGGGCTCCCAAGGCTTTCAGACTCCCAGCTCCATGCAAAGAAGCCTGGGAGCTATGGAATGGCTGGCTTTCTTGGAGCTAAGGGTGTGGTGGGCCAGAAGGGGGCGCGCCTGTGTTAAGCCTCCCACCTCCCTGCGCCCGACCACCTTCCAGGCTCCGAGTGCCTCCCTTGGGGTGCCTCACGTCCAGCTGACCCCTTCCTTAGAGCACACCTGCTAGCCTGGGGTTCCCGCTGCCACCATCCAAGGCTCTGGACCCAATTCTGGCTCTGCGCACCTTGGAAAATGCAGGCCTGATCATCCAATGGGTCCTAGACCCAATACAGGCACTTGGGGCACTTCCCCAAGTCAGGAGCTTATTAGGAAAGTCTCCCTTAGTCCACAGACCTAAGGGTCCTTCTTGGCATAATTTAGACCCACCCCTCAGTAAGTCTCCCACACCGGTCACAAAGGAGAACTTTATTATTTACAGGGGGTAGGGTGAAAACAGGGTAAAAGGTAGAGCAATATCAGAGGAATCACATAGAGCAAACTAGAATGGCTGAGGTAGCCGTTTAAACACACATCTGAGTTACTGTAAGCTAAATACCTAGCCTGATCTCGAGTAGCTTACTCACTCACATCATCCAGAGCTGGTTGGACTTTCCGTCTGGAGGCAGGTCACTCTGAGCATGTGGTTATGAGGAGAGAGCCAGTTTCAGATTCACCAGGATGACTGCATGGCTAATGGCTGCCCTTCTTTCTGGACCGGGCCCTTTTATAACCTCTCTGACCTCAGCAGCCTGGTCCAATCGAAGCTGCCAGTGCTGGACACTAGCCAACCAATCTAAAAAAGCATCAGTAGCTACCTGGGATGGTGAGCGGGGCTCTTCCCTCCCTCTCCCCAGGTGACCAGAGTATCCACCTCTGAGGAACCAGGCCCCTGTCATGTAGGCAGGGAGACAGATCCCCCACCCTGAGGAACTCAACACCAGCCTTTCACACTGGCAGAAACAGATGTCTGGAGAGGGGCACAGACGGTGGCCTTTCTGCCACAAAGGGCCCCATAAATTAGAAGTCCTGGGCCTGAAGCCATCTCCTTGGGGAGTCTATCCCAAGGTCAGGGCTCCTACAAACACCTATTTCCCAGTCCTGGGACACCCATATTAATGGGGCTGTCCACAGCTTTGGATCATGGAAACTTTGGATCCTATGCCCCTGCACCTGGTCTAGTGGGTCCGTCCTGAATCTTGGGACACTGTTAGGAACGCTGCTACCTACCTGTTAGGAACAACCTATCCACACTGAATTCTGTGAGAGTTCATTAAACCCATATTGTTTCAGATAAAATGTTTTGGTTTCAGCAATCTATTTTTTTGTCAGAAAATTGATGACCAGTGATAGCACTGTGGCCTGGCCATGCAACCTGCCAGGGAGGAACAGGGGAGGGTCTGCTGCCACAAAGCGGAGCCAAGACTACCGCTATCCCTTCCTGGGCAACGGTTATGCCTCTTGTGTGCTTCAGGCCCCTGGCCTTGGTTCTCACCTCTCTAGAGCAATGCCGGGCTCCCTGGCTCCCATGTCCACCCTGATATGGCTCTGAACCCTCTGGCTGGGTTAGTGCCTTGAGCCTGACCCCTGGCAAGACTCAAGGCAGGCACATGTGCTTCAGGCACTAAGGGGACCTCCAAGCCACCCTTCTGCCCCAAACCCAGTCCGCTGGTACAAGTCATCACAGAAAAGTTTAGCTAAAGTTTGGCTATAAGCCCCCTAGCTGTATAAGAAAGTCCAGGTCACAGGCAAATCACAGTTCCTTATTAGTAACCCATCTAGTGCAAGGTCTGCAGTAATCTTGCAACCTTGGTGTAGCACAGTACAGTAGTTAGGATTCCTCAGGAAGCCTCTCAACCACAGCCATCAGAGAGGAACGCTTTCCCTAGTAGCCTGTAGAGACAACCTTCTTCTTGGCTCAAGCCCTGGACTTTTATAGGGCCTAGGTTCCTCCACTCCAGATCTTGTGATTTCCCAGCCATCACAGGTGCTTTCTTTTAGGCTAACTAGCTGGTTTTTAGAGCCACTTCTAAGGGCAGTTGTACAAATGGAGAAGGGTTTAATCCTTAGGGTTGCATTCTATGCCCCCTAAATTGAAATGGTGGTTTTTTAATTGAAACCCACCATTTCAATTTAGGGATTTCCTTCACTGTTACAGTGAGGGACCTGAACCTTCTTTGTTTTTCAGCAGAGCCTGACAGCAGCCAGGGGTCAAATTGCCAGTGGGCCAAGTGGGCTCTGAACTATGAAAGGCCCTGATCCTTCACTCCATGTCAGCGGTACCCCCCGGGGCCACCCAGGTAGGCTGCTAGGGGGCCAGGTACTGCCCCAGCTAGGAGGCAGCAGCCATCCTGATCCAATTCTTCTCTGACCCCAAGCTGCGGCAGCACTTTGTCCACTAACAGCTTACTCAGGCAACCCCAGGGAGTGCCACTACCATGAAGGGAAGGACTGACCCCCACCACAGCTCAGGGGCTGCTTGACCTGCTGGGAGTTCACCCCCAGAGAAGGGAGAGATAGGCAGGTCCACCAAACAACAACAACAACAACAAAAAGGATCAGACCCTTCACAACTTTTGCTTTCAGCAGGTGCCTAAGCCTTTTTCCCCCCACGAAGCCTGCCTGCCTCTCCTCCAGCTGGGGGGAGGAGGGGAGGAAATGACTGATAGCTGCTATGCATCATTGTAAACTAAGCTACATCAGGATGTAGTTTAGTTTGCAATGAAGCAAACTCATTTTAAACCCCCAAAACTGTACATAAATACAGCTTGATGCTATTAAGCCATACAAAGTAACATCCTACATCTTTTTGAGCAGGGACCAAGGCATCTCCCCAACTCGGATTCCCAATGGACCCAGGGGAGGCACTGCCAGGCCCAGGGTCTATGAGGACCTAGTCATGGAACTTCAGGTGGGACTAGATGTATTCAAATCAGCAGGTCCTGATGACCTCCACCCCAGAGTGCTGAGGGAATTAGCAGAGGTCATTGTGGGACCCTTGGTACAGCTTTACAAGCACTCATGGTGCTCTGGCAAGGTGCCAGAGGACTGGAAAAGGCCTAATGTGGTCTTCATTTTCAAAAGAAGGGAGGAAGAAGGACCCAGGAAACTACAGGCCCATTAGTCTTACCTCGGTCCTGGGGAAGCTTTTTGAGAAAATTATCCAGAAGCACATCCGTGAGGGACCAGCAAGGGACATCATGCTTAGTGGCAATGAACATGGGTTCATTAGGGGCAGGTCCTGTCAGACCAACCTGGTGGCCTTCTACAACCAGGTTACAAAATTCTTGGACACAGGTGTCATGGTGGATGAAGTCTTTCTGGACTTTAGGAAGGCCTTGAACACTGTTTCTCACCCCATTCTCATTTAACAAAAAAAACAACTAGATGACTGTGGTGTCAATGCCTACATAGTTAAATGGGTTGCAAATTGGTGGGAGGGCCACACCCAGAGAGTGGTTGTAGACGGGTCATTTTTGAACTGGAGGGATGTGGGCTGTGGGTTTCCCCAGGGCCCAGTCCTCAGGCCCTCACTGTTCAACATTTTCATCAACGACTTGGGCAAGGGGGTGAAAAGCACCTTGTTCAAATTCATGGATGACACTAAGATGTGGGGAAGAGGTGAGCACACTGGAGGAGAGGAACAGGCTGCAACTAGATCTAGACAGGTTACAGGGGTGGGCGGATGAGAACAGGGTGGGATTCAACACTGACAAGTACAAGGTATTGCACCTGGGGAGGAAGAACCTGCAGCATACCTACAGGCTGGGAACTCCCTTCTAGTCAACACAGAGGCAGAAAAGGATCTTGGAGTCATTGATTCCAAAATGAATATAGACTGCCAATGTAGGGACGTGGTCAGGAAAGCCAACTGCACCTTGTCATACTTCCACAGATGCATCACAAGCAGGTACAAGGAGGTGATCCACCCCTCTATGAGACACTGGTCAGGCCGCAGTTGGCGTACTGCATCCAATTCTGGGTGCTGCTGCCCACATCCCTTCTGAAGTGCATTGAGAGGGTCCAGAGGAGGGCCACTCACATGATCAGGGGCAGGAAGGCAAGCCCTACAAGCAGAGGCTACGGGACCTGAACCTGTTCAGCCTCCACAAGAGAAGGCTGAGAGAGGATCTGGTGGCTATCTATAAACTGGCCAAGGGGGACCAGCAGGCTATGGGAGAGCCCCTGTTCCCCCAAGCACTACTAGGGGTAACAAGGAATAGCCATAAGTTGACTAAGAGTAGATTCAGGCTAGATATAGGGAGGCACTACTTCACTGTCAGGGTGGCTAGAATCTGGAACCATCTTCCAAGAGAAGTGCTGCTTGCTCCTACCCTGGGGGTCTTCAAGAGGAGGTTAGATAATAATCTAGCCGGGGTCGTTTAACCCCAGCATTCTTTCCTGTCCATGGCAGGGGATTGGACTTGATGATCTGCTCAGGTCCCTTCCAACCCTTCCAACTATGAAACTATGGAACATTTTCATCAAAGTACATGGTAAATGGTGTCACATGTACAACTGCTCTAAATGCCCTGTTTCCCAGTACTACTGTGGTACAGCTAGGTCTTTGCAGTAGGCAGACCACTGTACTTACTCTTCTCTGTTCTATTGACCTATTACTGTGCTACTACCTCAGCTATAAGCACCAGCCTAGGGTATCCACATAGCCTGTCCTTTTGCTACTCTTTAGTGAGCAGCCTAGTCCATCTAAACTATTCCCTCCTGCCAGCTCCTTCTTTCTAGTAACGGAGTCCCTGGCTTCCTGTTACAAGGCCCCTGCCCTGTCCTTTTGCTAAACCTTTGCCATGGCTTTCCATGGCTCTCCTCTCCTTAGATTCCACTAGATCTATTGAGAGGGGACAGTTCTTAATGGTATCAGATATATAGCTCAATCAAATTAACATTTCTGAATTCTAAGCAAAACAAATTTTGGACTTTATAACATGCTAAACTGATCCAATTAAAGCCTGATGGGACATGAAAGATGGCCTCTTGAAATCCTGATCCAGCCAAAGCCTTAAATAAAAGGCTTTGTTTCCCTTCACCAACCCTCCCGCCCCAGCATGATTACTCTATACAATCTTAAAGCAGAGAAAGCCCTTAGCTAGATGATTCAATTATATCCATTTCAGTTTTACAGGTGTTAACACTCTCCTTGATCACTTATCTTCTCATAAAAAGATGTTTTTTGTTTATCTTAAATTCCTTCTCAAGTGATGTAAGCAATGTTAAAACAGGATACTCTGTTGTTACTACAATGGCACATAGGGAGAAATATATATATTTCATATATTATATATGCATGAAGTGGAGAAGGCAGCATGCAGGTAATCTTCAGAGAAGCAAATACATGTTTTTGGAAAGGATTTGTCAAACATATATGTCAAACCATGTAAAGGTTCATCCATGGGTATAAGCTACCATACCTGTTAACCAGTGAATGGACAAACTGCAGCATGGATCAAAAACTCTGTGACATCCACAATGTTACAGTTTCCAGCTTTTTGGCTACTTAATTTTCCATAGAATAGTGTCTGCAAGGGCCTTGTTACATGCAGCACTTTGAGCTGTTCAAATGTTGATCAGTGTGAGTGTGTCTACATAACACATTTACTGCAGAGTAGACTAATTAGCTCTGCAGTAAATGTCTCAATGTCTACACATGCAGGGCTGTCAGGTGGGAGTAAAGGCCATGCATGTATAGATGCTGATTCAGCTGGCTGGAGCAAAAGGGGGCTGCGTGCCAGCTACCCCTGCAATGGAGCACCCCCAGTCCCCAGCCAACCCCTCCGTAGCATGTTAGACAGGGTTGGAGCAACCCCAGGCTTATCTCTCAGGTGCATTTATAGCTGCTCTGATCCAGCTCAACGTGCTGCAGTCCCAGGCTCACATGTAAACATGGTTTCCAGGAGCAATAAACTCAGGTGCAATAAGTGCAAGTTTGTTGCATCACATGAATATGCATATGCAAATATATGCTGTTAGTGTTAGCTTGCATTTGGAGAAATCAAACCTTAAGGATAAAAACCTTCTCTGACTGCACAGCTATAACTTGCTGTTAGAAGGCTGGTGAACAAGGTTTTGATGAGGAGCTGCAGCTGTCAGTTGTTACTACAGGCCTTGGGAGACAGGCCAGGTTTCCATCCCTGCTCTAGGTGGGGGTGTTTGAGAGATGGGTTGGGGGGCAGGGGTGGACAATCCAGGGGTTAAAAAGGTCCAGGAGCTACCTAAAATTAATCTGTAACAAGGCCCAACTTTCTCACTAACTGTCAGAAAAAACAACTAGCTTGCCATAGTGAAAGTGTAATTCATTCTCCAGGCCCGATTATCATGTAACCCTTAGGGCAAGGGTTGTCAACCAGAAGTATGCATACCCCTAGGGGTACTTAGGCTGAAGTGGGGACAGAGCACACTATGGGGCACAGTGGCAGCATCTCCCCCAGTGCGTTCCCATACTTGGCTTTTTACCTAGGGCGGGGGAGGAGTGTGCTGGGTGCTGCTGGCCCCATGCAGTACACCACAGTACCTCCCTGCCCCCACCTTCACTCATTCTCCACCCCCACTCTCAGAAGCAGGGCCAGGGGGGTGGGGAAAGGGTAGTGGTGCCCCTCTGCGAGCTGCACATGTACCGCCTGGCTGGCTGGCTGTGGGTGGGTGGGGGCAACTTGCACACTGCAGCCACCACTACCACCACCGTGGCCACTGCCCCTACCTTGCCCCCTTCCTCCCCACAAAAAATTACTTGCTGGGGAGTGGGGTGTCTGTGTGTTACTGTAGCTGCATATGTCTCTGTGTGTATATCTGTCTAAATATGTGTGTGTCTGCATGAGTCTGTGTTTCCATCTGTCTGTATCTGTATGTGTGTGTATGTCTGCCCCCTGCCCACCCAAAGGTAGTAGGCACATGGCATCATGCAGCTCTTGGGGGAGTGGCAGCGTGGTGCAGAGTCCAGCCTGCAGCAGCAGCTACCTCCACCCCACTCACAGATCTGGGGGGAACATGCCACTTCCCCCACCCCATGGATGAATTGCTCTCAAGGCTCTGTCCCACATTCCACCCCAGCTGTGCAGCACCTACCCCTGTCCCTGCTCCAGCCCCACTCCCTCCCTCACCATGGGGCCTTGATCTGCACACCTTCATTTCACACTTTCATTTTCTGCACACCTCCTAAAAACAAAAGAAAAATATAAAGGGGTATATGAAGTGAAACTTTGAGGCAGAAGAGGTACACTTGTTAAAAAAAGGTTAAAAACCCCTGCCATATAGCATTGTTATCCGGTAATTTTGAGTGTCTTGCACAGCTCTTAGCACTAAATTGCCTTCCCATTAACACCTGAAAGTAGTTTTAATAATAAATCCTCCAGGGTAGGATTATCTCTGAATTGCGTTACCCAGATCATCTTGCACTAAGGTGCAGCCATTCTAGGCTACACCTTAGTGTAAACACCACACCTGGTCCCCCACCCCTGCTACCTCAAATTGGGCCCATTGCCCCCACCCAGCACCCAGATCCTTGCTCACTGCCCTCCCCACCCCCAATCTGGTTACTTATGGCTGCTTCTGTTGTCTGTCCCAGAGTAGGCAGGGAAGGTTTAACCTACCTGCCTGCCTGGCCACTATTACTCCAGCTTTCTGGGGGAGCTCAGCCCCTAGAAGAGCAGCAGTCCCATAGCTGTGAAGGCTGGGCAGACAGATTAACTCTTCCCTGCCTGCTCCCTTGGGATAGACTGCACAGGCAGTAGCAAGTAGGGCTGTGCAAAACTTCCGACTTCCATTTCAGTATTTGGAAGGGACAGTGTTTCATTTCGCTGTTTCAAAGCACTGTTCTGTTTCATGTCATCAGAACTTTAGCTGTTTTGATACTGTTTCAATGCATTTTGATTTTCACCCAAAGGCTGCGATGGGGAATCATTAAAATGCCTATAACTTTATCATTTCTTTCCTAATCTGAAAGAAAAGTGAAGGGATGGTAGCTCCTGCTGATGCACAAAGCCTGTCAAATTTTAAGGGGATAGGTGCAGAGGTTTTTTGGAAACTTCACTTTGTCAAGGGGTAGGGTCCCTAGAGATGGCCATGATACCCCTAGGGCCCTGTGACCATGCTAGGTGTGCCCTGTGGGTGCCTTCTCTTCTCACCTATCACCACATATTTTTGGAAGAGATAATAGGGAGGCTGCTCTCAAGCTTCAGCTCAGTCATGGTCCTAATGGACCCCACTAAACCCTGTAGGTTCTTGGACCCATTGCTGGGACCAGCTCTAAGTAGATGCCTCAAGGGGACACCCTAAGCTGTAAGGGCTAGATACATAGCTCCAGCCATCCCTTACTACTCCCCATGCATCACAGATAGTATATTGATATCGTCCCTGTAATGAGATCTCAGTCTCACTCTACATTTTATTGTCGCTGGGCTCTCTATGCCCCTGTCACTGCACCGTCATTGGCTCTGGGGCCTCTACATGACACAGTAGTGTGCCCCAATGAGGCCTCCTCCCCCCTACAGCTTCAGTCCAGTCCACCACATTAAACAATAACAGGTAAACAGCACAGCAGCACTAGCATCTCAGGCAGCCAAACTGTCACAGAGACTTTCTTTCCTTTCCTGCAGGATCTTCTTCTCCAGCAGCTGCCAGAGATCTCTCCCTGCCAGCCCCAGCCCTGGGGCTTAGATGTCCCCAGGGCCCTGCCTCCTTCCAGTCAGCTGGGGATAGGTGCTAGGGTTGTAGCCATGTTGATCTAAGGACATGGCAGACAAGGTTCTTTGGGTCAATCTGATATCTTTTAGTAGACCAACTGAATAGTTCGAGAAATATATCTTAGCAAGCTTTTGGGTTGAAAACCCTTCATCAGGCTGAGGAAGCACTTGCAGTTGGTGTGTGCAAGTGTGCTGTTCCTGGAAGGAAGAAATAGTAAAGAAGCCAGAGACCGGCATGCAATGCAGGCAAGAAAGCCAGTCAGTGAAAATGGAAATGGAAGCGTCAGGGGGTGAGAGACAGGTTGATGTAGAGGGAAAGCGGGATGCAGCAGGTAAAAGTTGAGAGGTACCTGGGAAGTCAGATGTCCGGCAGGTTGTAGTGTGTCAGAATTCCAATGTCTATGAATTTGTCTATTGAGTCCATGAGCTTCTCTACCTAGGTGGTTGATGGAAATGTAGGAAAGAATCTGCATCTCAGTTTCCCTTTCCGTCTCCTTTGTTTCTGTTTAGCTGCAAGCAAGCCTATCTTTGAAACTTGAAACATTTTGAAACTTTCAAAACATTTCAAGTGCCTTCATTTTATTTTGAAGCTGTTTCAAAGCCCTTCATTTCATTTTGATTTTGCTGTTTCAAGCTCAAAATGCATTGAAATGATACACCCATTGAAATTTCATACAGCCCTAGTAGCAAGTAAGTTGGAGGGAGGTTCAGAAAGGATCCCCAAGGGACAGGAGGGAGCCTAGGGGGTGGGGGAGCCCTGGAGGCAAAGGGAAGCCCAGAATGGGAGTAGGAAAGATTCTTACCTTTCAGTCCTTCAGGCCTCTGCTGACCTAAATGAATGCTAGAAATTCAAGCTAGTACTAACTTCCATAAACATTTGGGAAGCTCACAGTGTAATGTGTAACAAGGCCCTTATTTGGAGAGCTTCTATAAACAAGGTGTCCTGGGACACAGTTTAGTATTATTGGTCTGATTTCAATTGGATAATCAAATTATTAATTAGAGGTCATTATTTAAAGATCAGTAATATCCTTTATACTGTTTTTTGGTCATGGCAAATCCCATGTATAGTCCAACAATTTCTCTCTCCATATTGCAGCTTGTTGTAGGGGGTGAATAAGAAGTATTACTGGATAAGGAAAATATGCCAGTGTGGTCAATAAAAATCAATTCTACAGTATGTTCCCATAATCAGATATTTGTGTTAAAGAGCTGGAGCTGGAAGATAGCTGTATTCTGAGAGAAGAGCAGCCTGGCTTGGCTTAACAGCAGAGGGAAGTTAACTATGGCAGTGGAAAAACAGATGATACACAGTGCCATATGCCTGTAAACAACACCAACAGCTGCAGAACAGCAGAGCACAGTTTCCCCCAAGACATGGATGGCATCATCTATTACAAACCCACAAGGCAGAAGAGCAGCACAGCACAGCCTCCCCCACGTTCAAGAGCAGCAGTCACTGCACAGAAGAGACTCAGAGGGCCCCTTTATCATTCAGAATAACTAACACTGGAGCTTTTCTCTGTGTGAAGGTCTGAAGACA
Source organism: Caiman crocodilus (assembly GCA_030014935.1). Taxonomy (NCBI): domain Eukaryota; kingdom Metazoa; phylum Chordata; order Crocodylia; family Alligatoridae; genus Caiman; species Caiman crocodilus. The sequence continues at coordinate 20,627,104 of JAGPOW010001327.1, forward strand.
TGCCATCCTTTGTGGTGGCAATGCAGATTCCTTTATCCTGTTTTACTTGCCAGGATGGAAGGTGTGCCATCCTGTGTACAGGCAATTGCAGATTCAGAAAAAGAAGTAAAATGAGACAGTTTTGAGGCCCTGATACCTCCAGGATGGTAGCCCCTGCTTAGTTTTTTTCTTCCCCAGAAAGAACTTGCATGGTTCTATGGGTAGGGGTGGGAGGAGCCTTCCATGGAAGATCCTCCTTAACAATGGGGTGACCTTTTTGGCAAACAAATTAGCTCCATGCCTCCCCAAATGCCACTCTGATTGCTTTCCACTGTCTCATCTGTTGCTCTGCTTTCTGCCTTCTTATGATGTGCTGCCTGTAACCTCCCTGATCTGCCCTGTGCTGCACACAAAGACTACCCAAATCATTTGTGGCTGCTAGTTGGCCACCCTTGCTCCCTAACAAACAGCACTAGCACTGCTTGGCTGCTCTCAGAAGGCTGGGCATGCAACAACGTCAGTGGCATTAGAGGGCTACACTTTGTATAGGAGACACTGTGTGGGGAATAGAGGTGGAGGTGTTCCTCTCTACATCTAAGGTCAGCTAACCTCCCTGCAGACTGAGTTTCTAAACCACAGAGGGCATCTTGAGACCCTCTGAGTCAAGATACAAGAAGAACATGGGGAGGGTGACTTGTAGGAATCTACTATAGACCCTGCCACCAAGAGGAAGACCTAGATTGGGAATTAAATAGGGAACTGGTTACAGCCACGTACTCCCAACGCTTGATCGTCATGGCGGACTTCAACTTCCCTGACATCTCTTGGGATGAGCGCACGGCCAAATCTTACAGGTTGCATAGTTTTCTCATGTGCATTGATGGCCTCTACCTAACCCAGGAGGTCTATGGGCTGACTAGGGGAGAGGCATTGTTGGATCTGGTCCTGGCCAAGGGGGAGGACCTGGTGAGTGATCTGCGGATTGATGGGAAGCTTGGTGACAGCGACCATGAATTGGTCACCTTCTTAGTTCACAGAAGATCAGGGAAACCCCTCAGTAAAACAGAAGTCTTTAACTTTGGGAAGGCCGATTTCTGCAAATTCTGAGAATTTCTGCAAATTGAGAGAATTGGTCAGTCAGGCAATCAGAGGTCAACGGGGCAACTGACATCAGGTGCCCAAGAATAGGCCAGTCTCCTAAATGACTTTTTTGCATTGGTTTGTCACCCACCCAGGAGGATTGCACTGCCAGGAATGGCACTAACCAATTCAGGAGTAGGCGACAGGCCCAAAGTCAATGTGGATCAGGTGAGGGAACGCCTTGAGAAATTGGACATTCACAAGTCCACGGGCCCAAATATAATGCACCTGTGGGTTTTGAAAAAGGTGTCAGACATCATTGCATCCCCCTTAACAGGGATATTTGAAAACTCATCGTGCTTGGGTGAGGTCCCAGATGAGTGGAAAAGAGCTAACATGGTTCCTATCTACAAGAAAGGGAGGAGGAATAACTTATGGAACTATAGACCAATCAATCTGACATCCGTCCTTGGAAAAATCCTGAAGAAAATTGTCAAGGGATCCATCAACACCAGACTAACAGAAGGCAAGCACCTGAATGCCAGCCAACATGGCTTTGTGACTAGCAGGTCTTTCCTGACCAAACTCATATCCTTCTATGACCAGGTGACACAAGCCTTGGACAAGGGAGATGGTGTGGATATCATATATCTGAATTTCAATAAAGTCTTTGACCTTGTTCCCCATGATGGAGCAAGCTGCAGGCAAGGCAAGGCAAGGGCCTCCAAAGGGACTCTTTCCTGCCTCTACATAAATAGGGGCTTGGGGAATAAACAGAAGGAACTTGTCCTCCTGCTTAGCACAAATAATTATGATGTCATAGGGATAACGGAAACCTGGTGGGACTCCACTCATGACTGAACCACAGGTATAGATGGCTATACCCTGTACAGGAGGGATCGAGTGGACAAAAGGGGCAAGGGATGTGCATGCATGCACACATGCATGTGCACACAGACACACACACACACCTCCCCTGCTCCTGGCTCTGGGATGCCTGTGCAGCCCTGTGCTCCCGTGGTCCAGTGATGCAGCCGGGGGCCACATGATATTGGAGCAGCCAGCAATGTGCCAGGAAGCAGTGAAATCTGCAGCAGGCAGAGACTTCTGGTTGAGGGGGAGGTGGGAGGGGCCTGGGTGGACGGGGTCAGACTGGCTTTGCTGGTGGGTTCTGTTGCCTCCCCCCTCGACAGGAAGCCAGAAGCAGATAAATACACATGTTTTAAATTTTTTAGGGGCCCTGCAGGCCAGGTTGAATGGCCTGGCAGGCCAGATATGGCCCACAATCTGTATTTTACCTACCCCTGCTGTACAGCTTTAGTCTCCATTTCCTTTTTTGACTCCTTGATGCTTGTGAGGGCATCAGGGAGGGCTCTACATTTCTGTCTTTCAATTCAGAGCTACTTAGAAAAGGAGCATATGGACTGAAGTCAGTAAATCTATATTTGGTTTGCCAACCCCAGATCACCTCAAATCTATGTTTAGATCTACTAAATGGTGATGGGTTGAAATGCAAAAGGTGGAGTACTTGGATGAACATGGAAGGTAACTGGATACCTTTCAGAGATACCTCCCAAGAAGGTGAAAAAAAAGTGGAAAACTTGATCATATTATTGCCAAAAGTTATAAGAATGTTTTATGGGCATGCAGGGAGAAAATAAGGATGGCCTGATTCTAAAAGGGATTCTAAAAATATGTCAAGAGTAAAAGGAAGGCCAGGGAAACCAAAGGTCCCTTACAAAGCAAAAGGCCAAGGAATGAGTTCAGATGCAACTGACAAAGGGCATAAAAGGCAAAAAAAAAAAAAAAAAGATTGTACAAGTATGTCAGAAGTAACAGGAAGACTGAGAAAAGTAGTGACCTCTTATTAAATGCAGAAGGCAACTTAATTCTGGATGATGTGGAGAAGGCTCAAGCATTTTAATACCTTTTTTCTTCAGTCGTAACAAATGAGGGAAGCTGCCAGATGGTGAGTGCAGTTGGCAGCAAAGGTAAGGAAGAAGCAAATAACTTATAGTAGTGGAAGAACAGGTTAGGGATTACTTAGAGAAGCTAAATGCTTTCAAATTGGCCTGACCAGATGGGAGACACCCTAGGGTAATGAAGGAATTGACTGAGATCATTTCAGAGCTATTACCAATCCTTCTTGAGAACACTTGAAAGTTAGGAGAGGTCACAGATGACTGGAAAAGGGAAAATACAGTTGCCACATTTAAGAAAAGGAAGGAGGAGGAGCTGGGGAGTGACAGACCAGTCAGCCCTATCTTGACATCTAGAAAGCAGATGCTCAAGGAATCAGGGGTGAAGCAACTAGAGGAACAGCCAGCATGGCATGACCAAGAGCACATTTTGACAGACCATCCTGACTTCCTTCTAGGATAAGATGATAGGCTCTATGGATGATGGAAGAGCATTGGATATGATATACAAGAAACCTTCACTATTCACAGGTTCAGCATTTGTGGTTTCAAATATTTGCAAATGCCAAACCTACATTTTAAATACACTTTATTCACTTACACAAGCTTTACTCTTGCTGCTGGTGGTCTCCCGCTGCTACTGCTGGGCTCCTGTTGCTGCCACTGCCGGCAGCTACTGCTGGGCTCACACCGTCACCACCAGAGTTGTGCCCCCCGGCCAGCCACCTCAGTGCCTATTCATGGATTTTTTTTCATTCACGGGGGACACAAGAACATATCCCCTGCAAATGGCAAGGGTTGCCTGTACCTTGATTTTAGCAAGGCTTTTGATACTGTCTCCCACAAAATTCTCATTAACAAGCTAAGGAAATAAACTGGATGAAAGTACTGTAAGGTGGATACATCGTTGGTTGGATCATCATACTCAATGAGTAATCATCAATGGCTCAATGTCTAGTTGGGAGGAGGTATCAAGTGGAGTCTCCTAGAGGTCTGTCCCAGGTCCAGTATCGTATAATATCTTTACTTATGGTTTTCATGAAGGGATTCAATATACACTTAGTAAATTTGCAGATGGCACCAAGTTGGTTAGAGTTACAGAAGCTCTGGAGGGAAGGGCTAGGGTCCAGAATGACCTGGATAGACTGGACAAATGATCTGCAATCAAACGGATGAAATTCAACATGGGCAAGTGAAAAGTCCTACACTTGGAATAGAATAGTTGCATGTACAAATGAAAACTGGAGAATGACTGGCTAGGGTGCAGGGCTGAGAAGGATCTGGAGGTTACAGTAGACCATTAGCTGTACAGGAGCCAAATCTGTGCTGTTGCTGCAAAATAGGCTGATAGTATACACAAGATTAAGCAACCTTTTCAGGCTGCAGCCCACATTGACACATTTTGGGTTAGAGGTGGGAGGGCCAGGGGAAGCTGGGCACTAGGAGCCAAATGCTGTTGCTGCTTTTCCTAGTGATTGCACATTGAAAGTGTTCACCATCACTGTTTTCCCTGTGGTAGCACGGGGAGAGTCTGCAGGTGGTACTTACTCCTATAGCAGCAGAAGAAAGTAACTGCTATCGAAGCAATCTGCTGGTGGCTCTTCCTGTGCCATCATGAGTAAAAGCAGCAGCAGCAGAAGCTTTGTCTTTCCAGCCACTGGGAAAAGTGGCAGCAGCAGCTAGGTGTTAGCACCCACACTCCACACATCACCCTGACCCAAATTGGGTAGGTCCAGCTGCTACCTGGATTAAATGGATCCATGGGCTGGTTTTGTAAATTGCTGACTCCTTGTATATCAGATTGTATTGACAAGTGTCACTTTAAGATCATGGGAATTTATTCTTCTGCTGTACTCAGCAGTAGTGAGGCCTCACCTGGAGTACTGTGTCTTGTTTTGGGCTGCATGCTTCAAAAAGGATATGGACAGAGTAATAAGTGTGAAGCAGAAAACAACAAAAATTATTGGAGGACTAGAAAGCATGTCTTATGAGGAAAGTCTCAAAGAGGCAGGGATGTTTAGTCTGGAGAAGAGAAGACTGAACAGGGACTTGATAATAGTCTTCAAACACTTAAAGGATGGATGTGAGCTTTACTCTGTGGATGTAGGACTAGGAGCAAAAGTCTCAAACTGCAGCAGAGGAAATTTAGGTTGGAGATTAGGAGGAATTTTCTGATTAAGAGGATACTCAAGCATTGGCATGGTCTACCTAGAGAGGTTGTCGAATCTCCATCCCTGGAAATCCTCAAAAGCAGTTTAGAAAGATACTTGGGTGGGATGATTTATCAAGGATGATCCTGATACTGCCTTGAGCAGGGGGATGGAATAGATGACCTTTTGTGGTCCCTTTCAGCCCTAGCTTCCTGCGATCCTAATTCTTTCAACCTGCCCTTGCAAGTTTTACCTTCCAAGTCATTTATCATTTTTTGTTGCCTGCCTCTGGACCTTCCCTAACTTCTTCACGTCCCTTTTTTTTTTTTTTTTTAAATGTGGAGCTCAAAACTGCACACAACACTCTAGATGAGGCCTAGACTTCATGTAATAAAGAGGCACTATCATCTCCCTTGTCTTGAGTCTAATTCTTCTATTGATGCAGCCTAAATCCACATTTGCCTTTTGTGTGTCTAAATAGAATCATAGAATCACAGAAAATTAGGGTTGGAAAGGACCTCAGGAGTTCATCTAGTCCAACCCCTCCGTTCAGAGCAGGACCATGCCCAACTAGATCATGCCAGCCAAGGCTTTGTCTAGCCAGGTCTTAGCAACCTTCAAGAAGGGACATTCTATAACCTCTCTGGGTAACCTGTTCCAGTGTTTTACTACCCTTCGAGTGAGAAGGCTTTCCCTAATATCTAACCTAAAATTCCCTTGCTGCAACTTGAAACCACTACTCCTTGTTCTGTCATCTGCCATCACTAAGAACAGTTTAGCACCTTCCTCTTTGGAATCCCCCTTCAGGTTGTTGAAAGCTGTTATTAAATCCTCTCTCAGTCTTCTCTTCTGCAGATTAAATAAGGCAAGTTCCCTCAGACTCTCCTCAAAAGCCATATTCCCCAGCCCCTTAACCATTTCCTGTAACAAAGCTAAAGACATTTAGAAATAGTCAACCGCTGCTTGTTAGATTTATTGGGTAAAGTCTGAATCATAGTCTGCTGATAAGTCATCTACATGAATTTTAGACATCTAAGTCACTAAATACTAACATATTACACTCCATGCAGCAGTCGTAAAACTGCTAAGATATCTATATTCCTTAGGTGTGTCTATTCTGGGCTGGAAAGATCCATTGGCATTTAGACATAGGTGACTGGACAAACTCAGAAATAATCCAGAATGGCCACTTACATAGTTATCTCCACCTAGGCTGTGTTGTGACCTATTTCTGTCTGGGAAGAGCATTAATTCTGTAAAAGTCTCTGGAGTCTGAGTTGGAGAAAAAAAATACACAGTGCCTGATATGCTAGTGTTGCCATCATTTGTTCAGTAGCCTAATGGTGAAGGTCAAGAAATGGAATAACTAGGTGTAGGTCTTCTTCAACTCAAGGTTATTTGAATCCATATTCCCTTCTTCAGAAGCAGGTATCCACAGGGCCATTAGCTCAGGCACTGGTCAACCAGGAGTGGAAGATTCATGAGGCCAGAGGAGGGCAAGTAAGAGGATATGGTGACTCTCCAGAGTTTGACTATCCAGTGGATGAAAGATTATCATGTTCTGGCCCCTGTTCCCAATGCAATTTATTAATTTTGCATTTGACATTCATAAGCCATTCCTATGAACACTGACTGTGAGACATCTAAAGACACATGTAAATATGTCTGTGTTATAGCATCATATCATATTACTACACCTTTCATGTGAAATTGGTTGTATAAAGGTATTCCCCTATGGATGTGGTGACACTTTGCTAAGAATGTAATATCACTGCATTTTCCTATTAGTTTTGTGTTAACAGGTAAAGATGCAAAAATATTAGATGTGGATGCAGAGTATCAATGTGAAGGAGAAAGAATAGGAGAATGATTACACAGTACATAGATAAGATGGAATCTTTAGGTGGGACTTGAGTGAAGGGTTCCCAGGAATTCCTGTCTGGTTTTAATATTTTGCAACTGTGAACTCATTAAGCCATTTTACCCAAGCTGGGAGTCAACAGTGCTGATTATCTGAATGGACTTAGCAGAAGCAGATTTGTATTTCTTAGGGGTCTTTTCTCTCCAGAGCCCTGGCCCAGGTTGCTCTTGAGCAATTCCAGATCCACATAGATACAGATGATTGAAGGGAAGTCTCAGTACCTTCTTATATGTGTTCATTTAAGGCCATGGACACACATTATATTTTTAATGCTATATGTACCCTTATAGCACTAGAAAAAGTGAGAATACTTATACAGTCATTGTCTATAGCAGTGCTTCCCAACCATTTTCTCAGCAGCCCGCAGCCCCCACAACCCCTAGGTGCCCCTCACTCCCTACCCACAGGTCCCTGCCACCTCAGCAGCACCAGAGCCCTGCCTTTCACCAGTGGGAGTCAGTAGCAGCACAGCCAGAGCGGAGTCTATGGATGCAGGCAGCCTGCTGTAGGCTTGGGGCTTCCCCTCTGCTGCCTTCTCCCTGAGGCCTCAACAGCCCAGCAGGAGGGATCTGTTGTGGGATGGTGGGGAGGCCAATAGCATCAGTTGTGCAGAGTTATGCCCCCTGCTGCTGCCAGGCAGACAGGGGGTACCTCACCATGGTGTTGTGGCCAGCTGGGGGTCCCAGCCTTCCTGATTCACTCTGCTGCAGAAGCCCTGCTGTGAGGGTAGGTGGGTGAGGAGCCCAAAGCCTGCAGTGGGCAGACTCTATCTGCCCTTGTCCCATGCACAAATCTGGGGGACATGCACCCCCCATGCCTCCCTCCCACAGAGTACATGCAGCCTCAGGAAACCAGCCTCCCTCCCCCTACCCCACATGAGCCACCTGTAGCTACAGCTTGCTCCCCTAGCCAGGCCCCACGTTTCAACCCCGGCCCTAGGCCCATGGATCAGCCCACCTGGGCAGTGCCCCCAGCTCCAGCCTTGTCCCACTCCATCCCCTTGTCACCATGGGGGCCTAAATTTGCCCTCATCCCCACATAGACTTACATGGAGGGAGATGTGGGAACACCTCTCTGTGCTGCCTGGTTGCCATGTGCATGTGTACGTGCTCACATACACATGGTGACCCCTGCCTGATTGCCCTCCTCCTGCTCCGTCCATCCTCAAGAAGCCCCTTGCAGGTTGAAACTCTGCTAGACCACAAGTGGAACCCACCATTTCCTGCATTTTTTTCCTCCTTTGAAGGACAAAATCTGTGATGGTCATCATGAGGTCATGACCCCAAAGTTGGGAACCACTGGCTTCAAAAATGGTGGATGAACCACAACAATGTTTCTGTTTGAAACTAAAACTTCTCTGAACTGCTACTTTTTTTAGTGCTACAGGTAACATATGCGCAGTTACATGTAGCACTACAGGCAGTATCTTGATGATCTAACATCCCACAGAACTCTGCTCTCCCTCCCTCCTTTCTTATGGCAGAAAGGGAGAGTGGCTGGATCACTAAAAGCCTGAAGGAAGCAAAGCTGACTCCCTGACAGCCCCACAGGACCACCGTAATGGCTGTGCCACTGCTGCTGGTGGAGCAGCTGTGGATCACCCCACCACTCTCTGAGGAGGAGGGAGTTAATGTGTCAGGCAGTTCACTGGTGATCTGGACACCAAAGCAGCAGCACTCTGGCCTCCATGAGAGGCTGACAGCCTTTCTAGTCCCATTTCCTCCATGGGGGG
>JAGPOW010001327.1:20640703-20669633 GCA_030014935.1 Caiman crocodilus
AAAAAATTATCAAGGCTCACATTTGCAAGATCCCGGCAGGACAAATTATGCTGAGGGGAAACCAGCATGGGTTTATAGCAGGTAGATCTTGCCTGACTAATCTAGTCTCTTTGTATGATCAGGTTACAAAATACCTGGACGCAGGAGTAGGGGTTGATGTTGTTTACTTAGACTTCAGGAAGGCCTTTGATCCAGTATCCCACCCCATACTGGTGAACAAGTTAAGAGGCTGTGGCTTGGATGATTACACAGTTTGGTGGATGCCAAGTTGGCTAGAGGGTCATGCCCAGAGAGTCGTAGTGGATGGGTCGGTATCGACCTGGAAGGGTGTGGACAGTGGGGTCCCGCAAATCTCAGTCCTAGGACCAATACTCTTCAATGTCTTCATCAGTGACTTCGACGAGAGAGAGAAGTGTACTCTATCCAAGTTTGTGGATGAACAACAGAATGCAATTCAACAAGGAGAAATGCAAAGTGCTGCACCTAGGGAGGAAAAATGTCCAGCATACCTACTGCCTAGGAAATGACCTGCTGGATAGCACAGAAGCAGAAAGGGATCTTGGAGTCCCTTGGACTCCAAGATGAACATGAGTTGTCAGTGTAACGAAGTCATCAGAAAAGCTAATGGCACTCTTTCATGCATCAGCAGATGCATGACAAACAGAACCAAGGAGGTGATACTTCCCCTCTATCGGGCGCTGGTCGGACCGCAGTTGGAGTACTGTGTGCAGTTTTGGGCATCGCACTTCAAGAGAGATGTGGATAACCTGGAGAGGGTCCAGAGAAGGGCCACTCGTATGGTTAAGGACTTTCAGGCAAAGCTCTATTAGGAGAGTAGGGCCCCTGGACCTTTTCAGCCTCCTCAAGAGAAGATTGAGAGGAGAACTTGTGGCTGCCTATAAGTTCATCATGGAGGCACAGAAGGGAATTGGTGAGGTTTTATTCACCAAGGCGCTCCAGGGGGTTACAAGAAATAATGGCCATAAGCTAGCAGAGAACAGATTTAGACTGGACATTAGGAAGAACTTCTTCACTGTTAGAGTGGCCAAAGTCTGGAACAGGCTCCCAAGGGAGGTGGTGCTCTCCCCTACTCTGGGGGTCTTCAAGAGGAGGTTGGATAGGCATCTAGCTGGGGTCATCTCAACCCAGCACTCTTTCCTGCTTATGCAAGGGGTTGGACTCGGTGATCTATTGAGGTCCCTTCTAACCCTAACATCTATGAATCTATGTTTTGCAGGTAACTTTCAATATTGCAGTAGCAATATTGAAATCTGAATATTGCAGCAACCTTGAGTAGTTTCAAATATCTTTTTCTTCCTTCATTGCCCTATAAAAAGCAAGTTCTTCACAGTGCATACTCCGTATTTCACCAGTGCATTGCCTTAGGGTATTTGAGACTAGATGTTTCGTTACTGAAGTCATAATTTGAGCAACATTACCTATTTTTGTCAGTAGTTACAGCTTTTGGAATTCTATGGTATGCATTTATAGATGTGGTATGTGTAACAGGAGGGCAGTCAGGGTCGCTGTCCTCTCCTCCTGCAGCCTCCTTTACCGTGTCAAATTGCCAAATGGCACCCTGGGTCTGGGGTCTGTGCACCCCGACTGCTGCGCCCTTTCTGGCTTTAGGGTTCCCACACAGCTGTGGTCTCCTATGAGGCATCCTCCAACCCCTAATAGACTCATCCAAACCACTAGTAATAAAACAGCAAGACAAACACAAGTCCCTTTGGCTACAACACAAACAGAAGCTACCCAGTCAATCATGCTCAAGCTTACCAGGGCTCCTTTATCTCTCAGCAGTATCAGACACTGCTCCTTAGTCAATCTTCTCTTCTCTTACATGGTAGGGAGATCCTTCCTCCTTGGCCACTGGTAGGGGACTGCCTCCTGCCTGTGATTATATAGGAGCCAGGCCCTGCCCCTTCCTTCAGCTGGCTAGGCAGGTGGGGATCATTAGCTCCCTCTAGTTGCCTCAGCAACCAGCACCTGAGGAGTCTTCCTGGCTCTCTCAGTAGCAGGCACCTTAGTGCCCTGCTACAGTATGCTGAAAAACTGTTGTCACTGTGGTATCTTCAAATATCACCACTTCTAGGAAATTAATATAGTATTCCATTATAATCAGGTGGTCATACCTTCCCAAAAGAAAAAAGGTCAATTCCCAATTTGTCCCATGGAATAAAAAGTTTCTCATGAGATATAATTTATTATTTTTTATGGGCCTCTCTGTGTTTCTGACATGGTCCACACCTTGTTAACATGTCTTCAATTCATTTTAGGCAAAAGGCAACATCTCTAGCTCTACTTTTTTATTGGGTCTTTCCCTGATGTCCTTGATGTATTTGTTCCACTATTTTCTCTTTCCCCCTGTGGGGATCACAGTCTCTGTACTCAGGAGATTACCAAAAGTTCATTTTCACATTTAGAATATGTAGGTGAAAAATGATAATTTTTTTTCTTTCTTTACTTATTGTCTGTATGACTACTTGCATTGTTTCATATTTGTCTGTTTCCAGCATCATTTCATCTCAAATACCTGGAGATAAATTGCATGATGCTTTAATCATGTTAAATTGTATGATTGCAGTTTGCTCTAAATCAGGTTGTGGACTGTTTGCTCTTGAAAGCACAACTGCCATCACCAGGTGGTATCTAGGTTAGAAATCAAGGATCATATCATACATCTGTAATTTAAAAACTAATTGCTGTATCTTTGGTTGTTCATCTCTAAATCCTTTTTTTGAGTATTACAGTCATAAATTTCATAGACATTAGGGCTGGAAGGGACCTCACAAGATCATTGGGTCCAGTCCCGTGCCCAAAGGGCAAACATTCAGCAATGGTCAAATGATCTCAGCAAGATAGCCAGGAATCCAGAGTAGGTGCCTGCACTACCTGCAGGGGGCGTCTATTCCAGGCCCTGGGGACTCAGACAATAAAGAAGTTTTTCCTTACAGCCAGCCTAAAATGGTCTTTGTTTGTGACCATTGGACCTATGGGGTGCCCTGGTGAAGAGATGTCCTCTCAGTTCCCAGTGCACACCCCTTATATACTTACAGGCTGCCTCCAAGTCACCCCTAAACCTTTTCCAGACTGAAGAGTCCCATGTCTCTCAGATGTTTTGCTCTCTTGTCCTCTAATCATTCATGTGGCTCTCCTCTGGACTCTCTTGAGCTTCTCCAAATCCTTTTTGAATTGCAGAGCCCAGAACTGGACACAGTATTCCAGCTGTGGTCTCACCAATGCCGAATAAAGTTGGAGGATGACTTCCTGGGTCTTGTTTGAGATGCATCAGAAGATGCAGGCCAGAGTTTTGTTTCCTTTGGTAGTTGCAGCATTGCATTGGTGGCTTATGTTCATCTTGTGGTCAATTATGACCCCTGAGTCTCTTTCAGATGTGGTGCTACCTAGCGTAGCACTGCTTAGCCTCTAAGTGTGGTGTGGGTTCTTTCTCCTAAGGTGGAGCGCCTTGCATTTCTCAGCATTGAATGTCAGGTTTTGATCCACCCACCATGTAAGACTGTCGAGGTCAGCCTGGATTACCAGACTATCCTCTAAGGTGGCTCCATTTCTCCATAGTTTGGTGTCATCAGCAAAATTAGCCAGTTCTATTATAACACCTGAATCCAGATAATTTATAAACACATTGAAGAGTACAGGTCCGAGAACGGAGCCCTGGGGGACACCACTGATTACAATGCACCAAGTTGATTTGGTTCCATCAACTATCACTGTATGGGTCAGTCCATGGAACCAGTTCCCCAGCCATGGCACTGTGAAATTGTCTAGGCCACAATCCCCCAACTTTTCTAAGAGAACATCATGGGACACCAGGTCAAAGGCTTTCTTGAGGTCCAAGAATAAGATATCCACCTCTTCTTTGTCCAGGTCATGAGTCACCTGGTCATAGAAGGAAATCAGGTTGATCAGACAATATCTACCTGCCATGAAGCCATGTTGGTTATCTCTCAGAATATTATCTTCTCGTAAGATGTTGGTAATGGTTTCCTTGATGATTTTTTCCAGGATCTTTCCAGGGATTGAGGTTGAGCTAATTGGCCTGCAGTTTCCTGGATCTTCTCTTCCCCCTTTCTTGAAGATAAGAGCCACATTGACCTTTCTTCCAATCATCAGGCACATTGTCCAAGTGCCATGAGTTCTCGAATAGCCTCACCTTAGGCTGTGCTATAATGTTAGCTAGTTCCTTTAGCACTGTTGGGTACATTCTATCTGGGCCAGCTGATTGTGGATGTCCAGCCTCTTAGGGCGTTCCCTCACAAGATCAGTGGTAATGATGGGTGCAGGTTCATCCTTCCTCCGGTGATCCAGCCTCTTGTCAGGCAGGGTAATCTCACTGGGCTGATGGAAGACTAGTGCAAAATAGTCATTAAGGAGATTGGTTTAGTAAGGGTCTAATGTTACCCTTGTTATTTTTCTGACTTCCCACATATTTGAAGAAGGACATTTTGTTGTCCTTAATTTGAGTGGTCAGTTTAAGCTGTTTCAGGATTTGGTCTTTCTAGTTTGGTCCCTACAGGTGCAGGCTGGTGCTGAGTACTCCTTCTTAGTGATGTTTCCCACTTTCAATCCTTTATAAGCTTCTTTTTTTAGGTTGAGTTCCCTATTGAGCGAAATGTGTTCTCTAGCCCTTTTGCTACTTTTTCTGAAGATTAGAATGGACTTCAAGGATTGAAGTCTTCAAGGATTGTGCTTCAAGGATTGCATCCTTAAGGAGTGACCATTCATCATGGACATTCCTCCCTGCCAGACTGTGGTTTCTCAGGGCCTGGAACAACTAGCCTCCTAAGCTTGTGGAAGTCAACTTTTCTAAAGTCGAGGACTTCCATATTGCTGACTGACTTGCCAGCTTTACAGTGAATAGAGAAAGTGATCAACTCATAGTCACTGTCTCCCAGCTTCCCTTCAGGTCTCAGGTTGCTGACTGACTAGATCATCCCCTTTGGTCAGTACCAGGCTCAGTAGCGCCTTGCCCCTTTTCAGTCTGTAGACTTCTTGAGACAAATAAAGCTCATCAATGCTTGTGAGGAAGCATTGCGACTGATCATATTTGGCTGAGTGTTCTTCCCATGAGATGTCTGGGTAGTTAAAGTTGCCCATGACAACCATGCACTGTGCTTGCAACCTCACTCAGTTCCCTGGCAAACTCATGGTCGAGTTCTTGCTCTTGATTAGGAGGTCTGTAGTAGACTCCAACCATTATATCCCCTTCACCATGTTCCCCTCCTTATCCTTACCCAGAAAGTCTCAAGTCGCCCTCCTTGGTTGCTAGTCTTCGCCTGTAGGGAAGTGTATTGTTCTTTCACATACAGAGTTACACCTCACCCTTTCTTGCAACATATCTCCTGTACAAGATATAGCCATCTATAGCTGTGGTCCAGTCATAGGTGGATTCCCACCAGGTCTCTGTAATCCCTATGAGATCATAATAATTACTATTTAGGAGTAGGACCACCTCCTCCAGTTTGTTGCCCAGGTTCCTGGCATTTATGTAAAGGCAAGTGAGCTTGTCATCGGCAGCCCCAGTTTTCCCTATACTCCTGAAAGAGACCCATCCCTGCGGTGGGGTAGGAGTTTGTTTCCTTGTACAGCTTGACCTAATGGTTTGGTGGCTGATGCTTGGTGGGCTTGCACCAGTGATTATATGCCCTTCCCCTGTCAGTGGTTTGTGATTTGTTTCTGTACCATAGAGTAAGTCATGGAATCTTGTACATTCATAAACCTGGGTATTTTCTCACATATAAACCCATACCTTTATGCCCAAACCAGCTGGGAAAAATTGGAGAGCACATTATATGCAAAGAAAAGGGATCCCATGGGTCTATAAATTTGGTTGGGCATGGCAATTAATACTGGCAATTAAAGCTGCTGCTGCTCCCCTTCCTACTGCTAAATTTCTGGACCTGTAGGGATCCCTTTCCCCATCTGCACACTGGATTGGGTCAGCAAATTAGGCAGGTCTATGGCCAGATCTAGCACACCAAGTCCAACCAAACATACAGCCCCAGATCTGGCATGCTGAGTTCAACCCTTCACACTTGCTAAGGAGCCATGTGCTGGGTCATACCCAGTACTCCAAGTCTGGGATAGTGTGCTGAACATAATGTGTAGTCCCAGATGTGACATACTGGGTTGGACTCATTACATGGCTCTGGAGCCATCACATAGGGTCAGATATGGTGTGTGGCCTCAGCTTGGGCATGCGGTGTCAAACCTAGCATGTGGCTCCAGAGCCAGTGATCATGGTTGGTCCCACTTTGTGCATGCAGTAAGCAGCACCTTGGGAGCAGGCCCAGCCCCTTAGCTACCTCCACTTACCTCAGGGAAAGATCTTTTTTCTTTTCTTAAGGCTCACCTTCAAAATGAAGGTGAATACTATATATAGAAGGATATTATATGCAAGAAAATACAGTTTGTGGGTTTGGACAAATGAACACTTGAAGCCTTTCCAAAAGACCATTTCAAGAGGGTAGGAGCTGTCGGTTCTAATTGTTATATGTGAACAATCTGAGAAAGATTTATGTGGAATAACACTGCTCTAGTTTTAACCCTTGAGGAAGCAGTGTTCAAATTGGAGACGTTCTTATACTTGAATAGTTCTTGGCTTGTTCACACATAACAATTAGAACACACCAATTACTGCTCTCTTGAAAAGTTCCCCTTTCGAAAGGCTTCAAGTGTTCCTGTGTGCACACCCTATATGTTCCTATTTTATTTGCACAATTTAGCATAATGTAGTGTTTCTTTGTAAACTCAGGGCATCCTTCAGAAAATACCAGCCCTTAGCTTTCACTCATTTCTTGACTACAGAACAATAATAGAACAAATTATCTGTTGCAAAAGATTCAGAAAGACCACAATAGGTCAGAATGTTTTTGATGCTACAGATTCCTATTGGAAATCCCTAGGTTAATTTTATGGATCAGGTGTAGGTGTTTGTACAAAGAGTGCTAATATTATGTGGCACCCAGCAGCACCCTTAAAAGGATTTTGTGGTACCCAGCATGCTTTAAAACTCTGATTAAGAATCAGTGGCATAATGGTTCAGTTTATTATAGCTTACACATTACGCCTGAATGCTGGGCACTTTCTATACTCATGCTGGTTGCCATATTGTGCATATTGTTTTTTGCTTCCCACATGACTCTGCTTGCTTTTTTTTTGTTTTTTGTTTTGCTTTTTGCTGGTTTAATGATGGCACTAACAGTCAGTTCTTATGTGATTTTTTTGTTGGCTTCTTACCTGGACTTCTTATTCTGCAGGTTGAAATATACATATTTCTCTTTATAGTTTCAGGTCCCCCTCTCTCAGCAATTGTTCCTAGACTTTTTCTATTATAATATTACAGAACCATCTCATCTTTAATAAGACAGTAAGTGTTCCTTATTCATCCAGTGGCTGACTTTTTAGTTTCAAATTTCTGATAAATGCTTTTTCTGATACCCATTCCTTTTGTGTTCTCATGCTGAACATGTTACATAAGTATTTTTTTCCCTAGGAACACAATAATCTTCAAACATTTTCATTATTTCTGCAAGACTTTCCTTTTTTACCCCTTCCTCCTCTGTATTATACCTGGCTAGTGCTTCATTATCTGCAACTCTTAAGAGTAGAGCAATATTTTACTCTTCCTCTAATTTATCCACCCCTGCGGCTTTCATATACAACTTGAATTGCTGTTTGAACCTTTTCCAGACATTTTCAGAATTCTTCTTTATTCTCAAGGGCTGGGGGCAAGGTGGCTACTTTGCAGTCTCACAGGCTTTGTAGCAGCCATTTCTGTGATACTTCTTTCACTAGGTCTTACAGCATGCCATATCTTCCACTCTTGGTACCCTGTAGTATTTTGATAAGGCTTGTGATGTGCAAATATCTTTTCATTATGTACAGGAGCTTATATAAAGAACTATTTACAGAAAAGAGGTAGCAGTCTTACTAGTGCCTTTGTCAGTTTCTTATGGTAGCCTTTGTTCCTGATCTGCCCTACCAGGAGTTTCCTGCTGGTTCCACCCACACTATCTCCGGGGGTACCATACTTCTGTTTCCAGGAAAATTTTATTTCACGCTCACTATCTGATTTGTTTCTTATGTATACATTTTCTATCAGCTAATGATAAATATGGGTTATTTTCCTGTGTTGACTTGTTTTACTTTAATTCCCTACCCTGAGAGATTGGAATTGCTCAAAAAAACAAAACTCTTCATTTCTCCAGATAGTCTATTTACTTTGTATTTTTTTTAGTCATTAGTTATATTTCTTTGGTGTTATATTTTTTTTTATTAAGTTTGCAGTAAATTTTGCAATCTGCCAGAGAATCAAGAGAGACCGATATGGTTTTCAGCAACATATACCTCCTGTGTTATTGGTACTTTTCTACATATTTATAGTGCTTGCAAGGAATCTTCTGGGTTATTATATGTATTTCTGATATGAGGACAAATCAGAAGGCATTCACAGGACATGAGCAAAGGGAATGATGAGTAAAGCTGGAGAGACTAATTCATTGGAAAACAAAGAACTGCAGGAACTCTGTATCATATTGCTTAGCCAGGTGAAAGAATGGCTCAATCATTCTCTACATACTTATTATTAACCCTGGATGGAGTTTTTTGAAGATGGAATTAACTCGGAGAATACCTGTCTGTACATTAAAGTGAAGAATATTATGTTTCTCTCAAGTACTAAAAATGAAAGACATTCAAAATTAAGTTTAAATGAAAAAAACCCCATACCTGTTTTGATATAGCAATGCACAGTTAAAACACATTTTAGTTTTCATCTTAGAGGTTAAATGAAATGGATGGTTAAAATACACAGTAATATTGGAGTGCCTACGGACTAGATTCAAGAGGCATCTGAAATGGTTCTTTTTCAGGATTTAGGCACTTAACTCTGAAGTTGTGATCCTGAAAACTCACCCAGAACTACCACTTCATTCTAGGAGTGCTAGAGGGTCTGAAAACTTTGGTCTTCAAATTTCTCAAGCTCCTGAAAACTGTAAACCTGTGCCTGGCCATGAGGGCCTCAATTTTGACAGGGATTAGCATTTTGATAATCGTATGCCTAATACTGAACATTATCAGGAAATCAGGCCTTTCTGTCAAATTCCCATTGATTTTAATGGAAGCTGGTGTCTGACTTGGACACTTTTAAATACCTTACTAGATGTCTGTCTGCATCTTTAGTCAATTAAATATCTTTGAATATCTACCCCTATGTCATATTTGAAATGGAACCTTTGCTCCTACCTCTCTTTAACCAACATTCTTTCTTTCTTTTTTTTCCGTGCTGGCGGCACTATTAATGGTTCAGATGAACGACATGATATACGTGTAAAAATACATTTTTTAAACAAATGGGTCATTATGATAGCTGATGGTGTAATACTAGAAACTTGTCAGCTGGGTGATATTTCTTGAAATAAGCTGTTCTGCTAGCATCAGTCTCTTTTTGGGCTCTAGAAGGATAGCAGGCCTGTCAAAAGTTAATTTCAGTAGTGAAAGCTACTGCATTTGGTCAAAAACAATTCTTTGTTTCCTGAGGCCCACCCCCCCTTGCACTCTTTGGACACACTTCTTAGGGTTCTAGGGCAGCAGTTCCCAACCTTGGGGTCACAACCCCTTTTGGGGTCACAGTGATAAAAAATAGGCTCTCAAAGAAAAGTACAGATCTTCTCCTTTTAAAGGGGGGAAAAAAGTGGGAAATGATGGGTTCCTCTTGCTGACTGGCAGAGTTCTAGCATGCAAGGGACTGCTTGGGACTGGGGGGAATGGGAGGAGGCCAATCAGGTAGGTGGCACCACATGCATGCACATGTGCACACATGCATGTGGAAGCCAGGTAGTGTGGTGAGCAGCTCCCATGGCTCCCTCTAGGTAAGTCTATGGAGGGAGGGCAGATTGAGGCCCCCATGGGAAGGGAGGGAGGAAATGGGGCAGGGCTGGGGCTGAGGCCACTGCCTAGCCATGTTAGTGCATGGAGCCCAGGGCCAAGGTGGGAATGTGGGGGAGCAGCTGGGCTGGGGGGAGCTGGTTTCTTGCTTCTCCATGCATACCTAGGAAGAGAGACATGGGGGAACACATCCCCCAGCCCCGATTTGTGTACGGGGCAGGGGCAGATATGGGCTGTCCACTGCAGGCTTAGGGCTCCCTGCCCTGCTGCTGTCCCCCAGGACCTCCAGGGCCAGTGGTCAGGACCCAGCGGAGGAGAGTGGGGAAGCTTGGTGTCACTGCTGGGAGCCCCATGCCAGGTGTGCTGCCATTGCAGTGTGTCCCCTTCCCATCCAGCAGCAGCAGGTGGCACAAATCCATGGTAGCACAGCCAGTGTAGGGTGCTCACCAGTGGCACCCAGCCTCCCTATGCTAGCTCCTGCCCACTGGGGGAGGGCAGCAGGTCAGGGAGACCAAAGACTGTAGCATCCACATCCTTCTCCCCTGTCAAGGGCTCTACTATGGCCATGCCACCTGTTGGAAACTGGACTCCATGCTGTACTCCACTTGCAGCAGCCACTGCCTCCTGTAGGCCTAAGATGGCACTTGGGTGCTGCTGGGGTGTAGAGTGCTCTGAACTGGGAGTGAGAGGCATCTGGGGATAGTGAGGGCTGCAGGTTGGGACTGAGGGACTATGCTGAGGAAATGGAATCATAAATGTGGCCATCCAGAGCAAAAGTTTAGGAAGGACTGTTCTAGGGCTTTTGATGAACTTAAACTGAAACAAATAAAACAAAAAAAAATATGGGAAGAGATAAGCTTGAATAAAATTCCAGGAAAACATTCCATTCCAGAGAAATCTGGTTCTGGGGAAAGATATAGACCTTGCTTTCCAGAACCATTCCCTGAAATGAGACAGCTTCTCACACTTAGGCTAAGGAGTGAGTCACAGGACCATCTAAGAGGATCCACCAGATTGCCGGATGCTTCAACCTCTCCCTTTGTCAGAAAAACAAAGTCTGAAACATCCTCAATGCTAGTTGTTAATAAAGATTAATTATCAGAATTATGTGATAGCAGGAGGAGAGCTTTATCATCTTTAATTAGTCTCACCATTGCCAGCTGCTTGGATGTGAGTCATTCAGGAAATGCCACTACAAGAGTTGCACAGTCCTTATACATAGGTGGCATGGATTATAAATGCTGGTAGGCTCACTCACCTATGGGAATGCTCAAGACTATGGAATAAATGCAAGGCAATTCAAAGTGTTAAATGATTATAGTTGCTTTTGACATATTATGAAGATTGATGGGACTGACATAGGAATCCACATTCTGTAGCACAGAGGTTTGACATTAGCCCTAGAAAGAACATGATGATAGAGATGTTCAGACTCTGTTTGGGTCAGGCCTTTATTTTTAGTATACTTTACATATTTTTATGGAAAAATAGATTTTGAGAGGATATAACAAAGTATTTCAGATAATGGCTCAGATGGAATTGGGGAAAACAATTTAAGGGTCATATTACTCCCTATACACAACTCTAAAGACTGCAACACTGCACACTTTGGGATAAGAAAGATGTCAGTAGATTGGAAGAAGTTTGAAGAACAACATCCAAAACCGTCATATGGCTGAAGGCAATGCTGTAGGAGGGAAGGTTCTGGGATTATATAGAAATAGGGTGGAGATCTGGTCCAATTCCCTGCTTGAGACAGGATCATTCCTATCTAAACCATCCTATACAAGTCCTTATCTAACATATTTAAACTACGCCAAGGTTGCCCAACTTCAAAGCAGCAAGAAGCCACATGTCCCAAATGCCATACCAGTGGGGGCTGTATACTATGTGGCATAGGTGGTGGAAGGGGGCGATAATGGGCTGTAGCCCCCCTAAATGCAAGGCAGTAGTAAGACTGCAAGGCAGCCCTGATGCAGGCTTCTGGTGGCTGCAGCAGGAGTAGGGAGGGATGCACAGGCAGTGGTAAGGGAAGGACTGGGGCTGAAACAGTCTGGAATTAGGGGAAGGACAGGCACTGAACAGCTGGTGGGGCATGGAACTGAGATGTGGCAGTTCATATGGGAGACATGGCTCATGGTGCAACATGCCCCCTGGGAGGCATAGTAGGCATGTGCCCCTGGATCTGCGCAGGGCAGGGCTGGGGCTGGGGCGGCACCAGGCTCTTCCTGGTGGGGGGTAGGGGCTGGGCTGGGCCGGGCCAAGCTGTATTCGGAGTGTGCAGCAGAGGCACTAGGAGGGGGCTATGGAGGGGGATCTGCATACACCCCAAAATTTGTTGCAGCCCCCATACCCCACCTTCCAGTGCTGCCACCCCCCACTGGGAAGAGCTCAGTGCACCCCCAGCCCCAGCCCACAGCAGCAGCCTGCCCCATCCTGCACAGATCTGGTGGTGCATGGCCCCCATGCCCTCCTGGGACGTATGTGGTGGCAGGAGCCACCCCCCTCTCTGCACCCCCCCGATGAGCTGCAGCTCCTTCCTATGCCCCACCCTGACTGGGCAGTGTCTGCCCCAGGCCTTGCCCCACTCCCTCCTGCCTTTCCCTTTCCCCTCCCACTGCAGACTCACCTGCTGGGGGAGGGGACGGAGAGAGGAAGCACATGTGTATGCACACACGCACTCAGTTCCCCCTTATTTTTTTTCTTCTTCTGCCTATGACATGTAGGCAACACTAGCAGGGGACACAGGAAGATGCACATCCCAACATGCATATGTGTGTGTGGGCACTCCCCTCTTTGCTTTACTGAGCATACATATGGATGCCCCCCACCCCATTGCACCAGATGCATGCATGTGTGGGTGCAGCCAGGGCTAGGGTCAAGCCACTGCTATGCTTCCACGGAGCTGGCTAAGCTGACACAGGACTTACTCCCACAGGTCCAGGACAGTGTCATGTCTTCAATATACTGAGGAAGAAGGTCTGGGGAAAACCTGAGAAACAAGCAGGCTGTGGGGGCATGAGACCATGTGCCCCAAGAAGCCTGCACCAATTGGCTCAGAAAATGAACCGAGAAGTTTAAAAGAAGATGCTAAAAAGAGGTTCAGCATGCCCTGGAGTGCGAAAAGCACAGTGGAGCCAGGAGCTGTGAAGACCATACAGCTGAATCACTGGGAGTCACTGGGACCCAGGCTAGCCATGAGCGAGGATCACCCCCATCTTCTAAGAGACATAAGTAAAAGCAGACATTGGGGTAGTGTGGGTCACTCTGGCAACCCTTAGAAACAGGACAAGGCAGAGACATTGTCCAGGAAGGCCAACAGAACCTGGTAGGGCAAAGGAGAGAATGGACCTGACAAGAGTAGCAGGGCCTGGAGGGAAATTGAGGCAGTGAGAGTGAAGAAGGGATTTGCACAGTATACCTGAAAAAAAGAAAAAGGTGGGAGATTGACTGTTACAGATTAATGGAACCATAAAACTGGGTAAGAAACAAGAGTAATTACTTTTTTTAGTTTGAATCAACTGTAGGCCATGATTAAGAAATACTCTATAATTTTTACATTAGCTGTGTAAATAAAGGGCAACTGGGAAGAAGCTCAGAGGGACTGGTTTATGGTTAATCAGGGTACTATAGCCTGTATCTTAGCATCTCCAAGGAGATTAAGTCTGTCAGGTCTGAAGTAAGGCTAAGGAAAGACTAAAAAAAATAAAATAAGTTGATCTAAAGACTAGTTATAGGAATTTTGAGTTCCATGAGGGAAGACTGACGAACAGTGAAGGAAAGAGAGTGGAGAGAAGGTCTTACTTGAGGATAACCTAACAGCTTAACAAGAGGGAGAGATTCGACCAGAGGAGAAACAGGGACAAAGTAGAAACAGAATGAAAAAGCAGGCAGAGCCCAAAAAGGGGACTTTGCTATACATCCCCACTCCAGGCCAATTGGGATTTTCTACCACAAGCCAGAGAAGGGCAGAGTATAGGGAAGGTGGAGTCCTGCAGAAGACCTGTGATCTTGCCAGATGGACCTATGTCTGAAGAGCTATCCAGTCTCCCTAATAAAATTAAACCATCAAGGCGTGGCAGAAAGTGGGAGGACAGGACAAAGGTCAGTGATATTCCAACACAGTCGTAGGTTGAAGTTGCACATGCCCCCACATTAGGCAAGCACTCCCTCCTGCCACATTCCCTCATGCAGCATAACACCCTACCACATCTTCATGTCCCTGTGGGCTCCCCTGTGGCATTATGCTGGATGGGCAGTCTGGGCTGCCATCTCCACCCAGCACTGCAGGCAGTGCCACACCTTGTTGCCCAGCCCCTTGGATCAGGGGCATGCTGCAGAAGCCAGAGGAGGAAGGAGGAGCCCTGAAACCTTGGCTTCTTCTGCAGCCAGAGCAGTAGAGGCAGCAATTAAGTGGGAGGCTGCAGGACACATGTTAATCACTCACAGGTTGCCTGCAGCCCACAGGCCACCAGTTGGAGAACCTTAAACTATACAATAAACTCTGTTGCACACCTACATATTGCCCAAAGACACCAAAAGTATACTAACCTGTCACAAGTAAAACAGGACAATAAATGTTGTCCGTGGTCCACTGAGTCACCAAGGCTGCATCCAGATGAGTGAGCAGATGCCTGTTGTGGCATTTCAAAGCAGTTTGAGATGCTACAAGAAGCATGCTGGGAACAAAAAATGTTCCCAGCACTGTATATCCACAGCAGCTCTAATTTGGATACTGGGGAATCCTGGTATAAAAAAAATACCCTGGGAAAAAAGCAGAGGCTGGGTTCTCTGGAGAGATGCTTTAGCATGCAGCCAGAGTGTCCTTATGACTGTGACATGCCCTTGGACCCAGGCTCTGCCCTGGGTAAGTAGGGATATGGGGTTGGGGGGACTGTGTGTGGGTGGGGGAGACTGTGTGAGGGTGGGGAGACACTGTGAGGGTGGGGGACTTGGAAGTGTGGGGGGATTGTGGGTGGACAGGACTATCGGGGTGGGGGCCTGCACAGGAGGAGTGGGTCTTCCATCCACCCTCCACACAGCACACAGCCCCCTGCAGCAGCAGCAGCAGTTGGGTCACCAATGACCTGCTGCCACCTGACACTGGGAGCTACACATGATGCATGGCTCAGACCCAACCCACTGGCATGTACCCTCAGCCAGAACCAGGCTGGCTTTTGCTGTCACCTGGGCCCCCGGCACCACACTCAGCGGGCATGTGCTCTCAGGCTGGCTGGGTCCTGCCTCCATGTGTTCCATGCACTGTCAGGCTGGCCTGGCTCCATGGAGGCAGGACCTGGCCAAGCCCAAGTGTGCATGGCCCCTGCATTTGGTGCCAGGACCCCAGGTTACAGTAAGAACTAGCCCACTTCTGGTTGAAGGTGTGTGCCAGCGGGCCAGGCCTGAGCTGTGCTCCATGTGCAGACCCCAGTCTCAGGCAGCAGCAGATCATGAGTGACCTGATGGCTGCTGTTGCTGACTGCTGCTTTGGGGAGGAGGTGGTCTGTGTGCTGTTCAGGGGGGTGGGTGGGTGACCCACCCTTCCTGAGCACTCCCCTCCACCCCCACAGTCCCTCCCACCTCCATGCAGCCCCCACAACAGTCCTCCCATGCACATGGAGTCCCCTTCACACAGTCCCCCCCACCCCTGCACAGTCTCTCCCACAGTCCCCTGCACCCAGAGCCCACCCACCCACCCAGAGTCTCCCTCGCACAGTCCCCCCCACCCACAGCCCAACCACGTCCATGCCCCTACTTACTGGGTCCTATCCACAGCTGCCACCCTTGCCCTCTTCTGTTTCTGAGGCAGCATGCTGGAGCAGCAAAGGCACGCAACAGGCACAGAGACATTCTGGTCATGTCACACCCACAAAAATCCCTACAATCCACCCACAAACCCCATCCCTACACCTGCAAACAATATCCAGCCCCCATAAAGGGGCATGGCACTGGCATACCAGTTCTCCTCAGTGCCCCACATCCTGATGAGTGAGGAGGGAAGGAGCAGCTCTGATTTTTTTATGATAAAAAAACCAAAAGCAAATGCCAAAGTGTATATATATTTAGAATTCATTTTATTATGATGTTAGAGGCTTCCAAATTACTTTAAACTTGTAAATTTATCAATAAAACATTGCCAAATGACCTCTCTATATATACTGGTGTTTCATTTTAATAGTGGAAGAACATGAATTTGGGGTATTTTAATGAGAGAATTTCGGGTTTTTTATCAGAGAATTTATAATATTTAAACAGGGAACACTAGGATCTCTGGACTCAATGATCTTATGAGGTCTCTTTGAGCCCTAAACTTCTGTGAACCTGTGGATCTCTGCTGATGAGGCAAGTGGCAGGACCCAGGCAGAGAAGACAGTCCAGGGCCAGCACTGAGGACCCAGCTGAAGGGCAGATGACGTGGCTGACCTCCTGGCCATTTGGGTCCTGGAAGATGCATTTGAACAGTTCAAAGTGGGTCACTATAATGAGCAAATCTTCTGGACACTAGATCCCCAGATTGCAGAGCAAGGACACCACAAGACATGACAGCAGTTCTGCATGAAGACCAACTTTGTAGCCATGTCTCACTGACATCTGGCCCAGAGGTGCAGGAGGCTCTGCTATGGTGTCCATACCCAGTAGCGACATGTAAAGGGTGCACGGGGGTGCATGTGCACCCCCTGATGGCCACTCTCGCTGCTTAGGTGTTGGGTAGGGAGGGCAGGCAGGAACACCAGTGCCGGCCCCCCCCCCCCCGCAAGTGCTGTCTGATTGCTGCACTCATTTCAGTCACTTTCAGGAGAAGCTGCAGTCATCAGCCAGTGCTTGCTCCCAGAAGCAGCCGCAGCCACTCCTGGAAGCAGCTGCAGTGAGTGCAGTGATTGGACATCGTGGACTGCCCAAGGGAACCTCCACCCCCACCCCCCAGACCTCAGGATTGCCCATGGGGGACCCTACCCCCAGACCTCAGGATTGCCCATGGAGGACCACTCCCTCTAGGACTGGTCACGTGGGGGGGAGGGCAGGGGGTGACTAATCACATGGATGACTAGTCACATGGGTGACTAAGGCAGCATCCAGAATCCATGCATCCATGGGTGATTAGTCACATGGGTGACTAAGGCAGCATCAGTCACACATGTCCACACCACAGCCCAGGCAGCTGTGTGGTCCCAGTCTGGGTCTGGCAGTCATGGGGCTGCAGGTCCAAGGGGGTAGATGCTGTCGTAGGTGGCAGAAGGTCACAGCCAGGCAGCGGTCCCTACTGCTAGACTGCTGGAGTGGGTTGAGGGTGCAAGGGCCACTCTAGGTTAGGGCTGCGTCAGGAGTTCAGCTGGCACGAGGGGCTAGAATCCCCATATACCAACTGGCTGAGCCTCTGAAGCACCTGAGGGCAAGCAAGCCTAAGCTGTTCACCTATAACTGGACTCTATAGCTTAAGAGAGCATTTTGAATACCTGCAGGAGAGTTATATACGCCTCTCTTAATAGGTTATTTTTGTTCAGTGTTAATGGCATGTAGATGCACCATGCTGTTACACAAATTGAAAGCACTGGAAGGCGACTTTTACATCAGAGGGATACTTAGCTGTAAGCAAAAGAATAATCATACTTTCAAACAACAGTCATCATCCATAATAGGCAATTTAGCTAGACCAATTTTGAACTGAACTTGGTTAATAAATTGAATGAAGCATCCTATAGCTTTTGAATATTAAAAAATTAATCCAACTTGATTAACAATAACTATATTTTCTTTATTTCTAATAACCACCAAATAATTTCCAGCCAACTTTGTCTTAATTCCAATTTATGGTAAATGAAAAAATCAATTCCAGCTACGGGGTTATTAAGGGTTATTAAAGTATTTAGTCTATCTGAAGATGTGATTAGATTGAAATGCACAAAACTGGTTTTAATACCCTTGCTGTAGTAATGTCACCAACTAATTAGAATCTCTTGTGAGATTACTGCTGTGCTGTACTTCACTTTCCATAAAGAAACTACCTACTGGAGTCTGCCGCATTACTATCTTTGAAATAATATGCCTACTGGTGACATTTCTGTCACACTTTAAACCACCACTTAATTTTATTCACATTTGGAATATTACCCTATAAAACATTTTTTCTCTTTGAAGAAGGATTTCAGTCCATGATTAAAAAGATCAGTATTGCCCCCAAAAAAGACATGGTCAAAATTTGATTTGAAGCCTTACTATAGTGTTTCACTCTCTATTGTGAGTTCCTTGTTCTTAAATTCTGGAGTAGAAAACTGGAAAAAGGAGTTGTCTTTTGTAGGGAAAATATGGTGCTTGCCATCCTTGACTAGGTTAATTTTGAGAAGCAAGCAATTGTCATGTTCTAGTCTCTGGGTACAATCACCAGAAGAAGAGTTTTCAGAGCAGCCAAGGGAGGTAACTGGTTATTCTGCTGGGAGAGATGGAAGGAGCAGAGCTCTTTGGGGGCTGTATATTCATTTCACCTGCTTATACAGCTTCACTTCAGCTCAATTATATTCACATTGGAGTAAAGTCATTTATTAGGTTAATTTTCTAACCTGATTCAGGTTCTAGTTATAATTATCCCAACTATGATTTGTATTTGGCACCCATCAACAAAGTATCTGGAGGCCTCACAATTTCTAATGCAGATGTGTCAGCTTATAGGGCTCTTGGCAAGCCAGATAATTCAAGGGTAGGACCATCAGGGTATAGGGCCTACTGCAGAAACTAGGGCTATGGAATCCTATTGGACATGCCTTGGCAGGCAGGTGAGCAAGTGCTGTGCCAACATAGCCCCATTTTCCCTGAAGCTTCTTGATCTAGAGCTGCTTGCCCCACTGCCTCCATCACTGGCTCCACTGCTGCCACTTGTACTGTCTCTGTCACCATTTGGTGTGCTGCTAGCTTCACTGCCAGCTCTTTCATGGATGACGCTGCAGCCCTGCCATTACCAGGTCTGGATCCAATCATCAGGGAGCTCTGTGATGTAGATTTGGCCCAGGGCATGGGGTGAGTTAGACACTCCTACTCTAATGGATTTATTCTCAAAACAATCCTAAGAAGTAGCACAACACCATGATTTCCACTGCACAGATGGGTGCTAAAGGAAGTAAGGCAGAGGAACAGATTTTTAAAGGTATTTTGGTACCAAAAAGATAGAGAGAAGGAGTCTGTAGATTTTTTCAAAGGCAACTAAGTGATTTCATAGGGAGTTTAGTTGACTAGGTACCTAAGGATCTTTAACAAACTGAGAAAGAGACTGAAGGTACATTTTCCAAGTATGTTTTAATCCTATTTTCCAAAATAATTTAATAACATGACTGAAAGGGACCTCCTGCTATTGTGCGCACATCTTGGGGAGGTATGGGAGGCATGTGCTGCCCAGATTTGTGCATGGGGTGGAAGAGGTCCTGCTGCCATTGTCCTGGGAACTGCGTGATGCCATACTGTGGGGTGGGCAGGAGATTCAGTGCAGCCAGCATTCAGCTCCCGGGATAAAGGCAGCTGGATGCAGAGCCCTGGACAAAAATCCAGGTGGCATGTTCCCCCCCATGCCTCCCCTGGGTTTGGCACAGTGGTGAGATCCTCCCCCTCCAGTGCCCCTGGACGAGACTCCCACTGCTCCATCCCACGACCTGCTCCACGCCCATTTGCTTGCCATGGTAAAAATGGCTCAAAGGACAGGTGGCTGTGTCACTATAGCCTTCGCTCTCCCTTGGCTGCTGATCACCATGTCCACTGGGTCCACAAGGTCCTAGAGTCTATGGACTCTATCCACACTGTCTCCAGGTAGGCCTATGATTGGTGTCCAGCCATAACCACAAATTCACTGGCCTACTGGTGGGCTGGGCAGAAGCCATATGTTTGACACTCCTGTATTACACTGTATTGATCTGGACTGCAGAAAATTTCCTTTTGTTACCACAGTCCATAGGAAATGTTAAGGAAATGGTCAGGAGTCCAAGCCCTGCCTTTCAACTATTATACTCCAGGTTGGAAGGAAGCACCATCTTAGGTGAAAACCACTTAGGATTTTCACGTATGACCTCTCCTCTGGAGTTAGGTGCCTAAGTCAGGTAAACAATTTTATATAACAAATGAAAAAGAGATGGTATTTTCACCCACCTGATAGGTCTGTGATTGTAGTACTTATATGCGCAGTGTAAGACCAGGTTTCAAATCTCTTCTCTTCCTGAGTTGGAGTAACTGCACTAGGGTAACTATGTTACATTTGTTTTAGGGAATAGCCTGTATGGATTGCTTCAGTACAGCTCTGCCCAGCATTGGCCTCAGGTGACAAAAATTTGACATAGCTGATTTGTCCAAGCTCATACAAAAAAGTCTTTAGCACAGCAAATATTAACCAAGTGTCCAAATCATTGGGCCATTCTTCCCTCCTTCCAAATAAAACTAATATATTCTGCTTCTACAGCCACTTCTATTAAAAAAGATCAGAGCACTTTGGAAAAAAAAACAATTTATCAATCCACACAGACTTCTTGCAAGGTACAGAGGGATTACTATCCCTGTTAAAGAGAAGGACACAGAGACAGAGAGGGGAAAAGACTTGGTTGCAAATGCATCTATAACGTGATTGATAAAGCACACTGGACAATCCTTAATAATTGTGTCAATCTTTACAAACATGGGTGTATAAGTAGGCAGGAACTTAGAATATTAATGAAGTACCTATATATGTAGCTGAAGGCCATATGAGGCCACAAACTAAAAAGAAGACCAAGGTTGCACTTTCTACACCAGGGATGGGCAAAATATAGCCCATGGTGGGTTCCTCAGTCCTGCCTATCCCAGGCAAAGTGGGTAGTTTGGGCCACGGCATGTGCGGCTGGGGCAATGTGGCTGGGGAAGTGTGGTGGCCAGATTTGCTTCCCAGCAGCCTCAGCAGTGGTGGCTACCTTCAGCTTCAGGGTGTGCAGCTGGCAGATGGGATAGGGGCAGGCAGGGAGCAGTTTTTGGGAGTGGGATGGGTGGGTGATACCAGGATCATGGGGCAGGACCACAGGGTGGTGAAAGAGACTGGCATGGGTTCAGTGGACAGGGCTTTGGGGACAGCAGGTTAAGGCTCTAGCCCAGGCTCCAGCCCTGCACTGTCACTGCTTCAAGATCTTGGACCTGGCTCTGGATGTATTCCCCCCTCCCCTGCCACTGGTGGCCCCATTCGATCCACTTAGCCATGTGACCTACCCATACTTGTCCCATCTGGTCTCCATGGAGACCATGGGATTGCTGGGCAGTGGTAGTGTGGAGCTGGGGCCCGGGGCAGACCCATGATCTGTTCTCCAGATGCCCTGCCCTCAGAACTGATGCTTATTACAGGAGCATGTGGGCAGTGGATCATGGCTCTGGCCTGGGCCCTGGCCCTGCGCTGTCACTGCCTTGTGATCCCAGCCCCAGCCCCACCCACCCATCCTGCTCCCAGATGCTGCTCCCCACTGCCCACAGCCCCATCCCAGTCACCCGGCTGAGTGCAGCTCAGAGCCACTTCGGCAGTTTTTGTGAGCTGTTGTGGGGAGGGGGGGAGGAGCAGGGGATAGTGCTGACCAGTGGCAATGTGTAAGGGGTACATGGGGGTGCACATGTACCCCCTGAGAGTACTGGTGCACCCCCAGAAAGCAGCATTCCCTGCTTAGGTGATGGGGGGGGCAGGTGAGAGCGTTGGCACCCTCCCTGAGAGTGCCAACCGGGGAGGGGAGGCACCAGGAAAAGCAATCCCGGTAGTCCCCCCCACAGCCAATCATGATGGCCCAGAAGTGCCAGTGGCACATCACCTGCTCCCCGCCTGTTGCCTAAAAAGGGAACCCTGCTATCAGGGGGTGCAGCAGTGCTCTCAGGAGGTGCGATCAGCTGTGGGGAACCATCCCAGTCAGCACAATTGGCCACAAGGGGGGCAAGTGCCCTCCCTAACTCAGGACTCACCAATCGCCCATGGTGCTGACCTAACCCATGACAGCTCACCAAATTTCCTGTGGCCTGTAGGCCCAAATAATTGCCCACTCTTCCTCTCTACATCAAACTTGGCACAACGGGCACTGACAGATATGGGGGAAAAAAACCCCACAATTTACCACAAGCAGCAGTGCATTACTTCAACCTGGCTCTGCAGCATCTGTTGGACACTTCAGCAAGGCTTTTTGAATCATCTGTTAGATAACAGCACCAAAAAGTCCCCACTAAAGAATGCAACCTATACAGATGTTGGGAAAGCTGGCTCCAACTAATGTGATGCCTGTGCTGGGGTCTGGCTTGGAAGCGCACCGATTTTAAATTAAAGCACTCTTTTGAGTTTTTTTCCACATCTGCAAGCAGCCAACATGTTTATCTAAAGCAACAAGAGGTCTTGCCAAAGGGTATGGGCATGTAAATGATTTCCTTCAGGACAAAAAGGGGAGTAGAACAGGGACAGGATAATGATCACTGCCAATGGCCAGGTTAATTATCTCCTGGCCTCACAGCTGTGGAGCAACAATGCAAAGCCCTTATTTAGTGGATGATTGCAGGGTCAAGGAAGGGTTTACTTGGTAGTTGGTGGGCACACTTCCCCTCAAAGCAGTGTCTTGACCCTGCTCAAGCTCCCCTGATGCTATTCCAGTGCCCCCCTGCTTCCATTCTAGTGTGCCCCTTTACTGAACACCAGGGGCTCATGACACTTTACTGACACTAGGGGCTCTAGTGTGCCCAATCAATGAAGCCAGGGCACTACTGCTCTAAGTAGACTTAGTTGCTAAAGTGCAATTATATTCACTTTTTTTCTTGTCCCTTAAAATCCATGATTCCATCTTCTTTTGTAGCACAACAGCATCTAAGCCTTAAGAATGAGACACAACACAAAGCCGTGAGGAGCAGGAAAGATGCCTGTCTAACTTTTACATTTACTGCTATTCGGGAACTTAAGCTGAGTGGAACAGAATTTTACTTAGGCATCAAAGTCCACTAACATGCCTAATACATGGAATAGAATTGACTCTGTAACATTAGCTGGCCAGTCAGAGTGTTCTTTCAAGAATGTCCCTTGTCTAAGTACAGAAAAAACCCTCTCCCAGGAGAACCAAGTTTACTTTCATAAAGTAACTCTATTGCCTTTGGGACAAGTGCTTTTCATTTATTTCTACATAAGTGAAATCAAAGAAGGTCATAACAGTTAGAACAAAAATCAAAGTGTTCCTCAGATCCTTCCCTTGATACTGTACAGTGGAGTGATGTTCATCTCAACACTTTGTGTGCATCTCATGACAAATTTTAAGCCAGTTAAAATTTGATAAAATTTACATCTAAATAGAAATCTCCTCTGACGTAAGTAGACTTAAGCTGATAAGCAAAGTGAGATACACTGGGATCCTGGTTTTCTCTGATAAAAAAATCCCCAATTTTTATTTTAAAAAGTAACCTAAAATCCACATTTTCCCATGATGAAAATGAAACATGACTAATATATAGGTACATATATAGTGGTGTTTCATTTTCATCATGGCAAAATGTGGATTTGGGGTTACTTTTTTTGAACCAAAAATTGGAGATTTTTTTATCAGAGAAAACCAGGGTCCCCGGAGATAAGACTGCTATATGGAAGAGATGGAATCTTTTGGGAAGCCCAAAAATATCCCCTAAGTAGGTCAGCCCTGTGACCTGGATATGTACTTTTAATACAGGAGTAGCCTATATATCCTCAAGCTGTTTTCAAAGGATATTGCATATTTTTGAGACTATGGATTACTTTTACTAGATAAAAATGTGACCCTTGTATGAGATCCTGTATTGTAATGAGAACAGTGCAGTTTGCTTTTGCTAAGGCAGGGCCACACCACATACCTTTGAATTAAATATGACTGGCACACACCATTTGATGAAAGCTTGGTACAATACCTACAAAACATTGCTGTGAATCAAGTAAGCATTTCCAATAAGAGTGTCTTGGCTACTCCAAATACCACTACTCCTTAGAAAACAAGGTTGACCACTGAAGAAGAAAAACTCAGAATCCAAAAGTGTTTTGGTGGAACAAAGAGACATTCCTAAGAAGTCTAAAATGAATTATAAACATTAGGCCTCAAATGAGTGTTTCTGCTTGAGACAGGGTGCCCGTTAAAAAGTGCAGGTTTCTCTACTTGAATTTTAGGGCTATTTATCTTGGTATACTATTGCTTTTCAAATTCTAGCATAGGCTATCAGGTAATGTTCTTTTCATCTAGGAATATTTTAAACAATTTGAAGAGTGGAATCATTATTTATCAACCTATATCTTACTGAAATGGATCCATACTAGACTGCCATCAGCACAATGTAGCTAGAGATAGGGTTAATCTGCAATATTGTGTTCAACTTCCTTTCCTCTTTAGGATAACTTTGATCTCGAATGAAATAGCTTGGGTCCATCTCAATAATAAGCCTCAATCAGAATTCCAGACTTAAACTCCCTCAGTTGCAGGAGAAACAGGAATACAGATCTGAAACTCCAGTCACACTCAACCTGTAACACCTCTGCAATAAGGAAATGTCACTTTGAAAAATTATTCTATTATTACCCAGGCCTCAAGACATAGAATAATAGACCCCTGGAGCACTCCACTTGATACTGGCTGCTAACCAGACATTGAGCCATTGATTACCACCCTTTGAGCCTAATGATCCAGTCAGTTTTCTATCTACCTTACAGTCCAGTCATTCAACCTGTACTTCTTTAGCTTGCTTATAAGAATTTTGTTGGAGACCATGTAAAAAGCCTGGCTAAAGTCAAGGTATATCATGTGTACTGCTCTCCCTACATCCAGTCATCTCATTATAGTAGGCAATCAGGTCGGTTGAGATATGTCTACATTATTGAATCGAGTCCAGCAGAGGGCAACAAAAATGGTTAGAGGGTTGGGGAAATAAGGAGAGGCTAAGGAAACAGGGCTTATTTAGTCTGTTGAAGAGAAGACTGAAAGGGATTTAATAGCAGCCTTCAACAACCTAAAAGTGGGGGAGGGTTTCCAAAGAGGATTTATAGATTCATAGGATGCAGCTAAATTGTTCTCAGTAGTGACAGATGACAGAACAAAGAGCAATGGTTTCAAGCTGCAGCAAGGGAAGTTTAGGTTACATACCAGGAAAAAAACTTTTTCACTAGGAGGGTAGTAAAGGACTAGAACAAGCTACCTAGAGAGGTTGTGGAACCTCCATCCTTGGAGGTTTTTAAGATCTGGTTAGACCAGGAGTGGGCAATTATTTTGGCTGGAGCGCAACTTAATGAAGTATGGTGAACTGTCAAGGGCCACAAGGGTAGCTCCACCCCTTGACAGGTGCCCTGCCCACTGGTCACCATCTTGGGAATGGATTTATACCCCTAACCCCTGACCTTTGCCACCAAAAGTCCCTCCCCTTGCATTCCCCCATAAGTATTCCTTTTGGGAGGGGAGGGTTGCTGTCTTGGAACCAGAAAAAAGCCAAATCATATACTAAAAGTCAAACACCTACTATAATGTATTTTAATTTTATTACAAAAAATATTTTGTTATGATTTGTGTTTGCATAGTGTATCTAGAGATGATTGCATGATATCTAAAAATTTAAGTCTTACTTTTGTATGTTGTGTACAGGTATGTGGAGTGTGGTTGGGAATGGGTGTATGTATGGTGGGTGTAGGGGGTTGATTGTGAGGAGGTGTGGCTGTGTCTGAGGGAAATTAGGGTATGTTGGGGGTATGTATGTGGAGGGGATGGGGGCAAGGTGTGAGTGCGTGGTGTTTGTGGGGTGTGAGGGAAGGTGGGGGGTGTGGGGATCCTCCAAAAACTGTCCCCCATGGTGCACAACCTCCACCACTGGTAAAAGCAGCAGCAGGCAGTGGGTCCTTAGGGTGCTCATGGCCCACGCAGGTGCTGCCACCCAGTGGCACATGGGTTTGGCCAGTACTGCAAGTGGTGACAGGGAGCACATCCAGGACAGCCTGCCTCTATCACATGGGGTCCACATGGTACACATGCAACTCCTGGCACTTGCGTGCCACCAAGGGAAGCTCTGCCCAATGGAACCAGCTGCCTTTGCTGCTTCCTGCCGTGTAGGTCCTGGGACTCCATCAGAAGTGGAGGGGAGTCCCATTCTGTTCTTCCCTGTGGAGTCCTGGGACTTGCACAGCACAGGGCAGGGAAGGCAGCCAGCTCCATTGCATGGGACTTCCCCCAGTGGCATGCAAGTGACAGGAGCTGCAAATGTGCTGTGCAGATCCCTATTCAATAGAGGTGGGCTAGCCGGCTGCACTCCTTGCTACCACATGCAGTGCTAATAGGAGCTGTGTGCCGCCAGGTGGTAACACGTGTGGGCCATGAGCACCCTGAATGCTTGCTGCCTGATGCTACTGCTGCTATCAGTAGGGATCTGTGCACCATCAGGGGAAGTATGTGTGAAGATCCTCACACTCCCTTACCCTCCTTCCCACACCCTGCTCACCCAAGCTCTGCACTCCTGCTGCTCCACTGGAATGACAGAGAAGATAAGCAGGTCCCCAGCAACTGCAACAGTGGCAGCAGCAACCCCATTTGGAAGCTGTGTGCTGGCTGGGCTGGGCCTTTTCACCCATGAGGATGGAAGCAATGCTTGTGGGCTGGGCAGGGTACAATTAGTTGGTAGGCACCCGTGGGCTGGATGAAATTGTCTGGCAGGCTGGATCCAGCCCATGGGCCATATTTTGTTCACCACTGGGTTAGACAAAGCCTTGTCTGGGATGATCTACTTGAAGATGGTCTTGCTTTGAGCAGGGGTTTGAACTAGATGACCTCCTGAAGTCTCTTCCAACCCTAATTTTCTGATTGAATCTGAGTCTATGGATATGTGAAGAGGTGGCAAGTTAGTTTGATCCAGTTTTAAAATGCTGCAAATATATGGCACAACCCCTTTATGTTCCCCTTCCCCACCACTGGAAATTTTTCCCTTGATGGATTTTTTCATACTTTCAAAAACTTGTATGTCAAAAAAGAGCATTGCTGATATGAAAATGTTAAGAGAATGACACATTTTACTTAATATGATACATATCCAGCCTTAACTGTGAGACTCATTTTGAGACATCACATGCATATCCTTGGAGGTTGAATCTTGGCCTACTTTGGTGAAATGGAAACTAAGTTAAGCAGAGTGTATGTCCTCTGTGGCAAAGACTTTGTATAGTTACAACCACTAGTTAAGTAAATTTGAGATGGGGTGCCTTGGGGTGCCTTGAGATGCATCCAAGGGTGTTGGAGGATGCCACATGATGTTAGAACTGTTAAAGTGTGTAAATATGATTCTGAAGATAAAAGCAGAGATTTCCTATAGAAACCCATAACTGTGGCCTTTCCGAGTTCTTTGCAACAGCAAAACTGCTCTACTACTTTTTATGTAATCATAAAAGAGTGAAAACTAAGACCTGGAATTTTCCAAAGAGTGCTGCCAGTCTATCGGGTGAGTTTGTGCTGTTACGTCTTTTCTAAGAAGCAGAGGGTGCCAGCTGGTTAAGATGTGAGTTATGGCGTTTGTAAGTTAGCAGGGTTCTCTCGTCCCCAGACAGTTTGGATCTAATTGGATATTAATTGACAGGAGCCCATGGTAAAATGCAAAATAATCTGTGGACTCCCTTTAGGATACATTGACAATATATTCATAGATTTCATAGACATTAGGGCTGGAAGGGACCTTGGAACATCATCGAATCCAGCCCCCTGCCCAAATGGGGCTGGACTTTCATATTCCAGAAACAGTCCCAATTAAATGCTTTTAGTTTTCTGTTGTGCCAACATGACTTTAATATTTCCTCTTCTGCACAGCAGCTTTTAAATGGCCAATCGCCTAAATGAAAAAAAAATCTCCAATGCATTGACTTAAAGAAAAAAATGCTGATGTACTAATGTAATATGTAAACAACATATTTTATGATCACAGGAAAAGAGATATGGAAGAGACTTTAAGAGGTCATCTAGTCCAGCCCTGCTCAAGGCTTGATCATCCCTGACTAACCATACTTACCTGTCAGCTCTGTGTTCCTGGGGAACCCTGGCATAGTACCCAGCCTGTCTGACTCATGAAGTGTTACTATTCAGTAAGGCATCTACATGTGCATTAATGTGCAGGAACTAATTGGGTGCAATGCAGGTATCAAAGTTGGGGCATGATGCAGGTATCAAATTTGCACTCAAGTCAGTGTAAATCACCATATTTACTGAACAGTAAATGTGCACGTGTAGATGCACTCTTTGAGTTTCAAGTCATTACTGTTCTATTTCCCATTCTTCCACTGCATCAGGATAGCTTGCTTTTGAGTCCTTAAAAGGGCCTTGTTAAACTATAAACATCTCTTCTGAACTACTTTTACCCAGGAGATCCATCCCACCAATTCCCTGAGTTTGCTAAAGTCTGCCTTTCTGTAGTTCAGTCTTTTTATTCTTCTCCTCTCCTTCCTTTCTCCCCTTAGGATCTTAAATTCTATCATGTCATGGTCACTTTCACCCAAGTAACCTTCCATCTTTATATTCTCAACCAATTCCTCCCTCTTTGTGAACAGAAACTCGAGAAAAACTTTCCTGCTATTTAGCCATCTGTATCAAAAAGTTATTCTGAACACACACTGAGAATTTGTTGGTCTGCTTTTGGATTCCTGTTTTTCCCTCCATGCATATGTCCTGATTAAAATCCCACATGAAAACTAAGTCATGCAATTTGGAAGTTTCCATCAGTTGCTTAGAGAAGGCTTTGTACACCTCTTCCTCCTGGTTTGGTGCCCTAAACCAGATGCCCAGTGTGATATCCCCCCTGCTTTTCTTTCCTATGAGTGTTATCCACTGCTGATTGTCTGGGAGGGCTGCCATTCATGCTGTTCTGCCCCTCTGTGATGATTGGTGAAGGGGGACAGGGCTGTAGGACAGGCAGCCTTCTCAGCCAATCAGTAGAAGAGGAAGGAGGGGGTGGCTGCTATCTTGGTTCTCTTTCTGTGTGCCAGAGGCTGTAAGAACTTCTGGCTCCCACTAGGAAGCCATCATTTTATTTTCAGTGAGGTTTT
>JAGPOW010001327.1:20669733-20689100 GCA_030014935.1 Caiman crocodilus
CCCCCTGGTGATCCACTGAAAATCACAGGGAATGCCGATTTTCATGGAAACCTCCTCAAATCATGGTTTCCTCAAAAAATGAAAAATCACAATATGAGTAGGTCCTTACCTATATATATTACTTTAAAAAAAATCCATTTATTGGGGAGTTTAGCATAAATATACCCTAAGATAATATAGCCAAGGAATCTGTCAACATCTGTATTTTTTCCTGGTTTTCTTTAAAAAAAACAAAAAAAACCCCAAATAAAACTGGATCTAAAAAGATAAGAAGATACTATGTGTGTGATACCCCCCCCACATTGCTTTATTGCCCTTAGAATGATTTTATATTCAAAGTTTTTACGAATCCATTGTAGTGTCAGAATACACACTAGGTCCCAGAAAAACAGATATAACCTAAGGCTTGGCTTTTGAGGGTTTTTTTAATGGCTAGAATATACAGCTTGTGTTCATGACTAGAATAAATATTCTCACTACATTCAATTGCAACAGGTGCTCAAAAACACAAGTATGGATTGCACAGTTTAAGCAGTGTGTGACCAATATCTACAATAATTGAATGTTCTACATATAATATAGTCAATGATTTTTTAAAAGTATACTTCAATATCTATTCAGAATTTCAAGATATATATTCAGCTGAGGCTTTCCTTAAATAAAGTAAGATTTTATCATTAGATTCCATTTAATCTCATAAAGCAAAAATGTGCTCTTGAGGAAACATGAATTAAACTGCTTCTGAATCTGAGAAAACTGTGAGGCATGAGCTAAATCACCAGAATGCTCTTTTCCTGTAATGCCCAGTACTTTTAAAAGATAATTAGTGTTAATAATTCTATTTTTTGTGTAGAAAATAAATATATGTTGCAATTACTTTTGTATACAACAGGACAGACCTTCAGCTGGTGTAGGCAGACAAAGATACACTAACTTAAAGTCAATATTTATGTACATCTATGCACACTGTCCCTTTTGCAGAGCTCCCTGCAGGCCCACATACTCATGAGAGGATAGTGAGGCAAGTTAGTCTTCAAGGAGCTGGGGTAGGGGGTCATTGTTCAATCTGTGTCTTGACTGATTTTTGTTGGAAGCAATATGGAAGGAAGAATGGGGGGGGGGGGGGGCAGATGAACCTGCTAATTATTTAAAGGATGTCTGGAGCAAATGGAAGAGCAGTCATAGCTATTCTGTATAACTAAACAAATAATAAGGAATACATACTGTCTGAATGGATGAATAAAGATAAGCCTGCAGTAATGTTCACAGTCATTGCTCTTTACACTTTAACAAGGCCTTGACATCAGCAGGATCCAAGTAATGGCCTACTGCCTTGGGATCTTATTTTTGCAAAATAGACCTACACACCAAATTTTGCTACAGTTGGCACATGTACAGCCCTAGAAAAATCAGTAAAGTGGCATGCAGCAATACATGGAAGTTAAATGGTAGGAGCCAAGCAGTGTTTTTTTCCTCTACTCAATCTGCTGATCTATTTTCTGCTTCCTACCTGGTTCTCCCTTCCCCATTTCCTACTTTTTTGTCTGCCACTGTGCTGCCTGTCCCCTTCCTGATCTGCCATATGCTATACCCATGTCACTTGTAGAACCCATGCCACAGGTTGGCCACCCCTAATCTAAGCCATGCAGAAAGCATTGACAAATCCATTGCAGGGATTTTTAGTTGTGTAAAAAAGCATATTAAGACCATTATTTTGACATTTAATGAAGCAATATTTTATGCAAGCATAAGTTAATGTTTGCAAAAGGTGCCTTATCATTCCCACCAGCTCCTAAAATGCTGCAATACAGATCTTCATTATTCCTCTTAAAGAAAAAAAAAAGTCAGCAGAGATTCCTTGTGTGTAATTCTCAGCAAAATTAGCATTTTGTCAACCTCTGCTATAATCTCCTGAAAGCCAAACAACTCCTCAAGGAATCTAAGAAAAGAGAATTTATTTTAGGACATCACCACACTTCTATCAAAAAAAGAATAGTTAACAAGACAGTCTCTCCCTTCTATCCTCAGTGTCTAGAACTTATATAGGAGTCTGTAACAAGGTGCATGATTTAGGGCCTAGAGCCCAGATACAGAGAATAGAGAGTAATAGCTGACCTGCCTGCCTAGGAGCACTGGGCCAGCTGACAGAGATGATTGGCTGGCTGTAGGAAAAGTAAAAAGCTTCCAGAAAAATAATCCTGGGGAAGGAGGGAAGCTGAGAAGAAAGGAAGTGCAGCAGCTCTGTGCTGAAGCCCTTCCCTGGCTAGGAGAAACAAGGGGTGTGAATTCTGATGTTTTGCTATTGTTTAGTTTGAGGTAGGAAAGGGAGAAGGCTGGCTCCTGGGTCTGGCTGAGAGAGTAACAATCTGCTACACCTGATGGAGAATGTGGGCATTCTAAGTTAACTCTGACAATGAAGATAGCAGCCCTGCTAACATGGCTGGCGGGGCTGAAGCAGCAGCAGGAGTGGCTGTTTCAGCAGCTCCAACTCCAGAAGCAACAGTTGCAGAGGGAAAAGCAGCAGCAACTGCAGCAGTTCCAGAGGGAGTAGCATCAGCAATAACAGGAATTCCTAAAGCATTATTTGGAGTCAAGATGGACCCCCACCTAAATTGGTAAATCACCTGATTCCCAGAGGATAGAGGGTGAAGTACTCACCTGGATGGGAGCTACAGATGACCTGGAAGACTTTCTTGTAATATCTGAGTGGGTCTCAGAGGTTTATCAGTGGCTATAGGACACGTGTTATGAGGATGGCCCCTTTGTTAACTGGGGAGGTGCACGGAACTTACTGGGCCCCAGGTAAAAGATTTGACCTAGGATCATTAGACACATAAAGGTGATATACTAGACTGGTTGGGTCTCACAGAGAAGGCCTATTGCCACACGTTTCAACAGGAGACTTGAGACCCAAATGCATGGACTCGAGTCATGGCTCAGAAATTAAAGGACTTGTGCATCTTCTAGCTAAACTCTGACACATGCTATGTGGAAATAGTTCAACTCATGGCTCTGGAGCAGTTCTGCGCCATCCTCCCAGTAGGAGCCTGTAGGTGGGTATCAGTTGGCACTGGCCAGCTTGGAAGGAGCCATTCAGAAACCAAAGCACTTCATGGGGGTGGAGTTAAGTCTGGCTGGATCTCTTGAAAGGCCAGCAGGTCCCAGGACTGAGTAACCCTGGACTGCAAAGGAAACAGGCAAAGGGATATGCAGCCCCAGTTAAGATATGGGTTGTCCATGGTGTAGGGCTTATAGGCTCCAGCTTTACCCAAACCTCTGTCCATGAACAATTTGTGAACCTGGCAGACACCCTGATAAATTGGGGGGGGAGGGGGCAGGGCAAAATACGGTCTGCAGGCCAGATCCAGCCTATGGAAGGACTTTGTCTGGCCTGTGGAGGGTCTCTCATTCTCATCTGGCCCAGGTGCCATCCAGCCCATGGCACATCCAGCCACTCCCTGGGCGTGCAGCAGGACTGGGTTGGATCAGCAATTGGACTGCCCTTCTAGGCTACACAGGTGGTGGCAGCTCCTTACAGCTGCCACTGCCTTGGCCCTGGTGGGGACCCTCGTGCACAGCCCAAACCCGAGCCCAGCCCACACCCACTCCAGACTCACCTGCTCATGCTGAGCAAGGACAGCAACTGTGGAAGTTGGGCAGAAGCTGCTTCTCAGCACTGGTTAAAAACAGCCCCTCCTTTTCACCACTGTCAGGCCCTTTCAGCTGCAGCTGCCCAGAGCCCACACCTGGGGTTCTATGCAGCTCCTCCACACTGCCTTCCTAGGTGGCCTGGAGGTGGCAGTAATGGTAGCAGAGAGGAGTCACAAGATAGCCTGGGTGCAGGTTCTGGGCAGCTGTAACAAGAAGGGCCCAGCACTGGTAAGAAGGAGGGTTCACTTTTCCCCCATGCAGAGCAGCAGCTTTGGTCTAGCTGCTGCCACTGATTAGTGTGGGTGGGGTAGTCTGGAGCAGGCACAGAGTAGGCCAGGCTGGGGCTGTGTGTGAGGGTCCTGGCTGCTCTGCTCTGGCCGGGGTGAGTGTCTGGAGTGGGCATGGGATGGGATGGGGTCATGGCTGTGGTTGTGAGCTGTTGGCTGTGACTGGAAGGAGCCACAAGGCATGCAGGCTCCAGGATGTTGTGGGGTGAGGTGCAGGCTTGTGCTGACTAGCTCAGGGAGGCATGTGGGCATGTGTGTGTGCATGCATATGTGTGTGGGTACCATGAACACCCCACAATACCTGCACATCTTCCCCCACAAACTGTGGTCTCTGAGCTATTACAGGGATTCTCTCAAACGGGCATTCTCTGAGAAATTTTGACTGTC
Organism: Caiman crocodilus; assembly: GCA_030014935.1. Classification (NCBI taxonomy): domain Eukaryota; kingdom Metazoa; phylum Chordata; order Crocodylia; family Alligatoridae; genus Caiman; species Caiman crocodilus. The sequence continues at coordinate 20,674,059 of JAGPOW010001327.1, forward strand.
CTAGGTATAGTCTTCATATCCTGGTTATTTAAAAAAGTTTAAAGGTCCATTCTGTAAATACTTCAATGTACCATCCCCAAACCAATGAATTAGTCAAAGATTTAATTGGACATTGAAGAGGATGTTTAGACAATTTGTCTTGAAAGAGCCTCAAAAGTGGGACCAGTTATTGCCCTATTTATTGTTCACCATTTGAGAAGTTGAAGCTGAATTCTCCATGGGACTTTTGCCCTTTGAAATATTTTATGGAAGGCATCCCCATAATGTCCTAGATCTCTTACAAGAATCCTGGCAAGCCCAGAGGACAACAGCAGAGGACATAATCCAATATGTTCTGAAGTTATGGGAAAGATTAGACCTGGTAGATGCCCTTGCAAAAGAAAATCTCAGGCCTACACAGTTTGCACAGCAACACAGTATAATAATAATGTCCAGCTCCAGGTTTATCAGCCAGGGGATAAAGATAAAAAACAGACCTTATGATGAAAGATGGAGAGCCATGGGAGTCTTCAGCCTGGAAAAGCAAAGGCTCAGAGGTGATATGGTGGCCATCTACAAGTTTATCAGTTCCACCAGGATCATCAGAGTGCCCCAAGGGATGAAAAGGTTGAATGGTCACAAACTCCTCCATGACCATTTCAGGCTGGAAATAAGGAAGAGCTTCTTTATTGTCTGAGCTCCCAAGGTTTGGAATAGACTACTGCTGGAGGTGGTCCAAGCACCTACTTTGAATGCCTTCAAGAGACATTTGGATGTTTATCTTGCTGGGATCCTATGATTCCTGCTCACTTCTTGCCACTGGGGCAGGGGGCTGGACTCAATGATCCTCTGGGGTCCCTTCCAGCCCTAGTGTCTATGAAATCTATGAAATCTATTACTATTCCCCTCCTCTGAGAGTAAATTGCTGGCTAAGTGAAAAGTCCCTTTTGAGGTGCTGTAAAGAGTAGGCCAGGCAAATTAGGTAGTTTGCTTGGAAGGAAAATAGTGGTGTTGCAGCTATATCATGTAAACTTGCTGAATCCCTGGAGGGCCCAAGAAGCCTACATGTCTCAACATGTTTGCTAGAAGCTGGCCTGGGGATTCTAGATCCCCCACCAGATCCTACGGCTTGCTTCATGCAAGGGAGGCTTTGATCCGCAACTCAGTGGACTGAAGTAAAAGGCCTACTGGAGGATTTTAGAGAAATGATTATGGGTATTCTGGGTAGAAGTGTACTGACCAAACACCAGATTAACTTCAAGCTGGGCTGTGAAATTCAGAAGGAATACTGAGGAATTCCAGCATGGCTGAGGAAAATGGTAAAACAAGAGATTAAGAAGATGTTGGACCTAGTGGTGATAGAGCAATCTCCCAGTGAGTGGAGTAGCCCAGAGTCTGATTACACTGTCCAGGTGGTGCCAAACTCTGATCACACCATCCGATTTGGTATTGGTTTTCATAAAGTCAACACAGTTTCAAAGTGTGATGCATATCCTTTGCTGAGAGTAGATGAAATAGTTGAAGGAATAAGTAATGCAAAATATATAACCACCTTGGACTTAACCAAAGGTATTAGAAAATACCTCTGGACCCAGCATCCCAAGAAATCACAGACTTTGCTACCCCCGGGGACTCTACCACTTTCAAAATCCACTTTTTAGTCTCCACAGGACCCCTGAGACCTTCCGACATGTGACAGACAAAATACTCTGCCCACACCAGATATATATGGCAGTCTATGTGGATAATATAGTAATATTTGCCAACATGTGGGCAGAATACCTCCAGTGTATGAGAGAGGCACTTTGGTCAATACAAGCAGCTGGCCTCATGGCCACACCTGCTAAATGTCACATGGGATGCCTGGAGACTAGATATCTAGGGTATATACTGGGCAAGGAAAAGATCAGGTCCTCTTGGACAAAGTAATGGCCTTGGTGGAATCTCCAGTGCTAGCAACCAAACAGCAGGTGACAGCATTTTTGAGATTAGTGAGCTATTATTGGCAATCCATCTCACACTTTGCTGCCGTCATGGCCCCACCAACTGACATGCACCTCAAAGGATCTGGTTGTCACCCAACTGTGAGGCAGCATTTGGGATAGTAAAACAAGCTATTATATAGTGTGCTAGTCCTGTGCAGCCTCAATTTAACAAAGGAGTTCATATTATAGATGGTTACCCTGGAGTGAAGTTTGGGGGCTGCTCTCTTCTAAGAGGTTGAAAATGGAAAACACCCTATCCTATATCTCAGCAGGAAGCTCTTCCTCTGGGAACAGAAATATGTGGTGATAGAGAAGGAGTGTTTAGCAATTATGTGAGCAGTTGGGACTCTCCATTATTACTTCCTAGGGGCCCATTTTCTTTTGGTCACTGGTCATGCCCCTTTAACATGGCTTCATACTATGCAGGAATCCAACCTCCTGTCCCTTCAGTCTTTTGACTTTTAAATAAGCCACCATCCTGGCACTGCACATGCAAATTCGAACTACTGCTGAGAGGGAGGAGGATGGGTTAAAACAGAAAGAGTGTATCCTGGGCTCCACTCATGGGAGAGGGTGTGTATTTCAAGATGCATGGCTCAGAGACAGGAGCCCAGCTGCATGGGGCTGGGCAGTAATAGCCTGCCTGCCTAGAAGTGCTGGGCCAGCTGACAGGGATGACTGGCTGGTCCTGGAGGGAGTTAAACGCTCCCAGAAAGGAATTTAGGCACTATGACATTGAGACTTACAAAACCTAACTTTTAGGCTTCCAGGCCCCAAATAGAATCCAGCACTTCATATTAGATGTCTAGACCCCCTATTCAGTGCAGAGGGATGTCTCAGAATGGGATCCACAAATGAGAGCAGGCTAACTAGAAAGCTGCCTAGAGATAGATAGCTGAAGCACTCAAAGCAGTATCTCATAACATCATACTAGAATATTAAACAGTGATGTCACATGGGCTGAATAATATAGCAGGGGCTATAACAAGTGTAAGATTAAATAGCAACAGAGAAAGGTTATGTGAATGGATGTAAAATGAGTGTGTATGGATGCATACAAGAGCATTCTTGTGTGTATGTAGTGGTAGTCTATGTATATGATGTTAGATTATGTTGTATACAGGTTTCCCTCACTTTTTGTGGTACATGCATTCCCAGAAAACTGTGCATAACTCAAATTTGCATAAAGGGAGCCCAGTTTATAAGGTAACAAATAGGAATACATTCCCATGGCAGTGAGGGAGGGCAGGAGTGAGGATGGGGCTAGGGAAGGGGCCAGGCAAGGGGTGCAGTGCAGCGCAGTGGCTATAGGCAGGTGATGTCAGCTGCTCCCAGGGCTGCAGCAGGGAACAAAATGGAGGGAACTGTCAGTGCATGTGGGGCATGGCTCTTGCTGCTACATGCACCCTGGGAGGGCTATGGACCTGTGCTGGGCTCTTCTCAGGGGGCGCATGCCCCTGGACCTGCATGCGGGGCAAGAGCAGGCTGCCACTGTGGCCTGGAGTTAGAAGCAGTACCAGACTCTTCCTGGTGCTCAGGGCAGACGGCAGCAGCTCTGGGAGGGCAGGTTGGGGGCTGCCAACTCCCACCCTGAGCACCAGGAAAAGCCCAGTACTGCCACTGGCCCCAGCCCACAGCGGCAACCTGCTCTCAACCCACGTGCAGATCCATGGGCACATACCCCCAGGGAAGAGCCAGGTGCAGCCCCCGAGCCTGCAACCTTTCTGTGGTGCACGTAGTAGCAAGTGCCATGTCCCGGCCCCATGCCCCTCACCCACTGATAGTTCCCTCTGCTTTGCTCCCTGCTGAAGCCCCGGGAGCAGCCAAAGTCACCTGCCTGCAGCTTCTGGGCTGTGCCACGACCCTCCCCCCGCCTCTTTCCCTACAGACTTATCTCACATATAATGAATTTTCCTCGCATATATTGAATTTTTGGGTGTAAAAAAGGGTAATCACATAAGACCAGATTTGCATATACAGAACCTACATAAAGCAAGCGAAACCTGTATTGTTGAACTACAACATCCCATTAATTAAATTTGCAGAAGAAAATAATCTAGGAGGTGATACAAAAGCCCTATTGAGGAAAACGGAAAACTAATAATAAAGGATCTAGGGATTTTAGAAATATGGTCAGGAAATAACACAAATGATAGTCTCCAAGCTGCTTTTGAGACAGCTTATATTGGCCATTTACTGGAGAGTCCAATAGGAACTGTAAATGGAGAGATGATATTTTGAGTATCTTACCCCAGGCATGATGTACCATAGGATTGTGTCAGCATGGGTAGATGAGTCAAAGGGAGCAGTCACACACTTAAAATTAGGCACACACTTAAGTATCTTGCGAAGCTTATTCTAAGAGTGAGACCCAGACAGAGTCCTTAGGTAACCCCAATACAGGGTTAACGATGTGCAAAACAGGTGCCTGGCTCCATGGCGGTGAGCCACAGAAACACAGAATTGTTTCAGAGTCAATGTGGATTTGGGCATCTAGCTTATGGTGCCTGGTTATTTCTGTTTTTTGTCCAATGACTGTCCAATGTAAAATGCTTAAACATCCCTAGATGAAGGATCCAGCACTGTCCCCCAAAATGAGTGTTCTAACCCCTATACTACAGTTAAATTCCCTCTTGCTTTCTCTTCTTCTGGACTCATGACTTGGACTTGAAGTTTTCTAGTTATCAAGCTTCAGCAAGAGGGATGGAAGATGCCCTACCTAGACTACTCTATGTCCTGAGGTTAGGGCACTCTCCTGAATGTGAGAAAAAAGGATTTGAATCTATTTGGGTTGAAAAACTAGGGCCAGAAACAATGTTTCCCACCCCCTGGTAAGTTTTTTAACTATTATGCTATTCTATGAAAGATGAGCACAGGTTCCTCTTGCACTGCCTTTGTCCATGGTTTTGAATGAGAAAAAGTGATTCTGGCTGTAATGTTTCGTAACAAAAACAATGCTCTTGATGTGTTTTAGGTGTGCTCCAAGCATGGCTACTGGACCAGGACTACACACTTTTTTGGTTCATTTTTGTATTCTGACAGAATTAATGGAGGAACATCATAAAACCTAGTATATCAGACCTTGATATGTCTGTGTTGAAACTTAAGGTTAAATGACTCAAAATTTGAGGAGCAAAGTGTCAGTGCTGAATGAATGTAAGTACCTGGGGTCTTGCCCCTTCCCTCAGAGTGAAATGAATTGCCACATCTTCAGTTGGGAAAGATTCTTATACTGAAGTCAAATGGATATGGACTGTGGAAGCTTTGGCCTTCCTCTATGGAAGGGGTCACGGCCCTTTTCTTTGGATCTCTTAGGTGCATTTTAACAACTTTTGCAGTAGCCCTAATCCCCCTGCTTTACCTGTTGCAGTTTAGGGGACGCATGGTGGTTTCAGGTAATAAACCTTGTTGTAGTTGTGTGACAGGATTGCTTGTGTGGTTTCAGGAATACTGTAGCCAAGCACTTTATGGGATGGTTTGTATAGGGACGATCCTCCAGTGAGCATGGGGGTTGACTAGATGACCTTTTGACATTCCTTCCAGCTCTTCTTTTTTATGATTCTGTGACCAAGAGATTTGTACCTGTTGGACTTCCCAAATCAGTGCTTTAACTACCAAGGCACAGCTTAGGCATTATCCACTGCTTTCTCTGTTTCTTTTGAAACTGAGACATTGTCCCATCAGTTTCATCATGAGCAGTGGGGCAACCCCCTCTAATCAGGAATCTCTGGGTTTTAATCCCAGCAGGAGCATTAGCACATCCAATCGAAATCCACAGTCTTGGCTGCAGCCAATACCTAGCACTTCTGAGGAAGGCAAAAACAACCTATGGCCTGCAGTGACAGGAGGAAACCCTTTCCGAGACCCAATGACAATCAGTAAAGCCTGGAAGCATGAGAAAAAGCAAACATCCTCTCCCTGTTCTGCAAACTGAGGATAACACACCACTCCTATATCATGCCCCCTTTCTGTCATCCTTTCCCTTCCATTCACTTCTTTTGTAACTAAGCAGGATTAAAACTCTGCTTTGTTTTTCCATTGTCGAGTACTGGCCTCTGCACAGCTTCTCTTGTAATCTCCCAGCAATCTATGAGTGTAGGATCTTCTTGGTCTCCAACTGTTGCTCTTCACAGTACACTCTAGGCATTGCCACTCCTAGATTTTCCCTAAGCAATGCTTATTCAATGCCTTTTTGAAAATCTTTAGTGAAAGAGATTCTCCAACTTCCTTGTGAAGTCTATTCCATTGTCTCACTGTTCTACAGGCAGACTTTTTTCCTGGTATCCCGTCTAAACGTATCTTGCTACAATTTCAAGCTATTGGTATGCATCCTACTTTCTGCAGCAATGGAGACAAGTTTTCCTTTTTCTTCTTTATCTAAGTCCCTCAGATATTTGAAGATTATTATAATGCCCCCTTTTAATAGCCTTTTCTGCCAATTGAAATATTTTAACCTCTCTTCACATGGCTTGCCTCCTAAGCTTTTTATTATTTTTGTTGTTCACCTCTAGACTGTCTCTAACCTCACAAGTTTTTAAAAAATGTGGAGCCCAAAATGGCACAGACTCTAGATAAGACCTAATGAGCAGTGAGTAAAAAGGAACTATCACATCCTATGTCTTGAGCCTAATGTTTCTACTAATGCAGCTCAAAATGGCATTAATTTTTTTATAAATGCAGTACATTACAGATTCATATTGAGTCTGTGATCCACCAGAACTCCTAGATCTTTTTCCATAGTACTGCCATCAATCCAGTTTTCATCATTTTGATGTGTACGTTTGTTTGTTTTTTCTAAGGTGTAGCACCTTGCATTTATCAGCATTGTACATCATTCTATTGGCTCTATCATAGCTTTCTAATTTATCAAAATCTTTGAATTGCCCTTCTGCCCTCCTGCTTTGAGACCCCCATTGCCAGGCCTGTCAGTACCCTGGGATGAGGTCCGTCAGTACCCTGGAATGAATTTCATCAAGTCCTGGTATGAGGGTACTAGAATCCAGGCCTCATGTTGTCTAATTAGTCTAACCACTCAGATCTTGGGGCGAATACACAGAAGAATTGAGTTTCTCTTTGATTTTTCTTGAACATATGCTTAGGAATACATGTTCATGCCAAAATCAGTACATAACCTACTCTGTATGTACATTTACATATTTTCAGTGAAGAGACAACAAAATCTCAACACATGAGTAGGTGCCAAAAAAACATTTATGTGGCTAAAAAAAGTGTCATTTAGGTGCACAAAGGGAAATGGAATTCTGTTCCTAATAGATTTTGTGGCCACTGCAGCAGGGGTATTTTAAGTAGCTTTTTTTGGACTTAGGTGTCTAAATTCCCTATGCTGGCACTAATGTACAGTTCATATACCATATCATGAACAAACCCACTTGCTTTGTGATTCTAGAAACACAGAAAAGTAGCATAATTGGCAGTGTAAATTGTGGCTGTTCAATTGGGAGCTCACCGACCACTCAGAAGTTGGATAGCCCTGGTATAAATTACATTTTTGAGCAGTAATTCCTAGGAGTACGAGAAGCATGAGAGCAGACTGTGCAGCTGGAGCATGAAGACCAAGTCAGCAACCTGCTTTTTACTGAGCAGCCTGGGACCCTAGTGAGTCAAAGCAAGTGTTTTTGTCATACAGACTTGTCTTCGTAATGAAGTAATCATTGAAAACCAGAGGCACATGTTAGAAAATAGCAGGGAATTTCAACACAATATCATTCTGTGCCTAAATTCAATGCATAATTTACAGCACAGACTATGTATATTTTCCTCCAGCTGCCTCTTACAGGAGCCTCTTCTGACTTTTTGCTTTGAACAGGTTCTCTGACAAAAGAGAACCTTCATTTGTCACGTACAAGAAGATTTTATACTCAAGGTAACTTTAAAAAATTTTCCAACTAGAACAGGAATAGAATTTGCATGCAGTTTCCACTCTACCCAGCTAATATAACACATGAAAAAATGATCCAGGAATCTGCAGGTTTAAGGAAAATTATGAAGAATTCTGAATTTATAATACCCTGTAGGATACCTATTTGTAGTGCTAATCATGTAACTTACCAAATAATATATATATTCAACTAAAATATATTCAACATACAAAATATGTATGTGTATATAAGGCCATGATATTAGAACAAGATGGGAATGAACCTAGGTGGTGTGTCTGAATAGAGCAAAAAGCCTAGTTGCATGTCATAATGTCATAATCACTGGCCCACAGAAATCTGCAAAGACACTAGCAAATTCTCTTGCAATATTGCTCCAAATCTCTGGGCTTCCCTAAATGACACTAGTAACAACAAACCATATTTATTAAATGCTTAGCATTGGAATTCTAGGCTCCTTATATAAAGCAATAATAAATCCTTATAAATCTCATTAAAAGATTAACTTTGTATCACAAGCTTAAAGTGGTTAGAATACTGCCAATGCTGAGCTGCCTGTATGAGAGAATGAAGAACCCCCCAAAAAATTCCTCTAAAAACCATATTGTATAAAACTCCCTTGGTATCTTGTTGAACAAGCTTTTACAAACTTAAGAGCAAATAGCAGTAATTTGAAGATGCTACTGTGCAAATCTGAAATAAGAATTATGGTCAAAATCATGGCACAACAAGCCCTGCCATTCTCAGCTGCAGTTAAATACAGGAGTCATCTGGGGAACTGAGACAGCATAGAAGAGATGTTTAGGGGAATGAAGGAACATAAAAGGAAGAAATACCTTCATAATCTCCCCCTACTCAAAAGTGTTGAACGTGCAAAAAAGACTCAAAATACAAAACATCAGCCCCAAAGCCTTCTGAGTGTGGAAGAAAGAATACTATTAGGGACCATATTATACCATATTTACCTACATCCAAGACAACTTTGAATTTAAGATGACTCCCTCATTAATTAGATTCTATACATGGACAATTATAATTTTTTTGTAATCTTCCTTGTAAAGCATCTAATTAGTGGAAGGTCATCTTAAATTTGTCCTTCCAGTATGCTACAGTGCCAAAGAAAGCAGTGGTGGGGGGAGACGGTGAGGGGCCAAGCCCCTTCCCCTGTCACCCCTGCTTACTTCCCCATCATACACCCCTACTCCCCACAGCTGCATATCCCTTCCCCTGCCAAACAAGCCATTCCAAGCTAGGGAAGGCAGCTCAGCTCTGGCTTCAGCCTGGGACTAGGGGCCAAAATCTGGAGCTAAGCTACTGCTTGCCTTGGGCAGGTACTTGAATCCAAGATAAGACTTTTTTTTCCTCCATGCTGCTTGAGCTAGGGGTGTCTTGCATTCAAATAAATCCAGTACACATTGCCCATGCTTTATGCTGGTTCTGTATGTGCAGATTCACTCTTATGCGATAACCCTTTTTATACTAAAAATGTGTTATATGTGAAGTAAATTCACTCTGATGGGTGAGGTGGAAGTCCACAGTCAACTACTTTGTACAATGCATTGTGGGAGTGACGTGCACCAAAATATAGTCTCCTGTGTAGATCTGTGCTCCTCGCTTGTTGTCTGCAACATGTTTCTGTAGTTGCCATCCCCATTATGATAGTGCCCTGTGCTTGTGTGTACTGTCTGCTATTGGTGAGTACCAAAAGTATCTTGTAAAAGTGGTAGAAATGGCTCTGGGGATCCGTACAGTTGAGGTCTTGAAATGTATCCCTATTTGTTACGTTGTAAAGTGGGTTCCCTTTATGCAAATTTAAGTACGTGCCATTTTTCAGGAATGCATGTTCAGCACAAAGCAAGGGAAATTTGTATGTAAAGTGGTTCTGGCCATGTTCTGAGAAACAGAAAATCCCCCTATTAGAGGAAGAGGAAGAATATGTCATGGATGACATTTCTATTAAAAATGCCCCAGTTGACCTTACAGGAAAGTCTTTTAGGTCCTGTCTACATACAAAAGTAGGACTGTTTGGATAATGTTGGTAGTCTCCCGGCAGACATACAAGTATAATCAAGCTTATAATTGTATAACTTATTTCTGTACAGGAAGGAGAATATGCTATATTAAGATAAAAGCAGTTTTATGCCAGTTTTAGTGTGGTAGGGTACTGATATTACTCTATCCTTTAGCTTTTTAATTAGCATAGCTATACTAATGCAAAACTGTCTGTAAGCTGATGGTGATTCATCGCCAAAGCATTAGCAGTTTGACAGCTGATGTCAACAAAACATCCTTTGTTTTGACTAATCAAAAAACAGCCATGACTTGTTAGCTTCTAGAAAACAAGTATTTTCCACGTAAGCCATGAAACCACTGCACTGCCAATGACACCTAAATGTTGGTCCTAAAAGCCCCAATACGCTGATTACAGAACTCATCATTGCTTCATAACCTGCTGTTACCACTGGTAATGACCATCCTGCCACAGTGTCAACCACTTGCATCTTTACCTCAGGCTGTTCAAAATACATTCCTCAGAGATTATTCCTATACTGTAAATAGTATACGGATAAGGAGAATCACTGCCCCTGTTGTGAAAGGCTTTCTAAACCAACAGGAAAACAGCATGCATAATTATGTTATAAAAATATTCCTTCTGTTCAAGAATGACTTACGATGATGGGAATGTCAGTGTGACCTGCCAGGACTGGCAGCACACTTTGAATCCTGAAGAAGTTCACTATTCAGAACTGACCTCTGAAAAAAGTATAGAGGCAAATAACCCCCTCTTTCCTCACTACCTCCCTCTTCCCCCCGCCCCCCTCAACCTCCCACACATATTCTGGAAGCCAGCAGGTTGTGGTGACTTTTGACATGGCGGGGGAAACAAACAAAGCTGCCCATTCATGGAAGGAAGATATTGAGACAAAACAGTGGTGGGATTTCCCCTGTATGCATCCCCTTCAAATCAAACATCAGTTTTCTTCTTCAGCCATTTGGTTATTGTCCTCAGTTTTCAGATGCTGTTAGTTTTCAGCATTTGAGATGCTGATGGATGGTCCCAGAAGATATTCCTTTCCCTGACATGCATATTTCAGCATCAGTGAATGAAAGAAGCAAATTTTATTTGCAATATATAAAAGCCAGCCTCCAGTCCCTTCTCTCCCATTGTGTTTCTTGAGCTGAGAAGTTTTCTCACTCTCTACATGGATGGAATTAGGTGCTGGAAAAGCAGTGTGCATCGTAGAGTGAGTGATTGGCATGAGGCACAGAGTTACATTAACCATTGTTTTCTTTGTGAAATGTTTGTGGACAGGTTATGATTTCCTCAGATTTATTTACAAAGTTCATGCAGTGATCTGCTACAGACATTTACACTTCACTGCTGTTCCCTTCCACCTGAGAAAGCAAAGAATCCTGTTCAAGTGCCCAAATATTAGTCAGAGAAAAGCTATGTGGCAACTATTTGCAGTTGGAGCAGGCCCTCCTACTTTTTGGTCCAGAAGCCAATAGTGGTTATGATACTCCCAGTAAATAGGAGACCCATGTTTGAGCCACCCTCAGCCTGAGAGGGTTTGAACCCTTTTCTTTTGGACCTCAGCAATATCACCTAACCATTAGACTATGGGTTAGGCAGGGCCAAGAACACCTTGCAGATCTATAGAAGCTGGCTGACTGTGTAGCCAGATATGGAGACTCAAAAGGCTTCCCTGTTTTTTGGACCCTGCTCCATGCTGCATTAGGTTTTGGATAAAATATGTAAGTAGCACTGGGGGCAGAAAGGAGAAGAACCCAGACTTCCCCTCCTCCTTCCTCTCTCCCCTGACACCCTTTCACAAGAGAACCCAGCTCACTGAATTATAGAACAAAGCTCCCTGAACTGTGTTCTCCTAGTGGGCCCATCTACCTTCCTCACTTGGCTGACACTTGGGCCAATTCCATGAACCAAAATTCTAGACAATGCTTAACAACTGGTGAAGTAGGAGATTTGGGTTCAAATCCTCCTGCCCAGCTAGAAGTCTAGAACCTGAGTCTTTAACTTCTTAGGTAAGTGACCCAACTACTAGGTATGGCCTGAGGTATGGGAGAGTTACCTCTGTCAAATGGTTGCTAGTCATGGCTTTTCTGCAAGTAAAGTTTTGGGAATTTAAAAAGGATTATGTACTTTCCCAGGTGGAATAAAGTTGCAAAGGTGTGAAACTAGCCATAGCCTTTTGAGCGTTCTCAGAAAGATGTCTAATTGTTTGGGTAGGAGTATTTAAAATCCACGTGTGGCTCCTAAAGTTAACTAACTTCAGGAGGCTAAGTAGCATTTAGATGCCTAAAGAGAAGCTGAATTTTGGTCATAGTATCTGGCCTAGAAACCTTAAACCACTTCAGATATCCCATAGTCTCTTATGATGGAACCAAAATTTATCTGGGGAACAACATTATCCAAAAACCTGCAGTTAGGGTTCTCTCCTACCCTCTATATAAATTACCAGAAGATGCTAACCTTGAGACTGGAAGCCTTTGTTCACGGAAACAGATACTAAAGGGAAACTTCTTTTGCTCTAGTCCTACAAACCTTCAGCTAGACAGAGGAACTTTAGGAACAAGATAGATGTTCATTATCAATGGCAAATAATATTGTCAATTGCAAAGGTGGTTTTGTTGATTTGGATAAATTTCCATTAAATATCTTGACTAACAGCATCAGACCATGTCAACAAGTCATCTGATCATCCATCAGTTTGGATAGGTTAGAAACAATCCTATCATCCTGACTTGAGCAGGAAGTTGGATTAGATGACATTTGGAGGTTCCTTCCAGGCCTTATAAAATATGTTCTATCCTGTTACTAAACTTTGGCATCATCCAGTCCTATGGTATTACAGTATTGATAAATATGACTATTTCTCCATGTCAGGTGGAGAAAATGACTTTTTCCATAAAGATATATCCCAGTTATGAGCTGGGAGAACAGTTTTGAGGGCTAAAATGACATGAGTTATATGAATGGGTGGCTTAAGCTTGCAAGTATAACCATTTGCTGACTATAAAAGCTGTTTTAAAGTTATTTGGAGTGCCTCTGAAAGCAATGTTATAAGCACACACTGGGCACATCTACATGAGACATGGTACTGCACTGTTGTCTAGTTGCTGTGTAGTAAAACCCCTTAATTTTGTTTAAATTTGCTACCTGTATTTGTAACTATACAGTAATGCATGCATAGACAGGACCTGGCAGAAAATTTGCTCCTGGGTATGCCCAGCCACTTGAGGTCTGCCTCAGGCCAGCCCTAGGGCTGCAGCTCAGGAGCCTCTCCTGTTCCAGGGCTAGGCTGTCTTTCTGGCAGCCCCTGTCTGCAAGCTGTAAAAGCCTTCAGCCATCTTGTGCTCTGGGGCCCATACTACAGGTAGCCTGAGGGCTCTGCACCCCTGGGGAGGCCACACCAAACTGTGCCTGCTTATCTCGAGCCTTGTGCTGCTGTTTGGCCATGCATAGCTTTGCCCCTGCCAGGGTTCTGCTGTCATCCCAGCAGGGTGCTGAGAAGTGCTGCAGGCTGCTGCAGCCCTTGGCCAGCACTGTCAGCTCCCCAGGGCTGCCTGCAGGTGGCAGGGCCAGGGTCATCTGCCTGCTGCATGCCCCCAGCAGTCTGCCCTATGCCTGCAGCTGCTGCAGAGCATAGCCTGTGCCACATGGCTGCCATTCCCTTGCTCTGCCCTTGTGATGGGTGCTGCTAGCAACTGCCCAGGGCTGGCAACAGAGGGACACCTGCACGAGGGTCCAGAGAGCTGGTATGGGACCCAGCAGAATGGTCTTCTCCTTCCCATCCAGGCCTGGGACCACCTGTGTGCGCATGCCTGTGCCTTCCACCTGGGGCCATAACTGGAGATGGGAGGAGATTGGTGACCTTATTGCACTGTGAAGTGCATCAGAGGTGCTGCACCAATTTGAGCAGGGCAGACACTCCAGTACCCACATTTATGAGGCTCTCTCTGGTCGGATGTAGGAGTGAGGGCAAAATTAGTCAGCATGGCAGTGCAACATAAGATCAAGTCCTTGTGGGTGGCCGTGTTTGATCACAATCATTGGTCTGGCCATGCCCACAAGACCATGCCCTTAACGTGACAGCTGACCAGCATTCTAGCACCTTGGGACTCAGGCCATAATTGTGTGATTTATACTCATGGGTGTCTTACCCACCCACCCTGACCCCTCTGGTGACACATCAAGGGGGAGGGACCCTCAGGTGTGCAGTGTTCCATCCCACCCAGCTTCCCAACTGCGTATTTCACCAGTAGCTTGGGGAGCCCTGGTCAGTGCCTGCCTCAGCAGCTGTGTAGCTCCAGGTACCACCATGAGGAATGGCTGGCCATGTCATTACTGGCTGTCAGTAGTGCCAGCTCCTCCTGGGGGACAGTGGGGGTAGGGGGCTGGCTGGGTGCCTGCATGCCAAGTGCTGTGGTTCCAGGACACCAGGTGCATCCTGATGTATTGCTGATTGGGAGGACTGTGCCAAGCCACCAGCCACACCAGCCCCCAGACCTGTGGTAAGACTTGCACTGTGAGGAGGACTCTCCATGCCCCAGCTCACTGCCTGCCCGTGGCCCTGGCCCTGGCCCTGGCCCTGGGCCCTGCCCCCACCCCGACCTCCTACCTGGCTGATCTGCACTCCTTGGCCCTGCGTTCCCCCTCACAGCACATAGGGAGATAGGACACGGTGCCAAACTTTACTGAGCAGCCTTTGCCTCTCCAGATGGTTGGGCACAGGCCTTTCACACCCCAAGGAATCTATCGATGCTGACAGCGATGTCTTCCTTGGTAGTAGGGGGCAAAGACATGCAGGGCTTGCCCCCTGCACTGCTGTAGCTCATGGTCCTGTAGCAGGTATGCAGGTGTGCCCAGGCCACCATAAGTATCAGCAGCAGCAGGGCATAGTGGGTTGGGCACCCCTCAGCATGCACAAACAGCTCATTGTGTACCAGTCAGGGCACATACATCAGAGACACACTCTGGGCACAGCAGCAGTATGGGGCAGAGGTGGGCTGGCCCAAAGACACCTCCTCAGAGAGGATCCCTGCGGGGAGGTCAAAGACATTGCGCTGCCAGGAGTGACCAGGGATAACGGTCACAAGCTGGCAGAGAGTAGGTTTAGATTAGATATTAGGAGGCGCTACTTCACAGTCAGGGCGGCTAG
>JAGPOW010001327.1:20689200-20700115 GCA_030014935.1 Caiman crocodilus
CCCCGGTGCTCTTTCCTGCCAAGGCAGGGGGTCGGACTAGATGATCTGCCCAGGTCCCTTCCGACTCTAGACACTATGATACTATGATACTATGACACAACACAGGCAGCTCCTCATCCCAGTTGTTTGGGTGCCACATGAAACCTGAGTCTGGACCTGCAGGGAGCAAATCAGGAAAGCCAAGGCTGCCATGGAACTCCAACTGGTCACAAATATCAAGGACAATAACAAGTCCTTTTTTAGATATATGGGGAGCTGGAAGAAAAGCATGGGCAACATTGGACCACTGCTAAACCAAAACGGGGAACTGACGACTGACACCCAGGAAAAAGCCAGCTTGTTAAATAGGCACTTTGCGTCAGTCTTTCACAAGTCCCATGGGATGCCCCTGCCCATTACAGGACAGGGACACCTAAGCAAGAGTGGTTCCTTGCCCTCCATCCATGCTGACCTTGTAAAGGAACAGCTTGAGTGGCTGGATACCTTCAAGTCAGCCGGCCCTGACAATTTACACCCCAGCGTACTCAAGGAGCTGGCTAGCATCATAGCTCAGCCCTTGTCATGAATCTTCAAGAGCTCCTGGTGCTCTGGTGAAATGCCTGATGAATGGAAGAAGGCCAATGTGGTGCCTACCCTCTAGAAAGGGAGGAAAGTGGATCTGGCAAACTACAGGCCCATCAGCCTGACCTCTATCCCAGGGAAGGTTTTAGAAAAAATCATCAGTCCAGTTTTGGTAGTGGTGGCTAAGGAATGGGAGGAGACTGCTCAGGCCTGGCAGGACAAGGACCTGACCTAGGAGGAGAAGTGGTGGGCGGAGAACTTGGTGTTTCAGACCAAACTCCTGACCCTGAAGTGGGAGTGTATCTAGGTCCTGCAGGAGCATCACGTTATCCTGGGCTGGGCTGGGCAATGCAGGCTACAGATGATGACCGTCATACTCTAGACACTGTCCTAGGCCTGGCAGTCTTGTTTATGCCCATTGCTGCCTGTCCCCTGTCCACAGCCATACAGGCCCCCTAGCAGCCACCTGCTATCCCACAGCAGGTCATTGCCTGGGCCTGGGAGGAGGTTCTCTGCTGTCTCCTGCTGGTAGGAGCCCCTGGACTGGCCCCAATCCCAAGCTCATTCTCACCTACCTGGGCCCAGGATTGTCATTCACTCCACCAGCTGGAGGGGGAGACACTCACCCCAGAGGAGCACCAGACACCATTGCCCGTAGGCAAGACCCTTTGCACTACAGTCACTGTGGTGTGCAGATCCACGGGGGAACAGCATACGGCCAGGATGCTGGTCATCTGCTCCTGAGCTCTGCACCCTAGATGCCCCCTTTTTTTTAATGTGATGGATGTAAGTAGAATAAAGATTTCTTCTTTGGACGTATGCCTGCAATGAGAGTAGTGCTGGGGCTGGGTAGGGGGTCTATGGGTGGCAGAACAGGTAGGCTAGAACAAGGAGTGATGAAGGCAGTTCCCTAGCCCCTAGTGGGTGTGTGGCTTTCCTGGTGCCTCGATGTGGGAGACCCGCCACTGCTGCTGCCACTGCAGCTCATGCTTCCACTGCCAGGATGCCTCTGCCCACCATGCCTCCTCTGCCCAGGCCTCCCAAACACCTCTCTGTGGCTCTCACAGATATTATGCAGAACACAGGCTGTAACGATGACATAGGGGAGGTTCTCCTTGGTGACCTCAAAACAGGTGGTGAGGGAGTGCCAGTGGCCCTTAGGAGGGCCAAACGCACACTCAACCAGTGTGCAGTTCCAGCACAGGCAGTAATTAAAATGGGCCTGCCAGAGGCCCAGGTGGCTGGTGTAGGGCCTCACATGTCAGGGCAGGAGCCAGTAGACAGAGTCCCTGATGAGTAGGGGGCGGGAGCACAATGGTGCACCGCTGCAGGCCCAGCACTCCTGATGGAAAGAGCCAACTGTGCAGCAGTCCCATCAGGCTGGAGTTCCAAAAGATATAGGCATTATGCGTGCTGCCCACCTAGCCAACACTTGCATAGGCGAATGTGCCCCAGTGGTCCATGATGGCCTGCAGGACCATAGGGTGGAATCCCCTGTGGCTGTAATCTGGCCAGTCTCCACGGGGCAGGCAGGTGACCAATATGTGGGTCCCGTTAAGGGCCCTGATACACAAGGGGAACCCCAGTGCACAGAACTCTGCCACCAGTGCCTGGCAGTCGTGGACATGAAGCACAGCGTGCTCCAGCACATCCTGGAAGGCCTCACATACCTGCAGTATAGCCTTCCTGCAAGTGGTCTTGCCCATGCCAAACAGGTGTCCCAGCTGGCAGGAGTAGCCAGCTTCAGCAGCACAGGGGCCTTGCAGGTGTTGGCAGGGAAGGCTGGGCACATGCCAGTGTCCTGCCACTCCAGGTGGAGCTAGAGCTGCTGGACCAGGTCCCCAAAGGTGGCCCAGGTTAGCCAGAAGGCATCTGCCCTCTGCTTGTCATCTCAGGTCTGCTTTTTTGAATGCAGTGGTTGTTACGGTTGTGCAAAGGGCCTTCATATATATATTACTCTAGCCACAAATATGGGAAAGAGTGCTGCCAGATTGGTAGGCACAAAAAATATTGGAAACATAAAGTAAAACTATATCTGTATCGGCATCAACAGATTCAACAGAAAGTAACTTTAGATTCCAATGTGCAGATTCAACACTGTCACATATCCCACAGCAGCCACTCTCGCTGAGAACCATTTTTGGTATTGCCTTAGTTTACCTCAGTGGTTCTCAGTGGGATGTTCCTGCTTACAGGTATAACTACCCCATGTGACTTCTGCACAGCCGTATCAGGAAGGGTAGTGGCATACATACATGCTGCTCTTGCTTTGGGGCTCTTTGATAACCCTAGAGACTAGCTCAGGCTGTAGACTTCCCCAGTTCAGGCCTTTCCCTCTCCCCTTCCCCATTTTCCTGCTGAAAACTGAGGCATATAGGTACAAGTGTCCCTTGAACTCCTGTTCCTTGCAGCCGCAGGATGGCTAGACTGGAAGGGAATATAAAGAAAACTAGCTTGCCTGTCCTGCTTTAGGCTTATCAAAGAGCTGTAGTGCTGGAGGAATGCATATGTGTCACAGCCCTGTGCAGAGAAGAGTTTTATCTAGCTGCCACTGAGGGGTCTTCCAGCACTACTCCTATTGAGAACCGCTGGTGTACAGTGTAGAGATAGTCACACTAATTTTAAACGAACTAGATTGGATACTAATAGCAGACTAACCATGGCAACAGAGAGATGTCAGTGTGGACAAAGTCACCTTATCCAATACCGAAACTAGTTAGTTGCTTTCATGACTACAGTGTTTACAGGCTATTTGATAAAGCATCTCCACTTTTATTTTTTTTCAGCAGCTCCTCGTTTGGTTAAAAGCCCTGGAAATTTCCCCTGCTATTAAGTGTGAAATAGATTTTCAGATATGCAGGTCTAACCATACTTTTTCTTTCATCTGCCTGATATTTTGGTAGCTGGGCTGGAAAAGCAGGAGGGATGGGAAAAGGGGGAGGAGTTTGCTATCAAGCAGAGGATAATTTCTACCTGTGGCTAGGATCCCCTCTGCTAAAATGTCAAGACTGTTATGGAGGTAATCAAAGCCATTCCAGATTTATCTACTCCAGTGCTTAGTTTTTCTGTAGAAGCTGAACAAAAACCTCTATTATTGGGAGACGGGCTTGTATGTTTCCTCTGAGAATCATAGAACCAGAAATGCATGCAGCAGCTCTTCCTATCTATTTAGAAGTCACCAAGTACTTCATATTTGTGGAGTTAAGCACATTCACTGAAAACTGTAATTAGGAGAAAAGTAACTTTTTAAGAACACAGAGAAAATTGTAGGCAAACCTGTGCTAGTACCACTCAATTATGATTCCCAGTGATCATTTCATCCTTCCCATACCTGGAATGTGATATGATGACACTGCCTCTCTCCTCCCACTAGCATAGCCTGTCAAGGGCACACAACACAAATCTTTTCCTCCAGAAAGCTGTTGTGGCCATGACTGGTAAATAACCTACTGCCCCAGTGTCTGCCAATTTCTAGAGTGCAAGCTTTTTGATTAAAACCTGCAGTGACTTCCCTGCCCCTCCTCAATTCCTCAGCAGGTATGTCTGGTGTCATTAGTGGCTATGCTACATACTAATTAGACAAGAAGGTGAGCTAATAGGCCAGGGCTCCAAACCCAGTCAAGAGGTGTTCAAAGGCCAAGGACTGCTTGTTTTGTTACTGCTTTTCCCTATCAGGATTATAAATTCCTTTGAAATCAGAAGACTAGAGGTGGAAAAATCCACATTTATTCTCAGATCCCCAGTGAACAGCTGATGCCTTTCCTATACTTTCTGATGCTTTTGCAGACAAATGTGCTAGAAAATGATTCCACCAGAAATTACAAATTCATCAGTGAAATGCAACAATGAGAGAGACAGAGAGAGAGAGAGACAAATGTTGACATTTAATCACAGGTGTGAAGAGGGAGTGGTGTCCTTGCTTCATGGGATTTGAGGAGAATTAGTTTTAGGAAGGCCCAGTGCCTTCCTGAACAGGATGGTGCAGTAGATGCTGGGCAGGCTGCATGTTGCTTCCTCTTGTACTTGCCTTTCCCATCTGTCCTGGACACTTTGGAATGCTATAAACTCAAGAAAGTAGGGCCTAAATTCCTATGACTTCAGGGCTGCAAAAGTAAAAGTCTTTACCAACACTGTGCAAATGTGGGGTAGGCCCCTCCCTACCCATGGAAAGACCTGTCAAAGTTAGAGTTTTAGCTGCAGTTTTGCCAAACTTTCCATATTTAGCTCTATCATTCATTTCCTAAAATTCATTATCCCCACATTCCATTTATTT
The DNA here is from genome assembly GCA_030014935.1 of Caiman crocodilus. NCBI lineage: Eukaryota > Metazoa > Chordata > Crocodylia > Alligatoridae > Caiman > Caiman crocodilus. The sequence goes on from JAGPOW010001327.1 coordinate 20,694,035, forward strand.
GTTCTTCTTTGAACTTGTAATTGGAATGAACAGGGCAGATGAGCACAACTCTCCCATTCCATTTGGCAAGTAAGACTGGAGTTAAGAAGAGGCTATTATCATTCCAGTCAGTGGCAGACTTTAATGGGAGTAGCATTAGGCCAAACCAACTCAGGAAAAGTCTGTGGTTTCTTCTGAAAGGCCTACAGGAATCAAATCATCAAATGGAAGACTGAAGTGATAAGCTACTCCTGGGAGAAGGCTGAACATCACCACAATAAACACATGGAGTGAGTCACAAATCAGAATTGGGGCTGTAGGGAATGGAAAGACCATTTTCTTTAAGCCACTACCATTTTTTGCACAATTTTGTTGTTATAAAAAGTGTCATCTTTCATTCTAATTTGGAATGCAGCATGATTTTGAAATCCCTAAATTTACTGTGGCAGGAAATGACCTTTCTTTAGAACAGCTCTAAAGTTCTCTCTAAACACTGTGCTTCAGACTGAGGTGAGGAATGAGGTATCCAGCAGTCACAGAAAAGAGGAAAATGAAATGTTGACAATTTAAAGTGGCTAAATGCCAAAGCAGAACTGGAATTACTGGAACTGGAATTAATGAAACCATACCATTAGCCAAGAAAATAGGATGGGATTAAAAAGGAGAGCACTACTATCTACAATATTCTCAGGAAAGTAAAAAATGAGGCCCCAGGAAGATAAAAACCTGTAAATTTAACTTTATTGTCTTATTAATTACTAGAAGCACCATATCCATCTGCTGTAAGTAACTAAAAGAAAATAAAATGATAAACAATGTTGTAGATGACACAGTTCTGTCAAAAGTAAATCAATGCTAAGCAAAGTTAATTTTTGGGAGAGGATAATAAGCCTGGGTCCCATCTATGCTTTCTCTATTGCTGAATATTTACACCAATGTAGGGAAAGATTAATTGTTAGTTGTGATATTTCAAATTAGCCAGCGCAAATACTATCTACCTAAGGGAATTCTATGGCCTCTGTAATAATAAATCCAAGCTTCCCATAGTCTTTGACATATTTATCCTCCTAGTACTGCTGAGAGGGGAGAAAGTGATATTATTCTCTCCAGATTACACATGAGAAACAGTGACACCAAATAAGTGGTCCAAGGTCACAGTCTGTATTTAACAGTATATATATGCATACTGCAATTACTGTGGATTATTTTCCATTCAATTTTATGTATAGTAAATTTAATCCATAGTGACTATACTTACACAAGACACTAACTACTCAGTACTCCGTGACTACTGCACAGTAGTGTCACATGGCAGAAACTGTGATGTAATGCTACTGTGCAGTAGTCTTAGGCTACTGCACATTCAGCATCATGAAAAAGCCGTTCTTTGGCACTACTGGGCAGTAACTCTGGTTTACTGATCAGTCATTTAGCACTTGTTTGTACAAGTGGGGTAACAAACAATAGATGAAAAACTTACAAAGAAAATATCTAAACATCACAATATATATGCATTATATTTGAGAGTTGTTCTCGATGCATAGTGAATCCACCTCCACTGAAGCCCCTGGATGGATTCATATCTTTATATTTGTTCTTCCCAGCTGAGAGCAAGACACACACCTCTCTGGATGATAGAAAAGTCATTCAAATTCCCCCAAACTTCCTTTATTTCCTGGGACAAGGGACAGACTTGCCACCCTTCGCTAGCAGAAGTGAAAGCTGCTAGTGTTTTCAAAAGAATAGTCCATTTTAGTCAATCAGACTGTGCTCACTTTCACAGTGAGTTCTCTCAGGACACTCCCCTTTGAGTCCCAGCTGCCCCACTGTCTCCAACCTGGTTGCTAAGTTAGTGTTTTCTTCTCTCAAACTCAGTGGTATACTAGCCATGGCTTCCAGCCGCCTTCATTTCACCACCAAACATGCTCAAGAGGGTTCCACCAACTTTCCAAAGATGGACACATTTTAAAAAGTTCCCTTCTGCAGTAAAAGGGAGTTGCAATACTGCTTTCATAGGAGACCTGCCATGATTTCTGTTGCGCAGAAGGTGAAACAATGTGAATTCAGTGGCAAGTTCTCTTTCCTCAAGCATGGTGTTAAGTTAGTACTACCAGAAAAAGTGTTATGATCTGTCCGCTGTGAGACATTTCCACTACTGACAGTTTTGTTCTACACAGTAGAAGAAAATGACTATCTGGTTGGTTGGCTATGAAGAATTTTTTATGGTATAAGTTTGCAAGCACATAAATGCCTATTTATTATTATTACATTTGGATGCAGTGGTCCCAGTCATGGATCAGGGGACTGTCCCTGGTACAATAAGCCTTTTTGCTAAATAATATTTTTCATCTCTCTTTCCAACTCAGGTAGAGCAGGGCAGACCTCAGGTTGAATCTGTTTTCACAAGTTTCCAGAGCAATGAAACTTGATGAAGCAGAAGGTTATGTTATGCATGTATTTTGCACCACTGTCTCCTGGCCCCTGTACTTCTGCTTCAAAGACACACTGTTAAACTCATCTTCCACTGGCTAGGTTTCAGCTCTAGGTTGAATCAAGAGCCAAAAATATTTCTGTCAGCACTGATTTTGAAATTGATGAGCAGAACTGTACAAGGTTTTTTTTTTTTCAAATTCAGGAGAGTCCAAGTGAATTATGTCAGTAGGGAGATATCACTACTTTAGTGCCTTTGTGCCCCAGTATCAGTACAAAGAATATCTAGTAAGATAGCAAGCACCAATTACGAATCTTGACAATACAGTAATAAGTCTGTGATTTCCAGCCATGATCTCAGGGTGCAGACAGATGTGACCTTTTTGACCGATCTGGCCACAGAAAGCAGTCTATATCTATGACCAAACATAAATGTACAGCTGCAGTCTGCTTCAAAGATGGACAATTAGGCAAAAATATGAACCCTCATTGCATGAGGATTCAGATGAAAATGTTTTAAAACAGAGTGCTTTCTGTAACTTGTGGCTGTGCCGCCTGCCAACCTGTCACTGTTTTCAGAAGAGGGGGAGGGAATAGAGGGAGTTTGGTTAGGGGTTTGAGCTCTGCCATTATGTGGGAGGAGGCTGCAGTTCACCCACTCTACCTTCCATCACCAGCTGGGGAACACCTAGAACAAGTTTCCTCTGCTCCCTTTCTCCCATCACGTTCTCAAAGCAGTTCAGGCTCACAGGAAGGAGGGACCATTGCTAGGGGATCCAGCTGCAGGCTTGCAGCCAGCAGCTAGATTTTCTTTCCCCCTGGAACCAACAGTGAAGTTCTGTTTGGTCTGTGGCATTGTTGTAACTTGGAATACTTCCTGCAAAGCGTTCTAAGTTACAGTGGGAAGTTGTACTTCTGACTGCAGCCTCAGTAAGGAAAAACCCAGTAAACCCATTCCTAACATGGAATCTTTGTTGCTAGTCATTGAGCACATCTACACAAGATGCTACTGTACAGTAACTCTGATTACAGCACATTTATTTAGCACTTGTATTAGTGAGCACTAAATAAATGCACAGTAATCAGAGTTACTGTGTAGTAGTGTCAGTGAACATCTTTTAGGTGACACTACTGAGCTGTAGCCTAATAATACTGCACAGAGCATATTAGCATTGTCTGTGCTATGATGTACTACTGGGCAATATTTTTTGGCTACAGTGCACTCAGCATCTTGTGTAGAGTGCCCACTGCATTGTAAGTTAGCAATATCATTTGCCAGCATTTTAACTGTCTGAGGTCAATGAGCTTAAGTCAGATCCATTAGAGGAAATTGTTCATTTACATTTCTTGTATTTACAGTGTTGCTTTCATTTTATTCCAATTTAGCATTCTAGAAACATTATGATTTATGCAACAGACTTTCTTTGATCTGAAACAACTTGCAAGAGCTTTCAAGGTGCCTTGCCTTTTCAGTCTCTGAGTAGGAGTTGAGCAGACAAGTTCTGGGGATGGATGTGCATCTTTTAGTTAGCTGCGACGGCAGTGGCTTTTTTCTGAAAAAACTGCTGGGTAAGTTATTCTGCGTAGGATGAACTTGTGAACCTAAACAAAGAGCTTTCTTAATTTGAGCTGAATTGCCTCTAAAGTTTTACATAAATTGGTTAAACCTAGCTGCAATGTTTGCTTACTGCCTATACCAGGAATAGCAATTTCACAGGGGAGAGGTATTTGTTTTTAATGAAAGCACTCTAAAGAAATTAATCAGGGTCATTCCATACAAAAGCACAGCCAATGCAGGGAAGAGCCAGGAGCAGTCAGTGAAAGTGGCCTACATTAAAATATAGATCTTTGCCTTATCTTGAGAAATGCCTAAGCAGGCTCACCTGAAGAGTCTTTTGTCATCCAAGAGAACAAAAACAACTTCACAGTAATACACAACCATCTCCTTCTAACAGGCTAAAATGATGGAGAAGGCCATAGGATTTCACAGTCCCTGGCATGAAATAAAAGGTTGTGAGAGTCATGGATCCAGCCAATATAAGTTCATGTCTAGACTAGGAAAGTTGGTTGTGTTTAAATTTGTTTTCCACAGTGGTTTGAAAAAACAAACAATGGGAATTAAATGCTAAAATAATCAAGTGTTTTTTTATGAAATAGAAAAAAAAATAAAGTACAACATTTCTGATGAAAACACGATATTTTTAGATCCCAAAGAAACTAAAATACATGTTCAAATCACTTTCTATATGACATCAATTAACATTCAGACTATCAGAACTCATAGATACAACTCCTAGGTATGTCATATACATATATATTTACCCTAGCTGTATGCTGATCCTCACTGGCCACTTCTACATGAGATGCTGACTATGCAGTAGCCCAGGGCTACTGTGCAGTAGTATAGCATGGCAGAAACTGTGATGAGACACTACTGCACAGTAGTCTTTCCAGAGGACATGCTGGGAAGAGTGCAGAAATGGCCCCTGCCTGCAGGCCACAGCTAGCACAGGCAGCCTGCACTCTCCTGTCCTCTGCCCCCTCCCCAAAGGCAAGTATGTATACCGCTTGCTCCTAATTTAAACTAAGCCACTTACAAAAGACAGCATAACTTAGATCAGCAGTTCCCAATCTGTGGTACACGTACCACCAGTGCCATGCGGACAAACTGTCAATGATAAATGTTAACAGATATATTATAATTATTTATATGACAAAAAATTGCTGGTTGTACTTAAAGTTGAACTGAAAATTTGCTGGTGGTACTTAAAGTTGTATCATTTTAAATTGGTGGTGCACAATCTATCAGAATTTGGGAACTGCTGACTTAAATCAGTTCCTGCCCTGACTTTTTAAATGTCGGTACTGAGAAAAATCTATCCATAACTCAATTTTCTGGAAAAATTATAAAAACTCAAACAGGCATTTAGAAGTTAAATGAATTCTTAGCTGACATTGCAGCATCATTTCCAGGAGGGACAAAAATGTGATTATGAAAGATAGGATCTGCTAAACCTGCAGGATTTCTGCTTTCTACAGATTTGTTAGCATAACAAAAAATCCAACAACTGAAGACTCTGAGGTTTTGATCTGTCTTTACTGTACATTTTGTCCCATGTACAAAGAAATCAAGTTAGCAATTCACCATGAGGAGTAAGCATTATAAAAAAAACAATCCTTTCATAGATTCACAGAATCATAGAAGTAGGGTCAGAAGGGACCGTGTAGATCTTCAAGTCCAACCCCCTGCCTGGGCAGGAGGAAAACTGGGCTCAAATGACCAGGTAGGCATCTAGCTGCTTCTTAAAGACCCCCAGGGTAGGAGCCAGCACCACTTCCCTTAGAAGTTGGTTCCAGATTCTAGCCACCCTAACTGTGAAGTAGTTCCTACAGATGTCTAATCCAAACCTACTCTCCAACAATTTGTGGCCATTATTCCTTGTTATCCCAGGGGGCACTAGGGGAAACAAGGTCTCCCCCAAACCCTTCTGGTCCCCCCCTAGTGAGTTTATAGATGGTCACCAGGTCCCCACTCAACCTTCTCTTGTGAAGGCTGCACAGGTTCAGGTCCTGTAGCCTCTCATTATAGGGTCTGCCCTGCTGTCCCTGGATCATGCAGGTGGCCCTCCTCTGGACCCTCTCAATGTTGTCCACATCCCTCTTGAAGTGGGG
>JAGPOW010001327.1:20708136-20731186 GCA_030014935.1 Caiman crocodilus
CTTGACATTCACCGCTCAGTCATGCGATGAGTCCCACCACGTTTCTGTGATCCCCACTATGTCTGGGCTGGTGACAGCTAGGAGGAGGGCGAGTTCCTCATAAGGAATCCACTAAGGATTGGGGTCTGTCCCAGGCAGAGCTTGCACTGGCCAGCACTGTGGGCAGCAAGCAGAGCCTGGCCAAGCACACATGGGGTGAGGGAAGCGGGGATGAAACCCCCCCAGATCCTCCCTGGTCAACTTTCCCCATGGTAAATCATGGCTTGCACCTTGCTCTGCCCCTCGGGGCTGTGGCTGCGGAGAAGGAGGCATCATCCCGGGGCCCCTGTGCCTGGCCCACTCCACACTCACCTACATGGTTCATCTTCCCAGCAGTGGGCAGAGAAGTTGCAGCTGGGGGCTGCCTGGGCTCTTCCCTGTGTGAGCGCGTGGCTTGCACATTCCTGTGTGAGCGCATGGCGCATGGGCTCGCTGCGTCACCTCTGCTTCCTCCGCCTCCTCCTCCTCCCTCCCCGGCAAAAGAAGTCCCCTTTTTATTCTTTCCTGGCTCTGAACTGAGTCCTTTAAGCCCCACGCTGGGGGCGGTCCACACTGCATTGGTGGGGAAGGGGTGGCACGGTGTGGTCCACTGTGGGGATGAGCAGGCGGGTGTGAAAAATGGCTGCCCAGCTATCAGCAGGGCCATGTCCCCAGGCGGGATGCTGAGGAGCCCACACAGGGGTGACACATGCATGCATGCACTCATGAGGAGGAAGAACAAGGTCACACTCACACCTTCCTCCTCCTCCTCCATGGGAGCAGGGGACGAGGAGGGAGGCAGGCTGCATGCACTTGGCCATGTTTGAAGACTGGGCTTCTTGTGCCTGATGGAGCTGGGCAGCGTTCTGATGAAGTGCTGCTTCTCCTCCTCCTTGCTGCTGCTGCTGGAGGCCAACAGCCAGCTGCTCCTCCCTGGCTTCCTCTACCTGGTGCTGTATGCCCAGGTGTCCCAGGGCAAGCCTGCATTATGCTTCTTTCATTCATTGAGGAGTAGAAGCTAAAGTGTTTATTTTAGTCAAGTGTTTGGTATTATTTCATTCTTGCTTTTATATTGTTTTTATTTTGGATTTTAAACCACATTTCCAGACCCATTTCACTGTCCCTTCCTGCAACTTCATTGGTGTCAAAGGTCATGTGACATCACTTCCTGATGTGATACCACTTTCTGTGAGGTCTTTGAATATGGCTCGCTGGCCCACTGGGTGATAAAAAGTTTGTGATCTGGCCCCACATTCAAAAAGGTTGGACACCCCTGTCCAAGGCAGGGACAAGAAGGAGCTCCAGAGATACTTCTGCCTGCTCCAGCTGGGCTCTGTGGGGAGCTGGGCTCAACCTGGAACAATGGCACATGGGGTCTGTTCATGCACATGACAGCAAGCTCATTTTTCCTCAGAGAAATCTGACCTGTTTCTTTGCTGGGTTTCATAGCTTCTTGACTCTTTTCTTTTCTCCATAGAAAGGCAGGAGTGGGGAGCTTATCAGGCTTTCACTTCATTATGTGTTATGTTCTACTTCAGTCACTGACACTTAGACCTTTGAAGCAGGGACCTGTGAGTTGACCTGGTACAACAATAACCATGAGATCCTAGCTCCTGAGAGGGGCTCCTAGTGGTGACTTCAGGATTATTATTATTTGCATACTACCATATGCAACTCGTAGTGGGGTACAGGGTGGGCACATGCTCCCCATGAAACTGGCTGCCGCCAAAGTCGCCACTGGCTTCTGCAGACAGTCATTGCCCACATCTGTCCCACGTCACTGTTGACGTGACCGATGGTGGCTGTGGGCGGTCCTCACTCGCCACTGCCGACACTGCGGGCAGCGGCTGCGGGTGGTCTCTGCTCGTTGCTATGGTGCCCTCCCCAGTCATGGGAGGCACCAGTTGTTCATGCATACTACTACTACTGATGCTTCCCCTACTGCTAATACCATTATAAAGAACCATTGGTATTATTAAACCTGGCCCCCCACCACACACCAGTCTCTCCTTCCTCAGCCAGGCAACTGAGGAAATTCACAAAGGTCCCCCTTTTGACATGTTTAGGATGAAGCTGTTTGGTAACCCCCAGTGGGAAAATGGAAGGAGGAGGCTATTTTAAAAAGTGGGTATCTATTAATTATCCCAATGCACTTTATTTAAGAAGTGGCTCTTCTTGGCACTCTAAGGGCTTCCTTACTTTGTCCTCTGGAAAGATCTTTTATGGAAAACATCCCAGCAAGAACAAACACCTTTCCAGATGGAGACAGGTTTCCCACTTTGCCTGTGAGGGGGCACTCCAGGCCCCACATTTCTCATGCCTCCACCACAGAGTTATCATCAGCTATTGCAGCTTCTGCCTTGCAGGGCAGCTTGTAAGAAGGAAACAAAACCCATCTGCTACTGAGAGCAGGAATGGTGGATTAGCAAAAGGAGCAGGAGAAAGAAATCTTTTACATTCTACAGTAGACACAGGACAGAAGTGTCAAAGCTGGTTTACAGACTTCCCAGGTTATCTACAGATACAAAAATGGGCATTGATGGTGGTGCTGTAGGAAGTGTTCAGGTGGACCAGGCCCAGAGAGTTATAATCAGACACCAGGATGTGTTACTGTGTCTTGGAAGAAGGCACCATGTAAGGCTCACACAGCAGTACTGTGTTGATGCTGCTGGACCCCGAACAGGGCCTGCGGCATATTCTCTGCAGAGGAGTGAACGGAGCTGACCATCTCAGCAATACTATGAGTTTCCCCACTGGGGTGATTTCTTATCCAAGGTCATGAAGGCTTGGAACCTCTGGAAAGAGACATGCTGTTTGGGGTTAATACACTCCCTTTTCTTGGGACAGTGGGGGACAGACATTGAAGTGATTTCCATTTACCCCTTTTGCTCTCACACCAGGTAAAAAACATTTCAAGGAATTCATTAAAATTGCTCCCTTGAAAATACAAATGGCCTTGCCTGATATAAGGGCATCACTGAGGCAATTTTCTTGAGTTTCAACAGAATGTATGTGGGTTTCATATGGAAAATATTTGGAGCAGGTGAAGGAGAAGGGAACACACCCACTGCTGTTGCTGTCTCTAGCACAGACTGACTCTATGTACAATCTGGCCAGAACAGGGCACAAGCATCTCTGGGGCCCCTTCATCTCTGGGTCTGCTGGGGAAAGTGATAGCAGTGGGCAGAAAATGGCAGGGAAGGGAGGGGAAGCACCATGCATCTGAACAAGGAGGGGAAGGGAGCAGGAAGGGAAGATTTGTATCTGCTTGAAAGACTTAAAAAGAGGTTCCCTCATGTTGCTCCTGTGGTGTGATATGCCCACTATTGTGAGGGAGGAGGCTGAGAGCTGTAGCGCATCCACCCCTGCAACTCAGGTCACTGCTCATGCACTCTGCTTTCCAAAATCTGGATCTACCAATGTAACTCCCTCAACTTTCTTATCAGACTCATAATAGTCCTCCAACTTATATCAGTTGGGAGGCTACTCATACATACGGTCTCAGAATCACAAAATCATAGAAAAGTAGGACTGGAAGGGACCTTCAGAGGTTAGCCAACCCCCTGACCAAAGCAGGATCATGCCTATCCAAGCCATCTAGTAATAAAATCCATTGCTATTTTTATTTTACCAATACTGTACAGTCCATCCTGACACAACACAAAACATAACGCTCAAATCTGCCACAGGTAAAGCAGGGGAACTGCTTAAGTTTTTAAAAATACACTGAAGACACCTCAGGAAGAGGGCCATGATCCACGCTACAGAAGATGGCAAAAACCCTCATAAGTCCATACTAATCTGATGGTGTGGTGGGGTAAAATTCCTTCCTAACCCCAAATATGGCGATCAGTCTGACCCTGAACAGCCAGGCAAAACTCTCTATCCAAGTTTAAATTCACCAGGAGCACTGGCACATCTTAAATCCCAATCTCCAGCCTTGGCTGCAGCCAAAACCCAATGCCTCTGAGGAAGGCCTGAAAAAAAACACTGATACTTATAGCAGCTGTGGAGGGCAGGATCTGGTGCAGTTGGGCGGGTGGGGAGGGTGCCTTCTAAAGCTCAGAAGCATAGGAAATATTTATAACAGAACATAGGCACAGCTAGGCCTAGATGATCCTTGACCAGTGGATGGCTGACCTCTTCTTGAACAGCCCTAAAGATGGAAAGTCCACAACTTCCATGAACAATCTATTCTATTGGTTCAGTGTTCTAACAGTGAAGAAGTTTTTTTCCTGATATCCAATCTAATTAGCAGCCCTCTGGTTCTGCTGCTTGCAATGCTGTAGCCTGCTCTCTAGCATGCAGATTTTCTTTGCAGTTTTGCTCACTTTTTTGTGCATTGCACACTATGTCAACCACCTGCAGGTTTGCAGCACCCTCTAAGAAACAAGGGTTAGGAATTCCTATTTTGTTAAAGTGTGTGTGTGCGCGTGCATGTGTGCGTGCGTGTGTGTGTCTTCTCCAGACTGTGGAATAAACTCCCTCCAGAGGTGATGCAGTCACCTACCCTGGAGGTTTTCGAGAGGAGACTAGACAGTCACCTTGATGGGATCAGCTAACCCTTGTTGTCTTTCTGCTTAGAGGTGGGGAGGTGGACCTGATTATCTGCAAGGTCCCTTCATAACAATATGAATCTATGAATTACATATCTATGAACTTCCTTATTGACAAAGTTCAGAGTGGGGGCTAAGCTGGTTGAACAGCAACATGGTAATGGAAGAGATTGAGTGTTGATAGGTAAAAGGGAATGCATATTATAAAAAACAGTTTGAAATATTAATGTTAGGTTATAAATAAACTATTTCCTTGGTGGGGGAGGATAGAACTGGTGACACTGAGAGTTCAGTGTCACTATTGGAACAAAGATCTTAGCAGAATTCAAGAAACGATTTTATTAACCCCCCCATAAGTAATTGATGTGTCAGCTGCAAATTTTTTCAGTCAAGTCATGTATGTATAGAAATAAAATTTCTGTCTCCTCAGTGGTGAAAAACAGGGTTTATTAGATCTGTAACTACATTGCCTCTTGGAATGTGAGAAAACTATCAATATATGAAATTCAGACACTTCCCATAAAGGCTTTCAGGAGATGTATGATAAAGGTGTATCATAAAGGAGGTGTATGATACTGACATTGTTTCATTAAAAAAAAGCATAATTTATTCCAGTTCTAGAAATAGTAGCAGCCCATGAAACTTGTACTTAAATCAATAAACCTTGATAGTCACCTCAATAGTAGTCAAAGCTTATACCATTGCTGCATTACCCAGAGGTCACTAATCTTAAAAGTCTAGCATACTATTATACAGTCACATCTTAAATCAAATGAATTACTGCAGGAATATGTGCCATGCCATGGAAAGCATTGTAATCTAGTGAATAGGGCTGATGATTCTATTTCCAGCTCTGCTTCTAGACTAGTGTTCATTATAGAGCACTGTTTCCCTGCCCTCCCCTTGCCTGTCTTGCCCATTTAGTTTGTAAGATCACTATGAAAGAACAGCTTTCATAATATGCTTGTGCAGCATCCAGCTTAGCTGTGGATTAAAAATTATATAAAGAATAGCATACACCGTGTATTGAATTGTATCATAGTACTTAGGGTCAGAAGGGTCCTAAACAGATCATTAGGTCCAACCCCTTCCCCAGGCAGGAACAGGTGCCGGGATCACATTACCCCAACCAAATATCTGTCCAGTCTCCTCTTGAAGACCCCCAAGGTAGGAAAGAGAAACACCTCACTTGGGAGTCCATTCCAGAGCCTGGCAGTCCTAACCATCTTCTTCTGTTGGCTTTAAATAAATTGCATTTCCATTTTTGTCTTTTAAATTAACTGTTATTCATACTCCTGTACCTAGGATAAAATCTCACAGGCCTTACAAAGAACTGAATTTGTACTTTCTTGAAGCCTATAACCTTAGTGTGAAGCTTTGGGGATGATCATGGTAGCAAATATCAGGCCCCAGGGGTGACTGGTGGCCACTCAGTTTCAGCTTCACCGTGGTTCTCTGGATGCCCTCCTCATGTTTCCACCTGCCATGCCTTGATGTAAATATTTAATTTGGAAAAGAGAGGCTGCCCAGAGGTCCCAGAATGAGCCCTCGCCCTCTAACAGGCTGTGTTATAGTGCATTAATCACCTTAAGAGATAATTTGGTGGCCTTTGCGCTCCCATTTAGCCATGTCTATGCCTTGCAGATGTTACTGTCCAGTTGATCTCCCTTGTAGGTGTCTTGGCCTTCTCAGCTTTCATCCCTTTTCTCTCGCTAGGATTTCTAGCCTAGACTCACTGTGTTAGACTTGGCTTCTGGGCTTCAGTCCTTGCCTCTGCACTCTCCCAGGCATGTTTTGCCTGCTTTGGCTCTGAGCTTACTGGCTCAGTCTTCACACTGCTCTGGGCACTGAACTTAATGGCCTTGTCTTTCTGCCCTGCTTTGGCAATTGGGCTCTCTGGCCCTTTCTTTGCCCTGGGCACTGGGCTCAATGGCCCAGTCTCCTCCTGGGCACTGGGCTCAATGGCTTTATCTCCAACCTGCTCTCTGGCTTCTGAGATTTCCAGCACCCCTTTATAATCCCAACACAGACCTCCAATATAAACTATAGCAAAATATATGCCCATTGGCTATAACACAAACTAGCCTCACACAGGGTTCAAACATAACCCCACAGTGCTGGCTGTACCACTAGGCTTACCCCCAACCTGTGCTGTATTCCTTGCAAGTTAGCAGCATTCTACTTGCATTACACCCAGGTTGGCCAGGTGTTTCTCTGCAACCCTCCTTTCATGAAGCTCCTTCCACAGCAGTCTCCAGGCCAGACTGCTTGCCTAGGTTCAGACCTGGGCTTATATGTTCCCTCAGCCCTCCTCCATTCTGGTCAGATAACTTCCCCAAGCTGGTTGCAGGTGTGGCTTTACCTTCATGGACCACTTACTGCCTAGGCAGTACACGACCCCTGTTTAGCTGCCTTGGCTCTAGCTGAGGCAGTTTCTCCCCTTAAAGTAACAGCGGCCCTAAGCTCTCTGTTACAGTTATCAACACAGGTACAAAGCTGATGGCATTAAAAAAAAATCATTGAAATGCTTTGACATTTCAGTTCTATTCAAAGGAGAAACAATAGGGTTTATTTTTATAGGGCTGTCTTCATAGAAAGTGTTAATATCTCTCCAATCGAAAAATCTTTGAGAGAGAATCTTTGTGCTTTGTACAGAATGCAAAGCAAAGGGATGGCATAGAAATAAAAGAGGAATAAAATGCTTACTTCACAATTGACAGTTTAGGATGAGATTACACATTACAATTAGACCTTGTTAAGGGCACTTAAAATGTGAATAATAACATGTTCAAGCTCATTAACAAGTGCTAAAACCCTCTGAGAATTTTAAAGTTACCCAGTTCAGGCAAGGATTATCTGAGCTGTGCTAGCCTGTTCAACTTAGTATAACTTCTGACTGGTTCAGAGATAAAACAACCAATTTGTGGTCCTCTAGCATCCCAGGAAGAACCATTTCCCAGTGGACCAGCAATCCTCCTGGATTCTCATGCCCTGACAGTGACAGGCCAGACAGTGGAGCAGTGGCTGGTGAGAGGAAAGGGGAGAAGTAGGGAATAGGGGTGAGGAGCTGCTGGGCTGCAGGAGGTCCAGTGGGGCTTGCATGCTTGCAAGTATGCACATACACACATCCATACATAGACTTGTCTTTATCTGCCATCACCACTGCGCAACACAGCTGGGGCAGTGACAGCAGGGGTCCTGTCTTTGACTGCATGGGGCCACCCTGGGCCTGAGAGCACAAAGGAAGGCCCTCCCATTACTGCATAAGCAGTTGTGGGGGGTTGTGGAGCATGTGTGCACCACTGACTGTCACCACTCCCAGCAGCAGCAATAAGTTGGGTACTCCCTGCACACTCCTGAGCTCTATGCAGCCCTGTGCGGTCAGAGACAGCATCTGCTGCTGCTGCTGCCACTCCAATTCCCTAACTATGCTACTTGGTAGTGATAGTAGCCAAACGCAAATCTCAGAATAAGACTATATGTGCACTTGTGGCTGGGACTGGGTGCATTGCTGCTAGAGAGTGGCGTGAACAGAACAGGCATGGAGCAGACTTGTTAGTTCCTTGCCATGCCCTTGTTTATCAACTCTCTAGCGGAAGGTCAGAGCTGTGCACATTGTAGATTTTAACCCTGATTGTGCAACTGCAGGCACATCTACAAAAGACACTGACTGTGCAGTAGCCCAATACGACTGTGCAGTAGCTCATGGCAAAAGCCATGATGTGAAGCTACTGCACAGTCGTATTAGGCTACTGCACAGTAGCATCACAAAAAAGGTGTTTGCCAGCGCTACTGCACAGTAACTTGGGTTACTGAACATTTATTTAGTATTTGTTTATACATAAATAAATGCACAGTAACCACTGAACAGTGTCATGTAGACACGGTCTGCTTGTACTAACTTTAATAATGATTTAGCATTCCTTAGAGTTAGCAAATGTGCATCATAAAGTATTAGCACACCCTTAGAGACAATAGTAGATTAAAATAAGCAAAAAAGCTTTCAAGGCTGACTCTGCTAAAGGCAAACTGGTCAAGCAGTCTCTAACAGTATTCACATAACACTTTATACTTTCCCAGATGAGTAAAGCTGTACTAACTGTAAAGGAGTGGAGAAGAAGACTAGGAGGTCTTTATGCTAAATAGCACTCTGGGTTCCTGCGTTAAATCAGCCATCACGGATGAAAGGTGGCAGAAAGGTCATTTGAGCCTAGAAACATGTAGATAGGGCTGGCAGAAAACTTTCCTTTAAAAATGTATTTATGTATAACTTACAAATTTTTCACAAATGGGTTTCTTCTGAAGAAAACGTCCCTTCTATTTGGAAGTGCTTTTAATGTTAATTTGAAAAACAAAAACTTTGGGGCTGAGAAATTAATTTTTTTTTGCTTTTCAGTCCAAATGATTTGCTTTTCAATTTTTCAATAAAAAGTCAATATTTTACACAAAGAAAAAGGCCCTGTTTTCCAAGGAGCTCAATGTGCAATAGAAAAATGTCATCAACAGAAATCAAAATGCTTCAAAGCTTGCTTGTGTAAACTGGATAAGCTAAACAGCTTTTCTAGTTTTCACAAGGGGACTTACAAGGACACAGACTTGCCATAGCAACAGAGCAACAGCTGGAGGGAATAATTCTACTAGACAATATTTAATGCACATGGATTTCATGTGTTAGTATGTTTCAGGAGAGTTAAAACTATGGGACATATGTGCAAAGTTGGCTATTTGTGAAAAGTTGACTGTTTTCTAAGAAAGAGCACAATACATGATTATTAGCAATAATAATGTTAGCAATAATCATGTACTGTGCTGTTTCTTAGAAAATAGTCACTTGTGTAAAGTCTATCAAGCCAGCTTTCTGTTTTTAGCCTTTGAGATTAGAGGTATGTGCACTAAGGCCTGCTGTGTGGGTGTGCACATGGAGTGGGAGGCCAAAAGCAGACAGTTAGCTTGATGCAAGACATTTTGGTCTATAACTTGTATCAATACTGGTTGAGACAGTGGGTTACATAGAGCTTGTATCACACACAATTGTTTTGTGGCAAAGTGTTAATAATTTGGATAATTCACAGGTCCTTTATGTGTGATGGTAGGCTTAGAATAATAGAATCTTAGAAAATTAGGGGTGGAAGGGATCTCAGGGAGTCATCTAGTCTAACTATGTGCTCAAAGCAAGACACCAACTGTATCACCCCAGGCAAGGCCTTGTCTAGATGGGTCTTAAAAACCTCTTTTCAGTCTGTGGTTTGGTGTGGGACAACATTTCACATGTGAACTTAGCTCACTGTCTGTTCTTAGCCAGAATGAATGGTTAGGGCTTCTCTCTCTCAGTAGCAGTCTCAGGTTTACCTTGGAGGTGGTATAGACATCTCCTTACTGCACAGGAGATTCCAGGTAGCTTGGCATTCTTTCAAATTCACTGCATGTTAGAGCTTCAGGGTTCTAGGGCACCCGGGGGTGTTGCCAGATCCTCTGAATGGTGCCAGCAGGTGTGAGGAGATAAGCAAAGTAGAGAAATGCAGGTTTAGTCTTTTCTCCTACTTCCCAGCTCATCTGCAAGGGGTTAAGCACTCTAATATGTAAAATCATTTTTTAAATTGGGTGTTACTCAATTTACAAAAGTTATGGATGGTATCTTGAGTTCAAAAAGGTTGAGAACTACTACTGTATGTGAAGAGCAGGGCCATCCCTGTGGGGAGGGGAACAGGGGTGACTGCCTCAGGCTTCACACTTTGAAGGGTCCCACAGAGCTAGGCAGAGAGGATCGTGGTCTCTCCTGCACGGCTGGATTAGTGCTGGTCACTCTGTAATGCCACTGGCACTGATTTCACATTCAGAAGCTTGCCACCCCCTTTTCCCCCCACCACCACTGCCACCAGCTTCTTCATGTTTGGGCCCCACACAGGCTGTTTTGCCCAGAGCCCCGCACCCTGCCAAGGTCATCTCTGGTGAAGAGCATTTAATTTTGGAGTTGGTGTGGAGTAATGAGTGTGCTGTTACCCCCTAGTTTAATTTAGTGCATGTTAATCTTCCTATACAGACAAGTCAGTATGCAATTTTCTTACTGCTTGCTTTAATTTTCCAAAATCTTGTGGTTACTTTAGCTTGATGTTAGGATATACATTGATTATTAATGGGCACACCTACACATGTAATTAATACAAAGCAATAAACTCTTAAGCCGTTTGAACATGTGCCCAGAAGCAATAAACAGTGAGGCAATAAACTCCAGAGTTAATTTCTGCTTGAACGTGAACCTAGGAAAGCAACATGTTGAACTGGGTCAGAGCAGCCCCAACTGGCAGGGCACCCAGAGGTTCAGCTCCCCCTGGCTCAGTGTGCTGCAGAAGGGCTAGCTGGGACATGAGGGTGCTTCAGTGTGGGGCCAGCTGACAGGCAGCCCATACACTCGAAGCACCCTTGTGCCCTAGCCAGCCAGGGCAGCATCTACATGTGAAATGCTGTAGAGTTTTTTACTCCATACTAGTAAATACAGGTACTATCCCACTGTGAAGTAAATTAGTTTTCTCCAGCCTAATAGAGGTGCATGTATAGATGCCAAAACATCTACTGCATAGCTAATTAGCCTACTGTGAAGTAAATGTCTCAAGTAAACATGCCAAGTTATCACAAGGTGCTGAGTCTTTAATTGTAATGATTCTGCGCAACACGTTTTTCTGTTATACTACCTTACCTGGGGGCTGAGGTGGTGTGGGTGCTAAGGTGCACAGTTGTTAATCCAGAGGTCACAAGGTCAGGACCATAGCACAAGTGCCCATGGTGTGGCCTTGTCAGATTCTGCTAAAGATCTTCCTTCAATAAAGACATGAGAAAGCAAGAAAGGCAAGTCCGTATTGGGAGGCATGTCCATATGGGCAAACTTACTTTCATTTTGATGTGATAGTTACAACCTCAATACACATTTCCCAGGATCAGTTGGGTAACTGTTGATGCATGGAGGTATATACATTTCATAGAACATTAATCACATAATTTTTGCACTCACTACTACCCCATCTAGTCTTGCACTCACTACTGCCCTCATCCCCACCCCTGGAACTCAATGCCTGCTCCTTAGCAAGCTAACATGTGTGACTCAGTGAGATAAGCACTTCACTGGCAAGGGACCCTGGGTTCTAGACTAACCTCTTGCCGCTCACAGAGTGGAAACTTCACAGTAGCTCAGTTTCAAGAGCAGTGCTGAAGAAGTGATTGGATAATGTATTTCCTTTGGTATGGTGGCTGTAGCACTGTGCTAGAAAGTAAGAGTTCTAAATTTAAACCCCAACTGGATGAAGGAGGCCTAAAGTCCAGGTCCTGTTCCTTTTGCTATCCACTGGGGGAAAATATGATAAGACTTCCGACCTCCTACCCTCATCCCCCAAAGGTCTTTGCTAGGGTACAGCCTTATAATGTACTAGCAAATTGCCTGTCAGGAGTGATGGGCAGGGCCAGAGGCCTGCGTACACCTCCTACCCCTGATCAGGGCCAAGCATGCTCCCCAGGTCCCCCCCACCCAGCTGCTTCGGGCCAGGTCAGAGTCCAGGTCCAGGTCCAGGTCCACAGCCCCCTCTGCCCTGCTGCTTTGGGCCAGAGCCAAGGCCAAGGCTAATCCCCTCCTCCCCTCTGCCATTTCAGGCCAGGCTAGGCCATGGCTGCTCCCCTCTCCTCCCCACCACTTTGGGCCAAACTAGGGCCAAAGCCAGGCCTGACTTCCCTCATCTTCCCCCTGAGCTATTTCTCCTCTCCCCACTGCCATTTTGGGCCAGGGCCACGGCCACTCTGGCCCTACCCCTTCCCCCTGCCACTTTGGCTGGAGCTGGGGCCTTCCCGCCCCCCACCCCTCCATCTGTTGCTGCTGTCATAGGAAGCAAGGCCATCAGAGAGCTGGCTTTGCCCTCCCACTCTGGTGTCACCATCATGGTGGCGCAGCCGCCACCTCCTGCCTAAATATTCACACTCTGATTGGTTGTTTCAGACAAAGGCTGAAGTGCGACTAAAGCATTATGGACAGACAAAGGCTTTTATAATATGAGAATGTTCAGGTTTGGAACTATGAACTTATTCAACCAGAGTACGGCTTACAGTCCGTGCTCAGTAGCCACACATATGCACACCATTTGGACATTTATGCTACATATGGAATAGGACTATAAACTGTGCATAAGTGGGAAAAAAGGCAATTACTTGGCTGAGCAAATGCTATTTAGGAGCATAAAGGGAAAGAGATTCTGCCCCATTCTTCCATAGCACTTTCTTTTTTCCTTATTCTAGAAAATATTTTGACTAGAGGTACATTGATACATCGGTCTAATATCGGATCAGTACTGATATAAAGAAAATTTGCTGTATTCAATATTGGCCCAATGGGGCCAATAAATTGGCTGATAAATGGCTGTGCTGCATGCAGCCACAGTGCAGCACATAATGACAGTGGAGCAGAGCCCAGCACCTTGGAGAGCTGCCTCCAGCTAGTAAGTCTGGTGTGGTAGAAGAGGAGGGGGGAGGGAAGAGGTGTAGTGGGGAGCAGATCAATGCTTCTGCCCCCATGCTGATGGAGGGGGCAGGGCCATGTGTTGCCCAGATGGGATGGGGGGCGGGCAGAGCTGTGGCTTGCACCCTGGGAAGGCAGGGGTGTGTATGTGCCCTCCGGATCTGCATGGGTTAGGGCAGGTTTGGGTGGGCTGCAGCCAGGGTTGTACAGGGCTCTTTTTGGTGGGGGCTGGGCTTGGAGCAGGTGCTGGTGATGCTGGAAGCATGCTGCACCTGCCCCAAATTTTGCCGCTCTTCTGTACCCAGAATGGCTGCCACCAGCTGCAGCCTTGGCTCTTCCCAGTGACTAAGTGGAGGCAGGGTGTTGAGCCAGGGTTGGTGGCAAAACTTGGGGTGGA
Source organism: Caiman crocodilus (assembly GCA_030014935.1). Classification (NCBI taxonomy): domain Eukaryota; kingdom Metazoa; phylum Chordata; order Crocodylia; family Alligatoridae; genus Caiman; species Caiman crocodilus. Next base: position 20,721,602 of record JAGPOW010001327.1, read on the forward strand.
TGCAAAATCCTCTCAGTGCTCTCCCAGGGTGCAAGCAGTGGCAGGAGCTGTCCTCTCCCCACCAAGTTCCCTCTGCTCCTGAGATTCAGAGGCTTGATCCTGTGGGACAGCTGCAAATGAGGGAATTCTGGGTTCCTTGCTTGCAGGTACATGCCCTAGGAATCCCTTGCAGGAGGATTCCTAGGGTATGCATCTGTAGCTGCAGAACTTAGAGGTATGAAGACTAGAAGAGAGCCTATGTTGTGCTTATCTTCAAGAAGCAGAAGAGATAGGACCTGGGCAACTATAGGCCAATTGTAGGGGAGACAGCTGCCCTTGCAGCTCATACAGCTTCCCTGCCACATCGGGGCTTGGCCAGGGGGCAGGGGTGGAGCAGCTGGCTGGGGCACAGTGTACCTTGAGACAGGGGAGCAGGCAGAGTCCTCACACTGAGATGTCACATGAATCCCCCATGCTGAGGCACCCTGCAACCCAGCTAGCTGTGGAGCAAAAGGCTGGAGCTCAGTGTGCCTTGAGATGAGGGAGTAGGCTAGCTGGACCAGCCAGCTGGAGCAGACCAGTTAGAGCAGGGGCTTGTGTTTGCAGGGGCGTGCATTTCAGCAGCACAAATAGTAGTGGTACAAATTTGTGCCACTCCTTTGTGCCACAGTGTATACCACTGCCCATTTGCTTTGCAATGGAACACAATGTCCTGTTGTTCCATGTGTTGCAGGGAGGCCGACTGAGGCATAGGGTGCATCAATCAAATGGGGGCTAGTAAGGAGGCAGGCCCTGCACTGAGGCACCCTGTGCCCCAGCCAACTGGGGAGTGGCACATGAAGACAGAAGAGAAGGCAGCAAAAACAAACAAACAAACAAAACAAAGGAAAAAGCAGCACAAAACATGCCAAAGTGCCATGTGCTGGGACAAATGTGGAGATGGGGGAGCAGGCAAACCAGGACTGACTGTTCCCCCTCTCCACACACTAAAGAGCCCTGAAGTGAAGCACCTGGGCCTCAGCCAACTGCTCCCTGGATGGCTGGGGTGCAGTATGCCTTGAGACAGGGGAGCAGGCATCCCTGGGCTGACTGTTCCCCTGTCTTTGCATGCCTCAATGCAGGGGCTCTGCTGAGAAGCCCTGATGCTGAGGCAGGTGGAGCTCTTGCACTGAGGCACCCTCTGCCCCAGCCAGCTGCAGAGCAGCTGATTATGGTGCAGTGTACCTTAATACGGGGGAGCAGGTAGAGACCCTGCACTGAGGCATGTGGAGCCCCTGCATTAGGGTACAGTGTGCCTTGTCACAGGGGACCAGGCAATGCTCCTGTGCTGAGGCACATGGAGACAGGGGAGCAGCCGGCTCAAAGCTGCCTTCTCCCCTATCTCAAGGCACACTATGCCTCAGCTAACCAGGGAAGAGCTGGCTAGGGTGCAGGGTGCCTCCGCACAGGGGCTCCACAGTGTGTAGAGAGGGGAAGCAGGCAGACCAGAACTGCCTACTCCCCTATTTTCATGTCTGTCCCAGCGTATGCCAGTTCAGTGTGCTTTCCTTTTCTTCAGGGTTTCTTTTTTGTTCTTTTCTTCTGGGAAACCCCAGTAGCAAATTTTGCCCCAGCACTGTGGATTAGGAGCACCATGCATGTTTTAACATGCAAGGGGTGCAGTTTGTGGCACGACAAAGATTTGCAGCAACACAAACCACATGTGCCTGCATGCCTGAATCTGTCCAAGAGGTCCCAGGAAGAGGGCTATGCCCTCTACTACAGAGGAAGGCAAAAACCTCTTCAGTCTATTCCAATCTGACAAGAGAATAAAATTATTTCCTGATCCTGAACTGGCCAAATTGGCCTGATCATGAGTGGAGGGGGACACCTCCACGTTTTGGTACAGGTTTCCTTCACTTTATGTTGTACATGTGTTCCTGGAAATGGCACAAAACTTGAATTCGCATAAAGGGAACCCACTTTACAATCAAACAAATAGGGATACATTTCAAGACCTCAACTCTGCTAACCCCCAGACCCATTTCTACCCCTTTTACAAGACAATTTTGTACTCACCAACAACAGACAGTATACACAAGTACAGGGCACTATCATAATGGGGATGGCAACTACAGAAACGTGTCACAGACATGTGTGTCTAGTATTTCTTGAGTCAGGGCAGGCACATTACCCCCCTGACACCGGTCAGTGACTGGAGGGGGGTCCCCCAGCAGCCAATCCCACTGATTGGGGTGTGAGGGGTGTCCCCTGTGGCCAATCTCACTTACCATGAAAGCAGCTGTACTGCTTCCAGAAGTCCCACGGCCACTTCTAGAAGTCGTGCAGCTGCATTTGCTGGTGGCTCTGCTCCCTGGCCAGCACTTACGGGGGGGCACTGGTGCTCCTGCCTGCCCTTCTGTCTGCTGCCTGCTGGCCTGGCAGGGGGTGCACCAGCATTCTCAAGGGGTGTACATGCACCCCCGTGCACACCCTATGCATCACCCCTGGTCACAGACAATGAGTGAGGAGCACAGATCCACACAGCAGACTATATTTTGGTGTGCATCACTCCCACAATGCACTGCACAAAGCAGCTGACTGTGGGCTTCAACCACACTGATCGCGTAAGAGTTTTTGGTATAAAAAGGGTCATAGCATAAGAGCGAATTCACACATACAGAACCCGCATAAAGGGAAGGAAACCTGTACGAGCAGGAGCGCTGGCACATACCCATCAAAGTTGCTAGCCTCCACTGAAGCCAATACCTAATGGTTCTGAGGAAGGCAACCTCCCCTCCCTCCAGCATTCAGAGGAAACCAAAACACCCTTAATTATGCTCTGCAACCTGGGCACAGCAAACAAAATTTGCAGAGTTCCTCTTGTCTCCCAGTCATATGTGTGTGCAAATTGGAGACTGGGGAGAAGAGGAAGGGGGAGGTCCTGGAAATCCAACTTTTGCTCTTTCTTGCATGCTCCAGGCCTATTCCAAGACCATCCCCAACCAATGCATATCCAACTTCTTCTTAAAAAACAAGAATGATGGAACGTCCACATCTTCCCTAGAGAGTCTAATCCAGTATCTCACTGTTCTAACAGCAAAGAAGGTTTTCCTCATATCCAGTGTAAACCAACTTTGCTGAAACTTCAAGCTATTGGTTTGTGTCTTTCTCTCTGAAGCAATGGTATTCCTTCTTTTTAGCTTTCTTCTTCTTTTTGGTGCCCCTTCAGGTAGTTATTTGACACATGATGTTGTATCTCCTCTTCAGCACCTTTTCTGCAGATGACTATGCCTATTTCTTCTTCAGTGGCTTTTATACACATACCTTTTAGTGCTGCGACACACTGGAGATCCAGCAGGTCACAGAAGACTCCGTTAATCATTGCATGCATTTGTATATATGGGGAAATGTGCGTCAGCATGCAGAAAATAGCAGCAGTGTGTTTTTTAACTAAAACTGATGTGTTTTAGTTCAAAAGCAGACCACCACCATTTTCTGTGTTGACGCACATTTCGTTGGTTATACAAATGCATGTGCTGAAGTGCTTTTCAAAGTGCTCAGCACTGCAGCGCATGCAAGTGTAAAAATGCCTAGGAGCCTATCTTTATCTGTAGGTGCCCTAGTCATCAAAGCATTCTTAAAAATTATCCTAAGAATGTTTCAGGACTTTTAGTCAGCTATATATCTTTCAGACCAGGCCTCTAATGGCCTTGAGGGGATCCAGAGTGGGTATGGTGGCACAAAGATGGATCATATCACAAGAGCAGAAGCCAGAGGCTTTTTTTAAGGCTCAGAAGCAGGTAAAGAGTCCCCCACAGCTCTTGACACCTCTCATCTCTTTCTCCTCTCTAGCCCTGAGTCTATTTGTGCCTCTGGGTGCAGGGAAAGCCACCACTTTAGCTCCTGTTCCCAGTTACCTTGGGTGCAGGGAAAGCCACAGAACCATCCTCCTTTACTTCTGGCAGGTCTGTGGGCAGCAGCTACACAAGGAACCAGGCTCAGCCAAAAGAAACAGCAGTGGTGGCCAGGTTTCCCCTCCCTGCCTAGTCCTGCCAAGTTTCCTCACCAGCCAAGGAGCAGGGAGGGGGAATCCTCCTACTGCTGCTGCTGTCACCAGCCAAGCCCAACTCCCATGCAACTGCTCTTTACAGCCCTTACTGGAGCTGGAAAGGAACAGCCTGGACAGCAGCGGCAGTGGATGCATTTTCCCTTCCTGTACAAAGAGGAATAAGTAAAGAGGAAGAGAAGAGGAATGGGATGATGCTGAGCATTGAGGGAAAGGGATGGGATGCTGAGAGGAAGGTAATTTAAAACAAATTCCCAGGTGCTTCTTCCACAGCATGGTCTTCCCATCCTGAAGGGGGATGGGAAGCCTGGCAGTTCCTGCACCTGTTTCCAAAATTCTTGATCTACCTATGCTAATGGCTCCTCATCATGATCTTCAAGGGAGAAAACCAGATGATGAAAAGTTTGAAATTTATGTTGGGTGATTGTTTTGGATTCAAACTCTTTAGCTGAAAAATACATTATCAGACTGGTGAAAGCAATTTATAAATTCCAGAAAATTCATTGAAATCCTTCAATTGAAAAGTATATATACACAGTTAAAAAAAATCACTCCTCCTCTCCCTTCCCCCACAAATAAATTATTTAATCCCAGCAGATAAACCAAATTATGGTAATTTTATTCCAAAAAGCTTAAAAAACATCCATTCTAACTAACAAAGAAACAAACGAAAAACAAAACAACAACAAAATCAAACACGCAGCTCTACTTTGATTATCAGAGATCCAGTACTGCATTTGATCTGCAGATATGTGTAGGAGACCAGTGAAGTTGACAGTGAAAAGATGGCACCTTGTAATGAGTACTCCTGCTCTGCACAGGAACCATCTGGCTGTTTACAGCCTTCTGTGGAAGTATTTTTAACTGTTCCATTCCTCTCTGGGTCAGGTGTGGGGGGAGTATGTGAATACCACAGCTTTTATATTTATATTGTGACACTGATTGCTAAGGAAGATTGTTCATATCAGTGCTGGACTGAATATATTAAAATAGGCTTCTTCTGGCACAAGCTCTCTGTTCCTGACCTCAGGTGAAATTTGTGTGGGAGGCAAAAGAAATCCTGAAGGACCGTGCTCACACTGGTGGGTTTTCTTGTTGGGTTTGGGGAGAACTGATTCCCCCTCTTCTCCACAGGATGTGCTTCTTGAACTTTGCACACCAGAAACAATCAGAAAGCAAAAAATGGGTGTAGTTTTGAAATAATCAAATTTACTAAATATGAAATAATATGATAAACACAGCTACATTCACATGGATACTCAGGCTAATTTCTGGTGGTTTTTTACAGCATAGAAGTCTGAGTGCCATTAGAGTGCTTACAAACTATGGAAACGGATACTGCCCTATTTCTAAATTCCGAGGGAACAGATTTAACTGCTTAGCACTTAAATCATTTAAAATGCTGTTTAAATTAGAACCATCCAGAAGTACAAGCCAATTTAGAATTGTTTACTTGTTCTGGAAAGTTTCAGAAGTATACTTAGATAATCAAGTATTATTTTTAACTGGGCTTCCTTGAACTGGTTCAGTGATGCGTGCAGTGTCTGGTGGGTCCTACAGGCATCTTACACTGCATCACCCCTTACCAACCCCAGCTGTCGCGAAGCACCTCGCTGACCCGCTCCTAGAAAGGGGAAAAGCCCCAGCAGAGATAATGAGCACGTCTGCAAGTTGCCCGGGGTAAATTAATGAGAGTCAGCCGACCCTAAGGGGCAGGACCTGGCTCTTATAAAGCCCAGAGCCAAGGCCAGGCTGGTAGTTCCCTGCCAGCAGCTAGAGGGTTCCTAAGCTCTGGGAGACAGAATGTGAGTGCAGCTCATGAGAGCTCCAGAGACTGGAGCAATGATGTTGAGGTATAGCCGGGAGGCCTATGTTATTATGGCCAGTGCCTTATGTTTAGTTATAGCCAGGAGGCTTGTGTTGTGTTTTGTTAGCGTCTGTATTACACCAGTGGTTTGGGTGATACTATCGGGGTTGGAGGAGGCCTCATAGGGGTCCACAGGGTGTGGGGCCCTAGTGCCCAGGAGGCTGCAATCCAGTGCCAGAGAGGGTGCAGTAGCATGGGGTGTGTAGACCCCTTGCCCCAGGAAGGGGGCAACTTTGAGAAGCCCAAGCACGGGTGCGGTGAGCCCTAGAAAGGGGCAACATGTGAGAAGTCCAGAGTGGGGCATTAGAAGGGCCCAGGCATGGGCATGGTGAGACCCAGACAAAGGGCAGCATTTTAAGGAGCCCATGAGGAGCAATATGTGAAAAGCCCAAGAGGGGCTGTATTGGAGAAGCCCAAGAGGGGCAAACTTTGAGAAGCCCAAGATGGGCATAGTGAGCCCGGCAGCAGGCTAGCCCTGCAGAAAAACCCACAAGAGGGACAAGGTGCTGTGGTGGACCCCAAGAAAGGGATTAGCAGTACAGTGTCCCAGGAGGACAGGGTGCTGCGGTGGTCCCCAGGAAAAGGGGATAGCAGTACAGCATCCAGCAAAGGGGGAAGCAGTGTGGTGAGCCTGAAAGACCGGGGGCTCTATATAGGGTCCCAGAACGGACAAGGGTCCCTGAGCGGGACGACATTTTAAAAAAGACCCAGAGTGGGCATCAAGAACCCCAAGGGAGGGGCAGTACACGGAGAGAGCCCGGGAGGGGGCACTATCAGAGAAGACCCAAGAGAGCGGGCGCGTATTTTTGACTAAACAACGTCTTTTCCCATCTGTGAGGCTTGGGGCGTGGTATTGGAGGCTAGTAGGAGCCACGCGTAGCCCATAAGGCTAGGGTGACCGAGAAGCACCCATCGTATTGAGAGATCACAAGGAGTCTGAGAGATCACGGGGACAGAGGTCCCTATATGCCGTGCCCAAGGAGGTATAAGGCAGCCTCCCAATATATATATTTAAGAGCAAAGACATGGCAGGCGAGAATAAGAGGGTGCCCTTGGTCCAGCCTTGACACAGTGTGAGGGACCTGAGGGAGATCATGGCACTCCCTGCAGGCGCTGCTGTGACACCAACCCACATTAGTCCCACGGTAGCAACTCTTACTCAGCCAGAACTCTACAGTCCCAACTTATATTGACTGCATTTGACCAAATGCATTCCATCGCAAGGTGATGGGGGGTGGGGCAGGGGGGTTGTGTGGGTAGATCAAACCAGTCTAGTCACTTGCCTCAAATCCTGGTCAATTGCCACAAATTGAGGCAGTTTTGGGCAGACCCCAGAATATATAAAAATCTTAAAGCAGGTGTCCAGACATTACCTTGAGCCAGGGCACCATCGTACAGATTTTAGTAAAGTGCAGAAATGGTCTTTTTTGAACTTAGTTGCCCTCATCAAATGAATTGTTAAGAGAAAGTGGAGTCAGGAAATTGAAATTTGATGGCATTTGACGAATTCTCCTGATATAGTGGTAATTGTCCCCTCTTAGCCTTTTCTTTTTTAGGCTGAAGAAACCCAAGTCCCTCAGCCTTTTCTCATATGGCTGGCCTGGAAAGTCTCTGATTATACAGGTGGCTCTTCTCTGAACTCTCAACTTTTTCCATGTCTTTGTTGAAGTGCAGTGCCCAGAACTGGATGCAGTACTCCAGGTGTGGTCTCACCAATGCTGAGTACAGCGGAAGAATCACTTCCCTGGTTTTGCTTGAGATGCATTGATTGATGCATGCCAAAATATTGTTTGCCCTACAGCATCACACTGACTATTGTGGTAATAGTCAGCTTGGTGCCACTGAGCCTGTAGGTATGTTGGGGATTGTTCATTCCCAAGTAGAACACTTTACACTTCTCAATGTTGAATTTCATCTGTTTCTGATCCACACAACTTGCCAGGCTGTCTAGGTCCTCCTGTATCTGCAGCCTAGTTTCAAGGAGGACCACTCTCCCCCGTAACTTGGTGTCATTCGCAAACCTATCCAGTGAGCTCTTCACCCCCATATCCAAATCATTGATAAAGATGTTGAAAAGCATCGGACCAAGAATGGACCCCTGAGGAACACCACTGGCCGCTTCTCACCAGAATGATGCAGATCCATTCAGTAGAACTCTCTGAGTCACAGCCAGCTTCCTACCCACCTAATTTTCCTGGGAGAACAACATCATGGGATACAAGGTCAAAGGCCTTTTGGAAATCTAGTTCAAAGCTCTCAAGTGTATTCCATGGTTTCACATGTGTCATGAGGAGCAAATGGCAGAGGTAGGGCATGCTAGCAGTGCTATGACACTACTCTTGCAGAGACCAGGAGCAAGACCCTATCTCTAAAAGACTCTCTGATCTACATAGGCAACTGATGACTCCCAAGTTTGGGGGGCACCATACCAACCGGGGGGGGAGAGTTCCCCAACAACTGTTCACTGACTAGGGGGAAGGGTGGGGGGTCCCCAGTGACCAATCACTGAGCCAGTGGGGCAAAACTGAAAGTGTACTTCTGCCAGCACTTCCGGTTTTGCAGCTGGCACTTCCAGGGGGTGCATGTGCACCTGTGTGCATCCCCTACACAACACCAGTACTGATCTATGCTCTTCCTGGGTTCATCCCACCCTGTTCCCAGATGGCAGGTGGGACAGAAATCCAGGTGACAGAAATCCAGTGCCAAACTCTCTGGCCAAAAGAAAGAATCCTGCTAGATCTGCCTGCTAGGTGCTACTGGTCTTAGGAAGTAGGAAGCAAAATTTGACTGTGCTCCTTATGTGCAGAGAATCCTCCATGTCACTGAGGCAATTTCAGTAATAATTCTCAGTGTCTTATCTCCCCTGAGAGGAAGAGGTGTCAGTATGCAGAAGCTAAGCCTTTGTAAGGCTCGCTTTGTTATATCTACAGCTTCCTTGGGCCCCAGTGACCTTGAAGAAATGAAATAATATAATGAATTATTAGTGAAGAAATATCTAATTAATTCACCTTTAAACTACCGTATTTATTCTTATACAAGACAAGGGTGTCCCCTCCCCCTGCAAATGGCATGGGAAAAAAGCCTCTTGTCTTATATTCACATAAAAGGAAACCTCATTAAATACATTGGCTATCACTAAATTGCTGCCAAAAGCTGTACATGTTCAGGATTGGAAACCAACTATGAAGATGATTAAATGCAGCCAACACTGAGTATGACTATAAAACACATGGCACAAATTGGGCAAACAAGGTGATGAGAATCCTTTTTTTATTATAAACACACTAAAAGAAAATACATTAACACAAAACTTAACCTCCCCTACAACAATATCTTATTCTTATTATCCCTCCTTTCACCACTAACACACTAACCTCTCACGAACTACCCCAACCCAGGGGGAAGCAACAACTTTCACTCAGTCTCTTTGTCCTTTTGGAATAAACATTGCCCTTCTTCTTTCCTTTATCTCTTCTCTGCTTTCTCCTTTCCCATCTTATCTGCATCTTGACCCACATAGTGTTTCAATTCATATATCATAGTGACATAGTATCTAGGGTCAGAAGGGGCCTAGAGCAGGCCATCTAGTCAAACCCCCTGCCAATGGCAGGAACGAGTGCCAGGGTCACAGGACCTCAGCCAAGTACCTATCTAATCTACTCTTAAAGACGCCCAAGGTAGGAGCAAGAAC
>JAGPOW010001327.1:20731286-20750153 GCA_030014935.1 Caiman crocodilus
CCCTAGGAAGCCGGTTCCACATCCTAGCCACCCTAACTGTGAAGTAGAGTTTCCTAATGTCCAACCTAAACCTGCTCTCCAGTAACTTGTGACCATTGGCATTCTCTTCTTGTGAAAACCAGTCCCTTTACCAACAGTAGGTTTTTCACTGTCCATCATTACTGTTGCACAAATAGTATGGTTCTCAGTCTCTGTCTCTCCAGTCATTTGGGCATTAACCCATAAAACACCATTTCATGTTAAGTCACAGTTCATACTAATTGCCCTCAAGAAAATAACACACCCACTCCCATTCCTCTTGGATAAAAGGCCAGTTCCAAAATACATGCAATACAGATTTTTCAGCTCCACATCCCTCCCTAGGCCATGCTACTGATTTTACCAAACCCTATTTATACTGACTGCCCCTCACAGGAAGAATATTCTGTATCTTCCATATGATATCCATATGTTGCCAATCCACTCTATTATCAGTCATCGGTCCTTCTGTCAAATGCCCAACTATTGCCATCTTAACTTTCTTTCTTATCATATTAATCACCTTCTTATGGTCTTCCAAGCACTTCAATCCCACTCCCTCTACTTTATTTACCCTTAATAAACTCCATTTTCACAAAGTGGTCCAAACAGGAGATTTTACCAGACCTTTACATGTCCTATGAAATACAAACTTTCATTTCTACCCAGAAGAACTTTTACAATCTTTTCTCCTATGCCTGAAGAAGGGTGTTTGGGCCTGAAAGCTTGCAATTAACAATTTTTTTTTAAATCTAGTTGGTCTGATGAACAATATCACCTCTACAACAAGTCCTGATTCCTTTTGCTTCTAGACCAATATGGCTACTACCTGGATACCTGGGAAATTATAACAAATTTATAAACTTTCCATATATGGAATCTAACTATTGGGCATTATCTTATAAGCAGGGTCATCTTCTATTCAAGTAAATACAGTAAATTGAAACAATTAAAGAAGGAAGGGAAGGCTTGGGGCAGTTCCAGCTTCCACTGCTGCTCATCATCATTTCATTTCCCACCCAGCTCCCTCCTGCCCCATGATTCCCTTGGTCCCTAAACTAAAATGCCTTATTTTTTCCTCTCTCTTAGAGCATGTCTGTTTGTATTCAAACTCTTCAAACATAAAATATTAACTCACGAAGGCATACAAACCCCACATACTGATGTGGGGCAGATTACAGTGGTGCTGCTAGGCACATTCACTATTCATTTCAATTAAGCACTCATGGCTGGAAGAAGAAAAGAAATGCATTTCAGGAGATTATAATGCAAGTACGCAGCCATTAGAAAATTTGCCAGAAATTTGGCTTGGATTTTTTCATTTGTTTTTCTATGATTTTGCTGCAGTGAAAAGCATGTCATCAAATTCTCTTAGGGAAATACCAGATCTGGAAAATTTTTCAGATGTGCTGAATGCTGGCTCCATAATTTGGAAACACCAAGGCCCATCTGAATCTTCCCCTTGTGGTTCACTGATTATTCCAGTGTTTGAGAACCTACATCAGGGCTGTCCAACTTCTAAGCTACTAGGGGGAACATACTCCAGGGGCTGCACCACAGTAGTCACACCAATTGGGCCACGGGCCACTGGCTTGTATGGACAATCCTTCTCACTCTGCACTGCACTGCATGCCTATGTGAGCACCTCCTCTTCTGCAGTTGTACTGGGTTCCCTACATCCTGGTGCAAACATGGGCACATGAGTACAATTCCTGCCTTCCTTGTTACAACACACACCCATGTGGGCAACACTTCCTCCTCCCCCAAGGCACATCCCCTATGTAACACCATGGAGATGCAGGCATGATACTTCATGTGCTCCCCTCTCCACCCCCCAGCCCTATAATCATCCTCAGCATATGCCACTTGTCAGAGACTCTAATCAAGCAAGCCTGCCTGGGCCAAGCAAGTGAGTTACCACACCTGTCCCTAATCTCTGCCTAATGTGAATGACCCAGTTCTCTGCAACCAGATTGGTTGCTGAAAGTGTCACTCACCCTTCTTAAACACACCTGCAGTCTCAGGCTGCATATATGCCTTGACATGGCCTCAGTCTCTTCCAGCAAGCCTCACATTCAGAGCTGTCCCTGGGTCTTCTGACTTCTGATCCAGCTTTGTTTTTTCTCTGAACTTGATCCTGGATCTCCCCTGAAATTTGATGCTGGCTTTGCTCTCTCTGGTTTTCCCGGCATTCTGACTCACCTTGGATTCCTTGACCTAGATCTCAGATTCTCCCTGGTACTCAGCACCCTTTTTCTGACCCCTGACTTCAGCTTGCATGTCAGACTATACCTCTTGGATCTCCCCTTCTGTCTCCCTTGGAATTTGGTCTCACACTCCCCACTCCACTGACTCAGATCCCAAACCCAGTGCTCTGGTAATCTATGCGCCTGCTCTGCTAACCTCCTAATTGTAGATCTCTAGGCTCTATCCTCAGGCCTGGACACCTATGACTTGGCTAGACCCTCATATTACTCACTGCACTGTCCAACCCCCTGGTCCAGAGGCAGGAGGTGAGAAGGGAGAGGAAACTAGTTGTAGTCAGGGTGATGAGGAAAAATGGTGGCTGAGCAGGAACCCAGGAATCACAACTTGACTCCTCATAGGCTGCCAGAAGGACAGCCATTACCTAGATCGGGGTGGGCAAAATATGGCCCACTGGCCAGGACCAGATCTGGCCTGCCAAGCACTTTCATCTGGCCCGTAGCGCCCCCCAGTGAATTGCACCCTGCCCAGCCCTAACACTCACGAGGGTAGAAGCAAGGCGCCCATGTGTATACGTGCCTCTGATCTACTTTACTGTGCCTTGTTCCCACCCTTGTGGGCAGAAGGGCCCAGCCTGGCCAGCACACAGCTTTTGGGCAGGGCTGCTGCTGCAGCTGCTGCAGCCCTCGGGGACCTGCTCTGCTTCCCCAGTCTCCTGCTGGTTCCAGGCAGCAGGTAGGCAAGTGGCAGGAGTGGGGCTACAACTGGGCAGGTGCACAGAGGATGGGGCTGAGGCTGGTAGTAGTGTGCTTTTGCCCAGGGGATGGCAGCAGCGTAGACCTCAGCTGGGCAGCATGTGAGTATGAGGGAGGGTGGGAGGTGTGGGGACCCCCCTGCTCTTCCGCCACGGCATGTAGCCCCAGCAGGCAGTGGTAGTTGCAGTAGCAGCAGCAGCAAGAGCAGGCGGAGGTGCTCCGGGCACTCATGCCCGATTCAGGTGCCTGGAGGGGCATGGCTCCACTACATCACAGCGAGGGACACAGCCTCCACTTGGCTGTCTATATCACTGGTGCTCCCTGCACTCGTGTGGCATGGGAGGGAAGCCTTGCACTCTGGAGCTGGGTGTCTTCCTCTCGGGTGGGAAAGGCAGTTGGTCCTAGTCCCTAGGGCTTCCCTCCCATGCTGCACATCCCCGGCAGGGAAGGCAACCAGCTCCAGTGCATGGGGCTTCCCTTCTGTGCCATGCAAGTGCGGGGACTGCTGCTGACAGAGTACACTATTGGCTCATATCAACTGTCACCCCCAGGTTGTTCTCTGCAGTACTGCAGCCTAATGAGTCATTCCTCAGACTGTATTTGTACAAGCAATTATTCTATCCCAAGTGCAGGACTTTGTAGTCATTCTTGTTGATCTCATCTGACTGATTGCAGAGCATTTATTCAGTGTATTGAGGTCATTGTAAATCCTAACCCTACTCTCCAGGGTATCTACAATTCCACCCAATTTGATGCCATCCACAAATAAGCTAAGAGTGCATGAATCTGGGTGGCAAAACAGAAACAGGACAAGCACAAGACCCTTGCAAAGGTATTAGTTAAAACTGTTACCTCTTACTGTAAATAGTACTGCATATAAATTACTGTTAGCAGTAGTGATTGATGTAGACAAATATATTAGATATTATTATAATATGTAGAGATATAATTTATATATAAAGACTTGATTTTATATGATATATTTATTATTACAATAAAATAAACATCTAGATATAATTTGTTAAGATTCTTAGATCACTTGTAAAAACAAAGCAGCCTTGCCAGAGAAGACAAACTAAAGAAAAAGGGGGAAAAGGACAGAATTGAACAACATTCCACAATGGAAAAATTAAGATCAAAACCCCTCCCTCTTACTTTCCCACAGACATAAATCTTCACTAACTGACACCTTCCAAGTCCACAAAAGATTTGATTCAGTCCAGTCTCCAAAATTTCAATAAAACAAATTTAAATAAAAACAAATCAGGGAACATTTAGTAGAGTATTTAAAATAAGCAATCTACAAATATAGGGCAAAAGCAGCAAATTCAAGAAGATCTGCTACCACTTTGCATGCCACCCTCCTCCCTGCCTCTTGGGTCAGTATATATATGCAGTGTCTATGTTGTGCTGTCATGGGCAGCCAGATGGACTTTGGGGTAAAACAAAAGGCCCAACTATAGCACTGTCTCTTGTCTTTTTTATCAGTAGCCAACATGTATGCAATATTTTAATCCTTCCTAAAATAAATTAGTGGCTTTGTGTACAGAGCTTACAATCTGGTATGTTTTCCATGTTTTATCAAGTGGGCACAAATATTCAAGTGGGAACAGAATTTAAATTATGTGGTAAATGTTAAACATTTTCAGAGTGAAACAACAAAAGGTTTAGTCATTGCTTATGTGGATTTTAGCATTAAATATGAAGAAAATAAACGAACAGCAAAGCAAAGAAAATGCTTAGTGAAAACTCCACTGCACAGTTCATAAATTGAACAGCTAGAGTGTTAATAATAGGAACTACTGCCTTTTCTTAATAGCATAACTTAAAAATAAAGCTAACTGATGGATGCAGAAGAATCAAAGCTGTCCCAGGGATCATATTATTAGCAACCTAGGAGATGCTACTCATCTCATTTAGGCCTCACAAATCACAGATTTTTTCAACTGATTGAAACTGATCAAACTCATTTCAACTGATTGAAACTGATCAAACTCATTTCAACTGATTGAAACTGATCAAACTCATTTATGGAAATTTTGTCCTAGACCCCTTCCTGGTTTAAGTTAAATCAGAGTCCCCCAGCATCTCAGCATGCTTTGCAGCCCTGGACTGGACTGTGTTGTCTGCTCCAATAGAGCAGGGCTGGCCCTGCCCCTCTGCTGTCTAGCCAGAGAAGGGGCAGGGCCATGGCCAGATGCCAGCCCACCTAAGGCAAAAGGGGCAAGGAAGGGGTTAATTCCTGCCTCCCTCCCCTGTCCCACCAGTATGGGCCCCTGCTGGGGTCTGCCAGGCAGGGGTGCAGCAGCCTGTCAGGCATTTTGCAGGGTTTAATTCCCCCCTCCCTCAATTGTGCTACCAGTGTGCCAGGGTCTGCCTGGCTGGGGCGGAGCAGCCTATGTCAGGGACACCCTCTCCCTTGCTGCTACAGTGGCAGGGGTGGGGGGCATGGCCAGATGCTGGCTGGTATGGCTCCCTGAGGTGAAGAGGGCAGGAAGGGTGTTTATTTCTCCCTCCCTCCTCTCTTCTACTGGGGAACCCCAGCTGAGGTCTGCCTGGACAGGGGTGAGCAATGACTGTGGCAGCCAGGGACTGACAGAGCCCAGCTGCAGTTCCCTGGTGGCAGAGGGGACAGAATGGGGAATAAGCTCCCTCCCTGCCCCCTTTGCATCAGGGGCCATGCCAGCCTGTGTCTGGGCATGCTCCTGCCCAGACAGAATCCAGTTGGGGTCTCTGCTGGTGCGACAGGGAAGAGAGGGGGGAATCAACCCCACTCCATCTCTCTGTTCACTTTAGGCTGCTGCCATGGCTGGTCACCCCCCCCCACCCCTCAAGCAGCAAGGGGCGAGTGGGGGTAATGCCTGGCAGGGGCTCCTTCCCCCTCCAGGTACACGCCAACTAGGGACTGTGCAGACCAGGGTGGGGGTTTAAACCCCTCCCCAGTCATACCCAGCTTGCCAGGACATGGCCAAACCCCCTCAGCTCAGTTTCCCTCCAGCCAACTACTTTCTCAAGTGCCCCCCAGCTTCTGACCTGAGCCACTGAAGACATTCGCCTGAATTTCCAGAATCAAAAGTGAATGTCTATCCACTTTCAAATTGGTTCAATCTACACAAGTTAGACTAACCTGCAGACATTGAACTGATTCAGGCTTGGGCTTTTTGAATGTCTGTACTTAGTTTTAATGTAAATAATGCTAAAGTGGTGGAAGGATATGATGCCTCCTTTATTCAGGAAATGGATTCTTACTCTTAGAATTCTGAGGAGAGCTTTATATTAACATTGGGTTACAGAGACAGATGGAAAGGAGGGGAAGAAGTACTTTTCTGTTGGCCATGTTTCACAAATGCTTTAAGTTGTTAAAGAACCAGGGGCAGCCAGCTGTGGACAGCTGCTGCCTGGAGTTGTATGTTGTAACCAGCCCTCATTGACTTCCCAGTGGAATATAAGGCATTCTTATTGCAAAATTTCATCAAAATTCTTACGCTGGTGTTACACCAACCCAGCTCCCATTCTCTCACAAACACCTCTTACCCAAGGTTGTTGGCAGTTGGAACCTGGGTAGGTGGTCTGATGCGGGGTATGGATTAAAGTTCATGTAACCACTCAGGCTTATCATCCTCACCGTATTTGCTGAGGATGCACCCTAAAATCTTCAAACATTGATAGTTCTACAGTGCAGTCCAATAAGTCTACCCATAGATCAAGGACAGTCAAGTTCTCCACAGTTCACTAGGTAGGAGGCACAGAGCAGTTCAGCTTATAGTAACACAGTGAAGCCTGGGGTGTGGCTTAGGATTTCTGGCACAAATGTGGGACAGAGAAGAACCAAACAGGGTTCTGTACAATAGTGTTTTTGTAGTTATGATGGTCAAAGAAACCTTGCTTCTTGCATATTTCCTCAGTACTGTATTTACCTGAACCAAATGTATAATCGGGAAAGAAATTAGAAAAGCTTCTAGATACAAAATACTATATTCTTCAGGTCTGGAAAAGACCTGCTTCAGGAAAGACCTCAGACCTGAGGAAGGGTATTTGGGGGAATTCTAATTTCTCTTTCTGTATCTAAGTAGTATGTTTTTCTTTTTCTCTCCTTTTGGTTGTTTTTTTTTTTTTCTTTTTTTTAAATCTGGATAAGTACTAAAAATGCCATTTATATACAGGCAGCAGTTCTGCTTCAGCAAATGTAAGTACCTTAACATGATCATGTCCTGGCTGTCAACATCATTACTGTCTGGTATAGTATTGTTGCAGTAAGTTGCAAAACTGATGGCTCAACAACAGGTGGGTCTCTAACTGTTGCTGCTGTGCTCTGCTCAACAGGCATGCTTGTATCTCATAATTGGTCAATGTGGCTGTGGCAAACTATTCAATGCCACCTGTAGTGTGTAAGATAAAGGGCCTGTTTGTGCATTCACAACTACAGACTGTTATTTTTAAATCCCTGGTAACCATACCTTTTGGCCTGTATGTAGCTGTTGACAGGTACCTGTTCCCCTTGTCAAGGCCTGACTTGTTTGGAGATTTCTAACATGTTGTTTTAAGTCTGGCTTTAATAAATTCCAACCTTGATGTGAGATTCCAGCCAATAAAAAGCACTGCTGTCATCTTATTTCTTGTAGCATGCACTGCATTCAGGTATGCTAGGAAAAAGTAGGCTATCTTTTTTTGTACTGACCTCGTCTTTTCTTTCACGCAAGTCATTTTTGAAAGACTGTAATTTTTTCTGTCAGCTCACTTGTGGCTAGGTGGCACAGTGCAAAAGTGATGTTCTGGGTGCCATATTTCATCATGAAACCTTGAAACTCATTCAACTGAATTATGGGCCATTTTCTATTAAAACTTGTCCTGGCAATTCTGCGTGTGGAGAGTTCACACTACTTCCATGGGGTTATAAACGTCAGTTGACTAACTTAGATAATAACTAAACTGATCATTTTTTATTTTTCTCTTTTAGTGGTGACCTGAGTCCCACCTGCCATGCCTTGTTGGAAATAAAAGGTTTATTTGGGAGGATGTAACATAAACACCACCGAGTAATAAAATATTGATATATTATTGAGGTTTTAACCTTTCTCACAACACAGAGATATTTATTTATTTATTTTAGACCAAAAAGGCAAACTCACTGAGTGTTCTTTGAACTAATTTTTTCTATTAAGAGTTTATCTAATTTTTATATTTTTATCTTTAGGGTTAAGCATCTTTTTAGATGGTTGGATCAACAGAAGCCTAATTTTTTTTCTTTCTTCTTGGCAACTGCTTGACATCT
Organism: Caiman crocodilus; assembly: GCA_030014935.1. Lineage (NCBI taxonomy): Eukaryota > Metazoa > Chordata > Crocodylia > Alligatoridae > Caiman > Caiman crocodilus. The sequence continues at coordinate 20,739,537 of JAGPOW010001327.1, forward strand.
TCCCAGTAGGGGTAAGTAGTTTGTCTTTTATAATTTTTAAATCTCAAACAGTATACAATACAAATTATGTTTTATCATTTCTTTTAAAAAATATTACAAAGAAAACAGACTGATTTCACCTTCAAATTGCTTTAAGGAGAGCTGGGCCTGTTGTATCTTTCAGCTTTTCTTTTCTTTTTTTTTCTTTAAAATCAAGGATTCAGAAAAATGTTACTTGTTATCCTCGGTCTCTGCTATTTCCTCCTGTCTGTTTCTCCACTCCTCAGATGCTAAGCTGACTTCAGGACCCCACTCCAGCAGAACCTTTCTTTCTTTTTTGTTCCTTTTTTATTATATCTTTTTTCTTTTATTTTTTTTTCCTCTAGGCAGATGCTGTTTCCCATCCTCTTTGACGCACCCGCAGACACTTCATTTTCACTGTTGACAGCTGATTCTCTTCCCTGATCTGCCTCCGTCATCCCATCTTCCCTCTCTCCAACATACAGGTCTCTCCTCCCTTGACTCTGCTTTTGGAAACACTCTAGGTGCATTGAGCAGCTACTCCGGAAGTGCGGTTTCCTTCCATCCTCTCCCCATCTCTGCCAGCTCTCCTGTTGCTCCCCTGCTAGTTCTCCGCCCTTTCAAATAGACTTCACAATTTTTATTTTAATGTCTATGCCATAATAACAGTGTTTAATACAGAAAACTTCTAGCAATTTAGAGCAGTTATCCACCACCAGTAGGTACATCATGTCTAAAAATGGTCCCACAAAAACAGTATGGATCCATTGTTAGGGAGCAGGCAGCCATTCCCAGGGGTATAATGATACGGGCTTCTTCTGTACCTGGTAGCATCCCATACATTCTTTAACAAAGTGTTCTATTTGTTGATCAATATACGGTCACCATACAAAATTTCTGGCTAATGCCTTCATTTTCACAAATCCTAGATGCCCTAAGTACAGTTCTTCTAGTTCTTCTAGCATGCAGTCTGCTGGGTATAGCAACACACACTCCCCTCGTGACACTAATGTATAGTAAATTCATCTTTATGTATATAAAGAGGTGCTAAATTGGAATTGTCTGTATATGTCCAGTCTTTCAGGGTGGTTTCATACCCCTGTGCCAATGTGGGATCTTTCTTGGTTTGTTAACCAATCATACTACAAGTCACTGGGACAAGATTCTGGCTGAAATAAGTTAACAATTTCAGTAAATATTGTTTGTATTACAGAACGTTCTTTCACAGGTAAACAAGAGACTCCATCAGCATTTCCATGTGCCTTTGTTCTCTTGTACTAAAAGTCATAACTTTAACTGGGTAAAAAGAGAGCCTACAGTTTCATACACGCCATACATATCTTGGACTCTCCTATCTTGGGATAGAGAAATGTAATTAAGGTTGGTTATCTGTGAACAATATAAAAAATTTCTCACATATAGGTATTGGTTAAATTGCTTTATTCAGCACACCAGACTTAAAGCTTCCTTGCCTATCTGTGTATAATTCCATTCTGCTGCAGTCAGTGAGTGTGATCAAAATGTTATGGGCCATTCGGTACCATCAGCCATGCTGGGCATGTTTACATGAGATGTTTACTGTGCAGTAGATTAATTAGCTGCACAGAAACCATTTTGATGTCTACATGTGTACCCCCATTAGGCTGGAGTAAACTAATTTACCCCACAGCAAGATAGTACTTGAAAAGACAAGTATTATACAGCACACATGGCTAGGGTACATTGACTTACCTTTATGCCGCAGCCAGCCCCTACATAGTACGTTAAACTGTGGGGAGCATCCCCAGGCCGACAGGCTGACCCCTTGCCCCCTGCCTCAGCTCAACATGCTGCAATCCCGAGTGCATATGCAGATGTATGGCCAGCAGTAATAAGCTCCAAAGCTTATTGCTGTGCATTAACAGGCATGTGTAGATGTGCCCTCTATGTGATACAACAACAGCCCCAATGCCATGTAAAGATGCATCACATGGTAGCTTGATAAACAACAATAGGTTAAAGTGAACACCCTATCAGATGTCCTCAGACTTTTTTGCTTTTAGGAAAGTTACTGACACTCATCTGACCAAACCCATTTGTGGTTCACTTGCCGCAAACTATTTAATGGATACAACACAGATGCTAGGTCTGGGATAAGTCTGCTCTGGTAATTAATAGATCCTAGAAAAAAAATCTAAGTTGTAAAACATCTTTTGGCTGTAGGTAGCATGAACATAATAATGTGAGGGAAATAATTTGAAGTGGGGGGGTTGCATGCCATTGCATGCATGTGCGCACATGTGTGTATGTGTGCACACACATACACACACACAGCCCTGATCTCATAGTCCTAGGAGTGGGGTCAGGCAGGGAAGCACATCACACATGGATCCCCAACCCAATGACTCTCAGGAGTGAAGCAGGCCATACACACACACACATGTGACTGTGACTCCCAGGAGTGGGGCCAAGCAGGACAATGGGGAGTGTGCACATGCAACCTCCCCGGACCTATAGTTTCCAGGAGCAGGGATGGGCAGGACAGTGCAGTGCAGATATGCACAGAAACCCCAACCCTGTGGCTCCCCAAGTGCTCCTCTCCCCCAACCCCAACTCTACTACACAAGCAACTGTGGTCGCAGCCTGCCAGGGTCCAGACCAGGATGCAGCCTACTGATCAGGCTACCTTGAGAAAATTAAAGAAAAAGTCCTGGATTTAAGCAGAAGTCAGGAGCTGCCCATTAGAGGTGTGTAAAGTGGGCCCTATTCGATTTGGATTCAGATTCAGCCCAAATTGGGGACAGTGATTCAATTAGTTGATTCAGATCACTGTCCCTGATTCGAACCGGCTAAATCGGAATCTGAAGATTCAATGCTAATTCAGAGAAACAGCAATTCAAATACAGACACAGCTTTAAATGGTTTTTTTACATACTTCAAGGTAGCAGGCATGGCTTGTGAATGCTGCAATGCAGGGGAGCACAGAGCATCCCCCAGGAATGCAGGAGGGCCCTCCATGTCCTTGGCAGGGAACCTGGAAGTGAACTGGAAATACTTCCAGTCCACTTCTGGGTCCACTGGGGAGTGCACTGGGGACCCCCTCACCCCCTCCCAGCTCAGCAATCAGTTGTGGGCGGACCCCAGGTGCCTCCCTACCAGACCCAGGAGGGACTAGGCACTGAGTGTGCGTGTGTTGGGGGGGGGGTAGCATGCTCCTCGGCAGACTCAAAAGTGAACCAGACATGCTTCTGATCCACTTCTGGGTCTGCTGCCAAGCATGCTGGGGAGCCCTGTGCTTCTGTAGGACACTCCATCCACCCCAGCATCACAGCGTTCATGAGCAGCCTGCTATCTAGAAGTACGCAGGAAAAACATTTAAAGCTGTGTCTATGTCAGAATCACCAAATCTTTGTGAGTCTCTCCAAATCGATTCGGAGGGTTCCGATTTGATTCAGAGGAATTAAAGGGTCCTCTGATTAGTTTTGGATTCAGAGACTTGGCCACTGAATCAGGCCAAATCTCTACAAAATTGAATCAGGGACCAAAGCTTCACACAGCCTTAATGCCCATGGGGGCAGGTTCCTACCAATTCAAGATTTTTGCTTCAATTTTCTCCAATGGCAGGGACAGTTTCTGAAATCTGAGACATATGGTCACACTTAGGGTTACCTTACATCCAGGTTTTCTTAGACATGTTCTCTTTTTGAGTCCTTTGATCTCTGTCTTGGAGGGGTTTTTTTAAATCTGACCAAATGTCCAGGTTTTTCCTTTGCTTTGCTGGTGGAAGCAGGGGGAGGGTGATCAGAGGCCGCAGGCAGCACAGACATACCTGCATGCCACTGTGGAGGGGTGTGCAGACCCATGGGGTGTTCCCTGCTGCCTCTTATCACCCTCTCCCTGCTCCCACCCCTACCTAGAGCAAAGGGAAAAACCTGGACATTTGGTCAAGGCAGGCGGGGTGGGGCTGGGACTGTGACAGGGCAGGTGTGGTGGGGGCTTGCCTGTTCTCCAGCAGGAGAAAGGGGTGGGGGCATTTGAGGGCAGTGGGGAACTCTGTGGGCAGGCCAGCAGCACAGGGACTGGTGCCTGTGTTCACAGAGCTGAGCAGCCAGGAGATGCTGTAGGGGCAGGAGCAGGGACAGGTGGAGAAGGTAGGGGACGGGGTGGAGGCCGTGGCCAGGCTGTCTGGCCCAATGCAGCAGCTGCATCCCAGGGCAGGGGGTGCCACAAGCCCCCCATCCTCTTCTCTCCAACCCACATTGGGGCTGGACACACTCCTCCGCCACCTACATGAATTGGAGCCATGGTGCTCCAGCCCAGTTAGGATGGGGACAGCTGGGGCCCCTCAAGCAGGGCTAGGGGGAGGGGACTACAGGTCAGAAGTGAGGGGCACTGACAGGGCTAGGGTGGCTTTGGCTTAAGAGCATGGGGGACCGGGGTGGGGGCGGGAGACTGTGGGTTGGGAATATGAGTCACTGGCAGTGCCAGGGGGCTATGACTCTGGACTGAGGGGCACCAGAAATGACAGGGAGGGGGCTGTGGGTCAGGATTGAGGGGTACCATCATGGCCCAGGGGGTAGGGTACTCCAGTTTGAGAGTGAGGAGCACTGGCAATGCTGGGGTCAGTGGTTTGGGAGTGAGGGGCAGCAGCAGGGCTGGTGGGGTCTGTGGCTTGGCACTGAGGGTCAACAGACTGGGCAGGGGCAGGGCAGCAACATGTCACTGTCCCCCCACCCCTCTCCTCCACATGACAGGTGTCCTCTTTTTTGGACCTGAAAATATGGCATCCCTAGAGGGTATCTAAAACTATTTTAATCTTCCCTTGAGATTAATTGCATAGGCCTTGTGCATCAATAATGTCTCCAAATACATAGTTGCCTATTTGAAAAAAATAGTATTTTGCACATTTGCTCACAACCCATATTCTTTTAGACATTGTAATTCTCTGTTCAAATTTATCAGAGGTTTGTCTTCATTTTCACCAGTTACAATTATTTCATCCACATAACACTGTGTTCTTGGAAAGCCTTGTAAATTTTGACCCACTGTTTGCTGCCATATAGTAGGAGTGGAGGCAATATGAAATATGTATTTATTACACTGGTATAATTCTTTTATGTTTTTATGGCAAGGTAACCCTTTGAAAATTCCATGTGCAAGTAAGCTTGTGCTAAGTCAACTTTGCTAAATCTCTGCCCCTCCCACCCTGCACTAATGAGGCAAGAATATCTTCAATTTGAGGTAGGGCATATTTATCAGTTTTTAGTGTAGGGTTTACTGTATTAGAGTTACCATATTTCCAGAATCAAAAAAGAGGACACCTGGGAGGTACAAGGGGAGGCGGAGAGGGAAGGGGGGAGGGGCATATGATTGTGGGGAGGTAGTGATATGCTCATGCCTTGTCTCTTCCCCTCACTCCTAAACCCCTGCTCCCTCAGCCCTCCATCACTCCCAATCTCCTGCCCCCGCCCCCCCCAGCAGTGAGGTACACCTTACTTCTGACCTGCAGACCCCTGCCCCCCCAGCCCTGCTGTTCAAGCAACTCCTGCAATGCGCATGTGTGGCCACTCTCTCTCTCACTTTCTCTCACACACACACACACACACACACACACACACACACACACACACACACACACACACACACACACACAGACTCACATGCCTACAGTATCTCTTTACTTGGCTTCCTGGGGCCCATGCAGGGAGCACATGACCCCCAACAGCCAATCACTTTGCCCACTGCTCTCAGCCCCAAGCAGTCCGCCTGGAAGAGCACTCGGCCAAATCCAAGCGGTTGCAAAGCTTCCTCTCATGCGTGGATGAGGCCTATCTAACACAAAAAGCCTACAGACCAATGAGATGCGAAGCACTGCTCAACCTGGTACTGGCAACCAGGGATGACCTAATCAGTGACCTAACTATCGAAGGGAAGCTGGGTGACAGCAACCATGAGCTGATCACCTTCACTGTCCACAGAAAAGCTGGCAAGTCAGTCAGCAATACAGAAGTCCTTGACTTGAGGAAAGTTGACTTTGACAAGCTCAGGAGGCTTGTTGGTGAGATCCTAAGGGACCACAACCCCAAGGAGAGGGGAGTACAGGAAGAGTAGTTGCTCCTCAAGGAAACAATCATAAATGCACAAGCTAAGGCTATTCCATCTTGGATGAAAGGCAGCAAAAGGACACAGCAGCCTTGGCTCAGCAAGGAACTAGCAGACCTCCTGCACCTTAAAAGAAAGACCTACAAAAGATGGATGATGGGATCCACCTCCAAGGAGAAATATTCTGCACTGGTCTGGACCCGCAGGGAGTGAATGAGGAAAGCCAAGGCTGCGATGGAACTCCAACTGGCCACTAGTATCAAGGATAATAAAAAGTCCTTTAAGACATGTGGGAAGCCAGAGGAAAAGCAAGGGGAACATTGGACCCCTGCTAAACCAGATGAGATAACTGATGACCAACGCCAAGGAAAAAGCCAACTTGCTAAATAAGTACTTTGTGTCAGTCTTTCATCAGTCCCATGGGATGCCCCTGCCCATTATGGGACAGGGAGGCCCAGGTGAGGGAAATTCCTTGCCCTCCATCAATGCTGACCTCATGAAAGAACACCTTGAGAAGCTGGATACCTTCAAGTCAGCCGGCCCTGATAGTTTACACCCCAGGGTACTCAAGGAGCTGGCTAGCATCATAGCTCAGCCAATGGCATGGATCTTCGAGGACTCCTGGTGCTCTGGTGAAGTGCCTGAAGATTGAAAGAAAGCCAATGTATTGCCTATCTTCAAGAAAGGGAGGAAAGTAGATCCAGCATACTACAGGCTCATCAGCCTGACCCCTATCACGGGGAAGGTCTTAGAAAAGATTAAAAAAGAGGCCATTCTAAATGGACTGGCTGATGCCAACATCCTAAGAGATAGCCAGCATGGGTTTGTTGCGGGTAGGTCTTGCTCAACCAATATTATTTCCTTTTATGACCAGGTGACATCATCTGGACAAGGGGGAAGAGATTCATGTTATAGATCTTGACTTAAAAAGGCCTTTGATCTGGTATCCCATGATCACCTCTTGGCAAAACTGGCTAACAGCAGCCCTGGGTCCACCACGATCCACTGGCTGGGAAATTAGCTCTGTGGTTGGACCCAGACGATGGTGTTTAATGGAAGTCAATCGTCATGGTTCTCTGTGACCAGTGGGGTACCTCAAGGCTCTATCCTTGGATCTGTTTTGTTCAACATCTTCATTAACAATGTAGACATTGGTATCAGAAGTGGACTGGCCAAGTTTGCCAATGATACCAAAGTTTGGGGTAAAGCATCCACACCTGAGGACAGGAGGGTGATCCAGACTGACCTCGACAGGCTCACAAAATAGGCGGATAAGAACCTGATGGTGTTTAACACCAAAAAATGCAAGGTTCTCCAGCTTGGGAAGAAAAACCTGCAGCATGTGTATAGGCTTGGCAGTGCTACACTGGCTAGAACTACAGATGAAATGGACTTAGTGGTCATGATTGATCACAAGATGAATATGAACCTTCAATGTGATGCTGCTGCTAGTAAAGTGACCAAAACGCTCAGTTGTATCTATAGATGCTTCTTGAGCAAATCTCAGAACATCATTCTCTCATTGTACTTGGCCTTGATGAGGCTGCAGCTGGGGTACTGTGTCCAGTTTTGGTCTCCACAATTTAAAAAAGGATGTGGAGAAGCTTGAGAGAGTGCAGAGAAGAGCCACATGTATGATCAGAAGTCAGGAAAACAGACCTTATGACAATGCTGAGAGCTATGGGAGGCTTCAGCCTGGAAAAGCACAGGCTCAGGAGTGATCTGATGGCCACCTATAAGTTTATCAGGGGTGTTAACTGGTATCTGGGGAAAGTTTGTTCACCAGAGTGCCCCAAGGAATAACAAGGTTGAATGGTTATAAACTCTTCCAAGACCATTTCAGGCTGGACATAAGGAAGCACTTTACTGTCTGAGCCCCCAAAGTATAGAATAGCCTGCCATCGGAGGTGGTTCAAGCACCTACTTTGAACACCTTCGAGAGAAATTTGGATGTTTATCTTGCTGGGATCCTATGACCCCAGCTGACTTCCTGCCCCTGGGGCAGGGGTCTGGACTCGATGATCTTCTGAGGTCCCTTCCAGCCCTAATGTCTATGAAATCCAGGAAATCTAGGAAAAGACCTGGACATTTGCTCTTACTTTTTAAACCCTGCCCAGATGTAGCACAGGGGGCCAAAAAAGAGGACAAGTCTAGGAAAACATGGACATATGGTGTTCCTAACTGAATCCTTAAAATCTCCACATATCTTTACTGTACTGCATTTAAAAAAAAGTCACTATAGGCATGCCCCACTCACTCCAGACTGCTTTTGAATGTATGTCTTCTCCTTTTAGGCGGTCAAATTCCATATCTGCCTTGGCATGCAAGCTGTAAGGGACTGGCTGAGATTTGTGAAACTTGGCCTACTGTTTTCTCTCTCATTATCCTAGCTTTGATATATTTTAAAGTTCACATGCCTTCGTTGAACACTTCAGAGATTTGGTTTAATAATATCCCTTCTAATTGTTCTTTATCTATTTGTGAAGGGACTTTGGAGAATGCTTGCAGTATCTTTATAGAATTCTAGTCCAGGAGTATCTCTATTTAAATATTTATGATCCCAGAATGGCTCCCCCTTTTCAATTACATCAATCTAAGATGTGCTACCTATTATTAAATTCTGTGGGTACTGACATCACCCCTGGCCTGTTGCACAATCTTCTTTCCTGTGTGTGTTTTTAACAAAACCATGGTTTCCTTTAATTTTAAAATTAAAAAAAGTGTTTTTAATAATCATAACATGAGATAACAGCCACTGATAACCCTGTACCTAACTCCATTGTAAAAGTTTTCCCAGCAATCCTGTGTGTCAGCTAGATGGCTGATTTATCACCTTTGTTCACAATATAGGCCCAGAATAGTTACTCCATTCTCACTGTTACATATATCTTTTTAATTTCCTTTCTTGTACCTTACTACACTTTTCTTTATTTCTTTTAGCATGGTGCACTGCCTGGACATGTCTTTTGTTTACACATGTCTACAACATTGTCAGGAGCATTCTTTAAACTAGCAATTTCCTGGACCCTTTCTAAGACCTTTTTCCACACCAATATTACATATCAGGCTGCCAACTTCCCTGGCTCTTCTCTTGCATATTTAAGAATTCATTCATTCCTATTTCTATAAGCACTCCTGTATACAATTCTGTGGCATCTTTTGTTGCAGTTTTGATGGCTAAACAATCTCAACAGCATGTTTAAAGGTAAGGCCTTCCTCTGTTAAGAGCTTCCTTTGTATGGCTACATTAAGTAACTAGCCCACAAATCTGTCTCTGACAGTGTCATTAAACCTATCCTTAAGACTGCAATATTCAGACAATTTCTTCACCTCTGATACAAAAGAAGAAGCAGATTCAAGTTGAGTCCTCTTATGGAATCTGAGCCTTTCTACAGTAACCAATGGCTTAGGTGCCAGATGCTCTTGGACAATTTTCACTAATTCCTTTAGAGTTTTGCTTGCTGGCTTTTCTCGGGTGAGCAGGTACCACAGTAAACTGTATGTTTTTCCTCCCAAAAATGCAGCAGTGCAGCTACATGTTCCTGTGGAGGAATCTCTACAGGCTGGGGAGATTATATATAGTGGCTCCAACCACTCTATATATAGGCCAGTTCTACTGGGTGCTTTCATAAGACCCTGTTGATCTAATCTGTACAACCATTTTAGGTTCCAACAGATTTTAAGCACTCACAGTCAGAGCAGATTCTTCTTATAGCTTTAATGCATGCCCCACTTCTGGTATCCCATTCTTATCATCAGTTGTTATGTTTGTCCCACAGCATTCATAAATAAATTATTTCGACCACAAGTATGGGGAAAAGTGCAGTCAGACAAGCAGGCACAGTGTGAACACAAAGTAAAACTATATATGCATTGGCATCAGCAGATTCAACAGAAAATAACAACATTCACAGAAGCAGATTCAACACTTCTCTATATCTTACAGTTAAGTCACTTGCGCAATAAGTCAGGTGAATAGCATTCTTTTCTTTCCTGGTTCCTAAGGTAGCATTCTTATCTTTCTTTGTTCTCTAAATAGCCATTTTTGGGGTTCCTACAGGGCAATTTTGGTGCTTTCCACACCATGGGGGATTCTTTGATGGACTTAGCCCTACAAATGTAGATGGCTATATACATGCCTAAACCAAAAGCAGTAAACAGTGAGAGACCTCCCATCTTTCCCCTAATGAGTTGAGTAGCTAGGGCACTCACCTGGGAAGTTGGAGGTCCTGAGCTACCCCTCAAGCAGAGAAGGACTTAAAGCTAGGTTTTTAACTAGCACTTTAACCTAACGCTACTGTGTCAGTCATTATGGAATGCCTTTCGCTGACACTTCTTTTGAAGCCACACCCTGGGCAGCTGTTAGAGGGTGATCATTAGGGATCATAGTTTTCTCTGATAAATCACAAATTCTCTAACAAAAAGTTGCAAATTCTCTGATAACCCCCCAAAATCTGTTAGTAAAATTAAAAGCCTGAAACAGTTCCCCCTTGCCCTGCTGGTGCCCCTCCCCCCATGTCTCCCTCAGCCCTGCGG
>JAGPOW010001327.1:20754350-20823011 GCA_030014935.1 Caiman crocodilus
CACACACACACACACACACACACACAGAGCCACCTGCCTCTGCTTCCTAGCTCTTTCCTCAGGCAAACTCCCTGGGGAAACTCCTTCTCTGTTGGCTGCTCTCTGTTCACTACTTTCATGACATGACTCATTCATGTTCCCTCCTCGTGAAATGACTCATGCTCTTTTCCTTTGCACTTGGCCCACCTTTTTTAATCTACAAGGAAGAATCAGTGGGTTGTGTGCTTAAGCATCCTCTGCCACCATAAAGAAAAAAAAGGAAGTAACTATAAAATTTTAGTCCAACTCCTCTTGAATAACATTTATTGTATGCTGTTCACTGTGCAAGGCTCTAGTGATATACACTTCCTATTGATTACCATCAGCTCCTAGCCTATTCCTTTGATGTTTCAGAACTGGTTCAGAATTGTCTGATTAAAATGTACTTACACTGGAAAAATACAGATATTTTGAAACAAAAACTGTTCATAGGAAACGGTCACTTTTGATTAATCTCTTCAACCACAACTCTGAAAAAAGTGTTTGAAATTATTTGAATATTCTCTTTTAACATCTTGATAACAAATTACATGATTTTTATCATAAATGTTTTTGTTTAGAAAAAAAGTCTAATTCATAATACAAAAGGTTAGAAAAAAGTTTCAAAATGAAATTAAATGTTTTGAGTCCTGATTAAGAGAGCTTCCCCCCCCCCCTTGGTTTGGTTTGAAAAAAATATATTTTTAAAGAATTTAACTACACTTTAGTTTAAATGAGAACTTTGATTTTTTTCAAAATATCAAAAAATCTTACAGGACAGGAAAACTATTTCCATTCCAGCTCAGTTTTGAGGAGGCATCTTCTCTGAGCTGCCATGGCCAAAACTGTGGAAAGTTGCTTCCTATACTGCACTGATCAGTAGTCACAGATAGTCTAAAATGTCCATGTATCTATCCTACATCTCTCCAATAGAAACAAAACAAAACAAAACATTTTATCAGAAAACTCAAGTTTTATAGCAGCTACACAATTTGATTCTGGGAGTGGATTTGGTATCAACATGGGAACAATTTTCTCATGTATATTTATTTTTTTATTGATTTATCAAGAAACTAATATATACTCTTATAATGCTGCAGTGTTGTTGCTATATTATTAGAAGAGGCACTTTCATTCTATTTACCTTTTAAAAAGTACTGCGTGAACTTGATTGCTTATGTCTCATGTGGGTGCTAAGGCAAAGTTTCAATTTAAATCTGCACGGTCACTTCTGAATTGTTAAAATACTTTCTTTGTTCTTAGGTAAACCCAATTTGACATGTTCTAAATCTACAGAGAATGGCATTATTTACTACTTTAATATGGTTAAATGAGAAAAAATCATTGGTAACCACACATACTATTCTATCATGAGTCCAGCATTATTTTATATTTATAAAATTTCAGCACCTGTAGTCCATTGACTAAAGGAAAGTCTTATCTGTAGTTTTTAATAAAAGTAAGTTTCTTGTTTTCATGTTTGGAGATAAAACTGTAACATGTAAACTGAGCGAATGCTAAAGGTCAATGGCCAAACTTATTTCTTTTATATATTATTTTTAAATTAAATCTCATGATTCCTATACTAGTGATTGTCTTACCAGGTGTGTCTATAGGAGATGATTTACTGTGCAGTGGACTAATCTATTGTGCAGTAAAGTATCACTATGTAACTGAGCACAGCAGGCACTGTTCATTAAAATAGGCGAATATGCAGTTTTTTACTACCTATAAATACAGGTAGTATTATTGCACACTAGCTAATGTACAGTAGTGCACAGTTATATAGCTGACTGGGAGCAATTGGCAACAGGGGGCAGGAGAACTATCCCCTCCCTTGGGCAGCTGCCTGCTTCCCAGACCCATCTCCGATGAGCCAATCAGAAAGGGAGCTGGGACAATGTCCCCTACCCCTGCAGCAGGCAACTCCTAGCCCCAGCTCTGAGATAGGAGCTGGGGCTGGAACACTGTCTCCTGTCTTGGGCAGCTACCTGCTGTCAGGGATGACACCAACATTGGAAACAGCTCCAAGATTGGAGCCAACCCCAGCAGCAGGCAGCTGCCCAGGGCAGGGGACAATGTCTAAGACTGACTCCAATTTTGAGGCACCCAGACCTGGCCCTAGTGCCCCTTGTCAGCCTGAGGTTGACACTTGGGGAAGCCTAAAGCTCCCCCCTGGCTGCCATATAGGAGCAAAGCAGAGCAGAGCAGGAGTAGCCTTGCCCTGAACTGCTCCCATTGGGAACAAATTTACTGGCAGTGGGTGCACATGTAGATGTGATCCCAGGGAAAGAGTGCATTAATTACACATGTAGATATGCCCACCTAATCTTAAAACTGCATGAACATGCCTGTTGCACAACTACCAGGCATAATGCCCCCAAAACACCAAAAAACACTCTGTCTTGCCACTGATAAAGCAGAGGGATGAGGGCGATGTCAGTGTCCTGACATTGCAAGGAAAGGAAGCCAGGAAGTAATTTGGTAATCACCAGTTAATCTCAAAACACTTTACCTGGTGGTGAGACACTGTAAAAGCATCTACTACAAATGTCTACTTTGGAATAACTGGTTATCTATTTGCTCTGGATTGCAGGGCCTGTCTACATGCTCATTAATGCACTTTTGTTAATGTGCATTAAATTTAGCACCTCCATTGTGAGGTACTAAGAAAAGGTGCAGTAGCACTTTTTAATGCATATTATAGAATCATAGAATCATTAGTGAAAGCACACTTTTTTGTGATGCTTTAATGCATATTAAAATAGGCTAATATGCATTAAAGGACACATGTAGATGTGCTCACAGTGAATTCTTATTGATGTATAAAATTGATGTAAATTACATCAGTGTAAATATATGGTGGGTGAACAGGTTCAATAATATAAAGAGGAATATTGCAAAACTGAAGATTGTATAATTTTCATCTTCTGCTAGAAATTAAGTCACTTTTGATCATTTATCTATAAATCTCTGAGGGGTAATGTCAGAGTACTGGTCAGATCTTTTAGAAGAGCAGGCCTTGAACATTATGTTTTAGATTCCTCACAATATCTTAAGTTCACATTAGAATGTATACCTTATTATTGACTCATAGTTTGCACTTATGGTAGAAGAATTCTCTCTGTATTCCCCAACCATTGCTTTGCATCGAATATTTATTTTGTGTTACATAGATAGGATGGTTAGCTCTTGGCAGCAGGGATGGTCTTTTTGTCCTGTTTATATAGCACCTCACACATCACAGGGTCCTGATCCATGACAGGGGTTATGCGGCCATATTTCAATATAAGTAATAATAAAATGTTCCTGATAGGGCAGTCTTATTTATCTTTATATATACAAATTATACTTATCCAATTATATAACTTGCACACAGTTTTAAATCTTAGTCCATGTGCAACCTAGACACACAAATATTTGCACAGCTACTGAGCACATGCAGGAGGTTGCACACTTTCTAGGCATGTATAAATTCTGTATGTTCATAGCTGGATAAGCATAAGGACCAAAATCCATGACTATCAGCTAGTAGATGCTAAAGGAAGAGAAGAAAGACCATCCTTTGTTTTGACCCAATAGTCTAGTTGTTAGTATACTTACTGAAAAAAAGGCCCAGATTATGGGCTATAGAGGGGGCCAGCAGGTCTCAAACTTCCCAACATAGTATTCCAACCACTAGCTTGTATACTAGGCTAGGTAGATCATGAGGGGTCATTTGCAGCCCCTGGACTCTCACACATGCTCTCACACATGAAGTGATGCTCCCCCATCACTTCAGCTGCAGCAACAGTAAGGACCTTTGGGTTCCCCATCTCTCTTCTGGCTTCCACTTTTTGCTTCTGCTCTAGGAGACAGGGCAAGGCAGTGCAGCACAGAGAAGTCCATGGTACTTAGGGTTACCATATGTCCAGGTTTTCCTGGACTTGTCCTCTTTTTGAGTCCTCCTATCTCCATCAGGGTGTGTTTTTCAAATCTAAGCAAATGTCCTGGTTTTTGTTTTGGGAGCAGGGGGAGGGGTGATTGTAGGCAGGGAGATGCAGACAGGTAAGTCTGGGTTGCAGGGCTGGGGCTGCAACAGGGCAGGGCAGAGCAGGGCAGGGGGGTTGCCTGCCCCTCCAGTGGGGGAAGGGGGCAGGGGAGCCTTTTGAGGGCAGTAGTCAGGCTAGCAGCACAGGGACCAGTGCCCATGCTTGCAGGGGTGGGGGAAAGGGAAGGTGGGCTGTGGCCAGGCCTCCTGGCATGGTGCAGCAGCCCCAGCTCAGGGTGGTGGGTGTCACAACTTCCCTCCTTTTCCCTCCAGCATGTGCCAGGGCCAGATTTGTTTTGAGCCACCATGCTCCAGCCTCGTTGGGATGGGGCCAGCTGGGGCCCCTCCAGCAGGGCTGGGAGGGTAGGGCAGGGGGCTGCAGGTCAGGAGTGTAGGGCACTGGCAGGGCTAGGGGAGAGCAGGGGGATGCTGGTCAGGAGTGAAGGGAACCAACATGGCCCAGTGGGGCAGGGTATTGTGGTTTGGGAGTGAGGGGCATAGGCAAAGCTAGGGTCTGTGGGTCAGGAGTGAGGGAGAGCAGCAGGGCTGGGGAGGGGCTGTGGCTTCAGAGCGAGGGGCAATAGAATGGGCAGGGGCATGGCACTGCCATATCACTGCCCCACTACAGTCAAATACCTCCCTGCCTACACAGCAAGTGTCCTCTTTTTTGGAACTGAAGATATGGTAACCCTAATGGTGCTGAGGGAACATGAGGCCTGAGACATCTATGTAACACAGTACACCCACATGGCATAAGGCCCAGAGAGCCCACATCTTGTGCTGGTATGGCCTGAATTGGGGGTGACTCACAGGGCATGAGACCTCAGTCTCTTAGAAGTTGGACAGCACTGGGCTAGACATTACATAATAATCTAGAAGTTGGTCTCCCGGATAGCTAAGAGAAAGAGATATATTGGGCCCAAAGGAAAAAGATAAAGTAAACTGCGTGTGGCTCAACAAGGTAGCTGCTGCTATTTCGGAAGGGAGGGGCCCTGGGTTGTGGCCCAAACATAACCCAGGGCCTGAACACAACCCATTGCTTGCTCTCAATGGGGCAGAAACTTTCCCCCATTCTCCATCTGTTTTATGCAATAACTGCAAAATGCAAAGTGTGGTGGCTCAGCTTCAAAAACTATTTCTGGAGAGGGAAAAAGGCCAGAAATGGCATAATTTGTATGAGAATATTTGATTTGTTTTATTATTGTATTATAGTAGCACCAAGAATCTCCATTCTTCTGGTGCCGCGACTTATGCATAATGACAGCCCCTACTTTAGCAAGCTTATAATTTTATAATAAAATACAAATAAAAAGAAGGATTATTAGTCCCATTTTACAGATGACAGAACTCAGGCATACAAAGGTTAAATGATCTGCCCCCAGAGCAGAACTAAGAATTGATTTTAAAAAATCCAACCTTTTTAATCCATTAACTTAAGTCATACTATAGCAGTGTGTAGCCACATACAGAATAATTTCTGCCTTTTACTTTACAGTTTTCTCACTGTCATCCCCTCGCATAAAATGTACTTGTAAATGTTTGGTCTCAATGTAAGCAGGGTTAGTATATGGCACAATGTGAAATCCAGTAAGCTGCCAGCCTCTCCTCCTCCCCTACCTCCACTGCTGCATGCTGTAGGGCAGGGGTAGGCAAAAAGTTTTGGCTGGAGTGCCGAAAACCCCCGCAATGCCTACCTGGGAAGGTGCTGGAGTGCTGGCATGCCAGAAAAACAAAATGAGGGCAGGGGGTACATGACAAGATGCTGTGCTTGTTCCCCTTGCTCCCCACCCAAATCCCTGGCACCCCAGCCCTGTTGCCTCTTGCCCCCCAGCCCTGCTGCCCTGTGCCCCCCACTCAAAGCCCCTGCCCCCCAGCTCAGGCTCTGTGGCTGTCAGCAGCTACCCAGAACTTGGGCCAGCTGCACACATTTGCTGCCTCTCTGCCCCAGCCCTGGCCCCAGCTGCCTCCCAGCCCCAGGCCTGGGATCTGGGGAGGCAGCATATACCAGCAATTCTCCCTGCTGTGCTGCCTTGCCACTTCTGCAAAGCAGTGTCGGAACCTGGCACAACAGGGCACAGTGGGGTGTGGGGCACAGAAAGCTGCCTGCTCTCAGCTCCCCACTACCCTGCCACACTTCCCCTGCAGGTGGGGGCAGCAGCGAGGGGCACAACCCTGCACTGCTACCCACGGTGCTTCTGCGCACAAAGAAGTGTGGCAGGGCAGCTCTAAGTTCCCTCCCCCTAACCCTGAGATTGCAACTGGGAAGTCAGGGTAGGGAGATCCTTATCTTCCAGTGCTGGCCCACAGTTGTGGAACTGGTGCTGGGAGCTCCCTGCCCAGTTCCCCACCCAGCTCCGTGCTCATGGAGCTGAGCAGGAAATGAGCTTCCCAGCCCCTGCCCAGTGATCATGGAATGGGGTCTGGGAACTGTCCCAGTCAGGTGCAGGTAGAGGCAGTTAAGTCAACAGGGTGTGTGCATGACACGACGGTTTAATCCACCCTAAATTGAAGCAGTGTTTTTTAAAATCCACAGCTTTAGTTTAGGACCCCTGTTTCATTTAAACTTGCCCAAACATACTTGCTGGCCTTGCCTACATGTCTTCTTAGTCTGTGTGTCTGTCTGACTCCACTGCTTTATCCTGTACATTACATAACCTGCTCTGGTAATTTTGGTTGCTTCTCCAAAGTTCCTCCTCCTGCTATGTTATCCTCAGCCCTCACATGGGGATTGGGCTGTACTGCAATTTGAATCTTCAGGAATCAAAAGCAATTAGCTTCTGTATCTAGTGCAATTTTTTTGATCACTCTATCAGTTGGGGAGTCTAAGGGCAAAAAAGAAGGCATATAAGTTGTGGAAGCAGGGGGAAGCTACCAAGGAGGAATATACCTACTCGGCCTGCACTTGCAGGGAGGCAGTTAGAAAGAACAAAGCAACTACAGAGCTGAGGCTGGCAACACAAATCAAGACAACAAAAAGTCTTTTTTTTAGGTATGTAGTTGCATCCAAGAATACTGAAGGAATTGGCCAGTGTCATAGCAAAACTACTGGCATGGCTGTTTAAGAGCTCATGGTGCTCAGGTCAGGTCCCGGAGGATTGGAAAAGGACCAGTGTGGTCCCTATTTCCAAGAAGTGGAGGAAGGAGGATCTAAGTAATTATAAGCCAGTCAGTCTCACCTCATCCTTGGAAAGGTCTTTAAAAAAATTATGAAAGATCATATTTGTGGGAGTCCAGCAGGGACAATAATGCAGCACAGCAACTAGCATGGATTTGGAGCAGGTAGATTGTGCCTGATCAATCTGATTTCATTTTATGAGAGGGTCACAAAATGCTTAAATGCAGGAATAGAGGTGGATGTCATTTTCCTGGATTTTAGCAAGGCCTTGGACATGGTATCTCATCCCATTCTCATAAATAAATTAAGAGGATGTGACATAGATGTTTACATGGTCCAGTAAGTGGCAAATTGGCTTAGCGGTTGCACCCAGAGAGTGGTAGTAGATGGGTTGGTAACAACCTGGAAGGATGTGGATAGCGGGGTCCTGCAGGGTTCAGTCCTTGGGCCTGTACTCTTCAATATCTTCATCAGTGACTCGGATGTGGGTGTGCAAAGTGTACTCTGTACATGTTTGTGGATGATACTAAATTGTGGGGTGAAGTGCACACTCCGGAGGGTAGGGAACAATTCCAGGCAGACCTGGACAGGTTGGAAAAGTGGGCAGTACACAATAGGATGCAGTACAAGGATAAATGCAGAGTGCTGCACTTAGGTCACAAAAATATCTAGCACACTGACTGGCTAGGAAGTGATCTTCTCAGCAGCACAAAAGTGGAAAGCGATCTTGGAATCATAGTGGACTCCAGGATGAATATGAGTTGTCAGTGTGATGAAGTCATCAGCAAAGCTAACTGCACTTTAGCATGCATCAGCAGATGCATGACAAACAGAATCAAAGATGTGACACTTCCCCTCTGCGCGGCATTGGTCAGACTGCAGTTGGAGTACTACATCCAGTTTTGGGTGCCGTACTTCAAGAAGGATGTTGATAGACTTGAGAGGGTCCAGAGAAGGGCCACTCATATGGTTAGGGGCTTGTAGGACAAACCCCATAAGGGGAGACTGCGGGACCTGGACCTCTTCAGCCTCCACAAGAGAAGGCTGAGATGTGATCTTGTGCCAGCTATGAATTCATTAGGGGAACACAGCAAGGGATCAGAGATGCTCCATTCACCAGGGTGCCTCTTGGCATAGCTAGGAACAATGGTCACAAACTGACAGAGAACAGGTTTAGGCTAGATATCAGGAAAACTTTTTCACAGTAAGGATGGTCAAAATTTGTAATGCGCTTCCAAGGGAGGTGGTGCTCTCCCCTACCTTGGGGGTCTTTAAGAGAAGGCATCTGGCTGGGGGCATCTGACCCCAACACTTTCCTGCCTAGGCGGGGGGTCAGACTTGATGATCTCTTGAGGTCCCTTCTGACCCTACCATCTATGAATCTATAGATCTATGAGTTAATGGTAGTAGCAATGGTGTCAGAAATTCTAACAGGAATATTAGTGTCTGCTTTTTTCTCTGTTTTTGAATTGTTCATTTAAGAGTCAGAGGGTGTATCTACATGTGCTGTTAATGCACAGTAACATTACTGCACATTAAAAAAGGAGCAGTAAATTGTCCCTACGGAAAGGGTCTACATGTGTCCCAGAATGGGAGCAATTTTGCTCCCAACTGGGGCAGGTAAGATGAGGGAAGTTCCTGCCCCCCTGCTCTGCTCTGCCTGATTGCAGCCAGGGTAAGCTCCAGGCTCTCCTGGGTACCAGCTCTTGGCTGGCAAGGGGAAGGGGGCTGGTCCCAATACCCACGTGTGGAGGGACAGCTGTCCTGGAAGACAGGAGTGCTATGTCCCAGCCACATGGGGACTGGACCCAATCCTCACGTGGTTGGAAAAAGCAACCCTGCTTGGCAGGGATGCTGCCTGGCAGCCACATAAAACATTGGGATCAATCCCCACGTGGCTGCCAGGCAGTGTCCCTCCCTGCTAGGCAGGGACGCTTCTCCTAGCCATGCGGTGATCAGGAAAGCCCCAATCCCCATGTGGCTGTCCCCACCAGGCTGGGACAACTCTGTCAGCCACATGGAGATTAGGTCCCAATTATCACCTGGCCGAGATGCAGCAGTCTCAGCTACCAGGATAGCTCTCTTGGCCATGTGGGGATCAGGATGGCCATCGTCCACATCTGTGGGCAGTCACTTGCTGCTTGCCACCTCACCCCTCTCACCAATATCAGCATCTGTGGGCAGTCCCTGCTTGCCACGTGCCATCGCCCTCTGCTGCCACTGGCTCACCGCTCGCTGCCGATACTGCCACCTACAAATGGTGACCTCCCAGTCTCAGGAGGCACCAGTCATTCGTGTATCCCTTCTATGCACTTAGTTCCTCTATGTAAAGACATAGAAGCACAAATATATAGAAATACAAATATCATCTACTACTTCAGATCTCATCTGGTGATCCTTGCAAAATAATTGCCTTAAGATTTGGAGAGCTACATCGTTTGTAGTAGCTGATGGAAAGTTCTTTCATCTCTGTTCTGACATTAGCAAATGGGACGTCATTAAATGTACTGCAAAATCAGCTTCTTCTGAATTTTCAACAAGAATACAAGGTATCTGCAGTTGCTAACCCTTTTCCTGGTGTGTGTACAATTTCCAGTTGATATTTCTGGAGCATTATCCACTCTCTTTAAATCCTTGTTAGCAACATTATGTAACCTTCTGCCAGAGCTTGGATGGCAATATAAGAGCCAGGTTCAAATGTGGGGGTTTTGGCTCAAGTCCTCACTCAGAAACCTTGGAAAATAACCCTTAATGGGGGTCCTAAAATAACTTTCCCACTCACAAGTTATTTGTTATCAAACAGAAAATACAAGTGTATTAAAGGAAATGAAAACAATAAAACTTTCCAACCACTGCAACTGTCAACCATTTCAATTATTAAACACCCCAAATATCAAACACCCCTACTATTGAAACACTTCCTTTGTCCCTCAGTTGCAGTATGTATCTGAAACTCCCCTTCCCCCGGGAGTTGCTACCTTGCCAAGACCAGGAAGGGGGGAGTGGAAATTGTGTTGCTGCCTACCACTCTGGAGTCATCTGCTGGAGTCACCACAGTTCCACCACCAAAGGTCACCATGGAGGTGTGCCAGCTGCCAATGGTCCTTTTGGGGTCATGAAGCCTGCCATCCTTTAGGGTCTCTGCCATTACATGGGAAGCACCTCTCAGAAGTCATGCTACTTGTACCACTTGAGGTCTTTGCTGCTGCTCAGGGTTTCACCTCCTCTGCTACGCCTCCTCATTGGGTTGTCAAAGTAACCTTAACTCTTTTGTTACTAAGTTGCCTATCAGCCCCTCCTGTAATTCAACACTTTCCGATCTTAAGCTGTTTGCCAGACATTCAGGGATTTCAGCATTGGATCTTACTAATAGGGTGACCTGACCTGCATATTTTTAGAGAGAGTTTTAGCAAAAATTCCTCCAAAGGGTCGTTCTAATCTGAAGCCTCCCTGAATGTTCCAGACTCTCTTTCCACTTAAAAAGAATCTCATCGCAGGTCTCAGCTGAGCTCACAGTGAACATTTATTCCCAAGTGACCCCTGCAGAACTATCTTCCAAAGCTCGTGTGCCTTCCAAATGTAAATATCTGGGATGGAAGCCTAGTGACACAAATATGGCCAGTGACACAAAGATTTTGCACTCCCCTCAATCCCCAATCCCAAACTCCTTACATTTATTCTTTTAGGATACAAATCAAGGAACAGCTGTAAACAGGTCCCTAACCTTTTGAACTTGCATGCCAAACTTTAGAACAGGGTTGGGCAAAATACAGCCCACAGGTTGCATGCAGCCCACTGAAGGATTTTGTCCAGCCTGTGGTGGGTCTCTCAGTCCTGCCCAGTCCAGGTGCAGGGGGCAGCCAAGCCATGTCACATATGCCCATTCCTGCCACCACCAGGCATGCGGTAGGGCTGGGGCAGCTCAGTGGTCTGACTCACTTCCAGGAGCCCTGACAGTGGCAGCTCCTTCTGGCTGCCATCCCTGTCAGACCTGGCCCCGCTGCCCAGCCATCCCCATAGGTGGTCTGCCCTACACCCATCCCCATAGGTAGGACTCATGCAGACAGGGCACATGGCTCGCTGGATGGGATGAGGCCATGGGCAGGCAGGGAGCTGCATCTGCAGCTTGATTCTTGGGACAGTGACAGCATCGGGCCAGGGCCAGGACAGAGCTATGATCCACTCTCCACATGCCTCTGTCTGCAGAAATAGTGCCTGTTGTAAGGGTTTGCAGGCGCTGGATCATGGCTCTTGTCTGCACTCTCTTGGGATGGGAGAGTTCAGTAACACAGTACCCAGTTCTTTGACATTATAGGAAGTTAGTAGTGGGACCCTTCTAAGCAGTTCTTTTAAATGTGTATACACCATCATGAGCTTTGGCATCCCTGTGCTGAGCCACCTCTGTCACTGCACCCATCTACCTACCAAGCTCTGAGGGCCTCCCCAGGGTGCCTCTCATCTGGCTGACCCCCTTCCTGGAGCACACCTGAAAGCCTGGGGTCACCATTGCTACCACCCAGGGGTTCTGGTCTGTCTTCAGGCCCTGTCCCCCTGGGGAAACACAGGCCTTGTAGATCTTAAAGGTGCTTGACCCACTGCTAAAACCTGAGGTGCTTCCTTTAGCCTGAAACACCAAAAAGTAACCTCCTTTATTCAGTCAAGCACAGAGTTTGAAGGCATGCTTCCAAGCCCTCTCCCAACAAGCTCACCACACCTGTACATTGGAGAGCTTTATTAGTTACAGAGGTAGGCTTGGGGAAGGGTACAGGTTAAAGAAATATCAAAGAATAACCATAGAGCAAACAGTGTCAGTTAACTAGTTGTTTGAAATACTTCTACATTACAGAAAGCTATACATCTAAATAAGTTCCAAGTAATTTACTTACTTCAGGTTCCTGAGAGAGAAAAAAAGGTTGCAGATCTTCCAGTTGCTGTAGATGTCTCCACATGGCCAATGCCCCCTCCTCCTGGGCAGTTTTGGCTTATACAGGCCTTTTGACATCACCTACCTGACCCAATCCCAGCCAGGTGCAGTTGGACACCAACCAACCAATTTAAAAAGCACCATCGGTCAGCTCCTAGAGTGACAGTGGTCAAGTCCCTGCCCCCATGCCATTAAGTCAATGCTAACACAATAGAGAGCTTGGTTCATGCCCTCTCACCTGGCCCAGGTCATGCAGGCAGAGCTGGTTGCTTAGCAACTGGTTGGCAGACAGGTGAGGAGATAATAGCAAGAAAGAAAAAAACAACAAAAAGAAGTGACTGAAAAGAGACTAGTATGGAATTTCTCCACAGCATCCTGGCCTATTCAAAAGAATTTTTCCATTAGTTGCTTTAAAAAGCTGTTATTGTCAACCAGGTAAGTAATCATTCCCAGGAATCTTTGCCATTTGGCATTTCAAGTAGAAGGAATCATTTCAGTTACTGGTGCAATTTTTAATTTATCACATTTTAGATTTTCTTTTCTCAAACAATATCCTAAATATTTTGCCTGTGAGAGCCACTACACATGTTCTTTTTCAGCTTCAGATTGCTTTCAGGCCACCTGTTCAAAATTCTTCTAAATCTTTCATTGTGGTCTTGTCTAGCATTTCTCCACACCTCTGTATCATGAATATAACATACAAAACCTTCCAGACTTCAAATCCCTTTTGTATCACTCTTAGCTATGCCTCAGGAGCTGAAAACATACCATGAGAAAATTGGGTAAATCTGAACATGCCTAACAAAGTTAAGTCTAGGAGTTTTATCAGGCAACTGAGCTTGCTAAAACTCACTGATAGTGTCTAAAATATGAAAATGGCAGCTTTTGCTAACTTACTATGATTTCTTTTACTACCCCGTCTTACTTCTTTGTTCAAATTTCTCAGAAGTAAACATATTTTCCTTGGTTTGTCTACATTTTCTACAGAATTTACCCAATCTGTTGATTCTTGCTTTTGTTGTAACTTATAATTGTTCTATATAGTACAACTCTCTTTTCACTTCATGCCTTAATTCCATGAGAATACTACAAGATGCATACACTGCAGGTAGTATTTGTAAATGTATCATTATGGTCTCCTTATCTTTATTTTGTTTAACTGGCAAGCAAAGTATGCTTTCAAATATACGATTGTGTTTTGTAAATGTCTCAGTCACGTTTTTTTTTTACCATATTGACTCTTTGAACTAAATTCAAACTTGTCACAACTGGTAAACCACTCATGGCTTACAATTCAAATTCCACTGTAACAACCTGCAAAGACCCTGTGGATTGGGACAGGAATTTTAGGAGGAATAAGAGGGTGACATGCGTAATAGTTTTTTGGAACATAGATTGAATAGTCTCAGAGTTAAGCATATTAAAAACCTCTACTGCTTCCTCACCTGCTCCATGAAGTAACAGTTATACTAGCAGCCTTTAATTTATTTGTCTGTACTACTTACAATGCAGCACAGTTCAACTGCTTGCTTCTATTTTCCCTTGTTTTTTGCTGTATTTCTATTTCCTGGAGGCTTTAGTTGGGATATTTTCTCAATCATGTGTCTAATATTTCTAGTTTTTATTCTGGCACCATATACTAGCATCTTCAATTTCTGTACTGGATAAAAATACTGACACTTAACATTACACTATACTTATTTTGAAGTCTAACTGTACTATCTCTATATAAAGGGCTTAGCCCATCTTTCTGTCTGTCTGTCTGTCCATAATGCTCTTGTGGGGTGTGGCTCCCAGCAGGGCATGGCTCCAGACAGTGCTGCATCAAGAATGCCTCTCTAGAATGATGGACAGGGCATGGCTTCAACTGAGTGGGCCAGGTGGAACAGAGCAGGAGGGGGATGGTGCAGGGCCAGATATGGAGTAGGCGGGGGGGAGGGCATGCGGCTGGGCACGAAGCTGGGGCACAAGGCAGGGTGCAGGGGTGGAGCCAGATGTGAAGCAGGAGGGGAGGATGGGATGGTGCAAGGCTGGATGCAGAGCAGCAGCAGCACAGGGTGGTGGGTGACAGTGGTGGCCACTGCATGCAAGCTTCCCCTCACCCTGCTCCTGGGAGGCAGCAGCAGCACAGGGTGGTAGGTGATGGCGTTCCATCCCCACCTACCTCCTCATCATTTTGAAGGAAGTGTGAGGATACTGAATACACATAACACCAAGGCTGTCCATACCCACCCGCCCCTGCTGCTCTTTTCTGGGCTGGCCATGGCTGGGAAGGCAGATTAACCCTTTCCTGCCTAGTCTCTCCCCACCCTCCACAGACAGTGTAAGCAGCCACACAAGTGGGGGTAATCCTGCCCCAGAGTAGCATAACTGAATTACCTAATGAGTGTTTAAATCTAGTTTCAGGTGTTAATGTATGGACAATTGAGGTGTTAAAACCTCCAGGAGCCACTCAAAATTACTGTGTAACAAGGCCCTTAGATGCTTAAAACTGCATAAGGGTCAGTTAATGAGTCTTAGCAGGGATATGGAATTCAGCTCAGAATTGTTTGGTGTTTGAATTGTTTGTTTGGTGTTTGGACAGCAGCATTTCCAGGGAGATTATGAAATCTTGTGCATAGTGCAAAAGAAACACACCCATAATCCTGCTGTGCTTTAAAATCACCTCCCTTTTGTCCTTGGCTTTGTCTTTAATTTCTTTAAGATTTTCCTCTCTTTTCTTAATAAACCAGATTTTCATGAGGCCATTTCAGTCTTATAAATGTTTTCTGGATAAATCTTGCAGAGGGGAAACAAGTTACAGAACAGAAAAGAGTGGGAGCCTCAGTCCTTAAGAGTTCCTAGTCCAAAGGGATGGAAGAATCTTCCCTAAATTGCATCTCACTGAAGTTCTCGTCAGATTGACACACAAGGGAATGCTATGAGTTTTACAAGAAACAAAAGGCAGAACAGATTCTGGTATGCTGATTTATGAGCATACTCTTACTGGAGCCAAATGCCTTATGAACCCCTCATAGAGACTGGGGCATAATTACTGGTGGGCCTTGCTGCAACAATTGGACTCAGATTCAAGTTCAGAATCTGGATTTTCTTAAAATTCTACATTGAGCAAATATGGAATCTTGGTCCAGGACCATATTTATTTAGAAAAAACAATTATAATTTGGAGCAAGGACTACACATATAAAAAGTATGCATCACCCATTTTCCTGTCTCTTTCCTCATCTTTAGCAAGCATAATAGAATATATATAAAAACAGGAGGAAAAGTCAAGTGGCAATTCCAACTGTGGGTATGTTGACTCTATAATTGAAGGTCTTATTGGAGATCACCTGAAAATACCCAAGCTAGAGATCTTGGATACCAATAGTAGTGTAATTACAGCAAGATGGTGTTTAGGATGAGGTGCAAAAAAACTGTCCATGAATCTGAAGAAATACTCAGTCATTAGGCCACATGGAGCTTCATGTTGTAGTGGCAACATGGTTAGAAATACTTGAGCTAAGTAGTTGAAAACTAGCTTGGGTAGTTCTTCATGAGCAGTATTTACAGATTTGATTGTATTGAACATGTACCTTGTAAACAAAAATAGGTCAGAGCCTCTTAGAAATAGAGGACTTGGCAGTAGTTACACTGCATGGCAAATCCTCAATATCTTAATTTAGTCCTGTCTCCAAGATTCTGAATGAAATAATTCCAACACACACACACACACATACACACACACTTTGGTAATGCTTAGCCATAAAAGACAGGTAGTCATCAATCTGCCTGGCAATCTCTGGGATCTCAGGAAGTGACTGGATGTCTTTGTGGCTAGAAACTAAACAGTGGGTTTGCTCTATTTTTCCTTTCAACTGTGACTCATCAGAAAGGGCAGCCTCATACTTATTAAAATGTAATAATGTACAATTCTGTGCCCTCACATCATCAGCTGCTTTTCATTTATTTGGTATCAGTAATATTTTAAGATCAGTCTCAATACGTGAGCCTTTAAATGAAGCATGTTTTTACAATGAGACTGTAAAATGAGACATTTTATATCATGGCATCAGGGCTGGGAAGTAGCTTCCTGAGGGGAAGGGACAGTTTCCCCACTCTCAGCTGTCTTATTGGCCCAGCTGTCTGGGCTGACTGGGAGCAATTTACTCCTGGTTAGCAATCTACATATGTGCTACTGTACAGTAGTTACTGTGCAGTTAATCTACTACCTGTATTTGCAGGTACGAGGGAACCATGAAGTAGACTAATGTACTGTGAAGAAAATTTGGTGGACATGTAGATGGTGATGCTTTACTGCACAGTATATTAGTCTACTGCACAGTAAAGTGTCTCATGTAGACACACCCTAAGGTCAACAGAGCCAGACTCAGAACTAGCTCTAACCTGCTTCAATACCAACTCTGGAACAAGGACAACATAATTCTTCTGGCTGTCACCTACAGCCCCCATCTTGAACACCTGAGGCACATCATTAATGAATAGGTTGACCATCTTAAGGTAGCCTTTGGGGACAAACCTGTTCTGGCTTATAGATA
Source organism: Caiman crocodilus (assembly GCA_030014935.1). NCBI lineage: Eukaryota > Metazoa > Chordata > Crocodylia > Alligatoridae > Caiman > Caiman crocodilus. Next base: position 20,770,976 of record JAGPOW010001327.1, read on the forward strand.
GTCCCCAACCTCAAACAGCATCCCTGAAACAATAGACTAACAAACTTTTATCATCAGCTAGACACCAGCCTTGCAATGAACCCAAATGCCTGCTGTCCCCCCCATGTCAATACAGACCACAACATCACTGGAGATAATAACAAGGAGTACAACATCCAAGATTCATTCACCTGCAACTCTATCAATATCATATACACCATCATCTGTGTACAATGTCCATCTGCTGTTTACATTGGAGAGATGGGGCAATCCCTATGCGCAAGCATGAATGAAAAGTAATCTGACATGGGCTGCAGAAAGACACAAAACCCTGTGTCAGAACGCTTCAACTTCTCTGGACACGCCATCGCTGACCTCAAGATTGGTGTTCTCAGACAGAAAAAAAATTAAAACCTACTTTGAACAGGAAACTGTGGAAGAAGACTGGACTGTGTTAAGTATGGTTTAAACAGGGACTATGGATTCATATCATATTACCTGAACTACCTTTTGTGATCCCTTTGGGCACCTGTACATGTTCCTGACACCCACTCCAATACATATCATTTAGAACATTAGCGTGCTCCAACAGCCTAGGTGTCACATGTATTCAGTATCCTCACACTTCAAAATGATGGCAGAGGTGCTGTAAATAAAGCTCATTGAACAAGCTTTAATAACAGTGCCCCCATTACTATTTTAAAGCTCAGGAAACTGAATACATGAGATGAGAGTCTGAGGGCACTTAAATTATAGTGGCTCCTGAGAGTCTAATCCAAAGTACATGTAAAGAAACTCTTTTTTCCTACAGGTTCCTTGCTCATATGCCTGTCCCACTATTCCCTACTAGGGCTATACAAAGCTTTGGTCCATGATTTAATTCAGAAAAGATTTGGCCTGATTTGGAGGCCGAATCTCCAAAATTGAATCAAACTGGGGGAAGACAAAAAACCTCTGAATCAATTTGTAGTCTGTGGATTGATTCGGAAGAGATTCAGAAAAGATTTGGAGATTCGGAAGACAGTCTTTCAAGGGAACAGAAACTGAGAAGAAAGAGGGGAAGTGGGGGTGGGGAGGAGACACTGACATTTCTAGCTATCCAGTGACTGTGATCTTTCCCTGACTCCCCTTCCAATCACAGTGCTCTGGGGAAGGGGTATAGAACCAGCATATAAGCCTCTGTCTGCGGGCTTTCTGCATCTTTTGTGAGCTGTTTCTGCCTGAGCAACAGCATCTGAAATGTACTGGACTGGTTTGGCTTCCTACCTAGTCAGTCTCCTGCTACTTTTTGTTTTTGAAAAGGATTGGATATAGCTTATTAACTAGAATAGAATCCCTCTACTTATCTCTATCCAATCCATTTCTTTCAATTTATATTTGTCCTTTGGGGGGGTTTTCCCAACACATTTTAAAAAGAAAGCTATGTTTTCCTTGGCAGTGTGATCCATCACTGTGCAGGGAAGCACATACATTACGCACCCTCTCACACATATATTATAGAAGAAGTCAGATATTATTACAACACAGAAGAAGTCAGTCATTCATATAAGAAGAAGAGAGTATATGTAGTTATTAATATTATTAGTTATAGTTACATACAGGCTAAAGACAACACAAAAGAAGTCAGATAGAAGATAGAAGAAGTCACATTAACACAACACAGAAGTCGGGAGACATAGCAGAAGAGATTTTAGTTACAAACACAACAGTAAACACAACACAGAAGTCACAGATTCAGATTAACATAACACAGAAGTCGGAGAATCATAGAAGAAGAGATCAGATTATATATAGTCATTATTATTAATTATAGTTACTATAAGACTACAGACAACAAATAAATCAGAGATTTAGATTAACATAACACAGAAGTCAGAGAGTCATAAAAGAAAAGGGAATTATTTTAGTTACACACACAATAGTAAACACAACATTGAAGAAGTCAGAGATTCAGATTAACAACACAGAAGTCAGAGAATAATAATATAGTTATTCATAATAATATAGTTATTATTATTATAGTTACAATCAGACTACAGACAACACAGAATTCAGACAGAGATTCCGATTAACACAACACAGAAGTCAGAGAGTCGAAGAAGAAGAAGAAATATTATTTTAGGTACACACACAACAGTAAACACAACACAGAAAAAGAAGTCAGATACAGTCATACATCAGAGAAGAAGAAAAAGACATACATTGTTAGTTAGTTACACACACAGACACATTTTCCAGCACAGGAAAGATTACTATGAAGTGTACTAGAAAGGCAGGTGCCAGGTCTTCTGGAAGGGGAGGGAAAGGGGCTAGAGGGTATAGGGCAAGAGCTAGAGCTGCAGGTTCTCCCCCCTCCCCTAAAATATAGACACATCCTCTTTCCTGGCAGCTGTGAGTCTTCTGCTGCAAGGGGAAGCAAGGAGGTGGGAGCAGTATCTGCCCCTGTGTCCCCAAATTCCAGAAACAGGAACCAGCAGCAGACTGACTCTCCTCTACACAATTTCATCTCCCAATGTGAGTCTCCTACTGCCAGAGGAGGAGCTGGATCTGGAACGAGGGGACCTGAACACCCTACCTAAATAAATTCTGAGGAGCGAGGGGCAATCTGACTTTGTGCTCCACACCCCTCACAGTTCCCCTAGACCCATATCGCCTTGTCAGGAAGGCACCTCAGAGGAGGCTGTGGAAGCCAGTGACTCAGCTGAGTCAGATCCTCCTGTTGTTGTGCCTCTGCCTGCTGAGGAGGGGGAGAAGGCAGGGTCCCCACCCTCAGCCCAGAAGCAGGGGAGAAGTGTTGTGTGGGGTCATTCTGAGATGGCAGATAATCATAAGTATGCTGTCTGCCAGCCCTGCCGAAGGCAGATCATCTGGGGCAAGGAGGTGAAACACTTCACTACCATGGTGATGCTGCTGGATCTGAGGAGGCAGCATCCCTTGGCCTTCCCTGGAACCAATGGGAATGTCCCCAAAAGAAAGTTCCCAACTTGCTCCAAAGCCACCCCTCCCCACCGAACCACAGGCAGGCTACCCTGGAGTGGTGAGGGAAAGCCGCAGATAAAGAGGGGCACATTGCAAGGGCAAGTGAGATCACCCAGAGCACTGGGGAGATGCTTGCTCTGAATGGCCAGCCCTTTTCCTTAGTTGTGTGGCCAGGGTTCAAGCAGCTCATGATGCTCATGGTTCCATCTTACCAAGTGCCCGCACATACCACCTTGAGTAGGATGTTGATCCCCTTTCTGTATGAGGCATGCAGAGACTTCTTGAGGGAGGAGCTGCACAGGACAGAACTGCAGGTAGCTTTGCACTTCACCTCCAACATCTGGAGCAGCTGGGGTGGAGATCATGCCTACCTCTTCCTCACAGGACACTGGTGTGATCAGTCAGGCCATTGGTGGGCTCTCCTTCAAGCCGAGCTGATTGATAAATCCCACATGGCAAGAGAGATCACATTGGCCATGAACCACATAGTATAGGGGTGGCTTGTTAGGCAGGGTGAGCTCACCCATGGGTTCATGGTCACCGACAATGGGGCCATTATGGTCAAAGCCGTCCATGATGCCAACCTTGTTGGCATCTGCTGCATGGCACACAAACTACATCTCATAGTTAGGGACACTTTGGAGCAGGACACGGCTTGCAATGATGGTACCATCACTATGACCCAGATTATTTCAAAATGCAGGAAGGTGGTGGGCTACTTTCATTGCAGCATGCTATGGGAGAAACAGTCAGAGCTGAGCATCGTGCAGCACAAAATCATGCAGGATGTGGAGACTCAGTGGAACTCCACATACCTCGTGCTGGAAAGGCTGGTGGAGCAACAGATGGCCATCCATGCACTCTCTCTCTCTTTCTATTATTTAGTCAGTCTATAAAGGTGCACATCTACCCAGCTTTCTGACTGAGTTCAGACTAACACAGCTAATTACTTCTCACAGGGTCTACTGCCAGAAAGGCCATTTCCTCAACTATCTGACTTTAGCTCCTGAGACCTGTCTTCTGCATGAATCTGTGTCATCTTACTAGCAATGTGTCCCAATCCCAGGAGATAGTCCTGTCTATTTTTTCTAAAGTGAGCTGTGAGGAATCACTGAAGTTGCTGATTTAATGATGAGCAATTGGAAAATTTGATTTTAAGATTTTCTATAAGATAAGTTTACACTTTCCAGCCAGTTCCATAAGATGTTTTGAAAACATTTTCCAATGGAAAATAGAGTTAAAGATCTGGCATAGTTTCCCTGACAATACTTTTGGTTTCTCATGATGTATATACTGTTTTAGAGTTCCCCTTCTTTGTATGTTATACAAAATCTTAACAGTGTCTTGTTCAAGGTTGATCACTGTTACTAGGTTTAGCATTGTCAAATGGTTCTAGAAAGAGAACAACCATACACACAGTCCTGTCTCTCACTTCGGGTAAATAGAAAATCTAGCACAAAGGGGCCTTTATTTCAGCTGGGTCTTCTTGTACTAAAGTAACACATCTGGACTTTGGGGCATGGATCCTCTTTCTGTCCTTGTGATTGCTTCATACAGTGGGATTTGGATCAGTGACAGGAACTCCTAGATGGTATTGCAATATAAATAATAATACCAAAAACACAGTGATAATAATACAGCTGCTCTCTAGATAAGTTTATGTGCATATCAACAGCTTAACACAGATGCTTGGGTAAGAGAGTGGCAGATTGCTTTAAGAGCTTTAAAGATTTTCACTTCCAGCCTGCTGTGCTATCACCATAGATGTACAATGGGTAAATAGCTATATCTGGGCATGACAAATTCATTTCCTCTTAGGTCAGCCACAGGGCTGAGAAGCTCCTTTTATTTGCCTATTACTCTACATGTTGCTGGCTGGCATACAAAACCTTTCCTGCAATATTACCATATTTTATCACATACAACACTCACTCTTAATCTACAGACAGATTTAAGTTATGCACTTTGTTTTTGAAAGGCAGAATGAAGGAATAAAAAGGTCTTTATATTTTAAAATACTAGTACGTAAAGTATTTTCCTTATTTACCAGTTAAGAAAGAGGCAGGTGAGAGATGGCATTGTGGCTACTCTGTTAACCCCCTAGCTAAGGGGCACTGCAGGTGCTGCTGCCTTACTCAAAATACTACACTGCCTGTCCCCTCTTCTCTTTCCAATGAAAAGTGAGTAAGCAGTCAATTTCTGCAGCAAGAGTCTCTGCCAGGAAAGAGAAAAAGTATCCAGCATCAGCAGTTGGGAAATCCTACCCACTTACTGGGCTGTCTCTCTGTGAAGCATATGCAGTCTTACCTTCTCTGCCCCGCAGCAGAGGCTCAAGTTGAAGAGGCTGCTTTTACCACATTTTCTCATTTAAAATGTACACCTGAGGAGAGTGCAGGAAGTTATAATTAGTGCAGCTCTGATGGCTAGAAGCAGCCAGGCTCTGATAATAGGTTGCACGTGGGAATTCTACCTTCTGTTTTTGAAATTAGATATTCTGCTAAGTATAACAATGTTTCTAATGAATATGCTGTTATCCTCTCCTTAACTGGCCTGGCTGCACTATGTCTATTGCCTGGGCTACTGGATAGTGATAAATGATATTTTTAATTACTTTGTAGCTGGAATTGTACCTCACAAACTAACAGAGATGGGCAGCATGCTAATGAACTACATGTTGCTAGACCATAGCAGAGCCCTGTATGCATTCTTCACAGGAATATACAAGCCCAGATCCTCTCCTGCCTGCTACATAACTAAGCATGTGTAGCTGCTTGACCAAAAAAAATCATCTTGCCCCAGGAAAGCAATTGTATTGTGCTTGGCAAGATAAATAGCCCTCACTCTTTCAACAGATACCCCCAGAACACAAAAGCACTCAGCAGAAAATCACCTATATGCAACCAACAGGAAATGCTAGACATGGGGGAGAGGGATGAATTTCACCCCCAGGTATCTAACTGGGCTGTACACTGTGCACCTCTGTCTTTTTCTCAAGGCTCAAATCTACTCAGAAGGGAGGCACTTGGTGGTGGAAGAATCACCTGCCTTGGCTGGGACACTTCTCCAGGAAATAGGAAAGCTAGGGTGTCTATGCACATGCTCCAGGGTGGTAGTGGTGGGGGAAGGGGAGGCTTTAGAGTGTCTCTCAGAGAGCCACTCTAATTAAAGTGCTTGCAGCATCACATATGCAGTGTCCTGCACTTCAAAATGGTGGCAGGGGTGCTTTAATTAAAGCTCGTTCAACAAGCTTTAGTTAAAGGGTCCCTACTGCCATTTAAAAATGTGGGAATGCTGAATACATGTGACACAGAGGCTGCTGGAGAATGCTAATTAGCACACATCAGCAGACTTGTAGCAGATTCAATATATTTGAGTCTGATATATCGAGTCTGCTCCCACAAGCACTATTTAGCATGCATCAGAGCAGAGCTCCATCACATGTATAAGTGCCCTTGGTTTTAGACTCACTTATCTCTGAGGAGGTATAAACACATATCATCCACTTCCTAAGAGACTCCCTTATCTACCAGGCTATAGTGTAAATAGGACTTCAGGCATCCTCTACCCTTCTTTTGAATCCAGGCCACTGTACAGAAAAGAATGTACGAGTCACACTCCTGGAAGTATAGCAAGCAAGACAGAACCTGGTGACTGGATTGCATCATATACCGATGCTTCCTACTTGCTAATAGCTAAAGAACCTATTTGTTTATGGTAAGTGAAGGCTTATGATTTTAGTTCCAGGTTGTCAAGTCTTTCCTCACAAATAATACTTGTGACTATCTATACACAGTCATGGATTTGAGAGATACAAGCAAATAGTGTTTGACTATTTAGGTATAGGTAAAACTCAAAGGCAGGGTCAGTTTGTATGTACAAAGCAAGAAGTTATATTTTGAAAAATGCAATGATCTGATACAACATCAGTAACACAGCATAATACCAGGGCTGTGCATAAATGATATTCAACAATAACATGACAACAATACCATTCTGGTTCATTTACAAGGTACAACATGTTAAATTGATTTACACATAGTATTTACTGTAACAGTCCCTGTTGAAAGGTTTGCATGTCTTAGAATTTACTTCTTAAATATGAAAACTGATCTCGACTTCAGTTAAATTTTGAATTTCAAAAAGCTAGGAAACAAAATGATATATATGATGGACTTTTCACAGAACACAAGAAATTTCACAATCTCAAAAGGAGATGCATGAATGTATTATGTGAAGCTTCCGAATCATCTTAAAAACATTTCTACCTTCCCCAGAGAGAAGTGAGAATTAATTTATTAGTCTGCAGAAGGGAAAGTAAATGTCAGTGAATTATTCTACAATACCCACACTCACAATCTCCCACCGACTTCAACAATAAGCCAGGTTAATGCCTGGGATATTACCTGTCCTGGTAATGAAGCAGACTTTGGATACAGACATGCCTCTATGAAAATAATGATGGACTCAAATTTCCTCTAGATTTCTGAAAAGGTATAAATATTAGAACCCTTCTACAAGTGCAGGTAAAGGTGGAATATCTAATGCATGATCCACACAATCACATCTCCTGCCAAATGTGCATAGCAAGAAGTGTGATTGCGAGATCACAGAATCATAGAAAATTAGGGTTGGAAGGGACCACAGGAGGTCATCTAGTCCAACCCCCTGCTCAAGCAGGATCGTCCCAGCCAAGGTTCTATCTAGTCAGTTCTTAAAAACCTCTAAGGATGGAAATTCCACCGCCTCTCTGGGTAATCTGTTGCAGTGTTTTACTACACTCCTAGTAAGAAAATTCTTCCTCATATCTAACCTAAACTTCCTTTGCTGCAACTTATGACCATTGCTCCTAGTTCTGTCATCTGCCACCACTGAGAACAGCTTAGCTCCATCCTCCTTAGAACCCCTCTTCTTGTAGCTGAAGGCAGCTATTAAATCCCCTCTCAGTCTCCTCCTCTCTAGACTAAATAAGCCCAGTTCCCTCAGTTTTTCTCATAAGTCATGTCCCCCATCTCCATCGCCATTTTTGCTGTCCTCTACGGGACCCTCTCCAATTTGTCCACACCCTTTCTGTAGTGGGGGACCCAAAACTGAACTCCACGTGTGGCCTCATCAGTGCAGAATAGGGGTGAAGAATTCATTTCCTTGACCTGATGGCAACACTCCTACTGATGCAGCCCAGTATACTATTAGCCTTCTTTACAACAACAGCACACTGCTGGCTCATATTCAGCGTATTGTCCACTCTAACCCCCAGGTCTTTTTCTGCAGAGCTGCTGCCCAGCCAGTCAGCCCCCAGCCTGTACTGGTACATGGATTGTTCCGTCCTAAGTGCAGGACTTTGCACTTGTCCACGTTGAACCTCATGAGATTTCTTTTGGCTCAATCCTCAAATTTGTCTAGATCACTCTGAATCCTAACCCTACCCTCCAGCATATTTACTACTCCCCACAACTTGGTACCATCTACAAACTTGCTGAACATGCACTCTATGCCATCTTAGAGGTTCTTGATGAAGACATTGAACAAAGCCCGCCCTAAGACAGACCTCTGGGGCACTCCACTTGATACCGGCTACCAACTAGACATCAAGCTTCTGAGCTCAATCTTCCTGCCAGTTTTCTCTCCTTCTTATAGTCCATTCATCCAGTCCATGATTCCTTAGCTTGCCTATGAGAATGTGGTGGGAGATGGTATCAAAAGCCTTGCTAAAATCATGGTATATCACATCTACTGATCTCCCCACATCCACGGAGCCAGTCACCTTGTCAAAGAAAGCAATCAAGTTGGTCAGGCATGACTTGCCCCTGGTGAACCTATGCTGACTGCTCGTAATTACCTTGTTGTCCTCTAAGTGCTTAGAAATGGATTCCTTGAGGATCTGCTCCATGATTTTTCCAGGGATTGAGGTGAGACTAACTGGTCTGAATTTCCCTGGGTCCTCCTTTTTCCCTTTGCTAAATATGGGCACCCAATCATCCAGGACCTCTCCTGATCACCATGAGTTTTCAAAGATGATGGCCAGGGGCTCTGCAATCTCATCAGCCAACTCCCTCAGCACCCTTGGGTGCATCCCATCCAGCTCCATGGACTCCTAGCTTTTCTAAATAGTACCAAACCTGTTCTTTCACCACTGTTGGCTGCTAACCTCCTCCCCAAGTTATGCTGCCTGGTGCTGTAGTCTGGGAGATGACCTTGTCTGTGTGACTTAGACAAAAAAAACCCTTTTTGGTACCCTTCATGCCCCTTGCTAGCTACAACTCCAATTACACTTTGATCTTCCTGACTTCATCTCCGCATGCCTGCGAAATGCTCTTATACTCCTCCCTATGTATTTGTCCAAGTTTTCACTTCTTATAAGCTTTCTTCTTAGTTTACTGGAGAGTTCCGTCCTAAGCCAAGCTGGTCTTCTGCCATACTTGCTAGTTTTCTTGCACGACAGGATGATTTGTTCTTGCAATCTCAGTAAGTCTTTAAAGTACAACCAGCTCTCCTGGACTTTTCTCTCCCTCAGATTGGCTTCCCAGAGAATCCTACCCATGAGTTATCTGAGCAAGTCAAAGTCTGCTTTTCTGAAGTCCAGGGTCCTTATTCTGCTGCTCTCCATCCTTCCTTTCCTCAAATCCTAAACTCTATCACATAGTCACTGCTGCCCAAGTTACCATCCATTACTACATTCCCCACCAATTCATTTCTGTTTATGAACAGCAGGTCAAGAAGAGCAGTGACCCTAGTTGACTGCTCCAGCACTTGCACCAGGAAGTTGTCCCCAACACTCTCCAAAAACTTCCTGGATTGCATGTGCACTGTTGCATTACCTTCCCAGCAGATGTCAGGGTGGCTGAAGTCCCCCATAAGAACCAGGGCTTGTCACTGAGAAACTTCTGCTGGCTGTTTGACGAAAGCCTCATCCACCACTTCCTCCTGGTCTGGACGGCAGACCCCCACAATAACATCAAACTTTTTGCTCTCTCCTCTAACTTTAACCCAGAGACTTTTAACAGGCCTATATCCAGTTTCATATTGGAGCTCTGAGCAATCATATGACTCTTTTATATAAAGTGCAACTTCCCCTCCTCTTTTTCCTTGCCTGTCCTTCCTGAACAGTTTTACCTACGCATGACAGTGGTCCAGTCATGCGAGCTATCCTACCAAGCCTCTGTTATTCAAATCAGGTCATAGTTCTGTGACTGTGCAAGGATTTCCAATTCTTCCTGCCTATTTCCCAGGCTCTGTGCATTTATGTACAGGCACTTGAGTTAACTAGTTGATTGCCCTGATTTCTCAGGATGTATGAGAACCCCTTCCTCCAGGTCTCCTCCTTTCCCATTAACCTCAGGGCTTTTGTCTCCAGCTCCAGAGAACCTAGTTTAAAGCCCTCCTCATTGGGTTAGTAAGCCTGTCTGTGAAAGTGCTCTTCCCACCCTTCATCAGGTGGATTCCATCTCTTCCCAGAAATCCTTCTTTTTGGAACAAAATCCATGGTCATAGAAGCCAAAGCCTGTTGGCAACACCACCTGCACAGCCAAGTAGTGATCTTCAGGATGCACCTGTTCCTGCCTAGGCCCTCTCCCTTGACCAGAAGGATCCAAGAGAACATGACCTGAGTCCCAGATCCCTTCACCCTTGCACCCAGAGCCCTATAGTCATTTTTGATCCACTCAGGGTCTTCCTTGGCTGTATCATTGGTGCTCACATGGAGCAGCATGGGGTAGTAGTCAGAGGGCCAGATGAGTCTCAGTAATTTCTCTCTGACTTCTTAGATCTGGGCTCTGGACAAGCAGCAGACTTCCCAAGACAATAGGTCAGGTCAGCAGATGACTCCCTTCTTCTCTTGTAAGCAGGGGTTGTTTGGTGTATTTTCAACTCTGTATTACATGCACTAGGTGTGAGTTTACGTACAGATGGGTTGGGCTGAAGGGTTCCCAAAGAAAATGGCTCTGAAGAAAGAGTTGAAGGACAGGAATGTTGCAAGTCATATGAGAAGGAGGAGGCAGTCCAATCATTATGAGGCAACTCAAACAAAGTAGAAGAGTAGAATGGGACAAACAAATAAATTATGAAGATATAAATTTGGAAGAGGTCAGGCTAGAAGAGTGAAAAAGAAGAGGTAGAGAAGCAGTGTTTGAGCATTGGATGGGAGACGCAAGATGTAGGTTCTGTTCATAGTTCTGCCACTCACCTGTTATCTGCTATATACAAGTCACTTCAGCTTTCTCCATGTTGCTGTTTCCCTTCCCACCCATTATCCATTTTGTCTAGTTAGAGAATAAGCTCTTCAGAGTAGGGAGTATATGTCCTTTGTATGTGGCTATAATCTCAGTTTGGTCCTGAAATGGTTTCCACTTTCAAGAATCCACGCTGAAAACAGGAGCAGCATTGCCCCCTAACTATGTGGGATTTCCCATGTAATGTACAGTATGTTTGACTTCCATATGCTATGATTTCTTATGGATCCAGCTGATCACATAAGAAGCAGGCACTTTCTGACTGTCTCTTACAAAGGCCAGAACAGCCACAGGTACTTTATTACAAGGCAGCATTCCATTTCTCTAAATCTATATCAAACTCTACCTAATGCATAGGATTAGTCTTTTTAACAACTTAGAAGGAACGCAGTGGTCTAAAATATGGGACTATTAACATTACAGTAACCATTACATTGAATGAGCAGAGCTACAAAGAGATTGGATAGATTATAGGGCATTTAATTATCTTTAACCTTTCCTGCCTGTAAAATTGCTTTCATTCATGTATCTGAATTACTTTTAAGCAATTATATATTTCTAGGCTTCCTTTCATGCTTATTTTTTGTTTAAAAACAAAAGAAGAAAATAAAAGACTGATAAAGACATGACTAAATAAATCAGATGATGGTTTCCATTTATAATGGAAAGTGTTATCTCTTTGGTGATTCCAAGGAGCTCGGTTGCAATATTTCATGGAATGAAACAAACATTTTGTAGGCTACTTATGTAAAATTTGCTGAATCTCCTATCATATCCCCAGCATTTCAGATTCCCAAAGCCAGGATAGGACATCTTGGGCACATCTGTCTGTGCTATTAATGCTATAAAGGCTTACTGCACAGTAAAATACTGTGCAGTAAGTCTTCCCTGGGAATACATTTACACCTGCTCCCTATTGGGAGGAAATTTGCTCTCAATAGGAGCATCCTGGTACAGGGATACTCCTTCTGTGCTCTGGCCCTCTTTGCAGCCACAGGGCTGGCAGGGAGCATGGGGCCAGTCCCAATGCACCCAAGTCCAGAAAAGAGATGTTGGCTACAGTAGCAGTTATCTCCTGGCCCCATGCACATCAAGAGGAGTCCTGATGTGCATGGGGCTGAGAGACAGCTGCTGCTGCAGAGGTTGCCCAGTCCTATGCACATGGGGACAAGCCCATGCCTAATGGGGCTTTCTTAAGCAGTAGGGGGCTGACCAAGAACTGTCCCACTTCTTGGGGGACAGGAGGGGAGGGCACTCCTCACAGAAGTGTTCAGCATCTCATAAGGACATATGTTGGCAATAAAATTCAACTTCCTCCCTCACCATGGAGGCCTTGATCTGCTCCAAACCTCACACATACCCCCATAGCCTACCACACTTTCACAAATAACACCCCCCACACACACATACTTCAAAAATAGCATCTCATGATTTACAAGCCAAATCTCTTGATTTTTAAGGAGTTCATCTCATGATTTTTGACAGGGTGGAGATTACAATACTACATCAGGTTAGTACTTGTAAATACAAATACTATCCTGCCATAGATTCTTTTAGTTCACAGTAGTGCACGTTGCTCTAACTGAAGTGCTGCAACCTTGTGTATACACATGCCCATGATTAAAAATGGTGGCAGGGCACTTGAACAAAAGATCATTTTATGAGCTTTAAAGAGCCTCCATCGCCATTTTTAAGCATGGAGATACTGATACACAAAACACAGGAGGCTGCTGGAGCGTGCCATGATCCAACAGACTCAGTTAATTGGGTAGTTAAAATTATCTTTATTTTTTCATTAAAAACATCTTCTTTTTTTGTCCAGAGGAACAGTCTTCCATCTTCAGCTCCTTCTGTGCAAAAATGAAATTTATTTTCTACCCATGGGGACTTTTTATCATCTTGCACCATCTAACTTTTCACAGAGCCTGATGAAGGGACTGTGATCCCAAAAGCTTGCAGAAAAGGACATTTTCCTTATGATTTCCCAGTTTGTCTAATAAAAGGCATAATTTTGGAACCAAGCGTTGTAGGGTTTTTTTGTATATCTTCTTGTCTCAGACAAACACAGCTACCAAATACACCCGTGTACTAGCTTAGCTTTCTACCTAGTCAGTCTCCTGCTACTTTCTGTGCTTGGAAAGGATTGGATATAGCTTACTAACTAGAATCCCTCTACTTAACCTTATCCAATCCATTTCTTTCAAGTTATATTTGTTGTTGTTGTTGTTTTTCAGCACTTTAAAAGAAAGCTGTGTTTTCCCTAGCAGTGTGATCCATCACTGTGCAGGGAAGCACATACATTATACACACACGCACACATGCATCATAAAAGAAGAAGTCAAATATTATTACAACACAGAAGAAGTCAGACATTCATAGAAGAAGAAGAAGAGATTATATACAGTTATTAATATTATTAGATATAGTTACATACAGACTAAAGACAACAGAAAAAGACAACAAAAAAAGTCAGAGATTCAGATTAAAACAACACAGACATCAGTCATAGAAGAAGAGATTATTTTATTTATACACACACAACAGTAAACACAGCACAGAATAAGAAGTCAGAAAGAGATTCAGATTAACACAACACAGACGTCAGAGAGTCATAGAAGAAGTAGAAGAAAAAGAAGATATTCTTTTAATTACACACAATGCAGTAAACACAACAGAAGAAATCAGACACAGTCATACATCAAGAAGAAGATGACATATATTATTAGTTAGTTACACACACACATTTTCCAGCATACAAAAGATTAATATGAAGCGTGCTGGAAAGGCAGGTGCCAGGTCTTCTAGCAGGGGAGAGAGGGGGGCTAGAGGGGATAGGGGAAGAGCTAGAGTTGCAGGTTCCCACCCCCTCCTGCCAAACATAGACACATCCTCTTTCCTGGCAGCCATGAATCTTCTGCTGCCAGTGGAAGCAAGGAGGTGGAAGCAGTACCTGTCCCTGCACCTGCACCACATCCCCAAACTACAGAAATAGGCACCAGCAGCAGAATGACAGTCTCCTCTACTCCAATTTCACCTCCCAGTGTGAGCCTCCCACTGCCAAAGGAGGAACTGGATGTGGAATCGGAGGACCTGAGTGACCTAGCTGAAGAAATTTTGGGGACCAAGGGGGAATCTCAGTTTGTGTTCCACACCCCTCAAAGTTCCTCTAGCCCCAGGTCTCATGCCAGCTGCTGTGAATATGGGCCAAGGGCATGGCTTCAATGTTGGTGTCCAGAGGCACCAGACCCCCAGATTCAGGCAGGTAGCACCAAGGCTTCAGTCACTACCTGTCTCACTTAGGACATGGAGCCACTGGACAGCAACCTCTGTGGCAGAGTCTGGCCACAGTTGCCTGGGAACACCTGTCCTGTCCACCAAGCAGTGTTCTGAGCATTGCTAGGGAAGTAGTGACACCCCACTACACCTATTTGGATCCTGGTTTGGTGGAGCAGCTGGTGTTCCTGAAGATGAACCTCCTGCTGCTGGGGTTCCCCAAACTTCACCTGTAAACAGATGCCGCCCTCCTCATTTTGTCCACACCTATTTCCATTTATGTTTTTAAACCAGTTAATGCCTTGCTCTAAGAGCTGGAGGGGATACTCACTGCATCACCAGCCAGCAGGGGAAGAACATGTCCCTGCTGAGCTTCCATGCCAAGATGAACTAGGAGATCTGGGCTGGGGCTATGGGGAAAGAGGTGGCCCCAGATCTTGGTCATGACACTAAAACTGCACACTGCCAGGGCTGGGGAGGCCTGGCTGGACTACTGGTGGCATGGCAGCTCAAAGAAATGCCAGGACTGAGGATCTCCCTGGTGAAAGGTGGGTAGGAGGCACCATAACCTCCAGACACCACACATACACACACAGTCCTGGCTAGGGAAAGCCCAGACCTGTAACATCTTTGATAGGCCTGAGGCTTGCTGATTGTAGTGGAGCTGTGAGGCTCCAGGTGAGTTCATCTAAGCTGCCTGGGATGCCAGCTTTCAGGTTGAACAACCCTTCATTAGGCTGAAAAAGCACCTGCAGTTGCTCCCCAGGGTGCTCAGCAGCAGAACTGGAAGTGAAACAGAAGCACTTCCTGTCTGCTTTCGGGTCAACCTGGGAGTGCGCAGGGGCGTCCCTGCATCCCCCCTCAGTTGAGCAATTGATGCCTCCTGAGGTCCCCCCCCCCCGCGGCTGACCACTGAGCTGGAGGGTTTGGGGAAGGGGAGGCCCTGCACTCCTGTGGGATGCTTCATTTGCCCCATCATTGCAGCATTTACAAGCCACACCTGGTACATCAAGGTATGTAGAAAAAACATTTAAACCTGTGTCTATGATCAAATTGCTGATTCTCTGATCCAATCGAGGACGGAGTGATCTGAATCAACAAATTGCTACTTCCCTATTTGCACAGGCCTACTTCCAGACTGCTATGTCTTTTTCAGCTAGGCTGTGCTAACCTGTCCTTTTGTTAAGTACCCATCAGTAACATAGCTTTTCAGCCTCCCTTGGCTAAGATCAAGTGTATAGTAGTACCCAGGCAGAGGCCCAGTATTTTGCCTGGACTGATGCCAGAAAAATTGAAGGGATAGTGATGGAGTACTAGGATGGAGGAAGAGGAGAACTTCTCAGAGACTGGAAAAACATTGATGGTGGTCTTGGAGAGGAGAGTGAGTGTTATGGAAGAGATAGTGCACCAAGAGATGAGAAGCAAATTAGAGATTGGAAGTGAAGATCAAGAGCATCATGACTGTGCCCTGGGTCCTGGCCTTGCACTGTCACTGCCCCATGATCCCAGCCCTGGCCCTGTCTGCCCATCCCACTCCCAGATGTCACTTTCCAACCCAGCCATGGCTCCATACCAGCCTCCTGCCCAAGCACAGAGAAAAGCCACTTAGAGAGTTTTGGTGAGCTGTGGTGCTGGGGGAGGGGGGTGCCTGCAGGGGCAGGGGAAGGGGTAGGCATAGGCAGGGGTGCTGACCCAGCCAATGACAGATCACCAAAACTCTCTATGTGGCCCAAAGGCCCAAATAATTGCCCACCCCTGCCCTACTGTGATGGGGAGTATATAAGTTCTGTGATCAGAGGCCTCTACAGGGACCTCCAAGATCCTGGGCTGGACATAACTACAGTCTGTGAGGGGGGTAATCCTGGTGATGGTGACCACATGAAAAGCAGACCAAAAGCTCCCTTTTCTCTGGATCTAATATCACCTCCTGATGATGATCGTCTTGTATCCTCATGCCAATGGCTTGAGTCAGCTAAGACTGCCTTTAGAGAGATTGTGGTATGATTTCTGGGCTGACTGCATGAACTCTGTCCAATGGCTCACAAGCCCTTCCTGGCTTGTCCCCACCTGCCACTTCAGCTTTTACAGGCCTATCCTTTTGGCCTGGGCCAAGACTCCCCATGATTTATTCTGGACTCTAAAAAGTCTTCAACATAGTGGACTGCCTCCTTGAGACCCATAACCTGATGTCTACAGACCCACTTCCTGGCCTCCACAGAAATATTTGTTTAACTCATTCTAACATTTGTTTAACTCATCCCCACAGTTTTCATGAATAAATTGAACTCGTTTCAGCTACTGGATGCATAAGTTTTAAGACACTGTGCCACTCCTTGGGCTCAGGGGTCTGGGTGAAATGTCTCTTCCTGCAAATGGCATTTGTATGTCTTCTCTGGGACCCTAACATGATCTAAAATGGTGGATTTGAGGGTGTCATAATTGCATGAAACCTCAACTTCCCAACATAGTAGGCCGCCTAAGCTTCTCTGGTCAGGTAGGCCACTGAGGTAATGATATCTTATGGCCACACACTCCAAAGATTCTTAAAATGTTTTGGACTCATTGTCAGGCTCTATTTTTGTAAGCACCTGCTTCTCCCTGTTAGAGGAGTTACTCCCATGCATGTGCTTGGATTTATCTATTCCAGCAGTTGAAGCATAAAAAGTGTTTTTGCTTCTCTTGCCATTTTTGATAGAACTGCTGTTATTGCATCTAGAGTTGATAAAATGCTGCTGTGTGGAAATGTTTGTTGCTGCTGCTGGTGTAGCCCTTCCAATCCATTCCAACATGACTGTCATCTGCCTGCATTCTCCACCAGTTGTAATGGATTGAGCCTGCTGCCTCTTCACAGCTTGTCTTTGACCCAGGGGACTCTTCACTTAGTCTTTTTAAATTCAATTGCAGTTCTTAGTCAGGCAAATGAACAAAAAATAATTTCCAGGCATCACCTTCCTGGTGTCAAGCTATCTGTATCTGTCTGTCTCCACTCGTGGAACACTTCTTCCCCTTAGATCTAGCTCCTTGCTTTCTCTCTGTTTTTTTTTAATTGCCTGTGGGTATTCATCGGGCACATCAATACATACACTCTAATGTACAGTAGCTTAGCATTAAAGTGTCATGACAAAAACTGTGCTAATATGCTAATGCACAGTAAAATTAGGTTACTAAAAAGCATTACTAAAAAGCATGCGCTTTTGCTATTGTGCATTAGGGCAGCCTAATGAGCATTTAGTTAATACCTCAGATTAGAGGTACTCAACTTAAAGCACAGTAGCAAAAGTGTGTTTATTAATGTGTAGACACACCCCTTGAATAGCTAACCAGCTGCAGCTGGACCCCTATCAAAGGCTGTCTTCTCCCTCTTAAAGGGCCAAGTCATTCTGTTGAAGCCGGTTATAACATTGCCAAATTGAACTATTTCCATGCTTGGTGTCTCTTTCAGGATAATCTTTATCTTGTGGTGGGTAAGAGGGAATGAGACCATGAGGGGATTTCAGTCAACACAGTTCAACTGCTTCCGGGAATTAGGTTATAAAATAATGCATTTTTGCCCACATTCAGAAATTATGTGTAAAATGGTGGGCTATGTTTGCTTCATGCAGGGAATCATTAATAACTACCTCTACCTCTGTAAGGTGTTTCATGGTACCTGAAATTTGACAGGTGCTGCATAATATCAAATTCTTCTCTATTTAGGTAAGCTATAGTGAGACTTGATGATTTTCATTTATTGATTCCATTCGCTTGGCATTCCATTTCCCAAAGCTATTTATCTATTCCCTCTTATAAATTACACTTACTATATCAAAAAGTTACAAGAATCAAATGATCCTCCAACTGTTTCCATGGAACTCCCCTGATGGCAGAAGAGACACATCCTGAGAGAAAAATAAAACTTATAATATACCACGCAGGTTGAGATATAGATTAACTTTACTGAGCTGGAAAAACAGAGAAAATCATCTTGCAGGCTGCTCTAGTCTGTGTTCAGCACATTGTGTCTGAACATTACAACACGGTGTCCTTAATTTATGCATTTCAAATGAATTGGGCCCTGCACCCTGTATGACAGCACATCTGTTCCAGGTACACCAACACGATTTCAGGTCTGGAGAGTGTCTTTTTTTAGAAGCTCAACCATTTAATTTACAGAAGAGAAGGGGATGAGTTTGTATATATTTACAAATGGATGAGGTGTGTGATAATGCATCAATCTTTAATCTAGCAGTTAAAGGAAAACATCCAGAAGTTGAAGTTAAAACAATTCATATTGAAAATAAGGTTTTTTCTTTTTTTTTTAACCAGCAAGTGTGATTAAACATCAGAACAACTCCAGCAGAATTGACAACACAGTCAGTTCTCCACCACATGAAGCCTTTAAATCATGGCTAGATGTATTTATGAAAAACGTGCTCTTGTTCAAAACAAAAAGTATGGGTTTGATGGAAAAATGAATGGTCAAGGTTCTCTGGCTGTGAAGCACAAGTGGGGAGAGCAGGAAATCATGAAGGTCCTTTCTGACCTTTAAAACTTTGGACCTATAAACTATCCTGGATGTTCAGAGTTACTGACAATTCACCAGTCCTTGCTGAAATCAGTAAAGGTTGCAAGTGCCCATTGCAATAGGGTGGCCTGTCCTTTTTAGAGAAGGCAACTAGGGTGGCTGAAGGGTTGCAGCTATGGTAAGGCTACTGGGGGCATTGCTCACTGGGATTCAAAAACCTCAGCAGGCAGGACCAGGAGGAGGACTGGAGAAAAAACACCAGAGGCTGGAGACCTCTGGAGGATGAGGAGAATGAACTTGGGAAAGGAAAGCTGAAGCTACAGAAGTCATCCCAGGATGCAGGACAATAAGGTTATTTTGTTTGCTTATTTTGTTTGGTAGGTTGGTCAGTGATGCATCCCCAGAATATAGAACATCCCCTTGGTAAGGGGCAGGACCACTGTCCCCCTCAACGAATCAGCGGTGAGAAGCAGGGCCACTGACTCCTTGGCTGATTAGCAGCAGGAGTTGGGGACACAGGGCCCCTCAGCCAATCAGAAGCAAGGGGCAGAACTACCAGTAAAAGGCCACCTCCCTCCCTCACTTAGAACTCTGCTCCTTCTGGCTGTTCAAGCCCTACAGGCACAGACAATGCTTGGCAATGACAAAGGGTACCAGTGGCCAAAGTATGGGGGGGAAATAAAGTGCTATATATGGGTTATCATAATATGTAAAGCAGGTAAACAGTAAACAGGGGTGGGATCATAGAATGGGAGGGAAAAAGGTGGGAGAAGGGAGGAATTAAGATTTGTGTTTGTGTAGATTATGCTTGATAAAAGATCATTAAGAAGAATGCTCTGGGTCAGTCCGGTTCTGAGCATCCTGAGTGCTGTCATGCAACAAACCACAGCTCTGATAACCACAGTACCGGCCTACTGCTATCGAGGCGTTAGGCGTCACGTAGAACAGGGGTCTAATAGACATGTATTTCCATAAATTAACTGAAAAACGTAGCTTTTTGCAATCTAGTTCTCATTCAGAAACAGACAGGGGACAAAAGGTTTAAAAACAGGACCATCCAGTAAAGAACAAGACCATTGGCCACTAGGCCTGTGTGAAGTGGTTAGTATTCACTTCAGATTCAGCTAATTTGGGGGATAATGAGTTGATTTGACGATTCAAATCATTGTCCCAAATTAATTTGGCTGAATCTGATTCAGACATTCGGCTCTCCAAATCAGCCGAATCTCCGAATTTGGCCCATCCCCTGCATGCTCTCCCAGCCATGGCAATGGCTGCCCCACCCACCACAGCTCCCTGATCTTTGACTTGCAGGGGCAGGGTAGGTCCTAGCTCCCTGTCCCAATCTGCTGGTGGGGCAGCTAGCAGTGAGCTAGCTGCTCCAATGGCAGATTGGGGCAGGGGGCTGGGACCTCCCCCTTCAGTGCAGGTCTTTCCAAGTCCCCTGTCCCATATCAGGAAGCCAGGGCTAGGAGCTCTCTGCTGCTCGAGCAGGGGTACATTGTCTCTGCCCCAGCAGTAGGTAAGCCCTTTGGGGGCAGGTGCAATGTCTGAACCCTACCCAAAAACCAGCTGTCTCCTGGCACGATGCTCCCTGGGCTAGCAACTAGGGGGAACCTAGAGATCCCCCTGGTAGTGGCAAGGGCCCTTTGCAGGGTCCTAGGAAGGAAGAGCAGTTTGCAGCCATTAGCAGTAAATCTGCCCCCACTTTCCTGCCTGTGTGGCCACCTGTCCAAGAACATTTGCTTGCAAGTAATTTACTCATGAATAAACTGTTCTTGAATCTAATGCATATGTAGACAGAACCACTGAAAGCTAAAATTAACAGGCAGTAGTCTTAATTCTTTCCTCTTATTGATTCTTAGGCAAGGATGGCTTCACTGTCTTTGATGGCACTAGCATCTGTTTACTCTATTGTAACTGGTCGCAGGGGACAAGCAGGCAATGGGAGAGTCTCTGTTCCTCTGAGCACTACCAGGAGTAACAAGGAATAATGGACATAAGTTGACTGAGAGTAGATTCAGGACAGATATAAGGAGGTACTACTTCACTGTCAGGGCGGCTAGGATCTGGAACCAACTTTCAAGGGAAGTGATGCTCGCTCCTACCCTGGGGGTCTTCAGAAGGAGACTAGACAATCACCTAGCCAGGGTTGTTTGACCCCAGCATTCTTTCCTGCCCATGGCAGGGGTTTGGATTTGATGATCTGCTCAGGTCCCTTCCGACCCTACCCACTATGAAACTATGAATGGAGTTCTTACAAGCATGTGTATGTAGGCTGCCTAGAGATTTTCATCTCAAGAAAGCCATGGATCTCAAATATTGTGCCATGTAGTGTCTCACATGGCCCTGCAGGCTGCCCCTTTTCTATATAGCCCTCTTACCTAGGTATGACAGAGTAGAACAGTAGCTTTTGCAGCAAAGAAGTAGACCTGTCGTAGCATGTTTTCTCCTTATCATTATTTTAGCAAGTGTTTTTGCATATAATTTCTTCCATCTTATAGTAGATTTTTACCAAGATTTTTTTTTTTAATTCTGTAGCATTGTTCCTGATTTCTACTGTTATAAAAAGGGTTCTCTTATCAGATCTATTAGCTGCAGTGAGCTCAGTGTGTCAGTCACATTGAGAGAACACATGAATACAGCTCTGAATTAAAGTACCATATTTTGCACCTGTGGGTCAATACAGTTGATTTACATATCTCTGTTTATGCAACTGCAGGTATGACAGGTATGCTGGTATGGCCACAGAATCATCAAGAATTTGCTTTGATAGAATACATGAGGTTGGGAAGTTATAGAATGAATAGCATTAAGTGGGATGGATGGTAGCTGTCTGAGCATAAGATACATTTAGAAGGAAACTAGGGATAAATGAGTCAGGTGGAGTAGCCAGGATTTGAACATTTGACTGTGGGCACATCTACATGTGCTATTAATTACATTGCACTAGAGTTTATTGTTCCTAGGCACTGTGTTTACACACGAGCCTGGAACTGCAGAACATTGAATGAGGCTGGAGCAGCCCCAGTTAGCCCAGGGAGTTAGCCTGCCATCCTGGGGCTGCTCAAATCTAGCTCAACATGCTGTACAGGGGCTGGCTGGGGCACAATATTGCTCCAGTGTGGGGATATCCATCCTTATGGTACAGCCAGCCTTATCAGTATCTACACATGTGCTGAGTCTGTTCTGATGCACTGTAATTACCAGGACTACCATACATCCAGGTTTTCCAAGACATGTCCTTTTTTTAGATTCTCTGACTTTGGTTCGGGTATTTTTTTAAAATATGATCAGATATCTGGGATCTTGGTCAGCTCAACTTTAATGTTTTTCCCAGCACTTCCCAGCTTTCTCTAACAAGAAGTTACTTGGGACTCAGGGCAGGGCAATCGGAGGCAGTGTGCATACACATATGGCTGGCATGTAGCCAGGCAGGGGGTGGGAGCCACCAGGCAGCTGGATACAGGTATGTCTGTGGGGGAGTAGGGGTTGTGTGCCTGGCTGCGTGTGTGGTGGGGGGGTGGGTCCGGGCCTGCAGCAGGGTGGGGGAGGCACATGGCCTGGACACATGGCCCTTCCAGCAGGGGAAGCAGGTACAGAGCCCTTGAGAGCAAAGTGGAGCATGACCCAGTCCCAACCCAGCTGGGCAGGGCTTGGGAATTTGGTAGTGGGAGACGGACAATAGTATTAATTGCCACTGCTCCCCACTGCCAAATTTCCTTACCTGTGGGGAGCCCTGCAGCCTAGATGCCATGGCTACATGGGCTGAATGTTGCCTGCAGGCCAGGGGTTGAATACCCCTGGTTTAGACATAGCTGTCAGCACCTACAAGCCATAATCTAACTGAAGGTCAACAGGATTTAGGTACCCAAGTTCTTTTTAAAATAGGATGAAGATTCTTAAATTACTTCTGGGCCTTTGAAAATGTTCTTTTTATGCAACTGAACATATAAGAGAAATTTGGATTAGGCAGAAAACTTGCCTACTCTGGTCTCGTATCACTTTTGTTTACTGAGGTGAGCACAGGTGATCAGGATTCTGCCTTGGTACCTTCATCTAAAAGATGGAATGCACTGGATGAAGTCAAGTCAAGTCAGTCCTGAGGCCACTGCAACTGTTGGGGCACCTTAGATGCTGTGTATCATTGATGATTTTTTGGGCAAAGTGACCTGGTGGTGCCCATCTCCTCTCTATGTATGGACGGCCATTGGCTCACAGGGAGCTCATCTGTCCTTGAACAGGTCTTGTTTTTAGTCCTGATGTGTGTCCACACACTTTCCTCACCCAGGATAGCCCATGTGGGGGCATTGGTTTAGTCACTAACAGCCTGACCATGGAACAGGCTGTACTGGTTTATTTGGTACCAGATATCAGCCCAAGATGAAGAGCAGGATAAATTATATTAAAAAAAATATACATAAGCGTTAGTGCAAACAAAACTACTGTGATATATTTGCCATGTGGGTAGAATAATTGGCATAAGCCTGTGTAAATACCATATTTACTTACATTCCAAAAACACCTTTGTCCCAAAAATCATTCCTCCAAAACTGGGGTGCATGTCTTACATGGGGAAGCTTATGTTATTCACTGGAATAGAAGCATGGAGAGGTATGTTACACAATAAGTACTGCTAATATCTCAACCAGCAAGCATCAGGGATGGAGTCCAGTGTTAAGCCTTTAACCGATACTTCTGAATTGGCTTAGGCTGAGCAGTCAAATACTGCTATCAACTGGCACATCTACACATGCCATTAATGTGCACCAAAAAACTCTGGAGCTTATTGCTCCAAAGTTTATCGTTCCCAGGAAGTTTCTGAGAGCTCCATTTATATATACACCTGGACTACAAAACATTCAGCCACGTCTGGTCTGCCATGACTGGCAGAGGACCTGGCGGGTCAGCCTACCAGCCAGGGGCTGCTCCAACTGGGTTTAATGTACTATGGAAGGGCTGGCTGGGAAATGAGGATGCTTCAGTATGGACCTAACTGGCAGGCAGTCCCTGCACTGAAGCACCCTCATGCCCCAGCCAGCTGGGCAGCATCTACACATGTGTTACTGTTCCTGTGGTGGAGCTCAGGCCAGAACAATGTCCCTCTCCTCCGGCAGCAGGTAGCTTCCAGCCCTGGCTCCATGACTGGGGGCAGGGGGCTGGGAAAGAGCTGCTGGTGAAGGGCAGGTCCCTGGCCCCTGCCCTAATCTATCAGTGGGGCAGCTAGCACTGATTCCCTGGCTAGGCAAGGACTCCCTGCTCAGCTGGCAGTGGCTAGGAGCTGTCCCACCAGTGGGGCAGGAGCCCCTGGCCAGACAGGGATTCCCCACCCAGCTGGGAGCTTGATGCTAATTGTCCCATTGGTGGATCAGGACAGGACACTGGGACCTGCCCCAAAATGGGATGGTTCCCAGCTAGCTCCAGGCTGCATGAGGAACTGTCCCCATGCAGGAAGCTCATGGCTCCAGCTCCATAATCAGAGTGGGGGATGGGAGATTGCTTCCTGTCCCTGGGAAATGCTTACTGCCAGGGTGGACTCTGATGGCAGACTCTGGACTGGGACAATGTCCCCCTGCCCTGGCAGTCAGGAGCTCCTGGGGCAGGAAGCAATCTCCCAGCCCTCACTTTAATAGTGGAGCCAGGGCTGGGAGCTCCCTGCTGCTGAGGCAGGAGGACATTTTCCGAGGCTGGGCTCCAACACTGGGGACCTCACTCACAGCAGGCAGCTCCTCAGAGCAGGGAGCAATCTCCTGCCCCCTTCTATCCAGCTGACCGGCGGCAAATTTGCTCCTAGTTGGTCATCTATATATGCCTTACTGCACAGTAACTACTCCACAGTTAATGTGCTACCTGCATTTGCAGTTAATTCATCATTCATGCAGCCATCATTCATGCAGCCATCACTACCCCGAAAGGTCCACCCTGCACACAGGGGTTAGAAGAGCTCTGGAGTACTTGCGGGTAGTAGTGGGCAGAGCACCCAGTCCCCTGGGTACCACAAGTGAGTGGCTACAGAGCCTCCTCAACCCTTCTCCCCAACACCTTGTAACCCCCTCATCTGCTTCCCCCAAAATGAGTCTTCCTCCCCTTTTAGGGAAATCCTGGGGAAAACTCCAGGCCCTAATACCTGGAAGGCAGGATGGCCCGGGTACTCTACTATTCCCTGGTGACATTTTTGCAGCTAGGTGCCCAGATTTGGGAGCCTGGGAGTTGCAGGTTAAATCCCTAAAATTTTTCAAGAGTGGTTTACACAGACAGTTTAGTAGGATAGTTCAGTCATTCCTGACATTTTACTTTATTTTATTACTGGGTCTGAGAAAATTCTTTCATGGTAATAACAATTCTGAACACTTTTTTCTCAATAGCAATTTTAATTTCCACTAGTTTGGTTGGTAGTGATGGTGACTTTGTGAGTTGCAGTCCAAACTATTTAATTAAAAGATTTCTGCAAGGAAGGACTTGGACCAAAAAAAATATGATTTATTTGTTAAACTGCTGGCCTAGAACCCAGGAAATGGTAGTTCTATTCTTCCTTTGCCACTGATATGAAATGTGGACCTGGGAATATCATGCCACTCCTTTATAATATTATTTCCAGGTTTCCTGGGGCTTGTGGCTTTGCTTTGAAATCATGTACAAGTCATGGTTGTGATAAGCAGCCAGAAAGACCTCAATTATGGTTCTTCTGGAAATGGAAATTAATCACAATTAGCGTGAAAAGGAAGGAAATACTTGCATAATAGTTTGCAAAGAGAAACCACTGAGCTTTGCAAGTCTTAAACAAGTCTCATAAACAATGTTAGATGTTCACCATGGGATTAGGAAAGTGTGTGCTACCCTGCATAAGAAAGAACTTCTCTTTTAATGATGAAATGGTGTCTCAATTTACAGATACAAATTAGGGCAGCTCAGAGTCACAGTGAACAGAGGAAGGGCTTTCTTATATGCAAATGAAGGATCGTATTATTTCCTACAGTACTTTGAAATTAGTAAATATTTTCAGATCCTTCTTAAAGGCAATAAAGGCTCATCTAATGTTCCTGAATAAAAATGACAGCAATTGAAAGTTTGATTCTATTCCCTAGTGAGTGTTACAGTCACATTACTGTATTTGATGGAAATAATTATTAATTACTTGGTATCATTTCAAATTAGGTTATTGCTTAAATATGTTAATATATATAAAATACTGATTTAGAATGCTAACCTTTGTTCTTATGATGGCTTTCATAATACAATGTATTCATAAAAAGGAAATGGATATTATACCAATACTTGTGCAAGATGTTGCAAGGGGCAGCAGCAAAAGATTCTTGGGAAATAATTCTTTTATACCTACTGGACAATCAATGTGCAGCTTGCAAAAAATTCCAGGTTACTTGACTGAAGTTTAGGAACTATATTGTTATCACGTCTGGATGCCTAAATGCCCTGATAATAGCTGTTTGCTCACATGCAAAGGGAACAGTGAAAAGTGCAAGACGATTTAGTCAACATGTAAAATCTCATTGCCTTTCAGTGACCCTCCTGAAGATGGAACTTAAGGAAGTCCCAGCACTTAAGGAAGGGATTAAGTGAGACACAGGAGAATACATTAAGGGCTCAGTGAACAACTGTCCACCAGGGCACCATTGGGGAAAACCAGGAGTAATGGCCACAACATCCTGGAAGACCATTTCAGGCTTAACACTAGGAAAAAACTTCTTCACAGTTAGGGTGTCCAAACTGTGAAATAAACTCTCTTCAGAGGTGGTGCAATCACCTACCCTGGAAATCTTCAAAAGGAGAGTGGATGGTCACCTCACTGGGGTCACCTGATCTCAGTTGTCTTTGCTGCCTAATGTAGGGAGGCTGGGCCTGATGATTTTGCTTGGTCTCTATGAGCCTCCAACAATTTATCAATCTATGAGACCTGAGAAAGAGTGTCTTATATTCAAAAGCTTGTCTAACTTCATTGGGCCAATTCTGTAGTTGGGATAAAAGATAATACCATAAGAAATCCTTGCTTCTCATATTATTTCTTAACCATCATGGCTACAGCATCACTCTTACACTACCAGGATTTAAGGAATGTATATTCACATAAATGTTAGGAACAATGCCTAAATTCATTTAGTTTCAATGAGTGCTTTAAGTAGGAGACAAGTCAACTCCCATAAGTGAAAAACTGATTACTTTAATTTGCTGTTCTTCTGTTAAGCTTCCTGATGACTTACTGGTGCTTTATGCTTGTTGGGGCAACTGATTTGGAAGTTAACTTGTCAGCTGAAATCACATCCCAATTAGAGGCCAATGTCAATTGCTACATTTTTAAATATTTTGGCTTCAAATAATTAATAGAAACTGTAGAATAACAACAACTGTACTATTCATTTTGCTCAACATGTCCTGTTGTGGCATTGTGTAAATTATCACTCACAATTCTCAATTCTCACCTATAGCTATAACAAATTGTATATTCAGTGCAAGATCCTGTTAACCCATTGGAAATACTTAAGAGGTGAAAAAAACATATGCAGGTTGAGCAAATAAAACATTTGAGATTCTATTAAGGTTGTCTGGTGTGGGTGTGCTAGCGAGACAGAGAACACAAATAGCATCCACACTCCTTTGGTGCCTTTGAGAGTGAAGCAGAATAAGGTTGCTGGGATTACTGTAATAAAGCTGGTGTTGAGCCTGGTTGGCAAATGGGTAACACTTTCATGACAGCCTACAAGTAACAGTGGGGTGTGCCATACCCCAGAACCCACTCAACATGGCCACATTGGAGTGCAAGGTAGCCCTCGTAGGAATGCTTTAAAAACTGCCATCTGGTTTTGAAATTTTCAGCTTTCCCATAAAACCAAAAGGGGGTAGACATTTCCTTTTAACTGGAATTCAAATTTTTCTCATTATCACAGGAAACTAGGAGTGAGGGGCTATATGCAAAACAAAATATTGTGAGACTAGTAAGAAATTGGAAGAGATGGCAATGGGCCCCTTCCCCCCAGCACTTCACAGGAATCTCTTCCAAAGACACCTGTTCCCAAAGGTTCCTGAACTCTCATCCTCCTTTCGTGCTGTAGCTCACAGAACCATGCAGAAACCCTTAAATGCCAATAGAATATAATGAAAATGTCTCTCTGAAATGGTCATGTTTGGTAACACTTCTTTTCTTTTTTTACAAACACCAAATAGACATATCTATGCAACACCCAGCACAAGGGGACCCAGTAGGCGTTACTGCAACAACAATAAATAACGATAGTAATGACTGAAGCTCCATCTGCCAGGGCGAAACTGCAGCTTTGAGAACGAGATGTAAAGTTTGGAACATGATATATAAAAAGCCTGGACCTGTGCCAAAAGCTAGTAAACAAAGTGGAAGCTTTTTTCCCCCTCTAGCTTTCACTCAAATCTAGTCTGTTTGTGGAGCAGAGAGCATGGCTGAATTAAGCAGATTTCTCAGCTTCTGAAACTGCCACATTTTGTTTGGAAAAGAAGTAGAAGGTAAAATTAGTCCCAACTTCTGAGTGCCAAGTAAGCAGTGGGGGAGCAGCGCACAGACTCTAGACTTATATAGGAGATGACACAAAATAAATAGCTTACAGCTGTCACATCTCATTTATGGAATGATACTATGGGAGCAAATTCAGACCATGGACAAACATGAAAAGCAAAATATATTGATCAAGTACATCTCTGGCAACCAACTGTGCTGGCAGCAGACTTGCAAAGGGCTGTGCTGCAGTCAGAGTCAAGCTAATGAGGATGAAACACTGAAATCTGGACTGGGTGAGATTTATTCCTAGGGAGAAATTGTGCTTGTCCCAGCATCAGCTAAGATGGTTTGCTGTTCCTCATAATGCCTGTCTTCTAAATGGCTGAGTCTGTCTAGTAAACGCATTGCTGTGAAACCCTAGCAACCTCCTGCATAGAGACAGTGAAGGAGTGTCAATGCTGCATGAAGCACCAGGACTTCAAAGCTGCACTGAATGAAGGGCCCACAGTTCCATAACTGCTGCTTCATCTGAGCTTTGTTCCATAAGTTGCAAAGTGTGTGGCACACAAGGTAAGACTTCAATTTCAGATTAATACCATTATGTGCAATTAGACTGCAAGGGTGTGTCGGCTTCCGTGCTAGTGATAGCTCAGGCCTCTGTATATCCAGGACAGATGGCAGCACAGGCAGTTTATACTGAGCTGTCTGTAGTTTAAGTCAGTGAGAGATGCTGAGAAATGAATAATATGGGTAGGGCTTATGGGATTTTGAGAGCCACAGACAGATTAGCCTCAGATCCACTGCTGCACTGTTGTGTTTGCAACTTCATATCATTACCTGTCCGTCTTCACTTCCCTGGGCTATCCTCTGGCCCCTGCCCCATGTCATGCATGTCTGCCTGTGGCCTCTTCTGAATGCCTCCCTCAGAGGAGGAGGACAACGGGAAAAGCACATATCATGACCTTGATCATCATTTAGATTTATATCTCACCTTTTCCATAAGGGTCCAGAGAAGCTTACAATAAAATGACAAACAGCAACAACAGATTCTGCAAATGAAATACCACTATTTGAAAAGTCCACCTCACCCCCATCCCCTCCGGCTTTCCTTCTTCTCTCTCCTAGGACCTTGTTACACAGTAATTTAGGGCAGCTTCTGGAGCTCTTAACCCTTGACTTGTTCACACATTAACACATACAACTGGTTTTAAGCACTCATCATATGGCTCAAAATTACACCACCCCAGGGCAGGATTCTCTCTGATTTGAGCTACTCAGTTCATGTTGCACTAAGGTGCTGCCACTCTAGGCTACACCTTGGTGTAAACACCCCATCTGCCTCCCCCCCACCGGACCCACTGTCCCCCTCCCTGGCCTCCCCAAGACCTCAGATTCCTGCTCACTGCTCTCTATCTTGCCTCCTGCTTATTTGTGGGTGCCTGCACTATCTGCCCTGAAGGAGCAGGCAGGGAAGGGTTAAACTACCCACTTGGCCCTGCTGCTGCTCCCTGGACCAGAATAGTAACAGCCATGCAGAAAAGTTAACCTTTCCCAGCCTGCTCCCCTAGGACAGAGAACGTGGCAGCCACAAGTAAATGAGTCCCTGGGGTGAGGAGGAAGCAGGAGGCAGGGTCCAGCCGGAGGGTCAGGGGGAAGCCCAGAATATGCGGGGAGGGGGAGGATTATTACCTTTAAGTTCTCCAAGCCCTGCTGGCCTGAACATTTGACTGCTTCAAACCCCAGTTAGCACTAACACCAATCAACATTTGTATAGTTCACAATGTAACAAGGTCCTTAAAGAGCGAATTTTCTAGCCATTTCCAACCTCTATTAACTAAATATTAGTTAAATATTAGATAAATATAACCCCCCTTCTACTCACATTCACCTACTTCACATCCAGGGGAGATTCCCCACCCAAGACTATACTCTCCCCTCCTACAGAGGATCTGTGGCTATGCCAAAAACCAAAAACAAAATAAATCCTTCCCTTTCTTGTAATAAGCACAACATTACCTTAAATTGAAAAGAAATGCAACAGAAAGACCTTGCCTTGAGCATCTGCAGGGCTTGTAAGCTGGCTAGGTCATTCTCCCTCCACTTGAGTGGCTAATATGGTACCTGAGGTCCCAGTCATCCCCCAGAAGAACCTTCCCCAGACAGCCCCGTAAGTAAAAAGGCAGTTGAAGATGCTGATTTTTAATGGCAACCTCCCAAGTAAAGCTACCTACACAGTTACTATCTTCTCTGCCAGTACTGTGTGCCTACAGAGAGAGGAGGGGAAATTGTCCAGGGCTCAAATCTCATAGGACACAATCCCTATACATAAAACAGGAGAGATGACATGACTTGAAACAAC
Organism: Caiman crocodilus; assembly: GCA_030014935.1. NCBI lineage: Eukaryota > Metazoa > Chordata > Crocodylia > Alligatoridae > Caiman > Caiman crocodilus. Next base: position 20,801,776 of record JAGPOW010001327.1, read on the forward strand.
AGTATGGGACTCTAAAAGGGCTTTAGGCTTTTTGATATAGCCTTTTTGACATGTCCAGATACTATGTTTTTAACAGGTCCCCTGCCTCATTCAGTGCCCAGGGTGGGCGGTATTCTGGGGAGGAATTAGTGCTGTTGTTTGTGAGACTCCTGGTTTATCCATTGCAAAAGTTGGCAGGTTTGTGAGAGAGAGAGATGGATGCAGTAAGAGAAAAGATAAGATGACTTAATGAATGAGCAAGGAATGCTACTCTAGAGAACTATATTTACTTGAATCTGAGACAACTCTGAATTTAAGATGACCCCAAATAATTAGATTCTATACATGAAACATTTATAAATGTGTTATAATTTTCCATGTATAGAATCTAATTATTGGAGGATCATCTTAAATTCCCCCCACCTCTCCTTCCCCCCTTGTTGCAGTGAGGAACGCAGTGGCAGTGAGGGGCAGACAATGCCAAAGGTAATACGGGGCAGGAAGTAGGGGAGTCATAAGCAGCCTCTTTCCTGCCTCTTGACCCCTCACACCTTTCCCCCTGCTATCTTTCCTCCCACCACTAGCTTCTCCCTGCTTCCCCCATGCTAGGGTTACCATACGTTTGGTTTTTCCAGACATGTCCCCTGTTTTGGCCCGCTTTTTTTGAAAGAGGAACTTGCATGCCACCACTGAAGTCCCTGGCTATGTCAGACTCCCTGCAGTTCAGGGCAGGAGCTAAGCAGAAACCTCTCTGGAGCTACCACAGCTCCAGATCAGCTCAGGAAAGCAGCAAAATAAGGGGCAGGCAGCAAGGGGAAAAATGGCAGGGGAGACAGGCAGGGTGGGGAGCTGCTGTAGGATCAAGTGGCAGAGGGGCAGATGGTGGGGAGGCAGGGTACAGGCACAGGGAGGCAGCAAGTGGCAGGTGGGTCAAAGGTGGGGCAAGGGGCAACAATCAGACCACCTGACCACCTGCTTACTTCCCTGTTGCCTGCCCCCCCGCCGCTGCTTTCCCTACTGTAGAGGTTGAGAAAGAACTTAAGATGACCCTCCATTAATCAGATTCTAGAAACAGAACATTTTAAGAAATGTATATTTTTCCATATGTTGAAAGTAATTACTGGGAGGTCAGATTCAGGTAAATGCAGTATTTTCAGGGACTTGAACAGGGTAGAATAAAATTACACTTAGGCACCTAAAGCTACCTAGATTCCCCAAAAGTTTTGCAATTGTTACTAATTCTGCATTCCTTGTGTTCTGGCTGTCCAACCTTAAATACCTGGATTTTAATCAGTGAAGTGCTGAGTCCTTGCAACTGCAACTAAGTTGATAACGATCTGTGTTTTACATTTAAAAATGATATAAAACTTCTCTAAAAATACTTTTGATGTCTCAACCTGAATTCAGATATTTTATAATTTCAGGATTTGACATTGCAGTATTAATGTTCTTGGCCTCCTAAAAATGCCTCTTTCATTGCAGGGGATTTTATGTTAAAAAATGTGAAGTCCATTGAATCCCAGACCTATGATTTTATGAATACCATAAATACCCTATACAATAAACATTCAGGTCCAGATCAAAACAGTTTTGAAAGGTGCCTTCACTTAGACATCACAACACCTAAAGATAAGATGTGTTGCCATAGGATGGTTATTTAGGTCAATAGGATCTGTTATAGCCAAAGGAGCCAGTGATTTCCCTCTTAAAAAAGACTATCCAGATTCCTGAATCAGAAGGCAGGTAGTGGATACTCTGGAGCTTAGATGCAGTAATATATGGACTTACATACTTAACATACTTCATTCAACAACTGCTGTGAGACAGAGAAGTGGGAATTCCTTCTGAAGAATTTTTGAAAAAAAATTGCTGGAGTGGCCAACTAGGGGCTATTCATTGATTGACTTGCTGCTCATAAACAGGGAAGATTTGGTGGGGAATATAGTAGTGGATGGCAAGTTGGGCAGCAGCTACCATAAGATGACTGAGTTCAGGATCCTGAAGAAAAGAAGTAAGGAGAGCAGCAAAGTAAGGACCCTGAACTTCAGAAAAGCAGACTTTGACTCGCCAAGGGAACTCATGGGCAGGCAGGATCCTCTGGGAAGCCAGACAAAGGGGGAGAGGAGTCCAGGAGAGTTGGCTGTACTTTAAAGAAACCTTTCTGAGTGCAGGAACAGACCATCCTGGTGTATAGGAAGACTAGCAAGTATGGCAGAAGGCCAGATTGGCTTAGCAGAGAACTCCTCAGTAAGCTAAATCACAAAAAGAAAGCTTATAAGAAGTGGAAACTTGGACAAACAATTAGGAAGGAACGTAAGAGTATCGCATGAGCATGCAGAGATGAAGTCAGGAAAGTCAAAGTGCAATTGGAATTCCCTAGCAAGGGATGTAATGAGTAACATGAAAGGTTTCTATAAGTATGTCAGTAACAAGAGGAGGAACAGGGAAAGTGTGGGTCCATTACTGAATGGGGAGGCAACTTAGTGACAGAGGCTGAAGAAAAGGTTGAAGTACTCAGTGCCTTTTACACCTCAGGCTTCACAGGCAAGGTCAGCTCTCAGATTACTGCACCTGGAAGCACAGTTTGGGGAGGAGGTGAGCAGCCAACAGTGGTGAAAGAACAGGTTAGGGACTATTTAGAAAAGCTGGACATATGCAAAGCCATGGGGCCAGATGGGGTGCATCATGGGATAATTTCAAAACTGAATTATGGTGTGGTTTTGACACTAATAACTGGGACTTCCAGACTTCAGTCACCCTTTCTGAAGCTGTCCTCATAAAACACCCTCTTATAGTTCAAAGTAGAAATCCTGAGCAGTTAGGTGAGAGTCTGTCACTATGTTATTTGTTCAGGCCAAGTGGAAATAGAGTGGTCAAAGACTTAGTCTTCCCTCTTCCTCTATTAAATTAGGCTTCTCTCCAATGAGCACAACTTCTCCCTCAGCTTGGCTGCCCAATAAGCCTGGTTCTGTAGAGTCTTCCCTTCTGCCAGCTAGTTCACACTGTTCCCCACCTTCTTTACCTGGTCTTTTACAAGTCCTATCCTCATAGCCAAAAATGTTTCTCTTCTGAACTTTTAGCATTTCTTGTGAAGATGTAGGCTGTGATCCAAATGCCTCTGAGTCAAGTCCTCTAATTTGTCCTCAAGGTGGTCCTGACCCACCACCATGGGGTGGAAAAGATTGCTGACTACCACCTCTATCAATTATGAGATCCAGTCCCCAACCAACAGCCTTAGATTCATGGTTGGATAGGGTCTTGGAGGTGGCAGCACACACCCAGTATGCAGATACCAGTTTTCCAGTAAATGGGATATCATCGCTGAGTCAGTAGATGATTGAGGAGATCAATCTGAGATCTGCATGTTCAATTGCAAGTATGGCAAATATTTCCAGGAGGAAGGAGAAGACCCTGGGGACGTCAAGTAATATTTATTTCCCTTTGTCTCTCTTGTCTATCTGCCTCCATAGTGAGGCAAATTTGCTCAAAAGTGATGCCTTGTCATACACCATGGTGTCACTGGGGATGATTTAGGACTTGAGTCTTCAAGGCATTGGTGTCAATACCCTATTTCTTCAGATTGGCCTTCAAGGTGTCTTTAAATATTTTCTTTTGCTCACCTTTGAAGTGGTGACCATTAAATTGGGAGCATAGGACCTGTTTTGGGAGCTGGCTTTCAGGTATCTTTATGACATACCCTATCCCTGTTGCCATATAAACATGGCTGCAATGATGTTGGTGTTTGCTTGAGCCAGAAAACTAGCATTCATTCTTTTGTCCTTCCAAGTTCATACAAAGAATTTCATACAGAGAATTTTTGAAGACATTGTTGATGATGATGTTCCAAAGCTTTCAGGTGTTCCTGATACATTGTTCAAGTTTCGCACCCATCCAAAAGGATAGGGATGACAACAGCCTGATAGCTGAAGTTTGGTTTGGGTCCTGATATCATGATCATCAAAGACAATTTTGGAGATGTCCAAAGGCAGCACTGGCAGATTTTATTTGTTGTTGAATACTGTTGTCCATGTTTACTTTTTGGGATTGGGGGCTACCCAGTTGGTAAGGTAAATGATCAACATTTTCCAATCAATGCCCTCTAATTGTAGCATATGGAGAAGCAGCTGCTTGATTTGGGGTAGATTGATAAATGATCTTGGTTTTTGTGAAGTTGGCGGTGAGTCCAACCATTGCATATGCTTCACAGGAGCAATTGAGAGACCTGGAGCTCATCATTTGAGTGGGAACACATGACAATCATCAGTAGACTGGAGATCAGTAATGGAGGTGTTGGTTTTCTTGGATTTGAACTGTAACTGGTTGATATCAAAGAGATTCCTGTCTATGCAATATTGGATGGTGACTCCATGTAGAAGTTTCTCAGCAATGAGATACAGAATAGCTGTACAGGAAGTCCTTGACTTACAACATTTTAAGTCACGATGTTTCACACTTAAAGTGTTTCTAAATTGACACCTGTTTTGAACTTTATGATGTTGATTTCAACTTTACAACACTTGATCCAATGTGATGCCTTGCTAGCAAACAAGTTCACTGCGTTGCTAATCTCCCTGAAGAACATCTGTCCAAACTTCCTTAAACACTTCCTTTAAGAAAGCAGACAAGACTCTAGAAAAACCTGCAGCCAAGACTCCTGAGAAGAGTCCAGCCAAGAACCCTTCATAAAGTCCAGCCAAGAGCCTTTCAAAAAGTCCAGCAAAGTCACCTCAAAGAAGTCCTATTTACAATATAAATACATTAATGTAGCTATATTATGCATCTATTATTGATCAAGTACAAAATTCTGGGGTATTTTTGGTGAAAATAGGGTATTGGACCCTTGGTTCAGGAACCAATCCCCCATTATAACATTGTTTCTTATGAGAAAATTGGTTCTGAATTACAACATTTCAACTTAAGACACGGTTTTCAGGAACCAGTTGTGTCGTAAATCTGAGGACTGCCTATAATATAGATGGGAAAGTGTGTTGGTTCAATCACACATCCTTGCTTGGCTACAGTTCCAATAGTGAAGCAGTCAATTTCTAAGTTTCTGCTTAGGACAGTTGCAGTTATATCATTATGAAGAAGTTTGATAATGGTAACAAATTTTGACAGGCATCCAATTCTCACCAGAATCTTCCCTAGGGTCTTCCTATTGATTGCATTAAAGGCCTTAATCAGGTCAATGCAGGTCATTCAAAGAGCTCCATGTTGTTCATTACACTTCTTCTACAGCTGTCTATTGCACCTCTGTGTGGTCTGAAGCCACACTGAGACTCAAGCAGATTCTTCACAGTGAGGGAAGTGAGGCTTCTGAAAAGAATGTGGGTGGAGGGAGTACTCCTGTCCATCCCAGCTATGGACAGGAATGCAATACCCTGATAACTTCTGCAGTCCAATATATTGCCTTTCTTGAATTTGATAACCATGTTGGCATCCCTGAAGTCACTAGGGATCTGTTAATTTTTCCAGATTTCATTATAATGGTGAGAGAGGATTTTTATTCCATCTTGGTTACACATTTCAGTTGATAATCTATCAGAACCACATGTCTTTTTGTTCTTCATCTACTTAATACCTTTCAAGGCCTCTTGATTAGGTGGCACTTAATGAGGTGTTGTGGAATGGCTTCACTGATACTGTCTTCAACATTAGAATCCCAGTTCAGGAGCTCTTGAAAATGTTTCTTCCATCATGCACTGAAGGTGTAGCTATTTTTAAAGAGTGTTATTCCATCCTTGAACCTCAGAGAAATGGCTCTTTGTGTGCTTTGCCCATAAATAGCTTTTGTTATGCTGAAGAAACGATGCATGTTGTGGCTGTTGGCAGACTTCTGAATAGGATCTACTGTCTGCATGGGTGCAGGTCATGTATCCACAATTGACAGCTGGACAGGCTTCACAAGTCACTCATGAACAGGGAGCCTAAATTTACATGAACAAAAAGCAAAATTATCCAATAAAAAATATTAAAAAACCTGCATTTTTCTGCAGCAAGCTCCCCCCACAACATAGTTGGGTGAGGGCCCCCAGCGGTGGCCCTTCCCCTTCCTGCTGACTGGCCAAGAGGGTTGCCCTTCAGGCAGTTTCTCCTGTCACCTCAGATTGGCAGAGAGGGCTGGGGCTGTACAATGGACTTCCCTCTCAACCCATCTGCAGCAAAGGAAGAAGGAGGGGGCATCTGCTATCTTGGCTGCTTTTCTGTAGGCAGGCAGCTTCTCCACCCCCCTTCCCCAACCTTAGCAAGCTGCTGCAGTGTCCATGAGAACCACTGGTTCCCACTGGGAAGCCAGTATTTTATTTTCAGTAAGTTTTTTTCTTTCCCTTTCAATGATTCTAAAAATTCTATGTACAAACATAAGTTCTGCATTTTCTGTGGCAAATGGATTTCTAGGATCCCTGTTCATGAACAAACTCATGTCCAGAGCCTGAATCTACTAGGCCCAGGACCGAGGTGTCCCCTGTCTTCACTCAGACTACATAGCCACTCTGCCTTGAGACCTCTATCTGGACCTTAGAGATGTGATATTGGTATACATGTAGCTGCAGTCCATCTGTGGGCAATCCCTGCACCAGTGGCCTGGTGTTCACATGTAAAGCTGACCAAGAGTCAACATTTCTCTCATTCTAGCAGTATCTCCTGGAGGAAATATTCCATTAGACAAGCACTGTTGAGCCTGCCCTTGTCTCCTTAAGGATTGGGCTAGTTTCCAGGATCAGATGTTGGACCTCTAACCAAAGGTTTTCTAGTTGAAGACTTTTTAAGTTTGCCTCTTGCTGGGCACAGACCTTAGGCCCAGCAGCAGCATCTTCCACATTCTAATTTAACCTCAAGAAAGTTCTCAACTAGGCAAACTATCTCCATGACTTCACCAATCCAGTGTCTGCACATGCATTCCAGGAGCCTCACAGGGAACTGCTCTGGTCAAACTTCTTCATCTTTATCACCTCTACTATTTCTTTGGATGATGGTTTAAGCCATTGAGTAAACACGTCTATGAGGTGCTGGGTAACTGCTCAGGTCTGGGAATCAGAGTTTTTCCCAGAACTGGTGCTGGTATGTATCTTAAGTGAGACCCAGGAGGTCAAAGATGGCAGCTTTGAGGACTTCACAGTCCAATGTGGCCTCTTCTCCTAGAACCCAATAAGCTTCCTGGCCTTCTGTCAAGTAAAGGTCTAGCTGAGTGGCCCACCAAGTCCAGGGCCATTGGCACATTCTGGTCACCCACTCAGAGGTTTCCAGAAAGGCCGTAGGATCATCCTGTGTCCCCATTTTTGTGATGTTTCCCCCCCCACACACACTTCTTTCTGAGCTAGAGTCATAGCACCCACTTTTGTGCTAGGCTTTCTTCAGTCCAGTAAGCAAAGAATCAAGTGGTGGTGTTCCTACAGCAATTTTTGCTGAAACTGTTGCTGCTGAAACTGGAGCAGCTGAAATAGTGGCTGGTACTTCTGGTGTAGAACCTCCAGCAATTTTAACATGACTTCCATATCCATATTTCTGTTTCTGGAGGCTCCCAGAGCACCTGAGTCTCTGGCTCCCTGAGCAAATGGAAATGGTGTCAGGTTATTGGGCTAAAAGATGGGAGGGTCCTAATCCCTCACTTTACTTTTGACAAGTGCACACCCAAGACAATTCTATTTCATCACAGGTGAAAGAAGACTCCCCAGCTGCCTAAGTGTCAAAACTTGTGGTTATATGGTTATGTACATGCCACTAAAGTATGTAAAGAATAGTATTTTTCCTTAAGATATTTTGTGTGTGCCTGACTGGGAAGTCAGGAGTTCCCCCTCTTTCCAGTGTAACCAAGCTATTTCTTCTAGTTCTACAAGGCCCTGAGATGACTTTAAAAACATATTATTATAGAGTATCATCAATACAGGCCTGAACTGTTCACATTCTAGGCCTCAGACTGGAATAATCTAGAGAAGGAGATAAAGAAACTTCATATTTGGGATGGAGAAAGAAACATTTCTGTCAGGAAGATTAAAAAAGAACAGATATTTGAAGTTATTCAGAGGCTTGGACTATATGGGCTCAATACTACACAACATGAATTAATGGCAGCAAAAGTATGATAAATAAATGTATCACGTTCTTCTGTTATGCATTATGCAATGATCACTGATGCATATATGTACAATTGGGCCTCAATTTACATGGTATTATTTTGCACAGTTTCTGTTATGCACAGTCAATTAATTGTAACCCTTTATTTTTGTACACGGTATGGAGTCACTTTTACATAGTGCAGCACAGATGCCAAGATGCTCAGATAAGTCTAGAATCACCTGGTTGCGTCTTGTCCCTCCTCCACCACGCTGCTTTCAGTGTAGCTCCTAAGTGTGTTGTGGTGGAAAGGGAGGTGGGGAGAAGGGGTGGGGGGGGCAAATTGACACCCCCCACAGTGAGGGAGAGAGTGGGATAGGAGCTGGGGCAGGTGCTGCCGAGCAGGGGCAGGGCAGGTATGGGTCAAAGCTGCAGCTCATCCGGGAGGTACAGGGTGGGTAGCAACTGCTGCTGCATGCATCTCAGCAGGACATGGGGCGGGAGGTGTATGCCCCCCAGATCTGTGTGGGGCAGGGAGGGCTGCAGCTGCAGGCTCGAGCTGGGGCTGCACGGGGCAATTCTCAGTGGGGGCTGAGCTGGGCTGGGCTCAGGGAGGGCAGTGGAGGCACTGGAAGGTGGCTATGGCAAAATTTGGGGTGGCTGCAACCTCTCGTAGCCCCCTCCCAGTGCCACCACCACCTGAAAAAAGCCTGGCACTTCCCTGATTCCAGCCCACACCTGCAGCCCTCCTGCCCCACCCCACCTCATGCAGATCTGAGGGCATACACTACTCCCCACTGACATGCTCTCCTGGGGTATGCACAACAGCAGAAGCCAGCCCTCCCTGCACCCCCAGACAAGTCATGCTTCTTTGCCATGCTTGCCCCACCCTGGCTGGGCAGCATCTGCCCCTGCCCTTGCCCCACTCTTCCCTCACTGCGGGGGGTGTTGATGTTCCCCCCCATGCTCCTTCCTCCCCCCTTCCCCTTCCACAACACCAGACTTAGCAGTTGCACACAGCTCTCCAAGCTGCCAGGCTCTGCTCCTCACTGCCTGTGTGCCGCGTTGTGGCTGCGCACATGCAGGGCATTTATTGGCCAAATTATCAGCCACATCTGGAACCTAAACCCTTACTTCCCACAGACCCTTGGTATCTTTTTACATGATTTCTATGTGCATGTTATTTTTTCAAGAATGTAATCACTTTGTAAACTGAGTCCTGACTATTCCGTATATATGGGGAAGGACAGAGAGCTCTAGGCTTCAGCCTCATACAGCTTTGTCTCTTGATAGATTTTTTTTTTAGTAAGCAATCTGTCACTTCCTGTCTCCATATAAACCTCTATAATGGAAACAATTTAAAAGTATTTATACCATATGAGCTAATAGAATAAATTAATTCCAGCAACAGACCAAGCATCACTGAATGCCATGAGGGAACTTCAGTGGTTTTTCAGCCTCAAAGGGATTGTTCTAAAGTGGTGTTTTTTTTTCTAAAGGAAACTGGTTTAGCTCATTATTTGCAGACAGCATCTGTCACTTCTTTATGCCAATGGATGCTGATCATTCAAAAAAGAACACAGTAAATGTGAAGACTGCTGTTGCTGAGATAGGTTTGTTGTTTTACCAGTTTTCCACTTGAAAGCTGCAATAACAGCAAATATAGCCTAAGACACATGGCGCTGTTGCCTCTTGGGCACTTACACTAATTTACTAACACTGAATTTATGAAAGGAAGAAGGATGGAAGATGTCAGCAGAACTTTTTTGTAATTTTTTTTTGTAGAAGTGAATATTTCTTGACTTTCAGCAAACAAGAACTAAAAGCCCATACTTTTCAGCTTCAGCAACTTTAAACCAAAAGGTGAAGAAAAAAAATCAGCCAATTAAGCAAAAACTTTATATTTTTACTGATTTTTTTTCACATGACTTAAATATATACCACAAAATTGGAAGGCAGCTTCAGCCTTTCTTACTAAACACTACAAGTTTCTCTGAAAGTAGATTTTACATAGATATTTTGTTTTTGATCACATAACCATTATGGATGGAAAAATGACTTATGAGCTCTATTCACTGACCAGATGTAACAAGCACTGTCATTTCTTAATGCTTCCCCAGATACCTGGGTCCCTTGAGCAGAATCTGAAAGTCCATCTCAGTGGGAATTGGGAATAAAATTCAGGAAGACTATCAAGTGGTAACAATCCTGAAATCAAATTAGATCCTGCATGTGGTAACTGGAGGGGATATCTGGAGCATCTTTCTTATTGAGTTGTGCCAATACCTCTAAAATGCTGGTACATCAGATAGACACTGTGTCTACAGACTATGTTGCTTCTCTGGTGTTCCTGAAGAAGAGGGATGCCCATCCAGTTCGCTCCCACTTTGCATGCACCAACTAAAGAAAAATGTAGTGAAGCTATGGCAATGCCCCACCACCACTGCGTGAGATCTTTGTCTTAAGTGTACTTCAGAATGGTGGTGGGGCATCCTTGAAGTGACTTCACTGTCTAACTGTTGGTTTTGGTGCATGTGGAGTGGAAGAAGATGAATGATTTGAGCTTCTCAGTGATGCTCTCAAGAGTAAAACATATGCAGACCTAGTCTATGTATATTGTTTTTTTGGAGTCTTACATCAAAATCACACTCTCTAGAATCAGCATTACAAACTGGTATCTTTCATCTCAAGTCATGCACTGTAAGTGATTTTCAGGGATATACTTTTTGTGCTCTTCCTGCTGAAAAATGTGGATTTTTGCCTTTAAAGGAGAAAATTTTTTTTTTTCTAGCCTGCAAGAGTTTCTTGGGACTAGGGAGAGCAGGAGGAAGGCAACTGGAGTAAGGGGACAGCACATACATGCACACAGGTACACTCATGTGGCTGACAATATAGCCAGGCAGGATGATAGGAGCAACCTCAGTAGTTGGATACAGGTAAGTATGGTAAGAGAGCAGGTTGGAAGCCTAGGGCTTGGGGACTCTCTGGGGAGCTGTGCGCAGCATGTGCATTTGTGGAAGGGCTCTGTGGAGTGTGTGAGTGTGTGAGGAGGGAGGTGCCTGGTGGTACTGGGGGAAGGTGTCTGGACACTGCAGCAGTGGTGGGGCAGTGGAGTCTAAGGCAGTGCTTGGTGCTGCCAGTGAGCCCAGCTCTGTGCTATTGACAGCAGGGCCTGGCCAAGGCACATGTCCCTTCAGTGGAAAAGGGGGTAGGGGTGTCCTTCAGGCGCATACCCTCAGGAGCAGGGGAGAGGCAGTTGGGAGGTGCTGCCCTGCGGGGTGGAGCTGTGGTCAGACCATGTGGGGCAGTATGGGAGCACCAGCCCAGGGAAGGCATACCACAGGTATCCCTTCCTCTTCCCTCCAGCCTGCTCTGGGTCCAGACTCACTCTGCCACCACTTGCATGAGTGGCAGCCACCACAGCTAGAGCCGGTGCTCCCTGGCCCAAATGGGACAGAGACCACCTGGAACCCCCTCATCCACACCCCACCACCACCACCATCCTGCTGCCCACAGCATGGCCCAGGCCAGAGCCACACTTGGCTTCAAGCTGCTTCTGTGTTGGTCCTCCCTGCTGTACTATAGCCCCAGCTGGTGGCACAGGCCACCGTGTGGTGCCCCAGACACTGCCTGTGCTTCCACATGAGGTGCACTGCATGCACCCCATGCTGAAGGCCACCCCCTCCATTTCCCTGCAGATAGGGGTGCACTGATAAGGGTTTTTTGGGCTGATACCGATGGCTGATTTTTAATGAGCCATATCAGCTGATACAAATCTGATTGCCTCGTAGGGTTGAAAGCAGAGACTTGCTGGTAAGCCTGTTGTGGGGGAAGGGGTGAGGGACAGGAAGGGGTATGGGGGGGCAGATCAAGGTCCCCGTGGTGAGGGAGGGAGTGGGGCTGGGGCTGGGGCTGGGGCAGGTGCAGGAGCTGCCCAACCAGGACGGGCAGGGCACAGGACAGATCCAGGAGTGGTTGTTTGTGGGGAGTGCTGAGGGGGTGACTCACCACTGAACTCACCCTGGGAAGTACCCCCAGATCTGTGCTCAGGGCAAAGGTGGGCTGCTGCTGCAAGAAGGGGCTAGGGGCAGTGCCAGGCTCTTCCCAGTGGGGGAGGGAGGGGAGGGTTGAGCTGGGCTGTGCTCGGGGCAGGTGGCGGTGGAGATGGGAGGAGGGTATGATGAATTTTGGGATGGCTCTAGCCCCTGCAAGTCCCCCCTCCCAGTGCTGCCACTTCTGCCTGCCCCAAGCCCAGCCCAGCCCAGCCCATGCCCCCTGCTGGGAAGAGCCCTGCGCCACCCTGGCCTGCAGCAGCAGCCTACCCTGCCTTGCACACAGATTTGTGGGGGGCAACCCCCCCATACCCTCCTTGGGTGCATGTAGTGGTGGGAGCCACCCCGCTTCACCCACCAGATGAGCTACAGCTCTGTCCCATGCCCCACCCCGCCTGGCTGGGCAACACCTGCCCCAGCACCAGCCCCACTCTCTCCCTCACCACAGGGGCCTCGGTCTGCCCCAACCAACACCCCTTCCCAAACCCCATTCCTTCCCCCAAATCAAACTTACCAGCCAGACCCAGCTGTTTTCCATGCTGCTGGGCTGTGCTCCTGGTTGCATGCATCCTGTGCTGTGGCTGCACACATGCACGCAGCATTTATCGGCCACATCACCCAAAAAAAGCTGATTGCCAATACTCTCAATTTTCTTCTTTTTGGTGATGATTCAATATGGGACTAATGTATTGGTGCACCTCTACCTGCAGACCACTATAGTGTGAGTCCAGGTGCGGTCAAGTGGTCAGGGGGGAGGTAGCTAGTTCCACCTCTGGCAGGTCTGGAGAGGGGGCAGGAGGCTGCAGATCAGGAGTGAGGGGTACCAGGAGGGATGGGGCACTGCAGGTTGAGAGTGAGGGTCACTTGGGGCATGAGGAGCTGTGAGTGAGGAGTGAGGGACACCAGAAAGCCTTTAGGGGGTGGAGAGCTACAGGTCTGGAGTGATGGAGACGGGTAGGGATGGGGGAGTGAAGGTCATGAGTGAGGGCCACTGGCATGGCTAAGGGGGAGGCAGAGGACTGTGACTCAGGAATAAGGGGCATTAGAAGGGCTGGGGATTTGGTGGTTAGGGGCAATGGCATGGACAAAGCACTATAATATAACGGCTGTTCAGTGCTACAAAGCAGCTTGGGGGATAGAAGCAGCAGGACCCACATCCTGGTGAGCAAAGGGCGCAGGGGAAGCTCTGATTTTACATGATAAAAAAAAAAAAATCTGAAATCAAACACCAAAACATGTAGGTATTTAGAATTAATTTTATTATAACAATTGAGGCACAGGTAGATTTCCAAATTGCTTTAAAATTGTAACTATAAAATAAAATGTGTTCAAAACTCACACTCGTACAGAGTGGTGTTTCATTTTAATCATGGAAAAATGTGGATTTGAGGGTTTTTTTAATCAGAGAATTTTGAGGGTTTTTTTAACAGAGAAAACCAAGATAATATCACACCAGATGCTATTTACAAATAACGAGCTACATCAAGTTTCATTTGGAAAACAACTTTAAGCAGCTTTAAAAGATGATGAGGAGTGAGAACAGAAGCTAGGGCAGAAGAAATTGAAAACCACTAATTTGGAATCGATTCTTAGTTGATACTGGGTGTGTCTACACGACACATTTACTGTGGAGCTGGCTAATTAGCTCCACAGTAAATGCCTTGGCATCTACAAGTGAGTCCCTATTAAGGTGCGGGAAACTAATAAACTTTACAGCAGGACAGTACTTGTAAATACAAATGTTAGCCTGCCACAGAGTATTTTTCATGCTCAGCAGCATACGTGTAGACACTGACCCAGCTGCTGGGGCACAAGGGTGCATCTGGGTGGAGCTATCTTCCAGATACTTCCAAACTGAAGCATCTCCATGCCACAGCCAGCCCCCCTGAAGCACATTGAGCTCAACTGAAGCAGCCCCAGGTTGGCAGGCTGATCTCACAGCAGGGTCCTATTCCAGTTGGGGCTTCTTCAACCCAGCTCAATGGGCTGCAGTCTGGGCGCATATGTAAATGGGACACCTGGGAACTTCCTGGGAGCAATAAACTCTAGAATAAGAGAGTCCTAGAGTTTATTTCTATGCATTAACAGCACATGTAGACATGCTCACTTTTAACAATTTTGGCCCTAATTTCTGTGTATCAGCTACCTATGAGCATATAAGGAATAATAACACATCATTTAACAGGACTATTTTTCAGCACCAAAACTCATTAATATTTGTAAGGGACCAATATATTATATATGAGCCAATTACCTGTCAAGAACGGTGGTCAGGGGGTGCAGGCAGGGACAGAAGCCTGTGTCTGGTTCCCTCTCACATTTTTGGGGTTGGGCCTACTCCCTCTTTCCCCCACCCAACCTGGCCCTCCAGCCCTCCCCACTGCTGTTGTGGGGCTGGTCCTGCCCCTCCCTCCACCTCCCTGCCACCATTTTGGGGCCAAGCTTGCCCCCACAACCTCTGTACTGCCATTTCTGAGCCCAGCTAGGCCCAACATGCTCACCCCACACCCTCCATTTTGGAGCCAGGCTGGGTCAGCATGCCCCCCCACCCTCACCCTTCGTGCCACCATTGTGGGGCTCACTCCAGGCCTGCCCTTCGATCTTCCCCGCCACTGTTTAAGGGCCAGGCCTGCTCCTCCTATCCCTCCACCCCCCCCACATCAGCCTGGGTCTGCTACTCCCCACCTCCCACCATGGTAGGCTGGCTTCTCCCCACCCGTTCGGCCTGCTCCTTCCCTCCCACCCACTGCCACTGCATCTGCCTGGGCCCGCTTCACCCCCTACCTTGTTGAGAGGGAGCAGCATGGGACAGAGAGAGAGAACAAAGCCAGCACTGCTGGCCTGGCCCCCCCTTCCATATTTGCTGCCTGCAGGGAGCGGGGCTGGGGGGAACGCTGTGGCATCCTGACCCTGCTCCCCCCCACACCACTACCATTGCCACCACCTCCAAGGAGGCAGCTCTGCTGGCCTTCCCCCCACCCCACCAGTTCCATCTCCTGTGTCCCCACCATCAAGGCAGCCCTCTGCTGCACTGCCACCTCCTAGCCAGATGCTGTATTTGCACTCTGATTGGTTGTTTCCATCCGCTAATCAGGATGCGAATAAAGTGTTATGGACAGCTAGACAGACAGACAGACTATGGCTTTTATAATATTAGAATTATACATAATAGGAAAAATAGTATAAAATAAGTATAAAATCAATATAAAAATGAGTGCACCATAGAAAGTCTCTGAAAAAAATGGTTTTGTATTTAATTCATCATTTAGAGAAAATGCAGTAAAGCATTCCTGGAGCTGTACAATGAAAGATAAGGATAAACCAATACTAAAAGGTTCCTCATTCAGGCTTATGCACAGAATGAGACAGGGGTCAAGTAACTAACCATGTGAAACTTGTGTAATAATATATGTACAAACATGTGAAATTAAAATGGTTTGAGCAGTCATAATTTTGACACCTTTCACTTCCTCATGGAGACATAACTGCATGACTGTTATGACTAGAACATCAACATTGAGGACAACATTTTGTTTCAGAAGCACAGGATTGGACGAATAGGTAGTTGTATTGCCTTGCATATTGAAGACACGTACACTTATTTCCTGGTTCAGGACAAAGAAGATAGCAGAGCAGAATGTATTTGCGTGAAGAAAAAAGGGTGAAAGATACAGCATCAGTGTAATGGTGGGGATATATTATACTCCACCAAAATAGGAGGAAGAGGTGGATGAGACACTCTTCAAGGGGTGACAAAATGTCCCAAACACTATGAGATGGTAATAAATGGAGACTTCAGTTTTCTGGACATTTGCTGAAAGAACAATACAACCAAATGTAACATGTCAAGTACATTTCTAACTTATCTGCAGCACAACTTGTTCTTCCAGAAGACTGTGGACACAGCTAAAGAATCATTTATCTTGGACTCTGTTCTGACCAATAGGAAAGAACTAGTGGAGGATGTGAAGATGATGGGCAATGTGGGAGAAAGTGATCATGATATGATAGAATTCCAGATCTTGAGATGGGGAAAGCATAAGATTATCAAAACTAGAATCCTAGCTTTCAAAAAGGCAGATATCAGCAGTCTCAAGGAGTTAATAGGCGTGGGAGCTTCTAAAGGGCATGGTATTGGAAGCCAGAAAGAAACCATTGTAACATGATAGAAGCACAGGAATAATGGTAAGAGATTAATGTGGCTGCATAAGGAGCTTCTAGGATGCCTGAGATCCAAAAGGGAAACATGCCCATTTTTCCACTGCCTGCATGTCAGCAAGGAAGCTTTCCAGGAAATAGCAAGAACCTGCAAAGACAAAATCAGGAAGGCAAAGAATGAGCTGCACCTGGTGAGCGAGGCAATAAGAAGAGAGGTTCTATAAGTGCTTTGGCCAGGAAAGAAAGTTCAAGAAAGGTGTGGGCCCACCACTAAATATCCAAAAGATGCAAAGGTGGAGCTCCTCAACATCTACTTTGCTTCAGTCTTCACAGGGGAAAAAAGAGCTGCAAACAGACATCTAATAAAGATTATCTGGATAAGAAGGGATCAATTGAGGGAGGCTATAACAAAAGAGATAGAGATCTTTTGGTGGGTCTGAATGAATTCAAATCAACCCTGTCTTTGCCCTTCTTGAGCACTGGGCCCTCATGGCCCCATCTCCACCCTCCTAAGGCACTGGGCCCCCTGGCTCCAGGCTCTGACCTCCTTTGGGCTTGCTGCTGTCTTGGACACCTGACTGCACCTTGAGGCTACTCCTACCAGGGTTCAAGGCAATTACATGCTCCTAAGGCACTAATGGGA
Source organism: Caiman crocodilus (assembly GCA_030014935.1). Lineage (NCBI taxonomy): Eukaryota > Metazoa > Chordata > Crocodylia > Alligatoridae > Caiman > Caiman crocodilus. Next base: position 20,818,660 of record JAGPOW010001327.1, read on the forward strand.
CCCCTAAAAACTATCCCTCATGGTCCCACCTAAACCATCAGTGAAAACAGTAAGTTGTATCCTGTTACTTTGCATCCAGGCATCCCTTACCCAGGGCTGTATTCTTTCTGAAGTCACCAGAGTCATGCTGACAGTCCTAAGAGCAGATCTGGGGTCATCCCAGCATCCCCCTGGCCTAGAAAATCTTCATTTTAAGGCCTGCAGGCAACCATGCAGATGAGGGTCATGGGAGTGGCCAAAAAGGCTGCACCAGGGCCAGCCGAGGAGTGAAGGGACAAGCCTGATGGCCCACGTGGTCACTCAAGGAAGCAGGGTGGGGTGAATGAGGCCCAGTAAAGGGCAAGAGTGTGAGGTCTGGCAAGAGCAGGCACAGTGGTAGAGGCCCCAGTGAGAGGGGGCAGTATGAGAGAGGCCCAACAGTGCACTAAGTTGGGCCCAGCCTCAAGCCAGGGCATAACAGAACTCACAAATATCATCTGCGAGTCATGGAACATGATAAGGGGAGATTGGAGTCATGTATGTACTGCCCTTTGACATCAGAGCACTTGAAGTGCGGCCTCCCGCCTAGTTAACATCTTAATTATTTACCAGTAAGGTGTGTCAGAAGAGTATGGTGGTCAGCATGTCCAAAGACAGGTGGGTGGGCTGGCACTATGACTGGGGCCTGGGAGATTAACCCGTCACACACGCTCACTGCCTGTCTTCAGCAGGGAACCCCCCTGCAGGGCTCCTTTTCCTTCTGGCGCTAGAGACAGTTTGTTGGCTTTGGCTGTGGCCAGGATTTATATGCCCAGAGCCCTGCCCCATTCTGGTCAGGTGCCCAGTAGCTGACCTACTGGCTAGACTGATTATTAACCCCAGTCTGGCCAGTTGCCTTTGTCTGGTTCACAAAAACCCTTCCCTTAAAGGGGCCCTTCTACTTGTCTGTAACAGAGTAAGTGTTCCCTGTTACAACAGCCACTGGTCAGGGATGATCTAGGTGTAGCCACAACTATGTTCTATTATGGGCATTTCTCATGCTTCTGGGCCAGAAAGTAGTATTTTCCCCTCCTGCTGCTACATGTATTAGGGTGAGTCTTTTTTAAAAGTCTTGCTAAGAAAAATTGGCTATTGGCTCCAGTCAAAGGTGGGAATCTTGATGGGATGTGCCAATATTTCTGCTGGGATCTAAACCCAGATGTTCCTGGGTGTTGCCCTTCTGCTGAAAGTCAGAGTAATTGCCACATTTGGGCTAGGAAGGATTTTTACTGCATGGTCAAATTAGTAAGGACTGTGGGGGCATTTGATTTCCTCTGTAGAGAAGGTAGGGTAGGGAGTGGCCTTTTTCCTTGGATCATTTGAATATATTTTAACAGCATTTGCAGAACAGGATGTTGGCCTCCATAGTCCCTCATCTTTGCCTATGGCAGATTAGGGTATTATATATTGTGTTTGTGTCAGGGTTGACTGCATAGTTTTGTAATAGGTTATACAATAGCTTTGAATAGGGTGGTTTGGATAGGGATGATCCTGCCTCAGGCAGGAGGTTGGACTAGATGACCTTCCAGCCCTATTTCTCTATGATTCTTTGACAATCCCTATGGCGCTGCTATGATCTTCAGTGTTATACTAAGACTGTGCTTCACAGGCCAATTGAAATTAATGATCATGTATCCAGTATGTTCCAAAAATTAAGATTCATAAGCAGCTTTCTAAAGAAGTAGTAGGTAGCTTCATATTTCAGTATTTTACAAACAAGTGCGGTAGCCAGTATAACTGAGGTAGCTATTCTGCACTCAGCCACTGTGCTCACACAACTAGAGACAATGGGAAGGAATGTGGTGAAGGTATCAGGTTTACCCCATTATTCTTTTTAATTAGGGTACCATAGAAAGTTTAACTGTGTCCATAACACTGTCCCCCAAATATATGCAGAAATCACCTGAAATTAACCTGCCATCTACACTAGAACACTGCACTGCTACCCTCACAAAACAATGTAGTACCTTCCTAAGAATTTTGGATATCCTCAAATCCATAATATTTGCTTTCATAAACACATGAACATGCCATTCAAATGTTTTGCAAACAACATAGAGAAGGGTTTTTTGGAGATTTGTTTTAAGTGCAGTGCTTGGTAAGTAACTTCATGTAATGTTGGATCTATCATTAGCCTAATACTGAATATTACATTCCTACCACAGTTTGGGCTTCATTCTCCCTTATATGGCATTTGGTCTCACAGCCAAATGACACTGAACTGAAAAAAAATCTATAAATGTAGAATGTCTTTCTTATCTATCTCCTAGATGAGTTGATGATATCTTTAACAATCATTCATGCCAATTAGCCAAAGCCCTAAAGAGGAGGACAAGATATATAATGCCATCAAGAGCTGGTGTTTAGCTTCTGAATCAAGACTAGAACAAAGAGTCATCATTCAAATTCCCAGTCACTGAGATGCTCCGGTTTCATCTAGGAAATGCTCATTTTTAGTGAAAACCTTTCATCTGCAGCAGCTGGTAATAAATCAAATACATAATGAGGTGAACCTGCTTGTGGAACATGCTGTTAACTGTACAGTCAAGGTCCAAGATAATCTATTTGGTAGAATGCGTGTTTGATCTATACATGTTTAATTTACAGTAATTCTACTGCAAGACCTAGTAACTGTATTGCTTAATGGATGGACCAAGATGACTTGGAATATAGAAAACACATCTACTGATATCTGAGAACATTTGGTGAGAAATTTGCAAACTCTTTTACAAGACTGTGATGGTTGCTAAATGGCCACTGACAGGAGTCCATACTGCTCCTTTCCTAGAAAATATGTTGCTACAGAAAAATGATTTTGCATTGACATGACACTTTATCCCAACTCTCTTTACAAAAATGGTAACACAGAATCTATTTTCCAACTCCCCCTGGTTGCACAGAAGAGCCTTAAAAGCATATTATATAGTATCTTATCCAGTGTTATTTTAAGGATAGAATTCAGAATCACATTTAGAGGCTTTAAATTGCCATTCATTTTAACGGGGGGTGAGCATCCAAGTCTCTTCGGTAGCTTGGAAAATGTACATCTAAATATCTTCAGAGATGGATGAGGTTTGCTGCCAAAGACTGCCCTAAACTCTTCTAGACTGTTTTTTTCCCTGATGTTCATACTAAGGGAGCAGACAGAAGTGCAGCTCCCAGCTGTAAATAGTAATGTTTTCTGTAGTGTCCTGAGTTACAGGTTACCTCAAACCAAACATAAATTCACTGTTGGTTCTAGGTGGGAGGGGAATCTAGCTGCTCCAGCCAGGTTCCCACAGCAGTGGCCAAGCTCTCTACTAGTGCTCACTGTTTTCAGAATGGGGAGTAGGGAGGGAAGGGAGCTCATTCTTGGGGTTCCCTTGTTGGTGCTGAGGGGTGGGGTTGGGTGAATTGGAGTCCCGTCCCCCCACCACCACAAGGGAGCTCCAATTCACTTGCCCCACCCTTCAGTGGAGGCTTAAAAAACCCCAAGCCAAACCCCCTCCATAGGCAACTGGTAGGGGATAAGGGAGCGGAGTGGGGGGCAAGTTCCCCCCGGCAGGGCCATCCCTGCTATCACCGCTGCCACTGGCTTCTGTGAGTGCTCACCAGCCCTGTCCCCACCACTGGCTTCTGCAGGTGCCCCCCCAGACTCAGGAGACACCAGCTGCCTGCAACTCCCTCCATTCCCTTTCCCCCCTCCAATTCTGAAAACAGCTGCAGGGTGGCAGGCAGCACAGACACCAGTTACAGAAGATGCTCTGTTTTGAAACATCTTCATCTGAATCCTTATGCAATGAGGGTTCAGATTTTTGCCCAAATGGCCATTTTTGAAGCAGTCTGCAGCCACACACTTGTTTGGTCATGGCTATAGACTACTTTTTGTGGCCAGATAAGTAAAAAAGTCTCACTTCTGTCTGTGCTTCTGTCTGTGTTTGCTTTCTAATTTCATTCATTCATTCTCAATTATTCCCCTTTGCATCAATCACATCAAACCCCACTTTCTAAAATATACATCCTTCTTATCTGTGCAAACAGCCATCACTCAACTGCATTAATGGGGGCACAGCATATAGTTGTGGTTACGTAAATACTGTTTGTAAGTTGATACATTTGGCCACACTGACAAATTTTGTTTACATCCTTTCAGTAAAGACATGCTGGAGACTTGCACAAAACTATCCCTAGCCTTGCCCAACTCAGAAAGTTTCTTCCAAGTCTTGCTCATTTGTAATAACATTATCACAGATCACCTTCAGGCCCTGGAGGGGCGGCTGCGGGAGCTCCAGGCAGAGGTGAGCAGGCTGAGGGGGATTCGAGAGGCAGAGCATGAAATTGACATGTATTTCTGT
>JAGPOW010001327.1:20823111-20856337 GCA_030014935.1 Caiman crocodilus
CCTGTGACCCCAGCACTCGTTCCTGCCATTGGCAGGGGGTCAGACTAGATGGCCTGCTCTAGGCCCCTTCTGACCCTAGATACTATGAAACTATGAAACCTTATGCTGGTTTAGGCCATCTGCTGGGGTCCTGATTTTGGCCATTTGTTCTGATCAGATTAACACAGCTATTTGTTGGCAGCAGTAGAATGCTTAGACTCATAGGTCCTGAGTTTTATAGTAATGGACCCTGGGTTTTTTCAGGAGGGGGATGTTCTCTAATTGTCATAGGCCCTTCTGTCTCCCTCCCCTTCTACCTGTCCCCATCCTCCAACCTGTCCCTCCCTACCCTTTTCTATACTATCCCTGCCACCAATGTGCTCCTAATCCCCTTTGTGTTCCAGTCAAGCTTTTTTCTTGATGTTTGGGCTTCAGGTGGGGGACACTTACAGGACAGGAGAGAGAATCTGTTTGCCTTCGTTTCTAGTATCACTGCAGCCCCCAATAGCCAAGAAGAGCAGTTACTGGGAAAGTTCTGCTCAGTCCTTGTAGTCCAGGGATGGAGTATGCTCCATGGGGGCTGTAACCTGTACTATCTGATCAGCCCAGTGGTGCTATGAAGAAATGGCCCATGTTCAGGGCAATTAATAATCATTATAATACACATGGCAAAGATATACACAATCAAAACAGAAACTTATACTAGAAAGTTTTAGGCAACCTCAACCACAGTTATCACTACCATCTCTACCTATAATTTGGTAGTCTCAAAAGCAATTAAATCTCTCTTCCCCATTTTGTGCCTTATCTTTGCCTTCTGAAGCAATGGGATTGGGAGCAGATTTTTAGCACCTGAGATGGCTATCTTTTAATCAGCTTTGATTGAAGCCTTTTGAGGCACTCTGAAGTACATGCAGTGCTTGCAATTCTGTTCAGCACACTGCATATTTGCAGTGTGGTGGCAAAATCAGATACCAGAAAATCCCAGTATCCAAAAACCTCACAGCATAAAAAATTGGGGCACTGCACATGGCTGCAGCCTGCACTACCTCAAAATGGAGCCTGACCAGCCAGAGCCACACTCTGGCTTCTGGCCAAGCTCCATGCACCCTGATTGCTGCCACTGCAGCCCTTGGAGGCCCCAGAATCCCAGGTAAGGCTGCTGGGGTCAGCCCAGGTAAGGCTTACCTATGGGTGAGGACTGCTGCTGCTCTGCAGCTTCCCCTCCTGCAACCTGGGGCCAGGGCCAGGAGCACCTGCATGCAGTGCTGGTCCTGCTCAGAGCTGGTCCTGCTCATGGGCCATGTGGAGCCTGGGCGAACAGCAGGATGCAGGGAAGATGTGGAGGCTGACTGTGGGTGACCCATGGGTGGTGCTGGGGCAGGGGGTTCTGGCGTCTGGAGTTGCTGCCGCACTGCAGCCTAGGCCCACTGGGGGCTTCCTGCTGGATGATAGCTAGCTGCCAAGGGGCAGGCAGCACCAGAGCTCGGGGCTGAGCATCAGGTGGCATGAAGGAGACCATTAAGACCAGGATGGTGTCCTGCATCTGGCAGTCCTCCTTTATGGCCTCCACTGCCCTGGCCACCATGGTGACCTGCTGCTCCTGGGCCTCTAGCATCTTCTCAAGGTGAGCAATGCGCCTCTCTTTGAGAGCCAGGAACCTGTCCCTGAATGCCTTGTCCTCCCAGGCCCTCTTCTGGTCCCTCTAGCTCACACACAATCCTCTCCAACTCATGCACAAGGTCCTCAGTGGGCCAGACCAATGAGTCTGCCAGCCACTCCTCCACGGTGACCAGGTGGTCCAGCAGCAGGGTCCGGTCTTGGGTCCACTGCTGCCAGAGCCAGTGCATATGGAGAGCCCTGGCCAAGGGTGGCAGTGACCCTGAAGATGCATTCCTACCAGCAACTGGTGATGCTTCCCCGCCTGCAACTGCTGGACCAGAAAGAGTTTCTGTGAAAGTCTGCAAGAGTTTGAAAAATTTCTGAAATAACATCCACTATACCATGGGGCTGTGCATTGCCCAGCCTCAGATTGGGGGTAATGAATGCATGCAGGGGCGATGTGTAGGGATTGCATGTGTGCACATACATCCCCTGAGCATGACAGTGGACACCCTACAAAAAGGCATCACTGCAGCCCTGGGTGGTCACCACTTGCCACCACACCGCTCACATTGCTGGCAGCATTTGTGGGTGGTCTGTAATCCCCACTGGATGCTGCTGATGGCATCTGCGGGTGGTCACTGATCCCTGGTCAATGCTCACCACCACCCGCCCTCCCCTCCACTGACAGCACCGGTGGCATTTGCAGGAGCTTCCCTGCTTACCACCACCACATTCTCACCACCGCTGAGCCCCCCCAGCCACAAGAGGCATGCGTCATTCATGCATGCATAGTTGCCCAGGGACCATGGCAAGTTGGCTAGACAGGCTCTGGCAAAGGTATCCATCAGCTGAGCCTTCATCCCCATTTGCTGTGCAAGGTCAGGTTGATGGTTTGGTGCTTGTCACAGGCAACCTGCCTTCCCTACCCCCTTCCCAGGCCAGGCCACACCTGGCTCCTGGGAGCACCTGCCATGGGTGCTCCAGGCCCACTTCCCCTTTCTCCTGCAAGCCAGGCAGTTTCCTCCCATGCCACCAGGCCCACACTGACCCATCTTGGAGGGTAAGGAATTCCTGGCCAACTGGGACATGGAGCTGGTGGTGTCCCCACCCTCCCCACAGCAAGCCTCTCCAGAGAGCTGACCTGGGCCAGGCCTCTTCCCCTCACCCCGATGCATAGCATGAGTATGCCTCTCATGAGCATCCTGGGTGCATCATGACAAGCTGTTTTTATGCACCAAAGGGTGCCCAACCTACTATTCCTTTCTGCTGATTGCTATGGTGCCCCAGGTGCACCTGAGAACCTGGCATGGGTCACTGAGCTTTGACGGTATTGCAGGCAATCCTGTGCTTCCCTGCAACAGGCACCACTGCCTGGAGAAGCACCTGTGCCTACACTATGCATCCCTACCCCTCTTGGCCAAGGACAGCATCATCACAGGCACCAACATGTTTCTCCACCTGTGAGAGGTCCATGACTATCTAGCTGAGGGAGTGCAGGCTGCTGAATAAAGCTTTGCATTATCTTTTGCCTCAATGCATGCTGTGGGGAAAAATTCCTGGGGCCAGGAGGGAGCTCAGCCAATCCAGGTAAGGAAGGGGCAGGGGCAGGGGTGAAGGCAGGGAGAAGAGGGGAGGGCTCTCCTCCCAGTGTGGGGGTTACCAGATGGGCATGGCAGATGTCCCTGATTGCCTGCATTTTTCCCCATTGGTGGCAACAATGTATAGCTCCTGGCAGTATCCTGAGGTGAAGGTGAGGGGGACAGTGTCCCCCTCCAGGGAGGAGCTGGAGCTTGTCAGGGTAAGTGGCATCATCCATGGCTGTCCTCCTAGGCAGTGCTTCACATCTGGAGGTGGCATGGCAGCTGCTGGCCCGGGACCCTGGAGCTGCTGGAGGAGGCCAAGTGTGGGAACAAACCAAGACATGCTCCTGGTGCCTCAACGGGCCCTCCCCCACAAAGGACACCTTTTCGCTGCCCAGCCATGGCAGAGGTTCCAGCAGGCTACCCATTCTGGAGAATATGGCATCACTTCACCCAGGGTCTTGGGGCTGGAGGATGTGGTCCAACTGCTGCATGAAGGGCACAATCCTGCAGGTAGCCCCTGACCAGCAGTTGTGGTCCATGATGCAGAGCCACTGTGTCTGTAGAGACTTGACCTTTATGCAGCACTGCCACGTGTGGTGGGCCAGTAGGGGGTGCTTCTGTGCTGAGCCACCCACCTCACTGTGTCAGACCACCTTTCAGGCTCTAAGTGCCTCCCTGGGGGTGCTTCATGTCTGTCCAACCCCCCTCCTGGAGCATACCCACTAGCCTGAGGGTAATGCTGCTACCACTCAGGGTCTAGACTGTTCCTGGCCCTGTGCCCCCTGGGAAACACAAGCCTAGTAGTCCTTGAGAGTGCTTGACTTACTGCAAGAACTTGGGATGCTTCCTTCAGTCTGAAGCACAAATAATGGTCTCTCTTAGTCAGCTGAACCAAGAGGACCCCAAAGCATAATTTAGCTCCTATCCCAATAAGTCTCCCATGCTAGGAACAAAGGAGAACTTTATTGGTTACAAGGAGTAGGTTTGGAATAGGGTACAAGGTAGAGCAATATCACAGAAATCTGATAGAGCAAACAGGATGGTTGGGTAGCCTTTGATCATGCTACAAGCTATACATCTAGTTAGAGCTCAAGTAGCTTACTCACAAGTATCATCCAGAGGCAGGTGGATATTCATTCTAGAGGCAAGCAGTTCTTTGATCATGAGTTTCAAGAGAAAGAGTAAGTTTCAGATGGTCCAACTTCTCACTGAGTTTTCATCATGGCTACTGCCCCTCCTCCTGGGCAGTCCTTAACTTATATAGACCTTATGACCTCATTTACCTGGTCCAATGGAGGCCAGAATCTGTTGGCTGCCTGCCAACCAATTTGAAATGCATCACTGGTTGCCAGGTAGACTGGCATTGCTTAGAACAATAGGAAGCCTAAGCTCTCCATCCAGGTATGTGATGCCAGTCATGTAGGCAGAAGGAGCAGGTTTCCCCCCTCCCTCAGGAATGTATCCAACTCAGGTTACAACTCAGGGTTACCTAAAGAGACAGGATGTCTCCCCTCTGCAGTGATAATGTTAACCAAATGGTCACATAGCAGAGTTTTGGGAAAGACAGCAGTGGCATTCTGCCACACCATGCTGACTGTTCATGCCTGCGCTTCTACATGCAGCCTACTGAGGCCTCATGGATGTGGGCACTGGAGTGCCTGCCCTTGGCAAACTGGCTCTAGACCTCAGCATCACACCACAGCACCATGCGATCCACAGTCACATCCTGGGATCAGCTGGGCCTCCAGAATACAGTGTTTGACTTTGTGGATGATACCAGCGTGGCTCTCCTGACAGGCCTCAGGGGCTGCAGGTGAGAATCCGGGTACTGATGGGCTTCGGCAGGTGCCTGCAGTGCAGGGGCACAGTGCAAAACAAGAAAGTAGGTGGTCGGGCTGGCCTGGAGGAGAGCAGGTTGTTGTGCAGGTTGCTGTGGAACCCAGTGGCCAAAGGTAGGCAGCAGGTGACTCAAGTCCTGGGGTCACCACAGAGTTTTAAAGGCCAGGCTGGTGCAGGGCAAGAGCTGTCCCAGACCTAGAGTTGAAGAAACTCAGAGCCCTGTCCCTCTGGGGCAAGTCTAGGGGTGGGCCCCTAGTAGTGGGGCTGCTTGAGGGAAAATTTACTCCTGGGCAGCATCTACATGTGTGCAACTGTGTAGTAACTACTGCATTGTTATTTTACTATCTGCATTTTCACGTAGCAAACTGACCACATAGTAAAGTAATCACTGCATGTATAGACCATAATGCTTTATTGTGCAGTAAATTAATCTACTGCACAGTAAAGCATCTCCTGTAGACACACCTTTACAGTGCAAATTTTCTACAATCACTGATTAATTGCCAACTGTGATTATTTTCTCTTCCAGAAGAATACTAACTTGCTAAGTCTTCTTTTGCAGCTTTCCAGGAACCGAATGTTCCTTCTACTTGAATGAAATAAAATTGGCTGCAGCCTTATCTTTCTGTATTCTAAAAGCCTTAGTCTGGCTATTTGTAATGCTTTATTCTGAAATAACCAATCAGAGCACGAGCATTCAGACAGGAGCTGGCAACCATGCCACCATGAGAGTGGCGGTGGACTGGGGGATAAAGCCAACAGCGATGGCCTTGCCCCCCATGGCATGAGGTGACGGTGACAGATGGGCAAGGGGGCCCAGGAACCAGCTCCAGCTCGAAGCAGCAGTGGGGTGGGGAACTGCCCCAACCCCAGCCCCAGGAGGGCAGTGGACCCAGGCCTCTGTCCTCACACCCAGCCCATCATTCTTGATAGGCAATGAAGCAGGAGGTGAGGCCAGTGCACCTGTCTGGACTCACCGTCTCCCCCTGAGCCTGAGGCGACAGTGGCGATGGGGGGGGTGTGACCTCAGCTCTGGCCTGAAGCAGCAAGGCAGGGAGGAGGAAGGCAGGAGCAGTCCTGTTCTGGCCCAGCTCAAAGCGGTGGCAGGGAAGTAGAGGGGCTGGCCCTTGCCCCAGCCCCAGCCCCGGCCCCGGCCGGTGGAGGGGGAACTTGTCCTGACCCCAAGTGCCAGAGGGGAAATGGCCTGAGGGAAAGAGGTGGGGACTGGCCCCAACCTGGCCTGGCCTGAAGTGGTAGGGGGGAGTGGGGAGCAGCCCCGCCCTGGCCCCAGCCCTGGCCTGAAGTGGTGCAGGGGAGCCGGGGAGTGTCCCTGGCCCTAGCGGGGGTGGGCTGGGTGGACTTGGATTCACAATAATTTGCAGTTGTAAGCTCATTCATGGCAAAAATGTCTTGAGTCCATGCAGCTGGTAAATTAATGAGAGAATTCAAAAGAATGTAGTAATTCATATTTTGTTTGTTTAAAAAGATACAAGAAATGAATATAGGGTTTGAGGGAGAAGGTTGTGCTAAAATAAAATGAGTTGTTGGAAATATCCAAGTGTACTTTTTGTTTTTAATTATAAGTAGTTCTTCTGGTTCTCGTGTTTTTTTACTGCACAGCAGGCTTTTGCAAAGGGTAAAGTAACATTTTTATAAGTTTCCTTTGCTCCTATAAGAACATCTATTGCTATCCACTGTGCATACAGTGAGTTAGAGTCTGTTTGTGTTTTATTTAAAATATTCTTGCACAAAGGCATTTTTTTGTGATTGTACTAATTCTTCAGATGTTCCCAGACACTGCTGGCAAGAGCCTAAATACAGTTTTAACCACTGTTTCTTCCAATCAGTACTTCTGGAATGCAGTTTAAAATAAAGCTGTAGTGCAGGGAGAAATTTAAAGAGGCTTTCTTAAATTGGCCTAGTTCTAGTTGCGCCATAGGGACTATCAGAGCCCTTCAGGATGGAGTACACTGGAGTACAAACTGCAAAAGTATGCTCATATTGTTAAGAAACAAATAAAATCAGAGTCTCTTTTCCATTAACAAGCATTCTCCTATATAATCATGTTTTTGCTTTATTAAGCTTTCAAGGATGACTAGATGCTTTGTTGAATTAATCCCATTATTTAAATGGTTACTGACTACTTATGTTTTTCTCCATACCATCCTGTTTGCATATAAAGCATATTTAGGGAACGGTTGCCCCCCTCTTTAAAAAACATAAAATATTTTTCAATTATCGCTATTTATATTTATGGAAAATCTTTAGTGTTCTGCTTAACTAAGTGAAGGGTGAGAATAGCCATGCTAATGTGAGCTGAAAAATATTTAGGTCATCAAAGAAGCACCTGGAATACAGATATGGACAGAGAGGTCACATCTGCACATTCATTAATGTGCTTTTGCTAATGTACATTAAATTTAGTACCTCCAAGCACTTTTACACATACTATGGGGTTGGAGGGGGCACCACTTTTAACTGGAATGGCTCCAAGAACTGCTCTAATTAAAGCACTGCAGTGTTTCATGCATCAGCACCCACCTACTTAAAAATGGTGGTGGGGGCACTTGAACTAAAGCTCATTTGAAGAGCTTTAGTTCGCCTCCCCATTCTTAGAGTGCAAGGACACTGATACATGAGATGCAGGAGGCTGTTGGAGCACAGGAATTGCCACCCTCCAGCAGGCTTGATTAATCAAGTCTGCTCCCACCCACTGGAATTCCAGCACACTGGAGCAGCCTTGCTGCTCGTGTATAGGCACTCTCTATTGTGTGGCACTAGAACAAAGCATATTCACTTATTGTAATGCACAGTAGTGAAAATGCATTGTGTTTTGTGATGCTCTAATGTGCATTAACATAGGCTAATGATCATTAAAGTGCATGTGTAGATGAGCCCAGAGTAAGCTATTTAAGGTCCCACTGTAAACTTTGGTAACTAAATAGAAACTGGAGCAGATAAAGGTCAGATGCAGAAGACTAGAATGTGTTCAGTTGTAAGTTCATTGATTTGATGAGGATTTAAATGTGCTTAAAATTCACCTTGTGTTCAAGTGTATTTCTGAGTCAGGTTCTTTAATGATCGCAGATCAGACCATGGAGGGAGAGGGAAGAGTAACACCAAGAACATCAGCAGCTGCAATTATAGACCAGGACTTACATTCACAAAAAGAGCTGGACCAAGAGAATTACCCCATGCTATCTGTTTGTAATGTAAATGTTGCTAAAAGGTGAGCAAAGAATAAACCTTGGCTAAGCTCCCCTTATACCTTATATCCCCACACTGAGCATGGGGTTGTCACTGTTGCCTCCTCATTTTTCCACTCCTGCCTAAACATGATCTAATTTAACTTGGCATTCATTGGCTTGAGACACCTTTTTTCCATTCCTCATTTTCCAAGCAAAATTTTTATATTTCCAAGCTTGCTGCAGCATGTATTTGTCACATATTCACCTCCAACACAAAGCGTCTGAAAATCATTTGAAAAAAGGCTATGCAAACCTGGAGACAACTTTAAAAGGATCGGTTAGGAAGGACAGAAGGACTAAAGAAAGACAGAAAGAGGAAAGGAAAACCAAACACAAAGAAAGACAGGAGAGAAAAGAACTTATAAGAAGTCATTTGCATTTCCCTGACTGAAGGGATTTATCTGTATTTCCAGTTAATAAAAGATGCTAATTGATTCATTTGTTATGGCTGCACACAGCTATTTCTGGTTGGAAGGAAAGACTCTTAAATGCAATGACTCAGCCTTGCCTGTTACATCACCATGGGACCCCAAAAGATTTGTTAATAGCACTAAAGAAATCAAGTTGCTTAACAAGGCTATTTTCTGTTCACATGTGAAAATAATAGAGAAAGTGCTGCAGTTCTGATATTTGAGGGGAAAAATCTCCATAGTCGTATGCATCTGCTAAATAACAAATGGGCACCTGAGTAGCTTTGGAGCCTTGTTCAACAGAGATTTCCCACAGAATACAAGAATATTTCACCTGCTTTGGCAGAACATAACATTTTAGCTAAACACATCCTAGGGCTGTAGTAGAAATGGAAAAATCCCAACGGGTCATCTACTCCATTCCAGAACAGTTCCTAGCATTTTGTCCAGACTACTGATACATTTTAAAATGTCAGAGCTCTATCATTTGCCTCCAAATGCTGTTCTAGAGTTGGGCATGTCAATTTTTTTCACCGAAAAGCTGCTTTAAAATTGAATTTTTGACTAAACAAGATTTTTTTCACAGAAATTATCTGATTTTCACAAGAATATTGGTCGTTATGTTGAGAAACTGAACACTCAGATCCCAACCTGCAAGCCAGATCTGACCTCTGTGCCAGGCCATTTGGTCCATGGGGCTCCCCATGCATTTGTGGGGAGCCTCATGGGCCATGGCCTTGTGCACTAGATTGAATGTACAGAGTAGTGCAGGATCTGATCCTGGCATGCAGAATCTGATCTGGTCCCCAGACCAGTTTCATGCCATTCACCTGGCCCACAGTACCAAAAATATGAGCACCACTGCTCTAAGCCATAAGGTTTCAGCTGAAAACCAAAACATTTAGATGTAGAAATGCCACCTGGGGTGTCCTAACACATGCTCCTAGGTGGATGGGGTGCTTTAATTAGAGGAGCTCTTGGGATTCATAAGGTGTGCTCTTGGGATTAATTGAGTCAGCTCTCCAACGCATGCTAATTAGCATGCATTTGAGCAGGCATCTGGCACATGTATAGGTGCCCTTGGTGACTGTAGAGCAGGGTTGGATAGTTTTAACCATTGCAGTTTTAGCCACAGTTTAAAACACATTAAACTGTCATGCTGTTACATGAGATTTGATGGCTGATAGTTATTTAAATCAAATAAACACAGATTTAGGGCCTTGTTACATGTTACGCTGTAAGCCACACACATGTTGATGGGTGTTAGTGCTAGTTCCAGTTTGAAACAGTCACACACTCAGGCCAGAAGGGCCTGGAGGACTAAAAGGTAAAAACCCCTGACCCCCTTCCCATTCTGGGCTTCCTCCCTGATCCCTGGGACTTTACCCCGTCCCTCTTTGCTGATCCCCCTCACTGCTTACTTGTGGCTACCTGTGGTAACCTGCATGCCCATCACCACTGTTAGGCTGCTGCTCTGCACTGGGCTGAAACGAGCCCAGAGAGCAGTGGTGGTGGTGGTGGCGGCTCGGCAAGCAGGTTAACCTTCCCCTCTCTGCTTCTCAGGACAGACAGCACGGGCAGCCACAACTAAGTAGGAGGGAGAAGGGTTGGGGGTACAGTATGCAGGGATCTGTGGTGCTGAGGAGGGGTGGGGAGGGCAGCAGGCCCAATACAGGTCATTGGGGGAGGGCGGGCAGGTGGGGTGTTTACACTAAGGTGTACTGTAGGGTGGCTACACCTTAGTTTAACATGAGCCTGGTAGCAGGGATTAGAGATAATCCTGCCCTGGAATGGCATAATTTTGAGCTGCCTAACAAATGCTTAGAACTAGTTTCTGGTTTTGATGTGCAGACAATCTATATGTTAAGAGCTCCTGGAGCTGCCCAAAATACTGTGTAACCAGGACCTTGTTACACAGTTATGGTATTACCATTAATACCATATTCATACCATGATATCAAAGCGCTCAAAAGTGAAATACCATTTTAAATAAAAAATAGAAAGTGAGGATTTTAAGGAAAAAAATCCTGCGTGTGCTATTCTTAAATAATATTTAACTTGTGAAAAGTAAACAAAGAAAAAAAAAGTAATTGCACTTCATACTTGACACTCTTCTTCAGAAGTCTGATTCAGAATTTGGCTTTTTTCCACCTACTTGACCTTAAGCATTTTATAGCACACTGCAGGTTTTTTTTCATTTTCTTCATTTTTAGCCCGTTTCCTTGTTTATTCTGGATTAAACTAAAATTTTAGAAAATTCTACCTGCTGAAGTGGATGATGTGCTATGCATGCTTGCAGATGAGTCACAAATGTAACAAACTTTAGATGGAAGTTTTTTGTGGGTTTTTTTTTAAACAAAGAATACTACCATGTTGATGGTTTTGCATTTATTCTCATAACCTCTGAGAAGAAGAATTTATGGTAGGGACTTTCGCATTCCTGGAACTGAGGTATTAGGGGCAAAAATAAGGACTGATTTCTTGCAGAATCTGCTGTTCAGAAACTGCTTCTTTTTCTGCACTTAAATTTACCCCCATATATTGATAGCTGCTGTAATTAAAGTGACCTTCCCCCTCCCCTCCCCTCCCAAAGCACATGTAAGGATATACCAGGTCTCTAGCCTTCGCAGCAAGTGCCTTAACTATTCAACTTTTCAAGCTCAAACATTAGAGGGTACCCCCATCTCCTTTTCGTCCATCACCTAACACCTGTTAGTCATTTTTTTGTCCAGCTACAATGTTGTGACTTCAACATGTGCATTCTGCATGCATGTGTAGCCTTCTATCTGCCTGGATAGTGCATAGGCTACTGAGCTGGCTGAGCATATGCACGCCTATTTATGCATCCAAACAAAATCAGGATGACTGACTGTAGAACAGAGAGTAGTCATAAATATAATCCATATGGGTACCACAGCTGAAATCCAGGGAGAGTTAACTCACATCTCTGAGAAATCTCCACATCACCAATCTATTTTATTTTTAGTGAATATATTTGGTTCCTGCAGAATAAAGGTTTAAACAGAGCATTCCTGAATTTTCTTGAATGGAAAAGTCAGAACAGTTGGAAGCTTATTTACTGGTACTTAAAAAACAGCATTCTTGGAACAAAACTCCAAAGATTCAGAGAATTGCATACAGTTGGTACCACTACCATTTGGATTGGGTTTTGCAGCAAAATCTTCCCTCTTCTAATCCCCAAACACCTCTGCATAATGGTGCTAAGCAAGAATCACAGAAACTTGGAATTGAAAGAAACTTCCTGGATCACCACAGTCCACTACCTTGAAGACAATCTTATCAAAGGATTCCTTTCATATATAGATCAAGCTCTTTCCCTTCTTGATGTTTTGCCCTGATGTATTTATAAGACAAAAATCAAGCACCTTGTCGGCTTTAATTTTGCTAGGCTAAATAAATCAAATTATTTGACTTTCTTCTGATAAGATAGGCTGACAGGCTCCCTAGCATGTTAAAAGCCCTTCTCTAAATCTTTTTGAATTAATCTAATGTGAACGTGGATGACTAGGAAGAATCACAGAGCAATGCTCATACCTTATGTTCATTTTTTTTTAAAGAAGGCAAGACAATAAATTAAATGTCCTTAAATCCCTATTAGGCTCAGAGGCACCATTATCTCGCATAGTGTCACTGATTTTTAAGAACGCAAGAACTTAAAAAGTGCCATACTGGACCAGATCAATGGGCCATGTAGCTCAGCTTTCTGTAGCGACAGGGGTAGAAATGGATGCTATAAAGGCGGGCAGTGAACTGGACAATTAGAGAGTGATCTATGCCCTATTCATTATCTTCCCTGCCTGACATCCACCATTATTGGTTTAGAGATGCCAGAAGAAAATCTTGAACCATTCTGTTCTATAGCTATTAATATATCTAGCACCTATTAATTTATCCAGTCCCTTTTTTAACCTGGCTATGCTATCTGCTTCCACTACCTTCTGTGGCAAAGTAACTACAAGTTAGCTACAGAGTAAAGACATGTTTTCTCTTGTTAGTTTTAAACCTGTCACCTACTGATTTAAGCAGATGCCCCTTAATTCTAATATTCTGAGGTTTAGTGAACAGCAGATCCGTGTTCATTTGGACCACATGTTTCATGACTCTTATCACAGTCCATCCTTCAACCTTCTCCTTTCTATTGAAGAGTCATTGCCTTTTAGTACCCTCTGTTATGGCAACTGCTCTATGCCCCGATCATTTTGGTTACCTTTCTCTATACCTTTTCTAACACTATTACATATTTTTTTAGGTATGAGGACCAGAACTGCACACAGTATTCAAGATGTGGATGCACCATTAAATTGTATAGGAGCAAGATCTCTGTTTTGTTTTTCGTTCCCTTCTAAATAATGCCTCACATTTTATTGGCATTTTTGGTCACTGCTGGATACTGTGCTGATGTTTTTAGAGAATTATCTATGATGACTCCAAGGGTCATGTCTACATGTGCATTAATGCACCACAATTATGGTACATTAATTTTAGTACCTGTAAAAACAACAACTAATCTAATGTGCCATAATTGGCACTATTGAGCAGTAGCACTGGTTCACATCTTTTATGTGACACTAATGCTTAGTAAATTAATTCTATTGTGCATTAACACCACTTTCACCATGATGCACTAAAGTGCAGTAGAATTAGTCTATTGTGGCTTTAACAGCTTGTGTAGACACAGCCAAGGTTTCTTTCCTTAGTAGTAACAATTAATTCAGAACCCAGCACTGTGTATGTAGAGTTGAGATAATTTTCCCTAGGTATATGATCTTGCACTTGACAACACTGAAGTTCACCTGCCTTTTTTGTCCACTTACTGGGCATGTCTACATGAGATGCTAGCTGCACCGTACCTTAATAATACTGTGCAGCAATGCATCGCAGCACAGAGAGTGCTAATATGCTACTGTACAGTATTATTAGGTTACTATGCAGTAGCATTACTAAAGAGGCGCTCACTGACACTGTTACACAGTAACTCTGGTTACTGTACATTTATTTAGTACTTGCTTATACAAGTACTAAATTAAATGTGCGGTAACCACTGCACATTTAATTAACACGTAGATATGCCCACTTTCTGCAGCTCTATTTTATCTGTTTTGGACATAACTATCCTGAATAATTTGGGATCATTTGCAAACTTTCAGATTTGACTGTGCACCTCCATTTCTGGGCTATTGATGGAAATATTGAATAAAATGGGACTCGGCACACATCCCTACAGGGCCCTACTGTTGACCTCCCTCTATCCTGAAAAGTGACCTTTTAACCCTAACCTTTGGTTCTTCTTTTTACTAGTCCTCAGTCCACAAAAGAACCTTCACTCCTAATCCTGTGGCAAGGCAGTTTTGTTTTTTTTAATTTATTTCTGAAGTCTTCGGTAAGGGACCTTGTCAGATGACTTTTGAGAGTCCAAATGTATTATGTGAACTAGATCCTTCTTGTCCATGTGTTAGTTAACACCCTCAAAGAACTCCAGAAAATTTGAGAGACAGGGATTCCCTTTACAAAAACCATGTTTGCTTTTCCCCAGTAGATCACATCTGTCCATGTGACTGCTGATTGTATTCTTTAGTATAATTCTACCAACTTGCCACTGATGGAAGTGAGACTCACTGATTTGTAGTTTCCCCGATCACCTCTGGAGCCTTTTTTGAAGACGGATGTTATGTTAGCAACCTATCAGTCAGTCTTCTGGCACAGAGGCTATTTCTAATGGTAGGTTACATACTACTGCCAGCAGTCCTGCAGTTTCATGTTTGAGTTCTTTTATAACTTTTGGGAGAATGCCATCCAGTCCTGGTGACTTAGTATTGAAAGAATTTGCTTTAAAACTTCCTCTGTTTTTCACTTCAGTATGGTACAATTCTTCAAATCCATCTACTAAAAAGGACTGATATGGTGTGGGAATTACCTCAGTGCTTTCTGCAGTAAACAGCAATGCAAATAATTTGTTTAGCTTCTCTTCTATGGTCTTATCATCCCAGACTGCATCCTTTACACTTTCCCCATTCTGTGCTAAAAGATCCTGGCTTCTTTCATTTGAGCCAGTAGCCCATATATTCATCCGAATGTCAGTGGATGTATATGATGTATTTGTATACATTTTTTAGTTGGTCTAATAAAAGGTATCATCTCTGAACCAAGAGTTTTACAGTTTTGCATTCCCAATGGCAATGGCACTAATATTGAAAGGCTTCTGTCCCAATAGAATGTCATTTCTGGTCCTTGCAGGCCTTGCAAGCTAAGTTACACATATTTTTTACAGATTTTATTCTTCTCTTTTTTCAAAATGAAATATAAAGGAGTGATTATCTATTCCTGTTTAACTCTCCAGTATGAAATGGTTTAAACTAAACAAGAACAAGGGACCCTCAAACAAGAACAAGGGACTCTCATTCCAGAACCAAAGTGTTCACATATGGAATTAAGCAAGAATAGCCAATCAGAAGTAAGTGCTCACCTCACACTGACATGGGAGATTAGTTCTTCATTGCATGTTTCAGGAAAAAAAAAAAAAGCATTGAATTTAAATCTTGCCCAGTACTGCTGTTGCACACAAACAAGATGAATAAGTGTTTGATGGCATTATGCGTTTGGATGGACAGCATCTCTTGAGAAACATGCAGTGCCTCTCTCTGTCAGTAATGCAAGCAGGTAGAAAAAGCCTGATTCCCATTCTAGCCTCTGGAAGACAACTCATGGCCCAGTTTTTATTGGTGAGGAACTCTGACAATTCTGCAGCAGTTTCTGACATTGTGTTATGTTTCTGCTGATACAACTACATCTTTAATCCTAAAGATACTGCCATCACCGAAGCCCCAAATTTGTTCATAGTGGGCATGTCTACACATGAAATTAGTGTGATTCAATTCACTCCAATACAGTTTGTGCTTCAGTGTATTGCTCCAGGAGCAGTGTTTATACATGCACTCAGGACCACAGCACATTGAGCCAGAACACTGCAGTCCCAGCTGGTAGGGGTCATCCTTCCAGCCTGAAGCTGCTCTGCCCTACCTCAATATGCTGTGGAGGGGTTGGCTGGGGCACAAACATGCTACAGTGTGGGACTAGCAAGCATCCTCATGTCCCAGCCAGTTCCATCAACATCTACATGTGTGTTGTGGTGCAATAAACTCTGCCATGGGATAGTACCAAAATATTTCTATAAAATATATAAATAAAATTGTAGTGAAACAATTTTAAGGTTCCATTTCCAAAGACAGGCTCTTTAACTATTTCACAGAAATGCCCTCATATAAAGACTAGATCTGTTCAGAAATATGACAATCTAAAATGAGGCTTTCATATTTAAGAGATCCATTTTGTGTGTATTCACAGTCCTAACAGGTATATTTATTGACTAATATTTTTAAAGCCTTTTACGTATCTTTTTACTAATCTGCTGATCCATCCCATCCCTGAGGCAGGAAGCTGGGATCTATTCTATTTTGTGCACTGTCAGCAGAATTTGAACTATATTTTCAATTGTGAAACATTTCTTAGTATACGAGTTACAGTAGCATCCGGAGTCTTCACTCAGAATATGGGATCTTATTAGATGCATAAAGCAGAGAGAAGTAGCTTGATTTTAGGATCTCAGGTTCAGTTTTCAAAGTTGGCCTTCAAAAATAAACACCTTTCTACATGTAAATTAAATATATTTGTTCTAGAGTCATGATGAACAGAACCTTATGACTTTGTTTTACAGTTACTGAGCAGAACAGGAAAACATTGTAAGAAAGCAAATCCTCTTGAATGCTCTAAGACAGAAAGGTAAATGAGTTGTAGAGGTAGACTACCTATTGAATGCACAAGTGCATTTTCAGCATAGGCTCCGATACAATGACCGCTAAAGTTAATGAAAAGATTCCAATTATTTAAGTGGTTTCAGGGCCATGCCCATAATCAGAGTCCCAGCTGTGCTCCAGAACCTGATTGCCTACATAATTTTATCATTATGAAATTCTAACCAACTCTGAGCCTTTCTATTCATACATTTTATTTCATCATGTCTGAGAGTGTCTCCATTGTTTGCCTCCAGCCAAAATATTCTGTTCTTTTTTATGGCCATTAATACTGACAGTAAGTCTGTACAAAGCAATGCTTCTTTCTTTGTGCCTGGAAAGCACAGGTTCACAGCACAGAGTCCAAGAGTCCAGAAGAGTCTTGCTCCTAAGAATAGCTTCATATGTTTTTCTCAGTAAATGATATCAGGGCTGATGCATGTAGAACCAACAAACGCTCTATGCATCCTTCACATTTAGTCCCATGTAGTGACAATAGTGAAAATGTCACCATGACTCATTTAACTTCAGACAGAAAGAAGTGAGTCCTCTTAACTAGCTGGAAACAGGAAAAGTACTTCTGGCTTTGACTCCTATATGAGGGTTAGGAACAGCCACCAATGGACCTTGACAATAGGAAGGTAGGCACCCTCAGTAGAGGATATCCTGCTTTTTCACGAATTAAGCATCTACGGGAGTGGCTTGGTATGAAGGAATGGCCTTTAGCATTCATTTAACTTGGCACAAGTTTAGTCATCCTCATTTAAAACACAAATAATCATGTATTACTATTAAAATACCACAAAGGACAAAAGCCATGGTGCAGCTCTCACTGTCCATCCATGCTGACAGATCCAGGAAACATGCTCCACTACACAGCACCCTGCAGTTATATTCATGATGAGTCCCAGTTTCTGATCATTAAGCTACCAAGCTCCTCTGGCAGTTGTCCACATCAGAGCACTGGAGAAAGATACATATATTATCTTTCAGCACTCCTGCAGAAGTAATGCAACTGCTTACTTCTAGTGACAGCCAGAATCAAACTTAAAAATTTGCCTGGAACAGTTGGGACACTAATATACAACTGGCTGAACTTCACCTTGCCCAAAGCTCAGTGTTTCATTGGTATCACCTCAGGAATATGCTCTTACTTACTGGTGATCTCATACTAGCATTCCCTGTTGGCTCAGAACAGTACCAACGGACCTCCTTGGTGGACTAGAAAGGTGACTACTTTGTAGGGAGATTTTGACAGAAGGTCAGGTTGGGGGAGAATCGGATTGTTTCTGTTCATTCCCTGGCTCTTTCTCTGCCTTGCTTTTCCTTAGTTTCCCTCCCCATAGCCTGTCCAACAAAGTGAGCTCAATTGTGCATCAGGACAAAGGAGAGAAGGAGCTACATATGGGAGTAGGCTAGAGGAAAGTTGCAGGGTAGAGTCAGCAAATGTCTCTCTAATTCCCATTTGCAGCCCACATAGGAGGGCTGTCTTCAGAAAGCCTACTGGCCCTAGGATATTCTAGGGCTTCACGGAGTGGTCAAGTCCACCTGAACTCAGCAGGACAGGCTAAGAGATAAGCCCTTTTTTACAAGTGCAACCAGCCACACTGAACTACTGTCAGTGAGTTCCCTATGAAGTCCAGCCCAGTGATTCTTAGCAGGAGTACCACAGCATCATGGGGTGCCCCGAGATCCTTTTAAGAATGTTGTGGAATGCTGTGCAATGTTAGCCTTGGCAAGTGCGCAAGTATGCCATGTGAAAGTACAAGATAATAAAGAGATTTCAAACAACAATCCATAGTATCAAAAACATTCTCACCAGTTGGAGTCTGAGTTCTTTTTGATAGAAAAATTACTCTATTATTTTTCTGTTGTTATCTTTCACATTTTTTTAACAGCTGGCACTGTCCAAGTAGTGCATTGAGTCTAATGAGGGGTGCTATCAGTCTAAAAAAGGTTGAGAACCAATGATCCAGTCTTATAGTAATTGTTATAAACTGTCCCATTCTCAAGTGGAACACATACTACAGTAATACCCCTTAACTCCCCCATAGTGATTCCTGTTTAAAGAATCCCACTTTATCCAACAGCCTTAAAAAAGGTGTCTAATTAAAGAGGGAATAGTAATATATTATACAAACAAACAGTCCACCAATCAGCTTCAGATTCTAAACTCAAACACTGCATCAGTTTTAGAAGGCAGAAAAAGACTGAGCTCTATTCCCTTTAACAGCTTCAGAACCAAGATTTATGACTGATGCAAAATCTCTAATGTTTGTGTATTCACACCAGAGAATAGCCCTTTTATACCTGGGAATGATGTCCATCAGTGCCTTTCTAGTTTACCAGAAGTGAGTTCATGAGAAGATTCCAGCCTCAGCTATGCCAGGATGAGTATATTATCTTCCTTTGACTCATGGGCAGTATAACACTCACCAGCTGTGGCTGTCAACAGCTCAGATTCCATTAGATCATGCACAGCTGAATGGAAGCTAGATTACAAGAGTGGAGTTCTAGGACTAGTACTATCATGTGAGTCCTGTCCTTGCAGCAGGGTTGGGATCCAGGTACAAAAAACCCTGAGTAGACAGGGCCTGTAGTATATAGAATCCTTTGGGAACCATTGGGCTAGGAGAACATGGGAAAATACACTATCTCCTGAGGCATATATGAACAGTTTGTAGTGGCAGATGAATAAGCTGGAGAGCAAAAGGATCTGAAACAAGACAAGGTGTGGGGGCAAAAGGAAGAAGTAGAGGAAGAAAGAGGGAATCTTTTGCTGAGAAAGTATTATTAAAGTTCTATAGGAAACATCTTCAAAGTCAGCCTATGAATACAAATTCAATTAACAAGCCACAAAAACAACTGAACAACTGTAGCTACGGATGTTGAAGAGAGATGGAGTGAGCAAGTTCAGTCTATAGGTTCTGCACTAGTCTGGCACAACCAAGCACACCAACTTAGAAGCCAAAAGTAGTAGAATATGAGTGAGCAAGCAAATCACTGCAAACTGCTAAGATCCTTCACTAGCCACACTAGGATCTATAATGATCTATAATGCCCTTCCCCTTCTCAGTGGGGAGACCTGCCACCAGCAGCAAACCTGTGAGGAAATGGCTTCCAGGGTCACAGACTGTCCAGTGTCAAGGTATTCCTTCCTCCTAACTTCTTTCCTTGCAGTACATTAGTCTTGTAAATCTTCAGCAAAAAATCAGGCCCTCAGATCCTGTACAGGGAAACAGGAATCCATGATAACAGAGGCTCATGAAATTTTAGGCAGAGTACTACTAAGTCTGGATGGCATATGAATCCAGTTAATTTAAACCAGAATTTTGAGGCTGAAGTAGACCTTTATGAGCTATCAAATTGGGAAAGTGCGGAGACTGTATTATAATATGTTACTATCTGGAGGTCTCAAAGGGACAGGTCAGGGTCTGCATCCACACAGAGAATAATGGAGGAAGGACTTAACACACTTACAGTCAAATAATCTATATTCTGGTAGGGAGAAAGGCACAAGGAGAATGTGTTCAGCATCATGCCCCATGTGCTAATTTGGAAGCAAACTGCGAGCCAGTTCTGAATGAATAATCTGAATGTCCATTAATCTCCATCTCAAACTTCCTCATATTCCTGATTTGCCAGATGACTCCTCTTTTCAGGTGTTTGTATCAGTGTAGTTTAGATTCTATGAATGCTGGTAGAAAATTAAAGTCAGGCCTGTCGAAGACTACTTTACTCCCAAAACACAATTTGTTTTGGAAAGATGTGGAAGTTGCTTCTAGAATTGACCTAAAACAGATTTTTAACAGTGTTTTTCAAACACAAAATAAGCCACCAAAAACATAAGAAACAACAGAGACCAACTTCAATCTTTTATTTGACTAATAGTAACAACAACACTAATAATAATAGGTTTACTTTATAGCTATTAAACCACCTTTTATTTTTAAAGTTCTATTTAAAAAATGAAACTTTCTGGCTTTTCTGTTTTCCCATTTGTGAGGAAGATGGGTTTTGCATTCTGGTCATCAAATTCAGCTCAGAATTTTGAATAGTTTCATGTGATGGAGTGTATCAACCTGGCACTAGCCAAGAAAGAATAAATAGGAGCTTGATAGTATAGACAAAAATGACTTTTAAAGACTTTAAAAAGGGGGAGGAAGGAGCTGCCATTAGAGACAGAGCATCAGCTATGATGATAAATCTGTTAGATAAATCAGTATAAATCTTTTACCCTACAAAGGTACAGGCCCATTGACTCACTTTAAATACCTGTTAAAAATATGAGAGAGAAAACACACTAATGCTCCCTTCCCTGTGATAGCCTGACTTGTACTGAGGGAGGTACCAGGCTGCATATTTCACACTTTGGTTCCTCTGAAATGGCATCTTTCTGTGAAGCTACTATTTGGACAAGAACAAAACCAAATACATGATCCCCTGTTTCCATCTGGAGTTGTTAGAACTGCTAAATACTTTATTCAGCTTCATAGACAGAGCTAGAATTTTAAAGAGGAGGCATGGCAAATGCTACTGGTGCTACAGCTTGACCATGGAGGGAAGGGGAGAAGTACTGCTGGTACCCCCAAGCCAGTGCAGGACAGCAGAGGGGAATCATGTAATCACTCCCCACAGCCCCTAGCTAGAGCAGGGTAGAAACAGCCCTGGGGATTGTTATGTCTCCAGGTCAGTTGGAGACAGCATCTGCCTGCTCCTGCTCCTGCTCCAAAAGGCTGCAGGGAGCAGGTGTGCAGGGTGGCAGGCTCTGTAGGAGATAGCAGTGATGTAGTGGATGGGTTCCTGCTCCCTGCCTGACCCCATCTAGGTTTTTCCCAACCTTGGAGACTACAGATGAAATAAGGGGTTGCATTGGGTGCTGGACTCCACTAGGACTGCATCAGCAGCACCATGCTACACAGCAGGAGGGGGAGATGTGACCCCTTCACCACACCCCTGTTAGTACTTCCTTTTGGAAGTACTAAAAGACAGCGCAGTAAGTGCCTGTACTGTGCCGTGTGCACTACACACAGTTATTTTTAGGCACTAGGTCACCATAGCAATGCACTATAATGAGGGAGCGCGTCACTACAGCAATGCCACTGTGGCATCATAGTTTTTGCCCACGGATGCTACGTCATTGTAGTGTGTTGCTACGGTGACGTAGAATCACACGTAGATGTGCTCAGTTTATTCTT
Source organism: Caiman crocodilus (assembly GCA_030014935.1). NCBI lineage: Eukaryota > Metazoa > Chordata > Crocodylia > Alligatoridae > Caiman > Caiman crocodilus. The sequence goes on from JAGPOW010001327.1 coordinate 20,844,782, forward strand.
GAATCAAAATGTAAGTGATCTTTAGTATATACACTAGAAGACACCAACAAAATGATTACTTATTGTCTGAGGTGAAAAGAAAAGGATTCTTTGAGATGCAGCAGGCTGTAGTTTGACACCCCTTCATTGATTTGATTTAACAAGTGTTTAATGAGGACAGGGACCTGACATACCTAAACCCTAATTTTTGCATAACCTCTTCACGGAGCATAATGGCTGTTGTCATGGGAAAAAAGACCCTTATAGCTCTCCTCAGTTTAACTAGCAAGGAAATGGGGTTTTCTCTCTGTTTAATCATTGCAAGGTATTCTGCACACATGGATCATTGATAAAATGCTGTTAGGAAGAAGGGAGGGTAATTTTCAATCAGTACTTATCTGGTTATTTTGTATCCATGTTGGTCCAGGACCCCTTCTGCAAAGTCTCAGCCCAGAAGCACATTGCAGCAAATGGATCTAACTATGATATTGTTTTGTTTCAGATGCAGATACAAAACTGAGAATTGGTCAGCATTTAGTTAGGAAATTATAAGGTAAAAGACTCTAGCAGATGATGATACTGCTGGGCTTCCTCAAGAGCTGAGTGACTACACTTATCCACGGATTGTCATCAGTCTGGGAGCTTCTGTTCTATTGCTTTTTGAAAAAAAATGAGTGACTCAATGGGTTTCTAGTGATCTCAAACATATTGTGCTCACTTTAAAAATGAAAGATATTTTGCTAGCAGGATTACACAATTTTGGGCTTAAAGAATCAATCTGGGTGCATCTACTTGAGCAATTAAAGTGAAGAAATGAATTCCAGTGCAGTTTGTGTTGGAGTCAACTGCTCCTGGACACAGTTTATAGGTACATCTAGTACTGCAGTAGTTTGAACTGGGTGGAGCAGCCCTGGGCTAGTAGCAGGGGGGGGGAGGTCAGCCCCAGGCTCTGGGTGGTGTTGTTGGGTGGCAGAGAGGCTGGTTGGGGCATGGCAGTGCTAAAGTAAAGACCTCTGCAGCAAGCAGCACTACCACTTTAGCACCTGTGTCCTAGCACCTAGCAAACAAAGTCCTGTCACCGTTTACATGTACGTTTAAAAGGAGTAATTAAGTGCACCCTATGATAGTACTGTCCCTAGCCATACTATCTTATGGCATAGTGAATTTACTGTACCCTAATACCAGCACACTTATAGACAATGCTGCTTTACTGAGGAGCTGATTAGTCAACTCTGCAGTAAAGCATACATGTAGATGTATTCCTTGGGCTCTTTATTTTACTTTGCTTTTCATCATCATTACTAATAATGGATTTGCAGGTCAAATTACATAATGAGCTATAATCTACATAGCTCATTTAAAACTATGATGCACAGATGCCAAAGAGGACAAAAAGGTTACTTACTCAAAGGTAAAATTAGCTTGTAATTTCTCTTGCAGAATCTCTATTGCTGATAATAGCCAGAGATTTGGGAGAAGCCCAGATTGATGAAGAGTCTCAGCAGAGTTTGTGAGACTGACAAAAGTAACTTCTTTTTGGCTACAAACTGTGAAAACCTGATTTAGAGTAATTAAAACACTAGTGAATATTGAAAACATCCAGGCTAAATTTGCTAAGCTATTCTTCAAGGCTTCCACTCATTAAGGTTACCACTCACACTTAGTCTACCCATATTTTTGTAGTTTCTGTAGGAATCTTTAGTAAAAAGCAAAGGATTTATGCAATTTGAAGAGAAACCAGAGTATATATACAGTAAGGCAAAGATCTACAGTGCTTGGCGAGCAGGATGAATGGAATCTGCATGATGCAGGTACAATCAACATTTAAAGCTGAGACAGATAATTAAATCAAACAGCTAACAGTGAAACACAACAGTTATTCAGAATGATTCTTTCTTTATTGCATTAGGTGGTAGCCTAACCCAGAAGCAATTACAGGAAAAACAAAACAGAGTACCCACCAAGGAGATGTTTAAACATTTTGGATCTGTCTCTGGTTCCTTCTATCAGACTGAGAGTGAGTCCTATCCCATGGTATGGAGAACACATTGTATAGTGATTTAATAGACTTAAATGTCAGGCAATGATGCATCACCCAGCAATATGTAATACAGAAATCATAAATCAAAGCCTCCCAGGAACTTGTGAATGTCAGACACTTGAATTCACCAATTTGGTATCCATGGTATCTTGGCATGTCTCACACTCCTGTCTCCTTCCTGAAATAGCTCAACTCTAAAATATTACTCTAAAATATTACTGCCATATCACAGGGCACATGTGAAAAACAAAAAAAACCCATTAAAATGTGTTTCCTGGTGCAAAGAAATATTAAGATGCACTCTCAGGGATTCTGTTCAAACTAAAGATAGAAACTACTTTTGTTATATTACAATTAATGAGGCAGGACAAAAGTATTTGTAAAGATCATCTACCTCACCTATACATTTATCATGAAATCTGTATGTCTACAACGTGAAATAGTATGACACATTTTCAGTTTTTTTAAACATTTCTTGAGGCTGGGCCATGTTCTCTTGCCTTATCTTTAAGTGCAATTAATTATGACATTTAGAGCCTACTGACTGTTTTCAAGTAAGAATTAGCAGATAGGATTTTTTTAACTACCTAAATGACCTAGGATTCCTACTCTGCTGAAATAACTCCTACATTACTTAGAAGCTTCTTAACCCCTACCTACCCTTCACATCCAAGCTGCTGCTTTCACAACACATATAGGAACTGCAGTTGCAACTGGGCATTGTTGCAGAAGGAGACGTATCTTCACAGTTATTGATTTATACATGCAAATATAGTACTGCTTGTACAATATGTACATACTTTTATAACCGCACTAATTGTGTATAAGCTGGGAAGTTTGATCTCAAAATTTAACTGCACTGAGATATTGGTTACATTTAATGGAAACTTGCAGGCATTTTAAAATTAATTGCAAAGGCCAGCTAGTCCATTAGAGAATGCTGTGGTGGTTGACTTTATACATATCCAAGGCAGACACTTTTCCCCAAGTAACAAAGAAATTTCTCATCTTTGAAAAGCACCTTCGTACCAGGGAACTATCTTAATAGTTCATACAAAGACTGCCTATTCTTCCATCCTCCCACTGACAAGGATGCATTGTGTGAATCTCCCAGTAAAGCCACCAAGAAATGTGTATAATCAGCAGCTCTTCTATGGAAGAATAGACCCCCGAGCCTCTTCAGTTAAAGAAGAAAGGTAGATTTTATTTCACACAGAAGTAACTTTAAAAAAAAAAGCACATTAAGTTAAAGATGAACTGAAATCTGAGACAAAGGAGCATGTTGCAAGGCCTTGCCCAGCAGTAAACCTCCTGAGCTTTAGGAAGGCTACTATACCAGTCCATAGTCCACATCCCCCACTAAGTACAATTTTCATATTAATCATCTCACCCTAAATACATTTTAAAACACGCTCTTTGTGAACCTACGGCTTGATAAGATATAAAATCACTGCAAATCCCACTTTCTCAGGGAATGCCTCGTGTACCACCATCCATGAGTTCTTCCTTGTACCATTTAGTCCCCAGCCTGTTGGTAGGTTAAGTGGTGTCTCCCTCTGCTTTCTTCTGGCTGGAATCTCTACCCAGGCTGGAATTGAATGTATTGCATTACAAGTCCCACAGGTGCTGCCTCAGCCTCAGTAAACTTTATTTAAACACACACAGACATACATGGACAATATACATATATTTGTTTCTTCTCTGACAGTTCTACAGGACTGACACTGCTTTGAATGATGTTTGTGGAGAATTTTTAAAAGTGCAGGAAATGTATGAAAAATAAAGCTCTTTTAATAACTCACAAATGATGGTCATTCACAGAAACAACAACAGATGTGCATTCAATCAGGTGAGCACATGGACACATCTCCACATACAGTACATTGTGTCTATATAAGTCTCCACATACATTAATCTATATAAATGTACAATAGTCTCATACATAAGGAGAAAACAAAGTCAGATTAATATTGATATGGCACACACTTGCATTTTCAGCAGTATGACCAGCTCTCAATGAACTAATGTGACTTTGTTAGAATGGAATGTAAATAGAAAGGTGTTTCAAATAGACAGTCTCACTGTATACTATAAAAACCCACCAAATATGCAACAATGATATAAAAGGAACATTTAACTTAGTCTTCTGGTGACAAATCACTAAGTGTCAGATCTTGTAATTTTGGGGTCCTGGGGTTATGTCTGCTAATCTAATATAGCTACAACTTTCTCTCAACATATATTGTATATACAGTACATATACACAGAACATACACAGTGAAGAATATGTGTACTGTTGTGTTTTCAAGATTGTACAGTATTTCACAGATTATATGAACACATAAAACACATGTATTTGGACCCCAAAATTAATCATTTTATAAAATATTTGTAATAACAAAAAAAACCTCTCTCCATCCCCAAAATACCCCCAAAACCTAAAAATAACAAAAAAAACCCAATAAAAAGCAAAAATCCCAAAACAAAATGAAAAACCAACCCCTAACCCTCCCCCCAAGAAAAACAAACAAGCAAAAAAACCCCACCCAAAATGTCAAACAAAAAGAAAATCCCTCTTGAAATGGTTCCATTTGCCCCTTTGGTGGCATTATAGACCCTTCTATTTCCATGATAAATATAGCAGCAAGACAGGCAGCTTGCATCCATACACCCAGAACAACACAAGCAAAATAAACTGTCAGATTGTTAGTTAAAGTGGAGTCTGTTTTTTCTAAGTTTGCACTCTCCCACTCTGTCCCTCACTAGGGTTTAAAAGCTCTGCCAGTGGTACTATATTTTACTTGCAACAATGTTTTCTAGAATAAATCTACTAACTTTGGTTCAATATCATTATCTCATATTGCTTAGAACCCAGCTTCTGAGTCATAGTGTTTATTTAAAACCTTTTATTTTAGCAAAAAATGGTTTCCACTGTACCCTTCGTGTGTCCTCTTCCTAATGTGACAAATCCAGAGGAGATGAAATTATGGAGGTCTGGCCCTCCACTTCGATAAATATCCTTCCCATAGTGCCCTGCCAAAGAAAAAGACAACAAGCAAGACATTACTTAATATATCCATTACCTCCATTACAGATGAACATGAAGGCCTATCATGTTGCATCTGTAAAAGATGAGTCGAGGATGTAAGGGGCAGATTTCAGAGAGCAGGACTGTCTACTCACAATACCAAAGGAGTGACTTGTAAAGGAAATTCAGTTGGCGCTATCACTATGTCTTGAAGTTAGCACGCTGGAATAACATGCCATAGTAATACACATTTGCTCTGAAATCATAGCATACCTTTAATAGTTATTAGGACCTGAACATTCCCGGTACCATGAATAGCATTTAAATTAGGACAAACTCAGATGAGTTTTCACACACTACATATAACTTTTTGTTGTTGCTGAATTTTAACTTCTATTTATTAAAAAAAGGCAAAGATGAGATTTGGAGGCAATGGGAGGGAACTGAAGCAACCTGAGTACAGTAGTTTCATTTTCTGTCTACATATTCTTGATGTCTTAATGTACCAGCGGAGTCTACATAACTATCCTTTTGAATGTAGCAGACTCACCTTTCAGAGCTTGGGTTGAGTCCCAGGTTTGAGATCCTCCTGTTTTGATTGGTGGAGCCCATACACCAATCAAGAGGCAACAGGAGAAATAAAGTCACACCCCTTTCCTGAGGGGAGGGGGAGAAGAGCTCCCTCGGACCTGATCTAAGACTACAAACTGTCAGGCCTGGAAGACTTCAGGGGCGGAGCCCTGGGGTATATAAAAGGAATTGCATGCCCAGCACGAGGGAAGATGCAGGCAGGGACTCAAGAAGAATGGAACCAAGAAAAGCTGGGGCGCTCTCCCTCAGTGGGAAGTAGGCCCATGGGTCCTGGATCTGCCACTGGAGGAGCAGCCTTAGGAGTAATGCAAGACCTCTCTGGCTGTTGACAACACACAGGGATAGCGCGCAAAGACCCAGTTCTGGGAGTGCTGTGAGACTGTTTGGGCCTATCACAATGCACAGTTTGGTGCACAAAGCCCAGGTTTTGGGAGCTGCAAGCAGCAGCTTGAGCCTGCAACCCTGGCAGGGCCTTGGGGGCCACAGTGAGGTGGCTCAGGCCCCATCTCCCAGCAAGCAGCCAGGTCCCACGGTACGAAGGGCGGAGCACGAGCCCGAGCCTTGGGAGCCAGGGAGCAGTGGAGGCTGCTTGGGTTAGCCATCTGGCATGAGGACAGCTGGCCGGAGCCTGACAGGCCCAGCCTGTGCTAAGAGAGCTCTCAGTACTGATCCAGGGCATGGGGTAGTGGTAGTGCTGCAGCGTGAGGCCCAGCACCCAGGAGCCAGCAGCAGTGGTGCAGCACCTGAGAGGAGCTGACAGAGCAGAGCACAGGGTGGAACGGAGCCCAGTGGTGCAGGAAGGGCCTGGAGAGGCACTCCAGCAGAGGAGACTCCATCGAGCTGCATCATGACCACCGCCACCTGAGGGAGTGTGAGTCATTGGGACCTTGGGTCCCACATGGGAAAGATATTTTCGGTGGGCAAACCCAGGGAAGGGGCTGGGTGAACAGCCCCCCATCTAGTCAGAGCTCTAAGGGGAGAGGCCCCTGGTGCTTCCTGGACACCCCCAAGGGATCCCATTAAAAGGAGGACTATCTCTTGCCATGGGTCCGGGACTATATTAAATAATAGATGTTATTAAGATTGTTTATGTTTGCGCCTTATATTTTGTAATTGAAATGTTGTATTGTGATGTTGTAACTAGTGTTATTTAGGGTTAGACCTTGGTTATTAGTTAGTGTTCTCTGTGTAAATATATATATATATATGATATTTAGTTTTATGTTTATGTGTATTATAACATAATAAATGATATATAGTTAAGCACTTTGGTCTTGGAATAACTCTGTAGAGGAAAGTGGGATCTGTTTCAAATTCTGGCATCCCTCTCACAGCACTCCTTCCTGCCTACCCATATTATTCAATTGAGAATAGGGCACATCCTTGGGTGTACCCAGATTACATGAATAATGGTGCTTGGAAATCCACAGGTTGTATTAAGGCACACAAGATATTCCCCTGGGCTGGGTTAGAACTCTATTGGGTGACACATGGATATAGTTGATAAAAATAAAAAAGCAGCATGTAACCTGGTTTTCTGTGGGTTGGGCCCACAGTTCACAGATCACTTGGAGACTGCATTTTTTCTTATGTGATTGCCAGACTAGCATAACTTGTCATGCCAATAAAGTTTTATTGAACTACAGTAAAAGCTGCGTTATCAGGCACTTTACAAGCTGGAATGCTCCATTAACCGCATGTCGTCTTGTAAGGTAAAAGCAAAACCAGAAGTGCCACCATGGCACTTCCAGTTTCACCGAGCCCCCACAGCCTGGGGCAAAGCAGCCTGTGCTGTCAAGCCCCCACAATAACAGTTCTTTTCCCCTTTCTCTTCTGCCCCCCTTCCTGTCCCTTGCAGCAGGTGGGGTGGTGACACAATGGGAGGTGCAGCGGCGCACCAGACGCGGCATGAGAGGTGGCCTTTCAGGTAACCAGCATACTTTGTTATCCAGCACCCCTAATTCCCCATGGGTGCTGGATAACAAAGCTTTTGCTGTATATGGAAACCGAGATGCTCAAGGTTTGCATAGAAATGTATACTGGGCTCTCATTATGCAGTGGTTCCTATCCACTGACCTGGACACTATTACCTGCATTATAGGGTGTTGTTATAGGGTCCCCCCAGCATGTTATTGAATGGGTAGCAATACCTTCATGAACCTCTGTGCTGATCCAAAAGATGCCACCTTTCTAACCTATGGAGCTGAGCCTCCAAAAAACCCAATACTTGACTCAACTGGAACACAAGCAACTGATCATCTGGGGTTGTGCAGTTCATTGGCTGGAAACCCCAAGTTTTTAGTCCAGGAGATTATTTCTGATCATCCCTGGTTGTGACTACATGAGACATTTATTGTGGAGTTGCCTAACTATCTCCATAATAAATGCCTTGGTTTCTACATGTGTAGCCTTATTATGCCAGAAGACTAATAAACTCCACAGCAAGGTAGTTCTTGCAATTAAAAGTACTAATCTGATGCAGAGTTTTTCATGCACAGAAATGCATGTGTAGATGCTGATGGAGCTGGCTGGGGCACAAAGGTTCTTCAGTGCGGGGTCTGACATCGGACCATTCTTGTTACCCAGACAGCTGCTAGAACCTCCACAGCTCATTGTGTTGTGTCAGAGAAGCCCTGGGCTGGCAGGCTGATCCGCCGGGCCTCTGCCAGCTGGGGATGTTCTGACACAGCTAAACATGCTATGGTCCTGGGCATATGTTGAAACATGGTGCCTGGAAGCAATAAATTACATGCATCAGAGTTTATTGCTGCATGCTCCCTGTGTGTTATATCCCATAGAAGGAGGCAAAGGAGGCCATGGAACAATGACATTTTTATAAGAATGTAAAATAGCATTATCCAAACTATGGTTAATGGCTATTTCAAGTGATCTGAGGATCACACAAGAGCTCTTCCTCTTTTCAATTAAAAGTTTGATGATAAAGATTCAAGTTGGGCTGTGAGGCATTTTAAGGGTTGACAGCAGTCTGATGGTCGTAAAAGTGGATAATCACTGATTTAAAGCAAAGAAAATATGGCTCCTCCTTCCCCTTTTAATTTGAAGAAGAATTATTTTGGGGAAGTTTTCCATGGAAGCTTCTGTGGGAAAGAATATAGTTTCTTGCATTTCCTTATTAGTTTGCTCTTCAGAGATTTGTGAACACTGACCCCCGAAAGAAGGGTGGTGTCAGCTCCATTTCTTTCTCAACAGGAGTTTCCTTTTATGTGATTTCTGTGCTGGACTGTGAAAAATATTACTTCCCTCTTCTCTTTCTCTACCTTTTTTCTTTAAGTTGCTCCTTCATTCTTTCATTTAGGGCAGTTAACTTAATACTACTATACTATCAATTTATGGGCTCTAGAGTCAAACTGTTATAATGCTTATTATTCTATCATTGACACAGATAGGTAGCTATTTTGTCATATAAGCAGGAAAGAAATGTCAGTGTATGCCATTACATATAACTAAAGGGATGGCTGTATATTTTATACCCCTTTGGAGTAACTTTTTGAGTCAGGGGTCAAGCAATACCCACATATAAAAATCTAAAGATCAACAAGAATATTGAAAGGTTGATGACTGTTGGTTCCCCCTTTCGGTAATCAAAAAGACTTAGATTAAGAGTTTCTAATGGTGACAAAACACTAGAATTTGCACAGAAGTCACATTTCCCCATAAGAGGCATGTTTCAGCGCAGTTCAAATAGCAGGATTTTATTTATTTTCAGAGATATAGGATGTTAGGTCTATTTTATATAATCCTTTTTTCTACTCATTGGTTGTCATTTCTCATGGTTTTCCAATATAAAATTACTGATATATGAGCTTTCACTTTCATGAGTGCTGAGAGAGCAGCTTGTGGATCAGACATGACTACCATTATTCATCAGACATTTTTATAATTACTACCTGATTGGAGTATTTCAGAGAGAGAGGGGGAGAGAGAGAGAGAGTGCCAGCACACAGCTGGGTTCAGATTACAAACACAGGTCCTGACCTGGAGACCTGTACAGGGAACTGCAGGACTAAGGCTGGTTTGCAGGGTACATCTCCTGGAAATGGGATGGGAACTTAGGTGTAATATGTGTATTTGTGGGACTGACTGTTATCAGCCTTGCTGATTTTTAACAATGTATATTGTGATACTTCATATTGACTGGTATTTGTTCTTCTTATCTGGCCACTTGGCCTGTGACCCAACTCCCCAATACCCCATAGATAATGTTAGAAACCCCAGTTGGCTCATCATGTGATCTGGAATACAACATCAGTCAAAGTACGCTACAGTGCATTTCACTTGTATTCAGTGACTTGGATACCATAACAGAAGCATAGCTAACTGGTTTTGTGCCCTGGGAAGAACTCTGCCATAAATCTGAAGGGCAGGGAGGGAAGGGTGGTCATGTTTTACCTGCCTTGGGGACTCAAAGATCCTGGCTCTTGCTACCACATTGCTGTCTGCCTGACCCTGGCAGCTGCAGCTACTGCTATTCTGGCAAAGGGCTGTTGCTATCACAGCAAAGGCTTCTCAGTGGGCTGGCTTTCCAGCAGCTCCTCTAGGATGTCACCTGGGGATGGTGCCACAATTAACTATCTGTAGTTACACTACTGATGGACAAAAGAAAAATAGCCCATTCTATCAACATGCCACAGGCAAACCACAATGCTGAAAAAAATAATGAAGTATTGCCCAAGTTATTATTTTTCATAGCCTGGAGGTCACACATCAGATTTTACAGATCTGGGGTAGTGTAGGACACTTACAGAATTGAATTCTTATGGCCTTGTTACACATTAATAGTTGGTGGCCCTTGGAGCTGTTAACCATACTAACACCTGAAACTAAGTTTATGCACACTTTATGTGGCTTAAAGTTAGACCACTCCCAATCAGGTTTATCTCTGATCTCTGTCATCCAGCTCTTGTTCCATTAATGTACGGCCACTCTCCACAGATGAGCCACACAAGGTGCAGTCCTCCATCATCTCAAAATGCAGTGTCCCCTCCCCAACGCTCTTGTTTTCTGTGGGCTAACTTTCTACCTCCTGAAGGCTACTGCCCAGGGGCCAGTTCTGGCACAAAGCCAACTCCCCATCCTACCCCCAGGGTGAGTGACCTTCCCACCCCTAGGGGTGGAACCATGTACAAAAAGACTGCAAAGCACATGCTAGCTAGCCAGGTCATAGAGCAGAGGTGGGTCCAGGAGTGGGGCGGGAAGGAAACAAGGGGGCTGGATTGAGTCCCCATGGGTTGCGGATTCTTTCCTGGGGCAGGGACAGTATCCTGCAAAAGTGCCTTCCCTCACCACTCCCACCTCTCAGCCACCCTAGGAAACACAGCCTTACTTTCTCTTTATTTCTTTTAAAATTATTTAATTATTATTTTTAAGTTATGAGTTTCTTATTATTCTTCCTACAGAGGCAGACTTCCTTTATTTAATTTCACCATCCTTGCCCTGCCACCCATTTCATTACCCACTTCAGTTCCATTAATTCTCCACCTCCTGGCTTCATGTTCCTGCTGCCCACTCTCCCCGTTCTCTCACCCCACCTCCCCCATCTTAGAGCAGGGATAGAAGGCTCATGAGAACTGTAGTTGCAAGTCACAGCTATAACTCCCAGGCAGGACCATGCTTGCTAGCCCTCTAGTGGCAAGTCACAGCCGTGATGGTGGGGGGCTATCAGAGAAATCAGAGAAGGTTTTTAGCCTTAAAGAAGAGAGAACACATCTCCTCTCTCTTGCTGCAGATAGTAGGATGTGAATTGTAGCAAAGTTGGTTTAGACTGGATATCAAGAAAAAAATTATTTATTGCTAGAATAGTGAGGCTATGGAATTGATTGCTTAGGGAAGTTGTGGGATCTCTGTTATCGGAGATGTTCAAGAAGTGGCTGGGCAGCCACTGGTTGGGGACTATAAA
>JAGPOW010001327.1:20856437-20868060 GCA_030014935.1 Caiman crocodilus
GCTATGCCCATGTTTTATGATGGATATGCCCCATGCTTCAGGGCTTTATTCTTTGCTGAAAGGGGCTTGAAGGGAATTACATCCCCCTCTCTATTATATGTGTCAGTGGGGTTTTTTTTAAACATCCTCAGACATACTAGGTTTTGCCTGCAGCCAAGGCAGGCGATTTTGACTGGAGTGTGCTGGGAGTTAAAGCCAAAGATTCCCGATTGAGGGTCTTGTCCCTCTCCCCAGCATCCAATCAAGTGCCATATTTGGGGTTACTCCATGGTGATTTAGGATGTTTACCCCATGGTCATATTGGTATGGACTGTAAGGGTTTCTGCCTTCCTCTATAGTGTGTGGGGGGGTGACCCTCTTGGGATCTCTTGATATGACTGACAGCAATAGGACATTGGCTAATGTGATGCTCCTACTTTACCTTGTCTCAGGTTAGGGTGCTATGTCTTGTGATTTTCAGGGCTCACTGTGTAGCTTTACTAAAAATTAGACAGTGGATTTGTATAGGATGTTCTGGATAGGGATGATCCTGCAGATAAGCCATGGAAATCCCTCCCGGCCAAACTTCTCTAAGATTGTGTGAGTTATTCTTCCTTATACAATGCTGTTTAAGAAAACAGAGGGTGTCATGGTCTGTCGTAACTGAAAAGTTAAAACCCAAGAATCATAGAAAGGTAGGGTTGGAAGGGACCTCAGGAGGTCATCTAGTCCAACTCCCTGCTCAAAGAAGGACCATCTCCAACAAGATGATACCAGCCAAAGTTTTGTCTAGCTGGATTTTGAAAACCTCCAAGGATGGAGCTTCCACCATCTTTCTGGATAACCTGCTGCAGTGTTTTACTACCCTCCTAGTGAGAAAATTCTTCCTAATCTAACCTAAACTCCCCTTGCTGCAACTTGAGACCATTGCTCCTTGTTCTGGCATCTGCCAACCACTGAAAGCAGCCTAGCTTCATCTCTTTGGAATCCTCCTTTGAGTAGCTGAAGGCTGTTGTTTAATTCCCCCCTCAGTCTCCTTTTCTCTAGACTAAATAAGCTCAATTCCCTCAGTCTTTCCTCATAAGTCAATTCCCTCAGCCCCATCACCATTTTTGTTTCCCTTCACTGAACTGTCTCCAACTGTCCACATACCTTTTGTAGTGGGATGCAAAAAATTCTACACAGTACTCCAGATGTGGTTTCACCAGTGCTGAATAGAGGGGAATAATCACTTCCCTTGACTTACAAGCAACACACCTACCAATGTAGCCCAGTATGCTATTAGCCTTCTTGACAATGAGGGCACACAGCTGTCTCATATTCAGCTTATTTTCCATTGTAGCCTTCAGATCCTTTTTTGCAGAGCTGCTGCCCAGCCAGTCAGCCCTCAGCCTGTACTGGTGCATGGGATTGTTCCATCCTAAGTGCAGGGCTTTGCACTTCTCCTTTCTGAACTTCATGAAATGTCTTTTGGCTCACTCCTCCAATTTGTTTAAGTCACTTTGAATCCTAGCCCTACACACAAGCATATCTACTACTCCTTCCAGCTTGGGGTCATCTGCAAACTTGCTGAAGGTACACTCTATGACATCTTCCAAGTTGTTGATGAAGCCATTCATTGAACAAAATTGGCCCCAGGACTGACCCCTGGGAGACTCCACTTGATACCCACTTCCACCTAGACATTGAGCTATGGATTACTACTCTCTGAGCCTCATACTCCAGACAGTTTTCTATCCTCCTTACAGTTCATTGATCCATTCTATACTTCCTTAGCTTGCCTGCAAGAATGCTGTGGGAGACCATATCAAAAGTCTTGCTAAAATCAAGGTATACCACATCCACCAGTCTCCCCTCATCCACAGAGCTAGTCACCTCATCATGGAAGGCAATCAAGTTGGTCAGCTATGATTTGCCCTGGTGAATCCATGCTAATTGATCCTAATCAATCTTTTCTCCTTGAAGTGCTTAGAAATGGATTCCTTGAAGATCTGCTCCATGCTTTTCCAGGAACTGAGGTCAGAGTGACTGGTCTGTAGTTTCTTGTATTCCTCCTTTTTTTCCTTTATTAAATATGGGTACTATGTTTGCCCTTTTCCAATTATCTATGAACTCTTCTGATTGCCATGAGTTTTCAATGATGGCCAGCGGCTCTGCAATCAGTTCAGCCAACTCCCTCAGCACCCTTGGGTGCATCCCGTCCAGTCCCATTAACTTTTATATGTCTAGTCTTTCTAAATCGTCCCTAACCTGTTCTTTCACCACTGTTGGCTGCTTTCCTCCTTCCCAAACTGTGCTGCCAGGTACAGTAACCTGGGACCTGACCTTGCCTGTGAAGAGTGAGGTGAAAAGGGCATTAAGTACTTCAGCCTTTTCTGTATCCTCTGTCCCATTCAGTAAGGGACCCATACTTTCCCTGATCTTCCTTTTGCTATTGGCATACTTTTTGAAACCCTTCTTGTTACCCTTCACATCTCTTGCTTGCTGCAACTCCAATTATAATTTGGACTTCCTGATTTTATCCTTGCATGCCTGAGCAATACTCTTATACTCCTTCCTAGTTGTTTGTCCAATTTTCCACTTCTTATAAGCTTCCTTTTTGTGATTTAACTTACTGAAGAGTTCCCTGCCAAGCCAAGCTCGTCTTCTACCATCCTTGCTAGTCTTTCTGCAAATCAGGATGGCTTCTTCCTTCTCTCTCATTAAAACTTCTTTAAAGTACAGCCAGCTTTCCTGGACTCCTCTCCCCCTCAGATTGGCTTCTGAGGGGAGAACCAAACTGAAGACCACTTGCCTGCACCCAGACTTGAACTCCCAACATTTTCATTTCCAGCTTAACATTTGGGGCTGTCAGCCACAGAATTCAGTCTGAGCTTCAGAATAACTAAGGTCAGAGCTGCATCAGCCCAGCACCTATTGTGGAACAGGCAAGCAGGCTGGATCCCCCACCCCGCAAAAGAAGAACATCTGTTGGAGGATGAGGGCGGGTGCTCGCTCTAGCTCAGCGCTTTAAGCAAATCACTGTGAGTTAGAGCAGGGACCTGCATGTCTGACAGCACCCTTAAAACATATAACAAATTTTGCTTCCAATTCAAGCAACCATCTGCATTCCTTATTTCCTTGCAGGGAATAAAGTAGAGCGTTTGGACCTTTAGGGTAATTTCTTTCCAGTTAATGTAAAAACTAACAATGCTGATTTTTATTATTGTTTGACACTTTTAAAAGTCCCCCCTCATCCCTTCCCAAGTTTCCATTAGATAAGATAGTTTTGGAAGGTTTTGTGAGTTACTTGGGAAAAAGGAAATTAACCCTTTATGATACTGGAAGGGATGAAGTTCAAACATGGAAGAAAATTATGGTTTTCATAAAAAGTATAAAGGATAAATGGATAAATTAGAGCTGAACTAAAATGCTGTAATCTGCCTTTTGAAAATGTTTTACTAAATACTACTACATGAGCCAGGAAAGAGGATGAAATGGTCTTCATATATAGAAAAGAGATGTTTTGATAGAGTCTGGACTTAATGTCCCAACATTTTTTACAGGATTCTTATAAAAAACATAAAATTAATAATGAGATGTCAGGTTCCAAATTGCTTGATTTAAGTATAACACGTTGGGGACCCAGGGGTGGCTGTGATGCCCTATTCTATGGCTATGCCCAACTCCGCCCGTAGGGTGCCTTCCTGTCTTTCTTGCCACACCTTGATGATATTTATAATATGCCCACAGGTCTTCTCTTGACCTTAGTCTCACTGGTCCCAGCCCCCTGGCTGGGCCTTTTTAGTCTACTGTGCCCAGCAGGGTACCCAAAGCCTTAAGGGCTAATTGCAAAGCTCCAAATCCTTCCCTTTACCACATCCCATGCCTTGCAGGTGTTACAGGTATGTCATTCCCTCTTTTGGGGCCTATGCCCCTTTAATCTTGCTAAACCATCTAGCCTAGCCCCACTGAATCAGACCTGGCTTTGAGGCACTAGCTTCATTTGTCCCTTCCAGTTACTGGGCTCCTGTCTACCAGGCTCCTGGTCCCTCTGTGGCTGAGCCTCCCCCAGCAAGGCTCAAGGTAGTCAAGTGCCCTCTGGGCACCAATGAGGCCTCTTTACCTCACCTTCCAGCCTTATCCAAAACCACCAGTCAAAACAGCAACATAGCATAAGCCCCTGGGATATAATAACATAATAACAAAGTAACAGCCCTCTGTCCCTTTAAGGGGGCGAACCTTCTTTCTTGCCTTGTGCCCTTGTGCCTCCCAGCATAGGCTCCTTGTGAGTTCCCCGAGTCTCATCATTCCTATGGGCAGCATTCCCAATGGGCATCCTTGGGTTGCTCCCCTGGGCAGGGGTTCTTTCCCCTGTGGCAGAAAAGGAGGGACTCCAATGTTAACCCCAGCCTATATGCTCCCAGGGCCCTGACTACATGCAGTCAGTTGACTGCCTGGGCTGGCTGCTAATTGCCACATTCTTCCCTGTTGCCCTGGCAACTGGCAGCTGCTGTACCTTGCCTGCCCTGCAGAGGTCCCTTGCTGAGCTGCTTTTCCTCTTAAAGGAACAGAGAGCCCCAGGCTCGGGCTCTCTGTTACAGTAAACATTCTCAAATACATCACGACAAGTAAACTATAATTATGTTTAAGAGGAAAATATCCTGCCTCAACCTGGTATATCTAATTTTTTCTAGAGTCATTCTTTTTTGGAAAATTTTAAATATTTGAATGAACTGAGGAAAAGAATGTCAGTAGCACAAATACTATTAAAGTACATATTATGTGCACAAAAAATGCTATGCACTCTCTTCGAACTGAGAAACAACCCCTATTTATCCTGTCAATCACACATAATCTCTAAATGTAAAGAGTAGTGCAGCTCAGATAGCAAAAGAGAATAATACTAAGGACCAATGTAGGGCTGCTGAATAGCATGGTGGAAAAACTTTTCACCCCAATTTGTAGAAACTATCTGTAATAATTGGCCAGCGTTAGATGGAGCTGCATGCTGAACACTACTCTTTTGAAGGAATTTGTTTATAGTCAGGTCAGGAATGTAGCAATTTTACCGCAGCATGAGAGTACAGATTTAAAAAGATTACAATGGCAAGAAATTGTATCAGAGGGATCTCACAGAAGTATTACCATTTGCTTTCAGCAAATTGAAGCCAGGTGTCATTCCTAAAATTTGTGACAAGAAAGACACAATTAGGGCCACCATGGCATATTTCTTCAAGTGTAACAGCAGTTATTCCAATATCACTGTGTGCATCCTTTGTATATACATGCAGTGACAAGCAGCCAAAAAGAATTCAGGCTATGGTTAAACTAGAAACAGGGGAAGTGGGCAGCTCATGATATCCCTGCCATGATAAACAGTGGTCATCCTCATGACAGGAAATGTATACTTAATATTCAAAATTTGAGGTCCTAGAGCAGGGTAGGACACTTATTTCAGGTAGAGGGCTGCTTAATGAGCCTTGGCAAGCTGTTGAGGATCATATGGGTAGACCTACCCCTTTACAGGTGCCCCAACCCCTTATTGTCATCTTGTGACAGGAAGTCCCACCTAACTCCTGACTTTTGCCGTCAGAAGTCCCTCCCCTTGCCCCCACAAGAACTCTTTTTAGCAAGGGGTTTTGCCATCACAGAACCAGAAAAATACAAAATTATGTTCTAAAAAATGAACATCTAAACAATTAATTAATTTGATTTCAAAAAATATTTTGTCCTAGTTTACATGTGTTTGTGTGTAATAGCTTAAAATGAAGTCTTAGTCTTGTATATTATAGGGGGGTGAATATAGGTTTGTTGGGGGCTATGGATGTGTGGGTATGTGGGGTGTGGGGGAGGAAGTGGGTGTGTCTGTGGGGGTGGATAGGTGTGGGGGTGTAAGTGTGGGATGAGGGAGCATGTGGGTATGTGTGTGGATATGTGGGGTGTGGATGGTATGGCATTTATGGGGAGCTGTATGTAGGGGATGGTGGCTGGGGTGTGTGAAGGGGTGTGGGTGTGGGGGTCTGCATGTGTGGCAGTGTGAGGGGGTGTGGGTGCATGTGTATGGTGGGGTGTGCATGTGGGACTCACCCTATTGGGACTCACCCTATGAACACACACACACACACACTAGGGTACCGCTGTGGGCCCATGCTCCCTGGTCCAGCAATGCAGCTGGGAGCCACATGGTGCTGGAGCATTGTGAGAGCAGGAAGGCAGGGAAATGGCTGGGGGTGGGGCAGGGCTCTGCTCCTGTGTCCTACTGCCAACTCCCCCTGGGGCCTACTGCTCCTGGCTCCTGTCATCTTTGACAGGCAGCCAGGAGCAGAAAAATATTAATTTTCTAAAATTTTTAGGAGCTCCACAGGCCAGATAGAAAGGGCTGGTGGGCTGGACCCAGCCCCCAGGCTGTATTTTTCTGCCCCCTGTCCTAGAATTATTCCCTAGTGTAAATTAGAGTGGTAAAGATGTAAGACAAGTCAAGACAGTCACTTCTAATTTGCACATTCTGTGAATGTGTGAATGTGAATGGCATTCACATACCTCCAATATATTTCCAAAATAGTTCTGCAGTAAACTCTTGTCTCTGTATCACTCTTTCCTCCCTTAATTCATTACTAACCACATTCTTGTCTCACTGTCTCCCCCTAGAGTTCTTCCCATACATATGTTCTCTAAATGCCTTTTTTGTAGCATTGCCATACAAATGGGGCTAGATTAACGGACTGCAGAACATGGCTCTATCCATCTCCCAGTTCAGGCTCCATCATTAGCTTTCTATCCATAAGTATATTTAGCTTAAAACAGACAGCTGGCTTGGTTCACATGTGAGGATCTTGTCTCACAGCAAACCCCAGACCTTACAGATTGACAAGTCCAATGTCTCACACTAAGAACCTATGTGTTATTCAAATAAGCACATTGCTTTGGAACAATCATGGCCAGTTCAACTGTTTGGCCATTTAGGCCTAGTGTATAAACCAGGGGTGGGCAATTACTTGGGCCTGCAAGACATGTAAGGAGTTTTCGTGAACTGTCATAAGCTGGGTCAGCACCCTGTGCAACAGCTTGCCAAAGCTCCCTAAGTGGCTCTGCTCCACACTCAGCCCCCAGGTTGTATTTTTCTGCCCCCTGTTCTAGAATTATGTTTTAAGCTGGGATGGGGGCTGCGGGTGGATGAAGCGTGGCATCCAGGAACAGGATAGGTGGGCAGAGCCAGGGCTGGGATCACAGGGCAGTGACAGTGTGGGGTCAGTGGGGCAGAATTATGATCCACTATGCACAAGAGCCTGCAACAGGTACTGGTTCTGTGGGCAGGGGCATATAACATATTGCAGCTCTGCCCTGGTCCTGGACCAGGCACAGTGCTGTCACTGCCCCACAATCCCACCCCATGATCCTGACCTCACACACCTGCCCCGCTCCTGAACAGCACTCCCCACCTGCCCTCAGCCCCATTCCATTCTCCTGGCCATGCACCCTGCTTGTGTGCATCTCACCCTGGCAGTGGGTGCAGGGCTGGAAGGAGCTACTTCTGCCAGGGTTGCCAGGAAATGAGTCTGGTTGCCACACCACCTCAGCCTCACTGCACGCCTGGGGGAGAGGAGGGTAAGACTGGCCATAGGCACCATGGCCTGGGCTGCCCCCTGTGCCTGAGCTGGGTGGGATAGAGGGATCTAATACAGGCTGGACAAAATTCCTCAGCAAGCTGAATCTGGCCCGTGGACTGTATTTTGCCCACCTCTGGTGTACATGGCTGGGCCACACCTGTTTGATCAGTCATATCCCAGCCCAATCAGGGCTACACCTAACTGGTTTACTGTTTTTAGCCTCAGGGGCTGTCTTCTAGACCAGTGTCTCTATGGGTAAAAAGATATCAACAAAAGTGAAACAGATACAGGACAATAGGTGCATATTCCCCACATCTCTTGCTATCCTGTGCCTCCTTGCTGGGACCTGCACCTGATCCCATGCTGACCTGTGCCTTGTGCAGAGGTACAAGATGGCACTAAACCTCGTGTCTCCATGCCAGGACCCATGCCAACCCATACCTCCATATGGAGCATAGGACAGCCGAGGTCGTGGCAAGGGGCCAGGGGTGACACAGTACTCAGGGAGTTCCCAGCACCCAGTACTTCCATGCCAGGGCCCATGAGGGTTTTATCTACTTAAGAAGCACGCATGGAAATCTCAGGGCAGATTTCCATAAGTTGGGAACCTCAGCTTTCTTACTTATAGAGAAGTGCTCCGAGTTTCCTCAGGGGGCATCTCTGTAAGTGAGGGAAGTGGGGCAGGTAGGGATGTCTATTTGTTCATCATTTGCATGACCATAAAAAATTCTTATGGTGGCACAGATGTGATGTCAGGCAATGTCTGTTTCTGCTCACCATCAAAGATGCCCAAATTCCCTGAGATCTTTGTGATCCTCCTGAGAACTGGAGGTAAAGGTAGTGGAAAATAAATTCATTGCAATTGAGAAAAAAAAAGGTATATGTGCCAGTGTAGCCTTCATGAACATGTCTACTATTGGGGAAATTTTGTGGTAAAATAAAATTAAAAAAAAAATTAGATGTTAAATAAACTATGTAACATTTTGTAATTGGATTAAATAAGTAAAAGTTCCTTGATATTTTATAGTATTCGATTTCCATGAAAAATGGGCATGTTTCCAAGGATTATGGGGCTCCTGCCATAAATTATGAGAACCTCTTGAGAGCGTTTACAGAACATCAGCTCCCACCTCTGTATATATATTTGCCTTGTCTCAAAGGGCCAATTCTGAAGTACCCTGCTGTAAAAGAGTCGCTTAGTCTGCTAGCTTTTGCAGAAAAATTTGCTCCCTGAGGTGCTCCTCAGCCAACCTTCTTAAGAAAAATTCTATCTTTTACAAGCAAACCAGACAAAATCCCTCTGCCCTGTCCTAGTACCCCTTTTACTCTAACCACAGAACAGCAGCTTAGCTCCTCCTTGAAGAAAGCTGTTCTTATGATAGCACACTTCCTCCTCCTTTTGCTTATTCTTATGGGAGCTTTTAATGTTCCCATTGGGACAGTCCCTTCTTACCCAAATGCACCACAGCTGGGCTTTCTTAGCAGGCCTCACTGTTCCTCCTTGCATGGACAGATTGCTTTGTTACACCCACCTACACAGATAGGACAAATACAGGTTCAATTTTTTCCTTTACCTAAGGAAATTTAGGGTCACATCTCTCATAGCATCGGCCTATATATAAATTATTCCAGAATCAGAATATGAACAGTCTCCTCCTTTCCTCTTGAAGCTATTCTGCTTTGCAAATCATTAATTAATCATTAGCCAGCATGAATATGCAAAAAAGATAACAACTATGTACCTAATCATCAGGGCACTATACTGGAATAGAACAGTCTTGAGTTCCGGTTCCAGCTCCAAGGACTGTTTATACATTTTACCTTATATACTAATGGGATAAAATATTGAAATAGGTCTTGAAGCAAGGACTGTAACCCAGAAATCCTGCTGTCTGTGTGAGTGCCATAACCATTAGGCTGGAGATTCAGGCTTCCTCTTACTCTTTTTCTTCAGCCCAAAACATCTTAATTCTTTTTAGCAACATGGTTCCTGAATTTTCAAGAAGTACATGCTTTAGGATCATGTCTGCTTTTAATTTCTCTCTTCTGCAGATTTTTTCAAAGAGATCATAGTATCATCATAGTGTCTAGAGTCGGAAGGGACCTGGGCAGATCATCTAGTCCGACCCCCTGCCTTGGCAGGAAAGAGCACCGGGGTCAGATGTAATAGGCACCTGAGGCTGGGTACTGACCTGAATGATTACTTCTGGATTATGGAAATTTACTGCCCACTGACCACAAGATGAAAGTGGGGTGTGGTAGGGCAGGGATATCTGCCCACTAGAAATTCATGCTGGTGAACTGGAGAACCAAGACAAAGGTCTATTGCAAGAGATACTGGTTAATTGTATAAGGATTTTGGAGAAGGAATGGATGGTCATAGAAATCATAGAAATTAAAGGCTGGAAGGGACCTCAAAAGATCATCGACTCCAAACCCCCTGCTCTGGGCAGAAATACTGCTGAGATCAAATGACCCCAGCAAGGTGCCTGTTCAGTCTCCTCATAGCAGCTAGTATGGATTTACTATGAATAAACTGCACCAAACAACAGATACTCTTCAACAGAATAACTAGCTCAGTGTGTAAGAATCCTGGTTATGAGAAACTGTAGTTATGCTAAGCCATGCTTAAGCTAAGGTACCAAAAATACCTTGAGACAGTAGGTGTCACTAAGCAGTAAATGACATTGTAAGAAAGGCAGGGAGCAAAAATGGTGATTCAAAGAAGGCAATTACAGAAAAAAACAGTAGCTGAAAACTTGGTAAGTGAAAAGTGAGAACTCACTAGTAAAATAGAGATAACAGAAGTGAGCTTCAGGTGTCTGAACTTGGCAGAGGCAAACTGCAGGGGTCTGAAATTAACACAGAAATAGATGAGAATTGGAACAAGACAGGGGCGTCTAGGACATAAATATGGGGGCTGAGAATCTTGCTTTTTATAGTGACCTTGGGGCGTGTGACTGCATGTAACGAGTTACTACCATTGTCCTAGGCACTTTCACTGCACTGGCCTAATTAGGAAACACCAGCTAGTGCACTGTCTTAGACAATGTTACATGTTACAGGTTTTGAACAATTAACTGGTTACTTGCACAGTCATCTTGAGACCAGCTACACATGCAAAGCTCTCAGCTGCAGGGTGCACCATGCCCATCCTAGGCTGGGAGTCTTGTACCTGAAGGGACTCTCAGCCCAGCAGCTGATGACTCTGGGTCTTGGCAGCATGGGAACTCAGAGTTGTGAAGCTCCAGATACTGGGTACTGGCACCTGGGGGGCTTAGCTGCCCCAATTTTCCAGCCCCAAGGATTTGACACATCCCTGAGGCTGGGGGACCATGGCAGCCATGAACCCCAGCCCTGGGAGTTTCACACACCCCTGATGCTGGGAAATCATAGCAGCTGTGATTCCCCAACTCCATGGCTGGGAGATTGAGGCTACCACTATCCCCCAACCCCAGGGGTTTCACATATCCCCAAGGCTGAGAGATCACAGCAGCTCAACCAAGGGGGCTCCCAGTCGTGAGAGTCTGCTTCTTGCTATGGTATGGGGTACACTAGCAATAAGACATGATGAGATCTAATATGTGATCTCACAATCACGCCTCCTACCATGCATATGTGGTATGGCAGGAGGCATGATTGTGTGAATTGTGCATTAGTTCCCATCACACCTTTACCTGATTCTGCATCACACCCAAGGTCCAGGAGGCTGCTAGTGGTCAAAAGCCTCTTAAAGTACATCAACCCAGACATCCTGAACATCAAGGGTGCTTACACAAGTTACATTTTTTGCATGATTAGATCCTGAAAGTGCTCCACAACTATGAAGTAACACAGGCACAGCTGTAGAGTGATTTTAAATGGCTGATCATGCAAAACATTGATTCTGGTCAAATGAAGTGTTAGATGAGAAGGGTGTGAGCAGTGGGGTCCCGCAGGGCTTGGCCCTTGGACCCGTACTCTTCAATGTCTTCATCAGCGACTTGGACGAGGGAGTGAAGTGTACTCTGTCCAAGTTTGCAGATGACACAAAACTGTGGGGAGAAGTGGACATG